>CM032663.1:30132020-30222351 GCA_019095985.1 Streblospio benedicti | reverse complement strand
TTAGGGGTTTTTTGTTTTTTTCCTGTTCCCAAAAAAGCTAGAGGCTTAAAACCAGAAGATTTGGTTGAAAGATGAAAAAATAAAAAAAATTCTTGGGGGGGGCCCAAAAAAATGTTAAACCCAAAAAGGGGGAAAAACCCAATTTCAAAACGCCAAAAACAATTTAAATTGAATAAAAAAAAACACAAGGCGAAAAACAGTACATTTGGCCCGAGAGGGAAAAAACAATGCCGATGTTTTTTGGGGTTTAATATCAAAATAATGCTTTTTATGGAAAAATGGGGTGGGCGTATTTCAAAGGAAAGTCTTTAAAAAAATTTTTCCCGTCCAAAACCAAAAACCGTTTTTTCGGGCTTAAGCAATTTGGCTTTAATGGGGGGGATAGGTATCAATTTGTGGAAAAAAACTTAAACTTGTCAAAATATTTTGGCATAACATTTGAAATTTAAATTTGTTTTTTGAATTTTGTAACAAAATCAAACTTTAAGGAGGTATTTCATTTATATAAAGTGGTAATGACTAAATCTACCTAATCCATGCTGACCACTGACCCCAGAGACATTTAACCTTGTCTGTCGGTCACTTTCCGTCATTTTATTTGTCTGTCCATGTTATTTCTGAAGAGTACAAACCCCAAGGATCATTTTGAAATTGATTTGAAGTGGTACCTATCATAGCTAAGCTACCCAACCCATGCTTGACCGGGCTGACCCCAGAGACCTTTGACCTCGTCTGTCGGTCACTTTCCGTCATTTCATTTGTCTGTCCATGTTATTTCTGAAGAGTACAAACCCCAAGGATCATTTTAAAATTGATTTGAAGTGGTACCTAGTTAGGCTACCCAAACCCGTTTTTAGCGGTCAGTCTTAGCCGTCTGTCGGTCACTTTCCGTCAAAAAAAATGTCTGTCACATATCGACTCAATGTTGGTGCACTGTGCCAAGTACTTTGACAGTATTTTCAAGTGGTACCTCCTTCGGCTACCCATACCCGTTTTTTTTCACCGCGCTTGACCGCCCCTGGGGGGTCCCCGCCCTCTGATTCCCGGCAGACGCATGATCCCATGGTCAAGATGGAGAGTCTGACATGATTATATGGTCAGATATTGGTACCTAGTTTAGCTACCCAAAGTGGTCTGGGCTGCCGGTCTAAATATAAAATGCAGAGTTAACAATGATTCTAATTAAAATATTATTACTCTTTTGGATAAGTTGTCTAAAACCATATATCAACTGTCGCTCAATTTCATTAAAAGATTTGACATTATACTGTGACATAAAAAGCTTCACTTCATTCTTATCTATATAAAGAAAGTTTTTAAAAACTCTATTATATGCACTCGTTATCTTTCTAAATACAGAAGAAGTAAAATTCCTCCATTGACTTATACGGTAAAAACTTGCCAATACGCTTTAAATAGTTTACATTTAATATCATTACTGCTAAATTTGAATCTTTTAATAAGAACATTGCCTTTTGCATAAATACTTCTTATTTGTCTCTTTATATCATAGTCATCTTTCATTGTATCAGTAAGAAACACACCAAGATACTTTTGCTCATGTACAATCTTAAGCTGTTTACCATCTAAATACATCGCAGGTATGTTCAGATTTTTTAACCATCTTGGTTTAACACACATTAAAACACTTTTTTCACATTATATACTAATTCATGTCCGCTGGCAAACTTATCACATATAGAGAGTAATTTCTGCATATCAGATGGAGACAGGGCCAATAACACAGCATCATCCGCAAAAAACAGGTGATTAACTTGACAATCATTTAAAACACACCCATCTCTTATTCTATTAAGATTTACACTGATCTCATCAGTATACAAATTGTATAAAAAAGGTGACAATACACTACCCTGTCGAACTCCATTACTAACATTAAAAGGTTCAGAAACATATCCATTCCATCTAACATAGAAATATTGTTTAATGTACCATACATATAAGATTCTAACAATTAATATTGGTAACTTCCTATCAATCAACTCTTTAAATAGCGTCCAGTGATCAATCTTATCAAAGGCTTTGCTTGCATCAAGACAGCATATATACATTGGACTACCAGCACAAGTGTAATACTCTGTTATTTGCTTAAGGGCATAAATACACATTTCAGTTGATAACTTTGTTTTAAAACCAAATTGATTGTCTGTGGTTGTAAACAGTAATTTATAACGATTGAGTATAAGTATTTCTAACATTTTAGATAAAACACAAGTTATAGCTCATGGACGATAGTTGTCCTTTGCACTTAAATTTCCTTTTTTGTCTTTAACTAGTGGTACAATAAAAGTGTCCATCATTTGTTGTGGAACATGACCAATGAATAATCATGGCATTAAAACAAGTGCCAATAGTACATGTAGCTTATCACTAGCATATTTTAAATGTTCCCCAGTCATACCATCTAGTCCACATGCTTTACCATTCCTTATATATTTAAAAGATTCCTTCACATCATCCACAGTATATCTTTTGAAATTATCACAATTTGTATTTCCAACACTATTAATATTATCACGAACATATTCCTTATTACAAATATTCTTACTAGAGTTGAGTAAACTTTTAAAATGATCTTTCCACATATTAGTTATGTTATCGTTGCCAGTAACATCATCAATGGTAGTAGCTACAGGAATATTAGCTTGATTAATTTCTTGAATCTCTTTCCAGAACGCCTTTTCATCTTTCATTAACAATTTGTTTGCAAAACTATCAGCAGTTTTAGCACAATTATCTTTTTTACATTTTCTTAACACATATTTAAAACAAGCACATGTACGTTTCATTAGCTCAAAATCATTTCCAAATCGAGGTTTACCTCTGTTCCGCCACATTATATAAGCATCTCTTGCCTCAATATATACAGGTTTACAATATTCAATCCACTCAGGAATTTGTTTAATCTTGTTTTTAGTAGAATTGTTTCCTATGATATCACTAACAGCAGTATCAAGAACATCAATTATATCACTATTCATTTTGTCTATGGCACATACATGTGTAATATCTTTACAACCTGGATTATCACATAGCATAAGTTCATGAAACAATCTAATTTTAATAAAACCTGCATCAGTTGAAGCATTATATTTTTGTAACTGATCAGTGTTTAATAACGCCCATCTAATTTTTCTACATTTCTTATTATCAATCAACATTGCCTAACGATTCATATTGACAGTTCAGGTTAATGCTAAAAGGATGATGATCAAAACTTATAAAATCATATATAATATCAATATCACCAATATAGTCGTAAGCATATTTTGTACAAACAACATGATTTAGCCAAGAGGTAGTGTTATGTGCTTGACTAACAAAAGTATAAGATGACTTTGGACATTCTAGCGTGTCTGCAACAACCAAGTCTTCATGTTAACAAAACTTTAGTTTGTTTTGCTATATTTTAGACCGAACGCTGCTGACATGACATAGCTGGTTGCGTCACTTCAGCTGCTGAAGCAAAGCCTTGTGTTTCGTTCGTTTGTAACTAACTAGCTATCTAGCTATCTAGCTAGCCAGCCAGCCAGCCAGCCAGCCAGCCAGCCAGCCAGCCAGCCAGCCAGCCAACCAACCAACCAACCAACCAACCAACCAACTAACTATGTCTCCAGACAAGCTAGAGCATTTATCGATAAACACATTTTGTTCAAACTTTACACAACTATTTGGTATGACGCGGCACAAAAGTGATTTGATTTTGGGTACTTTGCCAATAAAAGTGGGATTTCTACAGGGCTATTTTTGGTCCATTTTTCAAAATTCATTTTCTGCAATAGCGTTGCTAATGCTTGTGAGAAAGCATGCAAATTTGGTTCAGTGCTTACATGTCTGTGGAACATCTACTGCGTTCATTTTTGGCACTTTGCTTTCCACCAAACTTGCACAGAAGAATAATGGCTATATTAAAAGTTCTGTCTTAAAAAAAAAGACTCCGCCTTTTGATTTCAATAACAATTCATTGTCTGCACAATAATGGCTTCATTTTCTTTTCTTCTTTTTTCGTTTTTCAAATTCCTTTTCATTATTATAACAGCATCATTTCATTTGAATATGATGGACTGGTGTAAAGTGCTGGTCACAAACCATCATACAGTCCCCTGCTCCAAAATTTGACTGCAACCGCATCCATTTCTGAGTGTGAGGTACATATGTCTTGTAATATTCCACTTCTCGCATACACGGAGTAGAGAATCTGGATGTAAAACATACATTGTAGTCAACACTTGCTGAGTCCTCTTTGTGTGTTATAATGTAAAATGAATGCCTGATTGGTTCACTTCCCTCGTGATCTGTTCATGCATCTGTGCCTGATAATATTAGCAATCTTGTAGAATACGACGTTGATTTATTGATAGATCACAGGCAGATCCAGGTTTTTGGAAAAGGGGGGGGGGCGCAATTACGGTATTTCATGATAAACCCTATGAAAATGAAGTATTTTGATGGGAAGGGGGGGCGCCCCCTGCGCTCCCCCTGGATCTGCCTATGTAGATGCAAGAGTTCCTTGTGTTTAAGGTCTTGCGTCGTGCACCCTGTTATGTAACGTCACCTTCGAGTAGTGGATTTAAAATTAATAGCATGCTCACAATAGTTTTATTGGATTCTGACGGGTATTGCGGAGCTCTTATGATTAGTCTCAAGACTACAGTGCGCATGACCTACGGTTTCCTATAACACAAGTGACATATGAAATGCTGTATCACGTCCTTTCTTGCCTCAAACAAGCCACGTCGATGTACGGGCACCAAAGGTAGTAACAGTAGCGGAAGACTGACATGCTAAACTTCCTTATAGGGCAATTTAACGGTTGCTTTACTGTAGGTATTCACTACGGGGCCGTGCGTGAGGCAGTATGTATACCGGCAGTACAGTCAACGATTAGAGACTCCGTCATCTGATATGTATCCGCAGACCTGGAGGGGAAAACGTACGGCCAAAATGTCAGCACTCCGTTTGTGTCCGTAGCATTACGACAGCCAAAATGCAGAATGGACGCGACTGTTGATAATATACGGCCTGTCTGCTTCCTTGAAATTTTGCCAGATATATCGAGCAGTCGCAAAATCGTTGCGTTTCACCAGATTTGTGGCCGTATATATAAACCTAATAAGGCTGCAAATCCGGTTTTGGCGAAGGATTCAAACTCAAAATGTATGTTGATAAAATCCTGGTTCATTCCCAGAATCATGCTCCCTGGCCAGAATCTAGATTGTTTTTAATTGAATTTATGGACAAGTAAGTGATAAATACAAATATATTGTAGTCTGCTTTGTCAATAAATGTATTTTGAAAATGCACTTACTGTTTCTGTAGAATTTTGAATATATAGCATACATGTAAATAAGGTTTCAACAATGTAAGTTGTTAAGTTGAAAAAAACTATTTGAAAAGGTCAATTGTTGGGCTGAATTTAAATAGTCGTCTGCTTCCTCCCTAAATAACGTTAATTACTTCAAAGAAGAAAGGTTAATCTGATTTGAAACTGGAATTTTTAGTATCTGTTTTGGTTTGTTCTGTGTTGCTTTTGTTTGTTTTTTCGTGTTTTTTTTCGATTTGTTTTTGTCTTTGAGTGGAATTCACTTCAGTCTGTGGTTTATCTAGATTGATGAATGTAGTACATCTTTCTAATTTTCACATATTCATGTTATAGATTTTAAAGGACCATTATACGCCGCTGAGAGTGGAGAGGCTTTTTTCCAACTTCTATTTACAATTATAGCTCAGGCCTGCAGGCTAATGATAATCCCTATTCCAGCAAATCCCGTTCCAATCAAGTCGGGACGCAGCCATTGGATTTCAAAACGAATTAGAACATATGTTTTGGTCTTCAAATAATGAATTTATTTTGTCGTCCTAATACGTACAGTCCAGTATAGAGTTCTAGAACGATTTTGTATGCTCATTTCAAAACTCTAAAAATAATGCATTTCATAATTGATGTATAGCACACACGCAAAATCCAATTGAATATACGCTGTATTGCACAGACTAAATGTCATTCAAAATCAATGTCAATCACCAGTCTTATCGATGATGCTACAACATATCTGCCACAATTCTAATGGAATATGGTGTGTTAACATATAACAACAGTATCAAATGTGTCCGTGACACCTTTTTGTGAAATTAATCAAGATAAAGTTTATTACTTGGTTATAATATACACGATAAAAACTTTATTTTGGATGATGTACGGTTTAAGAAAAAGAAATATTCTAATCTTAGTTGTATTAGCAACTATGATTTCGTATTTCTCTCATGTAAAAGAGATTAATCGGGCATGGTTGAATAACTCAACCCGCCGTTTTCAGTTAGCGTCTTTGTTTACATTCACAGGAAAACATCCCACATCACATGATAACTTTGAATGCTCACAAGAAGAACGAAAATCAAAGATTGCAGAACAATGCATCAACCGCACCCGTTGGTATGACCTTACTGACAAGGAGTTGGTGAAGACCGTAAAGCACATGTCCAATGTGTACGTGGACGAGGAGCATGAGTTGCTGGTGTGCGCGCCTCCCAAGGTGGGCTGCACCACGTGGCTCACCATCCTGTGCAACAACTCCCGCCTTGGGCCAGTTCCCGCAGGCTACAATGTAGACAATCTGCATTATGGAGGCAATAAGAAGTATGGAATACGCCATCTACGTGGCTATAATGTAACTGATATAAGGCGCATACTGGGACGGTATTACAAGTTCATATTGGTGAGGCATCCTCTAGAACGGATCTTCTCGGCCTACATGAACAAGCTGCAGTCCGGAACTGATATTAGATGGCAGAAACGTCTAGGGAAGAAGATCTTGACTGCTCTGCAGCGAAATTGGAGTAGTGAGGCCATTGAATCTGGAAAAGGGGTGTTGTATCAGGAATTCATTTGGTACATTATGGAATATAATGACTTGAATGAGCACTGGTCTCCGTTTCAAGTTCGTTGTGAACCATGTGTGATGGAATACCAGCGAATAGTGAAGCTGGAGACATATGACGACGATGTGGAGGATATCATTATAAAAAAGCTAGCACCAACATCTTGGGGTATAAACGCCCATAAGAATAAAGTAAGCAGCAGTTCACGTGCAGCTGAAACAGAATTATGGCTTAGTAGCTATAGAAATTTAACATCAGAACAGGTAGATTACATAATTAAACTATATGCGGACGACATGGAAATGTTTGGTTTTGGTTATAGGCGCAATGATGGAAATAACATAACATCATTATGTAAATATGAAAAGTTCCAATGTTGTTAGAAATTATACTTCCTACTTATATGTATCATCCACACATTTATGCAGAAACCGTAGCAGAACGGAAAATACAACCCAACGTAAATTCTAACCAGTTGTAATTTATGTAACACATATTATAACAACTCACCCGCAAATGCCGTAAATTGTAAACACATAAATTGTAATCAAGCCAGTGAATTTCAAAAGTTTTATGCGGTGGGCATGGTGAATAGACGGACAGGAAATAGAATGAGCTTGAATGGTATGTACTAGTTGATCTGTAACACTTCTACATACGTTGACAAGTATCTATGAAAGTAAAGATTTGAGTTTGTGCCTCCATTGTGCTTGTTCACTTGCCCCATTCTTTCAAGACATTCATTCAAGGTGAAATTTTGACAAGACGTGGATTGGGCAAAGATTGTGATAGGAGGCCATTTTGGTTCCATCTGAAAGTTCTGTATGTGCACCATAAGCCTAGTATGATAACGAACAAAGGGTTACCGGTGAATTCGCCGGTTGCACAAAGCCATTTTACGTTCACGATCATGTGTTTTACGGTAGTGTCAGTATTTTTTCGTAAAATTTCAGTTGCACTAAAAAAAAACTACATATCGAAGATCGTGTAAAAAAGAATCACGAATATCGTAAGAAAATGACCGGGCTAAAAGGTAGCGCCAGTGGCGTGGATTTGTTCTCGTTTGTGTTATGTTTGTCGTTTGTAAATGAAATATTCATAATATTGGTTTGATTGAACATTAACTTGCACAAAATGGAAGCCTCTATTGAGTGGAGTATATAGCCTCGATGAAAATCCGTTTACCAACATTTTTATTCCCTAAATCACAATTTTCATGTACAGCGTTTTTATAACGCATATTAAATACATGGGGCTAGAAAAGATGGTCTTACTATAGAGGTGGTCATTTTGGAGAGGTGGTGTTTTAAGATTTGCGTTGATATTGTAGCTTTCGTTTGTGCATTAAGAATTATTGATTTATCTATGTATGTCCATCAGATTATTTTGAGTTACTCTTTTAAATGCATTAATTCGTTAGCAGACATCGACTCTGGAAGACAGTGGTTTGATTTACAATGAATATAATTCGATGTACAAGATTAGTACAGTTCTGTACAGTAGAACCTCAATTAATTAAAACTCGATTTCAACCTAGTTAATGTGACAAGACATCAGACGGTCAAGCATTCATCCCAAGTGGTTTATAAAGAGACCACCTATAATCAAGATATCTTGGTGGTTAATAAATGCTCTGCATTCGTATCAATGATAGAAATATGAGCTATTTGAAATAATCTTAGGGGTCAACTCTCCCCCTTTTGTCTCTTTTTGCATACATTTGTACTGAATCATAAAAAGGAACATATTTTGAAATGGAATTGTTGGTAACACCAGAAATTAAACCCATACTGTTTTTATTTTTGTGTAATTTCTTGGTGGTTAATATTTGCAGGTCAGTTCATTTTCCTAATGTACCATTGAAATATTAAATAGTATTTGCTGTATATGAAAATAGCATGAATCAGCTTTTACTATGCCAAAATTAAGACTTTGAAAACACAATATTCTGAGCCGCATATTCATTGCCAAAAGTTTCTCAAAATTTGATTGCCACCAATTCAACCCTTATAATTTCATTAAATTGGAAACAATGGGGCATACAAACACGATCCTGAGTCAGTAGCAACCACCCGTTTATCAACGTACGTGTTTATCTCATACGGGGTCATCCATGCATTCTGCCTTGGCGTTTTCAAACATGTGACGATCAGTGGATCGTCACGGTTCCAACGAAAATTTTTTGTGCTTTAACGCATGCTTTTTGCAGACATTTTCAAAATGTGGAAGGGCACTATTTCTTTGTTTTTTACCGGCCTTGAAACCAGGGCCGGGCCGGTTGCACAAACAAATCACGAAATACGAACAAAAATTTACGATCACGAAACGAGTAACGATACGAAAACGATGGTCGTTACGTGCGTTGCACAAAGCCAAATGTTCGTAGTCGTCAAAGCAGTATCATCGTGTGAATTTACGATCGCAAAATGTAGTACATTACCGCAAATGGAACTGACTTTATAAGCAACTTATTTCTCTCTTGTTCGACTCTTAAAGCCTTTCAGTTCAATTTTAAAAGATCCCGTGTACAGTATAACCTTCCATCAATACCACATGCATATCCAGGGTGGGTGGGGAGTGCAGGTTTGTATCCCCCTTTATCACCAAAATACCTTACTTTCATAGAATTTTTGTCATTTTTACTATCAATTCCACGTTCCAAACCCATGCAGATTATGATTCGTGCATGCTAAAAGAGACCAATGGGGGGGGGGGGGCAGAATATACCCGCAAACTTATTTCAAATAGCTCATATTTATATCATTGATAGAATACAGTAGAACAAATCGTATGACCACCCAAGCTATCTTAATTTATAGGTGGTCTCTTTATGGAGTGTGTTGATCGTCGACCTCTTTATGAGGGCTTGGGACTGAAAGAAATAGTCTGATTAGAGAGTTGGACTTAATTGGAGGTTCTACTGTACGAACTGTACTAATCTTGAATATCAAATTATATTCACTGTAAATCAAACCACTGTCTTCCAGAGAAGATGTCTGCTAATGAATTAATGCATTTAAAAGAGTAAATCAAAATAATCTGATGGACATACATCGATAAATCAATAATTCTTAATGCACAAATGAAAACTACAATTGGATTAAATATCAACGCAAATGACCACCTCTATAGTAAGACCATTTTTTCTAGCACCATGTTTTCAACTGTGGCATTATAGGAACGCTGTACATAAAAATGGTGATTTAGGGAATAAAAATGTTGGTGAACGGATATACTCCCCTCAATAGAGGCTCCCATTTTGTGCAAGTTAATGTTCAATCAAACCAATATTATGAATATTTCATTTACAAACGACAAGCATAACACAAATGAAAACAAATCCACGACACTGGCGCTACCTTTTAGCCCGGTAATTTTCTTACGATATTCGTGTTTTTTTACGAATGAAAACTACAATTGTACGATCTACGATATCGTAGTTTTTTAGTGCAACTGAAATTTTACGAAAAAATACTGACACGACCGTAAAACACATGATCGTGAACGTAAAATGGCTTTGTGCAACCGGTCCCTGGTGACCATTACAGCTAGCCGATTTTACCGTTTTTTTCCTCCAAACTACGTCGGTTGTTCAATTCAGTGACTGCCTTTACGGGTGGTGGCTTAAGAAATTGTGTTGTGTGATATTTCTCACACTTTGATCATGGGCTGCCTTTTAATAGTGAAGTATCATGGCGATTATATTTGGAAGTGGCTAGGGAGCCGACGTCGGCTCCCTAGCCAACCCACTGTGGGTAGGCTAGGGAGCCGACATTTGTCGGCTCCCTAGCCTACCCTCAGTGTGTGAGCTAGGGAGCCGACGGAAATATCTATAATAGTAGAGTGTATTAGCTTACCACTTTTACAAGAAATATATGAAGATTACATTTTTATGTTTTCCTATATTGAATGATTTGGTTAAATTATAGTTAACCACTTTTTATGCATACATGATATTTGAATAACAGATGAATTTTGATTATTCATACTGCTTAAGATGGTTATGTGGAAATCCTAATTTGACTAATACTAATAACTTTCTTTCAATGAAATTGTACTTAGTACATAAGTTTATGTCAGAAGTATTCATATAAGTATAGTTGAATTCAAGCATTATGCATACATTTTGTTTTGTCCTTTGTAACTAAATTGATTAAAGGTAACTTAGGTTCAGGAATGTCTTAACTAGTTAATCAATTAGGTTATTTGTTTGCCTAGAACATTTTAATTGCTGGGAACTTATCAAGTGTTGTAAGTAGGACTCCCAAGAAAACAATCAAAATTAAGTAAGCAAACACCTTTCTGCAAGAGAGAATGTGTTAACAGGTAACATAATAGAATCAGGAATGATATATGAGGAAAATGTGCTGACATATGCCTGCACGGATGAAGAAAATGTTGATTTAAGTAGAAATTTTTTTTATGAAATTGCTTAGCAATATCATATCATTAAAAGTTTAATTCACAGTTACATCCATGTATTAGTAGGAACAAGATTAACTATATGTATTATAACTAACATTTGAAATATGGAATTTTTGTATGTAATGATTTTTGAATGTCAATATTCAATGAAGTATTAAGAAGCTAAACATGTCTTTTTTAACAACTGAACTGACACTTCTTGCAACACTCCTTAAATTCCCAGTAAATAAATCATTCTCAGCAAACAAATAACCTGGTTGGTCAACTGGTTAAGACATTCACCTAACTATTCAATTTAGTTACAGTGGACAAAACAATGTATGCATAGTCCCTGAATTTAATTATATGAATACATGTACTTCAGACATATACTTAGCTACTAAGTACAATTTCATTCAAAGAAATATCTTAGGAATACATATTCAAATTATTAGGCTCACTTAATCATCTTTTATCAGTAACTATTGTGAAAATCATAGATTTGAGCAAATATCAAGTAATACGTAGATATACCTAATATGATGAAACTAAATCATTCAATATAGGATAACAGGATAATATAATCATTCAATATAGGATAACAAGATGATATAATCATCATATATTTCTTATTAAAGGGGTAAGCTAATACACAAAAATGTATGTTTAGTGCTTTAATTCAAAGTAGTGTGTGGACGGTTCGAGAAAATTGAGACCGGTTAATCGGCCCGGCAAAACCGAACCGTAACCGGTTAACCGCCGATTATCGCTCATCCAAGTATTTCACGTTATTTTCAGGAACTGCATGCAAGGTGCGTGATCAAATGATAACTAAATTAATGCCTACATAATATGCATTGCTAACTTGTTTCTTTTTCACCTTCACATTCCCATCCATTATCTATAGATTTAGCAAAGTTATGTGCGTATTAAATCACGTATTCATGTTTACAGTTTACTAGTTTCACTATCGTTTTTGTGTATAGATGAACCATAGCACATGTTTCTATCAATATTAGTGTTTGAAAAAAATCGCGGTTTATGCATTTCGTCTTTTACGTTCAATAGCAAGGCAATTTGAACTGCCAAAAATGTTAAATCACACAAAATTAATGAAATATATGGATATATATATAGCTTGGGCATGAAAATAATCATCAAAATCAATAACCGGTCTGTCAATGTATAGTAGGGACCGGTTATGCTTAGAAAATCGACCGTAGCCGGTTATCCGGTTAACCGTCCACTACTAATTCAAAGATATGAATACTTCTGACATATAAATATGTACGAAGTACAATTTAATTGAAATAAATTTATTAGGCATACTCAAATTAGCCTCTCAACATAACCACCTTTAATGTTTTATGCAAATATCATGTAGCCTATGCATAAAAAGTGGTTGTCTATGTTGTAACCAAAACATTTATTATAGGATAACGGGAAAATCTTATCTTCGTATATGTCTTATAAAGTGGTAAGCTGTTACACTAGTATTATAGATATTTCCGTCGGCTCCCTAGCTTACACACTGAGGGTAGGCTAGGGAGCCGACAAATGTCGGCTCCCAAGCCTACCCACAGTGGGTTGGCTAAGGAGCCGACGTCGGCTCCCTAGCCACTTCCATTATATTTAGAGAGATGGCGGCTGTGTGCTATGGTCAATTTAGATATGATTAGGGTAGATCTAAATCAATTTGTGCTCAATTGAATTTTAAAGTATTAGTCAAGTGCGAGCATACTTGACGATGTGATGATGTCATCGGTTCGGGAGTGGTCATTAAATACAGAGGAGGGGTGGGGGTGGTAATGTGAAGAGAAATAATTTTCTTGACATTTTTTTCATGCCCCTCTTTCGCTATGCCAGTATTTTTTCATGCCCCCTGGCACATTGTATGTTTTTTCCATGCAAACCCACCCAATTGTTAATTATTCTATTGCATACTATCAGACAGAACCAGGACAAACTATCACACCAAAACATGCAGGGACACCACCTCCCCAGTGATAAAGCTATAGAAGAGATGGAAGCTTTATCTTTTATCAATAGATGACATCAAGTTGAGGGTAAAGGGGAAAAAAAAGAAGATTTAGCTGGTGAAGGTGGAAAGATTTGGGAGCAAACAGGAGGTCATATACATCAACAAGCCATTGGAAATGATGGAAGAACACCAGCAGGTTTGTGATCTGATGTGATCAGTATGCTAATAATGTGAAATATGTGTTTGATATAATCAAACAAAAGTTCAATGCAATGGATTTAAGAGTTGAACAGAATAAAAGCATCAAACTGAGGCAGAAGGAGTGCAAGAGACAAAAGAAGAGAAGACAGGAGAAGGCTGTAAAGAAGGCGGCTGAGAAACAATGCACTGCTGATACTGCATTTTTCTTGCGCCCACCTAATATAAAAGACCACGATTTTTTTCACGGACCCCCCCCAATTTCTCTTCACGCCCACCTCTGTATTTTGTGACCACTCCCTCAGTTGGTTTAATGACACTTACAGATAGGCTCTCTGTTTGCGGTACTATATATCAATTATGATACAACTTTTAACACGTACAAATTTGCATGTATAATCCATACTTATGCATGCACAGAATTTCTTTGCTAGATCATTATATAAAATAAGCTCAATTTTCAAATAAAAATGTCCTATATATCGAAATCAATCTTCTGTTCTCATTGAAAGTGATTCATCGTGTGTGATTATATAGAATATATAGAATATAGATATAAAATAGTTATGCTTGCCCGTTAAATTATATATGTTTCTTTATTGCTGCCTAAACGAATAATGAGTATACCAAAACATATTCTACTGTCTAAAAATATAAAGCACTATGTACTATAAAAACAAAGTAATGGATAAAAGGTGAAATTATATACAGTGAAAATTGTGCAACAAAGTAAAAACTCATGCATCAAATAAAATAGCATGCAATAAAAAACTTTATATGATAATTTGTCATAATTCACCCACTCTATGTAATATCGGTCCCTGGTCTGGCAGCTCAAACGAAAGTTTTGAGCAATATATTGAGCCCTTGATATTCAGGTGAATTCATCGTGCAACGGTGCAAGGCAAACGGAATTCTGTTATATACAGGATAAATGAGGATATACTTACCCACGCCAATGAAACTTAACTACTGTAACTACTGTATGATAGCAGTTGCATATTTAATTTATCGTACATATAGGAAACTTAAATTCATTTATACTTGCATCTGTAGAGAAAATAGATATAAGTAAGCATACAGTCATCCATATTCAACTTAATCTATTTAAGTCAATGTCCTACTTCAATAAATTTGTGTGTAGAACGTGGCCACTTGGTGTATATTAATTATCATACAATTCAAAATAAATCTTCAAATATGTTTTGTTAAGTAGTTTGATTCATTAGATCATTAAATACGCAGACAAAAACGTTATCTAAAGCCAGAAACAAGTATTTATAGCTGGCAGTGGTCAATGCTGTGACGATCACCAACGCCAGTACACATGAGCTTGTGATCAGCGTCCACAACACGAGCGCAGTGGAAACGAAACGCTTGTTGTTGTAATATAGACTTCTTGACTTGTATCTGCACATGTTTGTCATGTAGTGTGTCACATGCTAACTTTGAATGCTCACAAGAAGAACGAAAATCAAAGGTCGCAGAACAAAGCATCGAATCTTCTTATGGAATTCTTCAGCTATTGGAGGTTGACAAACAACAGTTACTGCAAAATGGTGGTTGAACGTTGTGTAGAGTGCTAAGTCCTGGTTAAACCTTCTTTATTAGACATTGTACAAATAAGAAACAAACTCACGAACACTATATAATACTAAAACAAAAGCCATTTTATGCATTGAATGAAATGAATTCAATTTATGCCCCAAACCTCCAGCTTTGGGTACATCTCATTGTTTTCCCGTCTCATTGTTCCCTCATCTCATTGGTCTCCCGTCTCATCGGTCCCCCATTCATTTGGTATATCATTGATGTTATAGTTGTTTCTGCTGCTGCTTCTGCTGCTGCTGCTGCTCCTGCTGCTGCTGCTTCTGCTTCTGATTCTGCTGCTGTTGCTGCTTTCACACCCACCCACCCGCCCGCCCGCCCGCCCGCCCGCCCACACACACACACACCAACACACAAGGCACATTATTGTACACATTATTACACACACACCCACCCACACACACACCAACACACAAGGCACATTATTATCTATATTGCTAAACAATGCTTGACCACAACATGAATTGTTTTATGGACATTTTTATGATCATGATCATATGAGCCGTTAGAATCCTCCACAAGTTTCAAAGTCACATCTACATACACCTTGTTGCTGCTTCACACTAACCTCAAATTATCGAAATTCAAATATACACCCACGCATATAGTACACACTTAGCCATTACTGGCAACCGCACCGACGCTGGTTACCAAAGAGCCTGCATAAAACCCATAAAAGCCTGCATAGTTTCTAAAAAATAGTCACAGTCGCAGTCTGTCATTTTGCTTTAGGGATTTACGTTTACACCAAGTCATTAGCATCCTTGTCACACTATCTCGTACTCAACTCCTTATGGAGCACACCACACATCGTAACCGCAGCACTCACTCGTCTCACCTGTACCTATTTGACGAGTAGGTACAAAGAAGCAGTATGCAGCTCGTTAAATATGAGTTTGCCAACCACCCACCACCAGACCAGACCAGGAATAGAACCCACGACTTTCTGGTCATTAGTCCAACATGCTGTCGATTCGGCCACCGAAGCACATGTAGGAATCACAATCAGATGGGTACCACACAGGCAGATCAAGGGGGTGGGGGTGCAAGAGCCACACCACAAAATCATTTTTGTATATTTGTTTTCATCTCTGAGACCCTCACACATACAGCACCCATGAAATCTTGGTGGTGCACCCCCCCCCCTTTCCTGAAAACCTAGATCTGCCATTTGGGTGGGCTCATTGACATAGGCTACTGCCACCTTGACGATCAACCTGTACCCCCATCAATGTTTATTTGAGGGAGGAGTGGCTGTATGAGGACATGGTAAATGGTAATGGTAAATGTTACATGTAATTATGCATCAATACCAAATGTCCGAAAAGGTCCGGGACTATGGAAATTCAATAACTCACTTCTGAATGATGTAGAGTATACGAATATTTAAAGTTAAATTTAAGTTTTTGGATTGATAAATATAGTAATATATTAGATAAAAGAGTTAAATGGGAATTAATCAAGTACGAAATTAGAAAATTTACAATAGATTATTGCAAAAAGAAAACTAGAGCTAGAATAAATAGGGAAAATGAGCTTGAAAAGAAACTCATATCACTAGAAAAAACCCTAGATTACAATAATATGAAAGAATATCACAAAGTTAAAAACGAATTAGTAGACATTGAATTAGAAAAGATTGAAGGAATGATGATTAGGAGTAAAGTGGAATGGTATGAAAAAGGGGAAAAAAGCACAAAATATTTTTTAAGTTTAGAAAAGACAAATTCAATAAAAAAGCACATGCGTAAATTAAAGCTTTTAGATGGTACAATAACATCGGATCCTAATGAAATATTAAAAGAGCAACAAAAATTTTACAAAAAGTTACTTTCTACGAAATTAAACAAAGATCAAGTGAATGAATATGAAAACAATTATTTTTTCAATAATAAAAATATTCCAAAATTATCAAATCAAGAGAAAAAAGCATGTGAAGGTCTCATAACAAATAGTGAATGTTTAAAAATTATAAACAGTTTTAAAAAGAACTCAACACCCGGAAATGATGGTATTTCCATAGAATTTTATGTACAATTTTGGAACCTGATTTCTGTTGTTCTCATAGAAAGTTTTAATTATGCATATGAAAAAGGTGAGCTCTCAAATTCACAAAAACAAGCTATCATAACATTAATCCATAAGAAAGATAAAGATCGTTTATATATAGACAACTGGCGACCAATATCCCTCCTGAACGTAGATTACAAAATTATGTCAAAAGTAATTGCAGAAAGAGTTAAAAAAGTACTGTCGTCTTTGATAAATTTAGATCAGAGTGGATTCCTCATGGGGAGATATATTGGTGATAGTGTCCGCACTTTAATGGATATTATAGACATATGTAAAATTCACAATATACGTGGACTGCTAATGATGTTGGATTTTAAAAAAGCCTATGATTCAATTGAGTTTCCTTTCTTATATAAAGTATTGAAAAAATTTAATTTTGGCTCTATGTTGGTGAAATGGATCAAATTATTTTATACAAATATAGAAAGTTGTGTGACAAATAATCAGATCACATCACAATATTTCAATGTTACAAGAGGTTTGAGACAGGGGGATCCACTCTCTTCATATTTATTTATCTTATGTGTTGAAATACTTTCCATTTCAATACGAAACAATGATGAAATTAAGGGTATTAAGATAAATAAAGAATTTAAGCTAGCACAATATGCAGACGACACAACTGCCATTTTATCGGATATTGAATCAATAAGACCATTATTTAGAGAAATTGAGCTTTTGGAACAATATCCGGACTTGAGCTCAATAAAGAAAAAACGCAAGTAATGCCCTTAGGCCCTAATATTATTGATCATGATATTTTTAAGGAAATGTTGGATAATATTTTTAATCGGGAACTTCAGTCTACTATTAAACCCGTTAAGGTTTTAGGTATATATATTAGCAATAGTGACGAAGATGTAATTGAAGCAAATTTTAAGCCAAATATTAAAAAACTGAAAGCTATATTAAACCAATGGAAAAGAAGGAAACTTTCACTAATTGGGAAAATTCTGATTTTAAAAACCTTTGGGATATCACAATTTATATATTTATCAAATTTGATAAGCTTTCCAAAGAAATATATACTAGAGATTGAGCAAATATTGTATGAATTCATATGGGGTAACAAGTCTTACAAAGTGAAGAAAGGTATAATGATACAAGAGTATGATTTGGGTGGTCTAAAAATGCCTGACCTTGACACAATAGTAAAAGTACAGAAATGTAAATGGATTATACAATATCTGAACAATCACTCTGGACAATGGCAATATACGATAAAAAAATTAATTGGCATAGAATTACTTGAAATTTTCCTTCTTAGCAATTTCGATATTACAGATTTCCCTAGTATCCCTACTTTTTATAAAGAAGTGTTACAAAGTTGGGCTACAATAAAAAGCAGTATAGATAATTCTCAAGTAGGAGAACAATTTATTTTCTATAATAAGATCATTAAGATAAACAATCAATACATATATAACAAGGATTTTCTTAACTGTGGTATATGGAAAATAAAAGATTTATTTTATAGTAATTGAAAGATCATATCATTTGACGTATGGAAACAAAGGGGATTAAACAGCAGGTGGTATTTGTTATGGAGAGGAATAATTGAAATAATTAAATAAAAAAAAACATAGATCCAAGGGTCCATGATAAAAAAGAAAATGAATTAAATCATATCAATAGAGTGTTGAAAGTAAAATCCAAATACTTGTATAACGCTTTGATTAAAACCAAAATTGCTTATTCTGTAGCGAAGGATAAATTTCGAGATATCCTGAAATTAGAAGAAAATGATAATTTATGGAAATTTGTGTATTTAATACCTCATGGCTGTGTAAATAATAATAATGTCAAAGAATTACAATACAAAATTCTACATAGATATTTTCCGACTAATGTATTGTTATCAAAGATATATGCTAATATTAGTAATGATTGTACTTTTTGTTCATTAGAAAAAGAAACTTTGGAACATCTCTTCTTTGATTGTAAATATGTAAAATTAATTTGGCAATATTTGGAAGATCATATAAAAAAATGTTATACATACACAAATAGTACTAAGTTTGTCAAATATTTTGTTAGGAATGATGGAAGAGGATATAAATAGATTAGATATGATCAATTGTTTAATTTTACATGGAAAATATTTTATTGCAAAATGTAAATTTATGTACACCATCCCGAATACTAAGAACTTTTATAACTACCTTGTTTACCATAAAAAAATATGAAACATTAATGAAAGATTTCATATTGTAATATTAATTATATATCCCCTTTAAATAACATTTATTATGATATTTAAGTATATATATACTATCATAGCTTGTTTTTCTTAGTTTTATTTAATTCTTTTTGTTTGAATAGGAATCTACCAACAGTGTGAAAACCACACACCATTGATCTCAGGTTTTTAATACACACTGTTATTATTTTTGATAACCTAATAGTTGTCCAATGTAAATATTCCACATATAGTTCTATTAGAATATTTTTAATGTATTTTCATTTTGCAATACCTAACTTGATAGGTTTTCATGCTAAATATGCATATAGTCAAAGGTTTATCTGTCAAAAAATGGTTATACAGCAATGTTGGCGTGGCTCCTTAAAATAATAACTGATCTAGTCTGGTGAAGCTTCCGGCTCAATGTTTCTGAATGAAATCTGTAAAGGGCCAGAACCTCCGGCCCATAATACTATACCAGTTGACGGATGAACCCACGTTGGGCTGATTATTTAGTACTTTGTATATTTGTTTCATGGATTAGGCCACAATTAAATGTAAAAACAAACAAGCAAGCACACAGATAAACAAGCAAACAAGGCTTACACACGAAGTCCAAATTTGATGAGGCCTGCTGGATCGGGCCGTCATACTGCTAAAGAGGGCTTCCTGGTGTCATTTGAAAACTCTCCGGGTGTACCATAAGTTCGTGATGACGGCAAGCCGGGTGGGAAGACTGCAGCACCCCTGTCGAAGGCATTAGTCTACTTGCCAGTCCATAAGGCCCTGTAGTGAACCCGGAAGTTGAGACTACAAAAAGGTGTTCTGGGTGATTTGGCATCTGTAGGCCCCATAGAGCTCAAATCCACCGGATGCTAAAAGATTTACTTTGGGCAACAATTTTCATGGCCATTTTTCAAAGTGGCCGCCATGAAAATGATGAATAGGGCTAAGAATGACTATAGAACTCACAAAAACATAATATTGGTGTCAAATTGATGAGTAAATTGGTAAGCTGTAAGGTTTTTACATAAACATGTATAAATAAATCAGGTGGCCATCATATATATTTTTGTTTTAAAATGGCTGCCATTATAAAACTTGCCACCAAAAAGTGCCACAGGAGAGAAAATTCTGTCTGCCAAGAAGACAAAATGGGTGGACAGACTGAGCGGGTTTTCTTCCTGGGACCCATAAGCGATGTGGAACCCGGAGAGAGACTTGAGCTCAGAGTAGAATGGTGCGAAGAAGCAGGAACACCAGGATATCTGCTACGTTTAGATACCGCCGAAAGGGTCCTGATCGACCTACTGAAGACGAACCAGGCTGACATCATGAAGAAATTGGCGGAAGGGGGAATTCCCAAAACTATGAAGGTGCGGCGCGAGTGGACCTCTATATTGAAGTCCCTCGTGGTAGAGACGCGATCCGGCCATCAAGCTGAGTTGTGGAGGCGGACGAGCAGAGTGCTGGACAACTGGCAGCGCACTAACATCCCCGTTTACGATTCGAGCCAGGCCACCGCTGGACAATCTGGTGTCGGGAGCGAGTCGGAACTTGGACAGGGGGCGGAATTCCGAGAGAACCTATGAAGAAGGAACGGCAAGATCCCAGCCCCGACCCTTCGGCTGTAGCAAAGGCGGAGGCTCGGGCGATGGAAGAAAAACAGCTTAGGGCATGGTTGCGCTAATTGAAGACAGAAGTCTTGGTCTTATGCAAGCAGAGCGGTCAGGACACCTGGGTGGTGGTCCCATGGGCTCAGAGCGTACAAAGCATCCCGAAGTTAATAACGTGGGGCAAGGCGAGAAGTAGATAGAATCAAGAATCTCCAGAAGTTCAACAAGCCTGATTCAACTCAGACTGACTTGGAATTCCTGCATTTGGTGAGATCCTGAAGATGTACAACATCAACGAATCAGAATGGGCAGGTTGGCTGATAGATCAACTGACCTGAAAAGCACAAAGTGCGCTACTCAATTTGAGAGTGGAAGAGAAAAATGATTGGACCACCCTTGTGTTGGCGCTGAACTCGTACTTTCACACGGAGGTCGAGATGCGTACGGCTGAGGAGGAACTCCTGACGAGGAAATAGGGCAATGAAGAATCGGTGCGGGACTTCATTTCACAGCTGATGTTCTTAGCGTGCAAAGCGTATGGGCAGGACATCAAGAAACGAGAGACAGCTGTCATCAAGCAGATCGAGTTAGGTCGGGACACAGCCTTGCTCCGGCTCATGTACGACAAAGTTACTGCGCAGCCTGTAGGGTTGATGGGGCTGATGCAAGAACTGGTGCATAGAGAGAGTCGTGACGACCCCAGGAAGTACCAGACATACATCGCACAGGAAAAAGAAAAGGAGAACGCTGCAAAGCCCAAGAACCCTCCCACTGGGAATGTAGTGTGGCTGAAGGAGGTGATGGATCAGCAGAACAAGGCGCAGTCGACGGACAGGCGAACGTGGCTAAGGAGAAAACGTCAGGGCAGGGAGAATTAAACTCTCAGGGGGGCAGCCGTTGGAAACGAGGCACCCGAGGAGGAACCCGTAGGAGATCGGATGGAGCCAGTCAGGGTCGCGGCCCGGAGCGGCCGGGAGAGACGATGGATGCTGGAAATGTGGTCAGATGGATCACTACCCTATACCAGTGCCCAGATGCAACCAAAGCAGAGTTGGAGTCGTTGAAGCTCCAAGAGTGTAAGCGACGTGAACAAGGCGGAGGCAGACGGATGGATGGCGGGCCGCAGGCCAACGTGAAGAAAGTCAAGGGTGTCCAAGGCGAGGTGGGGATGGACTCTCCCGCCCCGGTCACTTCGCCGGATGGAAACGAATAAGCAGGAAGAATGGGCCGCAAATTACCCCTGCTGGCTTAATATCGAGCGGCAAGCTAGTTGGAAAGCTCGCAGGTGATGGTGTG
Organism: Streblospio benedicti; assembly: GCA_019095985.1. Classification (NCBI taxonomy): domain Eukaryota; kingdom Metazoa; phylum Annelida; class Polychaeta; order Spionida; family Spionidae; genus Streblospio; species Streblospio benedicti. Next base: position 30,200,093 of record CM032663.1, on the reverse strand, counting down.
TTGCAGCTGACGGCGTACGAGGATTCGCCGGGGGATGGTCAGGCTGACTTAGGAGCGCCAAGGAGTTGTGCAGCACCGAGGGCGCCGGGATCTCGCTGTGCGTAGTCCCAACGACTTTCCAAGACGCCAGGTGGCTTAGTCCAGGGTCCTAGGGCAAGTGGGCCTGGGGGAGAGCCCCACCAAATGGAGAAGGGTACCGGGGAGGGTGGTCGCCACCCGCAAGGGGTGAGCCTGCTCTCCGGGTCTCGGGATCTTAGAACTTCGTCGTCCAGATGAGGCAGTTTTGCTGCAAGTCCTACTCCGCTGGGGAGAAGCTCGACCCATGCTGCAAGACGTCTGGTGATCTTAGCTTAGGCGTGGACAAGGTGAATCCAGCGACAAGTGAGAAGGATACGCCAGGGGTAGCTCGGAAGCCGGGTGTGAGTGTCGTTCCTCCTGATGCGCTGGTGCGCGACTGGGGACTCGATCCTTGCATTCGGAAGCAGACGACGAAGCTAGAGTCGAGGGAGCAAGGAAGTACTCACAGTTTGGGCCAAGATTCAACACAGGATGGGAGGCTTGGTAGTTCGGACAACAAAGAGCCAAGCAAAGGTGTAACATGGAAACGGATGAGGATTGAATTATGTTTAATTTTGTTTTGTTTTATAGTATGATAGTTTCAGTACCAAATTTCCGTAACAAATAAAATTTATTTATTTTCATTATAACCAGACATACAATGCTGTATAATGTCCTTATTATGTGAAGCATTTTTTATAAAGTTGTTAGAATGTATGTAATTCTTAATTGTGCATTTATTTTTCTTCAAAAATACTGCCGTTTTCTTGCCGTTTGCTAGAATGGTTGCCATGTTGGAAGCCATTTTGAAAAAAACCAAGATGGCTGCCCACATTAAAATTATTTTTTTGTCAGAAAACCTTTTAGCTTACAAAATCCTCATCATTTTGACACCAATATTTTGTTTCTATGTGTTAAACAACTAATTTTGGCCGTATTCATCATTTTCATGGCGTTGTTGCCCAAGGTAAATTTTTTAGCAACCTGTGGATTTGAGCTCTATGGGGCCTAAAGATACCAAATCACTCAAAAAACCTTTTTGTAGTCTCAACTTCCAGGTTCGCTATTTGGCAAGTAGACTACATAATGTAATTTACAATTCACAGTGTTTACATTAAACAATAGTTATGCATTTCAGGGTTCTGGTTATAATGTATGTTGACGCATATGATAGCATCATGTATTAGGTCACATTATGCAATCTAACAGCCGACACTAAATGAAATACTATAACTGTGGTAGTGGACATGATTATTTCGACACATGCTGTCACATATGCAATGAGAATTCCAGGTGAAAAAACAACAACAGCCAACTTAGAACACATACATAATTAAACTAGATCAAAGGTGCTAAAAACCAAAGCACACCGGCACAGGTTGAATAGTGTGCTCAAAAGGCCATGTAGAAAGCACACTTTAATTGGCAAATCGCCAAAACCGGGCATATATGATTGTCACTAGAGTCATCAAATTTTATTTATTTATTTATTTATTTATTTATTTATTTATTTATTTATTTATTCATTTCGCCATATGTACAGAAATATTAATGATATTAAATTCATTGTTTAATATTAAGATTTAAATTAAAATCTTAAATGTGAAGGAGCGAATTTAAGAACTTTGCCTAACAGGGTAATCAGAAGATGAAATGCACTTTCTCTGTATTGTCCAATATAGCTCATCAAAAAAAAAGGTTATTTGGAGAAGGTTAGAAATGAATATTAATTTAGGTAACTAAATGAAGAAAGAATTTTTTTTGGAAAAATATTGTTAGATATATGTGTCATATATGAAGTATTTATACAAATTGGGTCATCTCTATCTATAATAAAGGGAGCTTAGATAGCATCTCATACTTGCACTGTTAGAACAAGATCAAAAGTGCTCAGAGAGCACAGCATCGCTCGAATAAAATTGACTCTTGGGCAAATGATTACTTTGCAATCAAACAGAAAAAAGTTTTATTTGATCTATGATTGACCCTACAGCTATGGCATCTTGGCATTGCGTTCTCAGTGGCTTTCTAAACATGGCTTAGATAAATATATTTTGCCAATGAGTCGACATTAATCTGGTGATGCTGTGCTCTCTAAGAACTATTAATGTATTATAACCATTATGCCAATTTGATGGTAAAATTTTCAAACAATATTGGAACTACAGTGGCAGATAGAATAAAAATAATATAATTGCTCTTTGGAAGGTAAACATTAATTGACAAAGCGCCAAAATTGGACACAGTTGATGTTCAGTAGGCATGTAAGCATTGTAACAAGCTTGAATATTGAAAATAGACCAAAATGGCCCCATGTATAGCACACTTTAATTGACAAAGTGCCCAAAATCGAATCAATTTCGTGTTGCACCATATAACATAGTTCTGTAAAGTTTTGATGAAATTAGTTCATCGGTAAACAATCTAGCTTGTCCAGAAACAAACACACACACACATACATACATACATACATACATACATACATACATACATACATACATACATACATACATACATACATACATACATACATACATACATACATACATACATACATACATACATACATACATACATACATACATACATACATACATACATACATACATACATACATACATACATACATACATACATACATACATACATACATACATACATACATACATACATACATACATACATACATACATACATACACACATACACACATACACACACACACACACACACATACATACACACACACACACACACACACATACACACACACACACACACACACACACACACACACACACACACACACACACACACACACACACACACACACACACACACACACACACACACACACACACACACACACACACACACACACACACACACACTCATGCACGCACGCACGCACGCACGAACGCACTCACACCTACATACTCGCCCTATTACTTAAGAGTTAGCAATACACATTTTCTGTGAGTTGGCAAAAAGTTCTATTTGAAGTCACTTCTTTGTTTTTAAATCTGATATCCTTCTCAAAGAAAAAAGAATGAAGCGCTCATATTTAAAAGGGGTCAAGTCTGAAGGTTGAAAGCAATTTGAAACAATTGTCTTAATAAATTCTATGAAGGGTTAAGGTCATGTTATGATATTTCTCTGTCGACATACCGTCTTTTATTGCTGAGATGTTTGAAAACATTGTTTTCCAACTTCATTAGATGCTCCCATTTTTGTTTGAGTAACTGCATTAATTAAAAGAAGAAAATATGTGAATAGCAATCTTTAAGCAAATCATATAGCACACAAGCAATAAAACCCAATAGAATATATGCTCTATGACACAGAGTGTGCAATTCAAAATCAATCTTACTCAAATGTTTTATCGATGCTACAACATACCTTCAAAGTCTTAACCACATTTGGTTAGTGCAACAGAGTGTAGAAGGAATAGTCATTTGTATTGTGTATACTAATGGATTGTGATAGTTTTACATATAAGAGCAGTATCAAATGTGTCTGTAACATTTTTCCTTAAAAGAAATGAAAAGTGGTCAAACTTGCTATGATCAGGTTTTGTGTTCGTTGGATATAGCGTAAAGTGTTAAGAGGAGTTTTTCACTTTGATGATAATAACTTCACAATCCACGACATAAAAGACTGTTTTATATATGATGTGCGGTTTAAGCAAAGGAAATATTCTAATCTTAGTTGTATTAGCAACTTTGATTTCGTATTTTGCTCATGTAAAACAGATTAATTGTGTATGGTTTAATAACTCATCCCACCGAGTTCCGTTAGCATCTATGTTTACATTCACAGGGGAACAGGACGCATCACATGATAACTTTGAATGCTCACAGCAAGAGCGAAAATCAAAGGTCACTGACCAATGCATTAACCGCACACGTTGGTTTGACCTTACTGACGAGGTGTTGGTGAAGACTGTAAAGCACATGTCCAATGTGTATGTGGACGATGAGCACCAGTTGCTGGTATGCGCGCCTCCCAAGGTGGGCTGCACCACGTGGCTCACCATCCTGTGCAACAACTCCCGCCTTGGGCCAGTTCCCGCGGACTACAATGTCAACAATCTGCACTACGGAGGCAATAAGAAGTATGGAATACGCCATCTACACGACTATAATGTAACTGAGATGCGGAGCATACTGGGCAGGTATTACAAGTTCATGTTGGTGAGGCATCCTCTAGAACGGATCTTCTCGGCCTACATTAACAAGCTGCAGTCCGGGGCTGATATTGCATGGCAGAAATCTCTAGGGAAGAGGATCTTGACTGCTTTGCAGCGAAATTGGAGTAGTGAGGCTATCGAGTCTGGAAAAGGGGTGTTGTATCAGGAATTCATTTGGTACATTATGAAATATAATGACTTGAATGAACACTGGTCTCCGTTTCAAGTTCGCTGTGAACCATGTGTAATGGAATACCAGCGAATAGTGAAGCTTGAGACATATGACGACGATGTGGAGGATATCATTCTAGAAAAGCTAGCACCAACCTCTTGGGGTATAAACTCCCAAAAGAACAAAGAAGGGGGCAGTTCACGCAATCCTGAAACAGAAGTCTGGCTTGATAGCTATAGAAATTTAACATCAGAACAGGTAGATTACATAATTAATCTCTATAAGGACGACATGGAAATGTTTGGCTTTAGTTATAGGCGTAATGATGGAAACAACGTAACATCATTCTGTAAATATGAAGATTTTCAATGTTGTTAGAAATTATGCTTCCTACTTATATGTATCATCCACACATTTATGAAGAAACCGTAGCAGATCAGAAACTATAACCAACGCAAATTCTAACCAGTTATAATTTATGTAACACATATTATAACCACACACCCGAAAATGCCCTCAAATGGTCCAGCTGGCGTAAATAGTAAACACCTAAATTATAATCACACCACTGAATTTGAAGTTTTTATTCTGTAGTGCATGGCAATAGGATGACCAAAAATAGAATGAGGTTGAATGATCCATACAATAGTTGATGTATCACATGTCCAGAGATAGGCCTATTGACAAGTGGCCGTAAAAGAAGGTGTTTCAGTTCATGTCTTTATTGTGCCGTGGATTCGATGAAGATAAATATTCTTTGACTAGACTTATACGTTTAATGTTTAATTAACAGTTTAAACGTTACTTGGTTATCTTTTACAACCCGACACCGTCTAGTATTGATGGTAATGTACAGAGAAGTGGCGTGTTTTCCAGTGTGAATGGCAGTAATCATTTCTCTTTTTGTTATGTATCTTATGAATCCTTGCGTGAAGTTCGCAAACACTCACTGTGCAGAAGCAATGCGGGTGGCGAACGTTACCCTCCTCACAAACAAGACAACCAAAATGTAAATAATTTCAGCAAAAGATTTTTTTTTTCACTGAAACACGAACTATTGGTTGAAATCTGAGTATCACATACTATATTATTTTGATAATCGATGCAAAGACACAAAAACCCAAGAGGATATAATTCTTAATTCGGCTGTTTGAGGAGTTATTTGGACTCCGACTGCATTGGACTGATACATTTCGTAAGAGATGATGGTGACTGATCTATAGAGAGAACGTGGTTCCCTCCCCATATGACTATTGTGTATCGGACGAATCTGCGGGCGTATCAGACGAGCCTTTAAAGACGAGTCTGATGGGCCCGCAGATGGATGTCATTTCTTATCTTCTAATGAATAAAAAGAAGAAAACAAACACAAATGTACAGATATAAATAGTATTTTAATAGTATTTTTCTGGAATAACCAATAAATCAAATAACTGTTTTTTGTAATTTTTGTCATTCATTTTAATTTTCAAAATGCACTATAACCGTCAAAGTCGAACTTGAAGGGAATAAAACACAAAAACAAAATAGAAGTCAGAGAATTTCTGTTTATCAAATGAGGTCATACTATAAGCTATTGTAAATGGAAATCATTGCTAATAGTATATTATATCCATGAATTCGAGTTATCAGAATTCAATTAAAAAGGGTGCAAATGTGATACACCCTGGTGGTGTGGCTGTTTCTATGGGGTTACTATTTACACATTTTGTCAAGGGAATGATTGGCACGCGTATTCTTGCATGACAGAAATAGAACCACAACCTACCACGTATGTAAAACCGAATCCCTGTGTAAAGATGCATCTTTACACGACACACTTTTACACGGGTACTCACCCGTGTGAATCTGGTATTATCGCCTACAGTGTGTAGCACAATCTCCCATTTAATTTTTCAAATTTATTTGGTTTGGTAAAAGTATATGATCACATTATCAATTATTCAATAAATGTGGTATTCGTAAGTGATCGGTTACTTTAATTTCCAGTATATAACAAAAGGCTTCGATATTACACGGGTGTATGCGGATTATCATGAAAAAATGCACTTTTACACGTGTCAATCTGAATCCTTAATTTGGGATGCGGTTTTATAGATGTAAAAGTGCATCCTAAATTTTGTGATGTGTTTTTACACGTGTAAAATCGCATCCCAAAATAAGGATTCACTTTTACATATGTAAAGATGCATCTTTACACGGGATGGGTTTTACATACAACAGACGTACAATCGATTTTAAAGCAATAGACGGTATACAACATAGTGTGGTGAAAGTTTTATTGGTTTTTTATAATGCACTCGATACATGTTATGTGAAATCTATTCACAGAACTGCATTATATGTGTTGTGTATTGACAAAATCATCGCCGCTGATGTGCCGAGGAACTAACTTACAGTCACCGGCGACGATAAGTAGGGGGTTGATTTATGGAAACAATCTTTTTTTAGAACAGTGGTATGTGTGAGTACTGGCAGCTGGAAGCTCAAGCTAGCGGACCATTTTAATGCTAATCAGAACAGTCACTGTTCTTTACATGTTCGGAAGAATGGACAATTTGGTCAAAAATATTTCATATATGCTCAATGTGTGAGTTTGTATATAAAGGGTCTACTCTTTGGCTTGCAAGCTATTCATTGCGTCCGACTGACAGTCCATTGACTTTGCATACATCCACAATAACCAGGATTGATATACTTTTACACGTCATACCGCATAGGCAGATCCAGGTTTTCGGAAAGGGGGGGGGCGCACTAAAGGAAAAGAGGGGGCGCACTTATTGGATTTCATGAATAACCCTATGAAAATGAAGTATTTTGGTGGGAGAAGGGGGGGGGGCGTGCCCCCTGCGCCCCCTGGATCTGCCTATGCACCGCACCCTGGTATTCGAATTCGGTTTGTAAGTTCTATGAGCAACTGTATGTATATTTTCCCCCCAAGTTTGCTTGTGAATTCAATTCTACTCTCACTGTCATGCCAAGCAAGCTCCTATCACGGTAATGAAATAGCTGAAGACACATCGTCCGTTTCACTATATCAAGTGGCCCTGACGGGACTCGAACTCACAACCCCAAGGTTATGAGACCAGATTGATACCATCATACCAAGCAGCGGGCTGTTACAGTGGTAGGAGCTTGCTTGGCATGACAGTGAGAGTAGAATTGGTTTGTAAGTTCAAAATGGTGACCACTTTGTGCCTATTCAATAGACCGTTTAGTGGGTCAATGTTGAGCAATTATTTGGCCCATTTTCACTGTTACCACATGTACACTTTCTAGATTACTCTGGCAGAACTAAGATACTTACGATTGCTTCAAAAGTTGAAAATTATGGCAACATTAGTTCTTAATTATAAAGAGCTATACCACCGCTCCACACTGTGGTTAACTACCGAGAAACGTTTGGAAACAACAAAGTGCTTTACTCTGACTCTGTCGCAAACCTAGTCATGCTGACGTTTGACATCAGTTCAGTAATTGCCAGACCAATATTTGGTCTAGTCGTTTAGGTCGTCGGCAATATTTTGTGCATGCTCAAAATGCCCTGGCGTTCTGCACGAACTCTTTTCCGCCAAGTTCCCGTTATCTGGTTGTTTCACGTGGGTTCTGTGGTAGTTTGATGTTGTTGCACGTTCGTACGGCGTTGGTACATCCACCCTAACATTGATTAGGGAACCTTTACGAAACTGACACTGAAACTGAGAACTGAAACTGACACTGATAGTTTCATTATTGCCGATCATTTAACTATCATAGACCGTCCATTGAACGAAGTTAACGACTTTTAAATTGTCTTTGAACGTTGACATAGCTGTAACACAACTACTAACACTAAGTGTTACAATCAGCTGCTACCCAACGCTGACTCAAAGCACAACTAACATATACTGAACAGCCATTGTGCGGCTATTAAACGCAGTGACGTTATACCTGTTAGTTAGCACAACGATCAAATACTTGAAATTCATCAACGCACACCGGACGTTTAAGACTCCAGTATCAATTTATAAAGTCGTTCTGAGAACGGAGAAGTGTGACACCACTTTTTGCCAACGCCGGGATATTACACTATCACAATAATTTTGCCACTAGCATCACTTATGCACTACTTTTAAATGAAATATATGAAAATTGACAAATGAATGCTAAAATGTTGGTGCGTTTATACCAAAGCCAATGATTCTTTAAAGTTTAGACAGTAACAGTCCCTACTCAAAAGCCATTTTCAACAGTCCTCTGACAGCTACGTTTGTGGATGTGGCATGTCTCAATCGCTTGTGGGGCCATTACGTTACTTCCATTTCCCACATATAATCTGCGCCGTTTGCGAGCTGTCGTTATGCAGTCCTGAAGTTGCGAAGTTAGCATTCGCGTGGCGCGCGCAACAGCTGCGAATAAACAACCGCCTGAGCTGCCTCATTACAGCGACGTCGGCTCTAATCAATGCCACTGCCGCCTGAGGGTCAACTCGCACCCTGCTCATGAGCACCTCATTCACAGGTTCCCACTAGCATCCAACAAACCCAAATCACTCTTTTTGGCCTTATTTCCCACATTCTTATTTTAAGACCTTATTTCCCACATTGTTATTTTTCTGCCCTTAACCCCCCCCCCCCACACACACATCCCTCATTTTTTCAGGCTTTTCTCCCACATCCCACCTAACTTGAAACCCCAAATCCCCTTTTTGGCCTTTTCCACACATCCCTCTTTTTCGGCCTTTTCCTCCACATCCTGCCTCCTTATAATATCCGTGGGTATCAGTGGTCAAAGAGACAACGTAGACTGACCATAGCCTATATTAAACAAGCATCCCCAGAGTGTCACACCCCAAGCTGGCAAATACTGAGGTGAACTTCTGTAGCTTCAAGATTTACAATGAAGATTCTCATTGAAAGCTGTCTGTCGTCCAATTTGGGCTACATTACCGGAACACGGACGCAATAGAAAGCTCGGCGCTGATTACCTGCAGTATACTTGATAGAGGCGTTTCTTTTTGATCAAATGGGGCATAGATATATAACGATTCAAATGTAGAGTGACGTATAAAATACCCACACGAATTAATTACATGATTTTTATATAGTGTAATTAGGAATAGCATGGACGATATTCTATATATGAAAACGCTATTCTCGGAACTTTGGCCGGCTAACTTCTCTTTAACGTGATGAGGTATAGTGGACGGCATCTGGTTACAGGAGATCGTTCATAGTACATGGTAGTATTACAAGTTTACAATGGTGCTGTTAAGTTTTTGTTTGTGATTTTATAAAAAAGATGAAGACGACGTCAGCCATGTTGGAGTCATTTGGGGCCATATAGACGTCAAAGGCGTCACATGGGTTCAGATACTAATCTGCCAACGCACCTAACAGTAATATAAGGGAATCGGCTACTTAGCTACTTGGGCTTTGTGTGCAGCAGAACCTTCAATTACGACCCCCCCATGCAGAGAGAACACCTCTTTAATGAGATTTGTTCTTATAGTACCAAGCCTTATGCCAAGCTGTAGTACCATAAACAGACCATTGCAAAACTCCATAAAAGACCACCTCTCTATTAAGACCAATTGTCAGCCCTTGAGCAGCCTTAATAGAAAGGTTCTACTACAGTTTTGTAAGTATATTTGGGTTATGGCTAGGACTGTGTACTATATGTATACTATGTAAGCTTTTCAAATAGTGAAAGGGAACACTTTGTGTTTTGTTCGGTTATATGGTTGGAGGTGGTGTCTGAACAGGACTGGGTGGAAGTGGGTATTACTAGAACAGTGGTCGGTGCTGTGAAGACGAGGGATACATTTGTTGTTGATTAGTGGTAGGGGTGTGTGAGTGATACGGGACAGGTGGCTTCCAAATGGGGAGTCGGCATTGTTGCTACAGTGATGGGTGATGGGGTGTATCAGAACAGCGCTGATGATGTGACGTCGGTACAGGGTCGGGTGGTGTCAGAATTGGGGGCAGGGGGGGGGTATTGTTACTATAGTGGTGCATGGCGGAGGATGATCCAACCGCGACACAATATATCGCAGCTACTATGTTATGTGGTTGTGCTTTTATGAGTTCACTAATTTGGATGATGGTATCATTGTAATCTCTCAGTGTAGTTTTAGTGTTCGAGTGGATAGGGAGTTGGACTCGAGCCCAAAAGGTCGTGGGTTCGAATTCCACATGAGGACGGAATATCATTGGTCTCTCAACAGTTTTTTCAAGCTATGGAATCTGAGGACGGAACTCTCTATGGAATGATCACACGGGACACACACACACACACACACACACACACACACACACACACACACACACACACACACACACACACACACACACACACACACACACACACACACACACACCACTTAGACTACTTGGATATAGTCACGTTATAAATGTGGCAGCTTGGTACAAAGGTATGAGGCTGGCCTCAGAACCATAAGGTTGTGAGTTCAGCGTCACCATAGGCTTGGTTATTCCACAAGAGTAATCCACCTTCTGTTCATATGCCAGCCATATAATATCAGATTGGTAGAATGGGTGAGTGCATAGAAAGATGGCTTTATGACCAGGAGGTCGGTAGTTTGACGAACGACATTAGGTGTGCCTATAATCTTATGCAAAACGTCAACTCACCTCACGTCGGCCCTATTCTCGTCCTTTAATCGTCTTCACTCTGACTCTCGAGACGAGAGGCCACCAGAGCAGGGATGATTGCGGGATGATTGAGAGATGATATAAGGCGATCGTGACAAATAATGGCTCAACAACTCTTAATCGTCCAATCAAGCCTGATTAAATTTAGTATTTGAAGGTACATGAAAGATTGAAAATTATATCATATTGACAGCATGAGCACGGACGACTGGCCCTGATATGGTACTCGACCGTATGTGTGGCCGATCGCAGCCTGAGAACACAGCCCGTTCTGGCCCGAGTACGGGCGAGTGGTCGAATTTTCTTGAGAATTTGCAATTGGCCACAATTGCTGCTATTTTAATGAGTGGTGAAATGGGGGTATTAGTTGCCAGTAGTCTAGCATAGTCGTAATTTCACGGAATTAATACATTTACTAAAGATTTTTTCAAATCCTGGAACACGCAATACCACATACGCACATTTGTAAATTAAATTTTATGGTCCGACCAAATGAAAGAAATTCACAATTTGCTCACACGTTGATGAAGATCTCCAGGCATTTTGTCGAGCATTTCCCTGGTCAATTGATTGGTTGTCTGGTGTGGCCACTTGAGCGCTGTTACTGACTGCATAGATTGGCCATGTTCACCGCACGGTCATAGGGCTGTACAATTAGCCGTTTACAACTGTTCATCCGTCCATGAGTTGCCATTAAAGTCAAAGTCATGTAACAGGACGATGAAGCCTCTACAAACTGAGACACACACAGGGAGAAATACTACAGGGGTGGTTGTGGTGGTGGTGGTGGGTGGGTGGGTGGGTGGGTGGTTGTGGTGGGGTGGGGTGGGGTGGGGTGTTACACAAGTATGACATAGAAACAGTGAGCCATACATGATACTGTTTTATTTATTTTATCCATATATGATATTGTTATCTAAGCATAATTACACTTTTCGAGTATTTTTAATATGTTCAGTGCCTAGTATAATGTCCATGTCAAATTGAATGGTTAAACAGTGGTCAGCGTTTTTATTTTACCTTTTAAACTTTTTGAGATAGACACCAGAAGTAGATACACAAGAATGGCTACAAATATGCCCGTAGCCCACCTCTCCCATCATGAATTTTCCTGTCTTCCCTTTGGGCTTACATACAACCTTTCTTGTCCTTCTATTGTCACACACACCATCTTTGAAATCAGCCCACTCCGTACGTTATGACCCTTTATGAACACTGTATAACATCACACAAACATAGCTCAATAATCATGAGAGTATTGCATCATTTCTGAATTTGAATGGAAAATGATTGTCAATTCTTTTTGTCATATGATATAATATGTTGACAAAGATGACTAAATAGTTTAATTATCTGTCCTTCTGCGTACATAATATTTAAATTCTTCATAATCATCTAGTTCTTTAAAATTAGGACATAATCATACGTTTAGTACATCCAGTTAAAATGTCTTCTTTTATCATAATATTTCGAACAAATTGTTATGGCATTGCTATGGCATGGAATTCATCGTCAATATGTACGGTATTATATGACAGTTAGATAAATATAAACTCTCTCATTACGGAGAAGAGGAGGACTATCATTCCGTCCTCTCTCAACAAATAATTTGTGGGCACTAATTCTCAGTTTAGCAACAGCAGATCGATTTTCTCTATATTCAATATCATCTAAATAAATTTCAAAACAAATATTTTGCCTAATTTTACAGCTGGCTGGTAGTGCTCAACTTGCTGTTCAATAATAACAAGTAATCCCAACACCCCTTAAATGTTTGTTCACCAGCTTTGTGATTCCTGTTATGCATTGTTAATGCTGAGTTTAATTTAGACAGTGTGTACTTTAGCCTTAGAAGTATTGTTTTGTTTTAATATGAATCAATATCACTTGGATTTTTATTTTTGAAGGAATAGTGTACATATAGTAAATTTATAAGAAATTGAAAAGGTCTCTAAAGAGATGAAAAGCTTTTGTTAAATAAATATATTTTAAAATTTTTACATATTATATGCTAGAAAACTAATGTGGTAGGAAAAGACTATACATGAAATGAAATGATTTTCATATCATACATGGACTGTACGCGATATTACGGTGATACAAACGTACATTGTCCGTAAAACGTCCGCGCAATACGCTATTTATCCGATGTTCATCTGTGCTGGTGTTTTTCAGTAGGCCTATTTTGCAACAAAAATATCATGTTTGCGTGAGTGTATGTGGAGTGTACGTGGACAATCCGTGTATCATCTGTGTTTTGTAAGTGTATTGTCCGTGTATCATTCGTGTTAAATCTGCTTAAAGTTTTTGTCATTTTTTTCATGGAGCCAAAGAGCATTACCAAGCTCGTTAAACTATCTCTGGTCCGGTTGACAACTAGCCATATACGGAATCCGTATAGTAGTGTGGCAGATATGTGATAAACATGTTCACATCTGGCAGAAAGCATAAAACTTTGTACTTAAGGGTTTTGAAGTATGCTGATTCCAAAAATATCGGGAACCACGCTCCCAGATGATAGGTTCCTTCTGAAATCCAAGATGGCTGCCAAGATGGCGGCCGGTACATACATAGTATGTAACGTTTTAGTATTTGGTCTAGAATTTAATATAATACCACTTTCTGCACTACATGTAGCACGAGAAAGCCATTTCTGGGGGTATTTCAGTGATTTGAGGTCAAGAACAAGGTCTAGAGTCACATACATGAAAACATTGGGATTAATTTGTGGTTGAAAAATAACAAACGTTGACATGCTCTCAGCCTTCTAAAGATTGAACTACTGTGGGCTATTCAGGTGATTCAAATCATTCTGGAGATATATTTTATGATGTAAAATATTGGGCCTGTGTTTTTTAGGGTAAGGGTTAAGACACTATGTATAATATCCGTAGATCAATATGTGTACCCGAGTGCTTTTGTGTATGCATTAAACAAATTGACCAAACATAGGTCAGCCGACACCATCACAAGTACGTGCTTTCAAAGCATATGGTAGCATTTATTGAACTCAATTTTCTTCTTCTTCTCTCTCTCTTTTCTATGGCAAGCAAGCTCCTACGACTATATTAAAAATCACACTAGAAACATTTATTAAACTATTGGTTACTTTAAAACAGGTTTTTACATGATCCAACAGATAAGTCAGATGAAGTCCTTTTGATGTTCATGGACACCTTGACCATTAAGATCGTTTCGCAAGGTTGCACTGTCATATTCCTTTCATCAGGGTTTAAAAATTCCCTACTAATCCCGCAAAGCAGTGAACTTTACAACATATACAACATATGTTGAGATGCCGCCAGGAGGATTTTTAATGCAGTGAAAACGGCACCACTGTTTACCACCCATTTCATTGTTCAATAACATAGCCACGATTGTGGGTTTGTTTTATCAGAAAGGTGGTCTCTTTATATAAGTGGTGTTAATTTGGAGGGTCTACCTTAGCTAGAGTCAATGCTTCAAAGGCAAACAATGAAGGGAAAAAGAATAGACACTCAGTAGACTAGTCTCAGTTGGCTTCTACCTTCTACGATGCATGTGCCCGTGATTTACATGGCATTAAATAGTAAAACACCTTACACATGGTCGTACTAAAAAGCGGCTCCCTGTTTTAAGCTCCTTATCCCTAAAGATTATTTAGATTTTGTAAGCCATGCATTTTATCTTGTAAAATGAGTAATTTTGACGTCAAATTTGATGATCATGTTGAACGCGTAAACAATTTTGTGATGAGGAGGAGTTGTGTTACATCAATATTTTAATTAGTTTGAGATCTTTAGAAAAGAAAAACCGCCATCCCTGCATTCATAATAGGTATGGAAACATATGTGAGCTTTCATTAATCTTGTACATCTAATTAATCACTAAAATTGCAATTTTGAGGAAATATCAGTATCATTATTAAATTACATTCATATTAAATCTATAGAGTGAATACAGTCACCTAAGAAGATGTTTTACATTCCATTTATGTTAGAATATATGTTTTGCACTCAAATTCAGTTGTTTGATTTTACTTATGATAGCTTACACAAATTGAACTCTGAGCTACACAATTTTCGCATGCAGTGTATTAAATTATTTTGACTTTCCCGATTCTGTGATTAAAACCTTTACTGGGAGAAGTTTTTAAAATATACTGAATCTGCAATAGGTATAAATAAAGACCCAAACATAAAGAGCAAAACATAGTCCTCATCTGTGTATTTGTTGTCAAGTGTAAGTTCTTTCCGAATATTTTGTACCATGATAGGTATTAGATTGATTGATTATATTTGTGTAAATCCATTTTTGCTTACTGGCTGAACTTTTCTGACATCTTTCCATGTCCATCATCTCAGAATTCTTTCTGTCACTAGGTGGCAGCACGTGACAATGAAGGAAAGCAGTCAGTGTTTCCTATGCACCTGGACTGCCCTAGGTTTCAGAATGTTGTCATTGGCGTGGGATAACTGGTATGCTCCTTCATCTCTGTTAATGTTTTCAACAGTGTTTCGGATCTTTATAGACTCTGAGATTTGCCTGTCCAATAGGTACGACTCTTTGCACACAATTTTAGAGCCATCCCAATCCGTTACATGCTTGAGGTTGTCCATGTGATCTGGTATGCCCAATTGGGGAAAAGTATTGAGGGAGTGACTTTGGTGCGGACACCGCTCTGGTCATGCGTCTCCACATTTCGTTGGTGTTCCTTGAGTGATGTGTCGAAAGTTTCTGCCTGAATCACCAATGTACAAACTTGGAATGTTGAGAATATAGCCTTGTATATCGTCTGTGGTATTTTATCTGTTTGCTAGCTTTAATATTTGGGCTGCAGTAGGTCCTCTCATACTTATTTAATATATATCAAAACAATGACAATTCTTTCCATCTGCTTTAATGTCTTCAGGTATTTTGAAAAACAGTTTGGACACTTTGGATGTTAAAGCAGGTAGAAAGAATTGTCATTGTGTTGATATATATTAAATAGGTATTTTATATGCACAAAATATGCTGCAAAATGGTATATTTGTTTGACAGATTGCACTGCAATGACGTTTGGAGGGAACAGGGAGGGGTCACTCAATTTTCATTGAAACCCTAGGATGGTCACACAAGCTCCATGTGTGCTTTAGGGGTGGGGGGGGGGGGGGGATATGGGGTTCTTTTTCATATTTTCTCTTCATATGACTCTTTTTTTATTTACTTAACATGAACTAGTACCCATGGACATCCCAATAGTGGTTCATTTTTAACCTGATGCAAATATTCAGTGTACTACAATTATACAATTATTATACACGAAGCCAACTTTCCTGGAAGATGCTGCAAAGATGAATAGCGTGAACTCATAGATTTCTTGAAATAGAATAAATATGTCAAAATTATGCTTCTAAATACTTTATGTCAAAGCTATGTTGTAAAATATTGATATGAACAATATATAATCGGTGTTTCGGGAATTTTTTGTCTGCAGACATTTTTGCGTTTGTGTCAAAGATCAACTCTTATTCAATCATGAACGTAACTATTGACCTTGTTCGTCACATCCAATCATCAAACTTACATTAGAATTCGATTTTTCCATGCCAAATTCAGTGCAAAAAGTGGTATTGCATGTTATTCTAGACCTAATAGTAAAATAGTTATGTACTATCTATGTACCAGCAGCCATCTTGGCAGTCATCTTGGATTTCTGGAGGAACCTACTGTCTGGGAGCGTGGTTCCCGATATTTTTGGAACAAGCGTACCTTAAAACCCCTTATTGCAAAGTTTAATGCTTTCTGCCAGAAGTGAACATGTAGGCCTGTATTTGTCACATATCCACCCCACTATATGGACAGTCCAGATACAACATATTTTTACAAGGCAGTTCTGGAGATCGATATCGACTGAAAATACATGCAAAAGACTGATAAATCATGTTCCTATTAAGATAAAATATAATGTATTGACAATATCGATATTGTCAATAAATTAAAATAGAAATGGTTCAATTCCCAAACGTTTTGCAATCATACAAAAGTGAATATACAAGAGACTTGAATTTAGAAGCATTTTACGTTTGCTCATGTTAGCGCTTTTTGTCTATAGTTTCAGGACAGAATATTCTGGGTAGGTAACAAGGTCCCTATAAAGCATGACACAACTACTTCTATGAAGTGAATATGAACAATTTTTAATCATTTATGTGAAATACCTCCTGGGTAGCGTATACAATCAAATTTATGGCTAAATCACAAATTAATTACCTTTTAAACATGTCTTCTTCTTCTTCTTCTTCTTCTTCTTCTTCTTCTTCTTCTTCTTCTTCTTCTTCTTTCTTCTTCTTCTTCTTCTTCTTCTTCTTCTTCTTCTTCGTCTGCGTCTTCGTCTTCTTCTTCTTCTTCTTCTTCTTCTTCTTCTTCTTCTTCTTCTTCTTCTTCTTCTTCTTCTTCTCCTCCTCCTCCTTCTCCTTCTTCTCCTTCTCCCTCTCCTTCTCATTATTCTTATTCTTACTCAGTACTTGCACATTTGTATTTGTTTTGCTTGACTTGCAACTCGCTTTGTCTCCTTCACGCAGTCTACTAACTGTTCCAATGAAGACTGGCATTTGAAATTTAATTGTCCTTCATCTAATGAAAATCTATGGAAGGTGCATTATTCTAAATGAAAGCAAACAGTGTATTCGCATGTTTGATTAGGATGTAGTTTCTAAGGTTTAGATTAGTTTAACACTTATCAAAATTTGTTTATGAATTACGATGACGGTCTGTGCATACTGGTAATGAAGAATATTAAATCTAATATATAAATTTAGTATGGTATATAATGGTTCAAAATAACAACATCACTTTATAATGGTTAATAATATTGGTTAACAATGAATCACACTGAATATCAATTGGTGTAAAGACATCGTCAATCTGACATCTTATGCTCAGAGTGCATTGCATATGAGTAGAGCTGTAATCGGAGGTTCCATTTCCCATGCAAACGAATGCAACGAATGTGCCTTGATGACGTTTGATAGAAACCAACCAAGCGCTGTAGTGTAAAGCCATCGTCGGTTTTTACGGCTTGATCACTCACACTGCCTTAAAGTCCTTGTTCATACCAACTATATACTGCGTATAGTCGTGAGATATGACGATGTGTAAAGCGGGTTTAAAACAACTAACCCGCTTTACACTACAGCGAATTCCACTCACGTAGTTCTACGTGCAATGGCGAACAGGCAAATTCGCCAGGAAATTTTGAACATGTTCAAAATTTGTTGACGAATATACTAGTTGGTTTAGTGGCAAAATACCCACAGCGACGTACGGCAGCTGTACGGGAGCCGTACGTCAACTTCGTGCGAATTGCTCCAATGCATTTTTACATACGGTAAAACCCACAGTGAAATTCTGCCGTACGGCAGATTTTTCAATCGCCTAGGGGGCAATCGACACGAACGAGCCGTACGGCGTCTTATGGTGCCGTACGGCGTCGGATGAATTGCTTTAGTAACTTTTCTATTGGGTAAAACCCATACGGACGGATTGGTATCAAATATAGCCTTACGACAAATCACCTTAGCGCACCAGTAATTAATCCTTTACGAGTAATGTGTTTATTAAGTTAATATATAACGACAAGAAAAAGTAGTATATGAAAACAGAAAACACCGTCTCGGAAACGTCTTTCTATGTCACTATACAAAGAAGTAGATAGACTACGTGAACGTTGTACGTGCGTGTGACTGTCGTGTGACGCTCGCCGCCCATACGCCGGCAAAATATTTCTAGGAAGATTATCGATCGGTCTGTTCTTTTACGCTCCCAATACTTTGGGCTGCTCAAAACATCGAAAAGCGTAAACTGAATTTGCCAATCGATAATCCATTGGTTTTTGGACGTCGACCATATGCCAAACATACGTCAAACACACGCCAAACATGCGCCGAACATGCGCCGTGCATTGGGAGATGTTCAGCAGATGAAAACGTTGCCGTAAGCTTGGCGCACCTTGAGCGTACGATGGCGTACATGCAGCAGGTGTTCAAAGTATTGTAGACGTATGTTCAGCGGTTAGCAGACAGTGAACGCAAGGTCAGCGTAACCAGAAGTACATGGATTGTTGTTTTTTGTTACACCCAAATCATCTCACTTTCCTGCCCTTACTTGTGATGCAGCTTAATGTCTGGTGAAAGAAAGTATAGAAATAGTGAAAAGCCTTTTATGATAATAACGCCAGCCTGTTAGTGCCAATATACAATGCATATTGCACCTTTACCATCATTTCATAATCTAGTATGAGTTAGCCTTCCGTTTGTGAGATGTTATAACAGTACAATTGAAGATTTTTGGCATGATCATCACCATTCAACAAAGCCCACGCTGCTTGCTATATGATAACATGGCAATCATGCGATACAGACATTTGAATAATGAATGAATGAGATCACAGCAAAGCAATTCTCCAATAATCAAACCAGTCTAGTTTCGTTCATCCCCACCAATTATTTCTGTGTAATCCCCACAATAAACTGCCGGCGCCAGTTATGATCATGAGTACGCAGCAGTCTCACGAAGAAATAATCCGGGGATTGAATCTTACGATAATTACATGACATTGCACGAAAAATAAGTAAGTATATTACCACAGACACAACATTTTGATGAAAATATACACAATTTACTATGTACAGCTCCACAAACAACTCCATATGTATTGAGCATACATATGTATTATGATAATGACTTAATTATGTTATTTGGACAAGGCATTATGGTATTATGCAGCTTTTCAGTACCGCTGAGTTCAGCTCAAAACCAGTCAGAATGCAAGTGGGGTTGCAAAATATCAATGTCTTCAATGTGTATTTTTTCATTTTGATATACTAAATTGTTGAATCCAATTAGAAAAGCAGTGATTGTGTGTTTACCGTGAAAACTAATGCTATGAATCGTTAATGAGCTGGGTTTTGTCTATTTACATGTTGGTCTAGAATATTCGAAAAATGATGTGTGGCTGCGTGTAAGCATGGGCGGGAGAAAAAAACCCACCAGCATGCACAATACATTTACAGGTCATAGTAGTTTAGTAACATGTCCCACTTTTGGTTAAGCAGCATCTGCACGGAAATTATTTTTATGAGCTGATTCCGAAGTAATCTAATCATGTTGTGCAGAAGCCCAATGTTTTGCTCTGCACAATATGTCTCTAGTCATACTTGAAACTCATACGTATGCAGCATGAACCACTTGTGTTAGTCAGCAGACACGCGGCTAGCTGTAGCGGATGCATAGGTTTATTTGCATATCGCAGTTCCTGTCTAAAACCAACAGGTGGCTACAAACTCTGGGAAAAATAGACAAACAGTACCAGTCTTCATCATTTCTTTCTGACACGCCGTAGCATCACAGAGCTTTGGTTGATCGAAGCTGCACCAAGTGCCAGTAAAAATGTAGTAACTATATCTGAGACACCTTTGTAGATCGTGGCTGGGGTGCATAAAGAACAACCGAAAATCGCTGAAATTGCGGCACGATGGTCGCCTAATAAACGACCGATATTGCGATGAACGACTTTGTTATAATTACGAGAAATGGGTGTGCATAAAAGTTTTCGTTCGTGTAGTATTCAATTCAGTATCTTTTCAGTATTTAGACGATAATGTTTGCACTTGAAGCGGGGCCGTATCCTTCAAAACGATCATAAACAGACCTAAACATACCATCGTTCTCGTGAGACATTTATGAAAAGAGACTGGACAAGTCAATTTGTACTAGTAGGGCTCTCTAATTAGGCTAAATGTGACACGGTAACAGTAATGTTTCAGCAGTTTTTACCCGTGATATTGAAACATTTGAAGAAAAATTCAATGCGCATAAAACATGCTAAAACTTCTACTGCATGGACATCATTTTAAAAAAGTGACTGAAGCACATTTTTAAAACTGTTTAAAAAATATACATGGCCGTGGCACTTTTTTAAAGACCCCATACAGCCATCGTTCAGAGACGTAACGAAACAGCAGGGCTGAACTGCTGTCTACGATCGTACATAAATATTTCATCGAGACAACGATAAGAACACTGGTTTATACACGCGGACATCAGTGAGAATGCACACTCGCTACAATTGGGCACAAACGGCAATTTGCGTTTTCAATTCCATCACTTATGTTTATTTTGCGAACGCTACACTCTACTAGTGCGTATGTTAACAAATGCGTGTATTTATTTGGTTGAAAGTCAGTTTTTACAGCTAATAAATATTGCTCTTAGTTTTCAGTAAATTTACAGTAATTTGTATGGAGGATGTATGACGGAAATAATCAACGTTGATTTAGATAACCAACCACTGCATTGTGTATATGGTGTTGCCTTTTCCACATATCATGGTTGCATTGGGTTATTTTTTTTTCTGACAGGGTACAGACTCTGTCAAATCTCACGAAATAGTTCTGTGACTAAGAACTGGGAAAATCATCATTGCATACCACAAATGTTTACAAACACCAGGTATGGGCCAACAGCAATTAAAGAAACTTTAAGGTTGCTTGAAAATTCAAATTTGTCTACGTTTGTCTTGCGTTCAAATGTCTCAGAATCAGAAAGCACTATATACTATATACAATTTTAACGTTGAATAAGGCTCATATATATGCCGTGAAATGCCCCCCTGGGCGCCCCTTCAATGTTGTGGTTAATTTTGTTATTGCCATGCCAAGTTTGGTTTTATCACCAGAAAAGAATCTAATCATTTTTGCCCGCGCCTTCTTCTCCGCCTTATACCACCAAATAAGGAGGGCATTACATTTTATGCAGATTCTCATCACATTTACGTTTGGGGTTAAAACAACAACTGGTGCAAAGTTGAGGCTCTATTTGTAACGGAAAAGTCTATTAAATTTCACTCGCATGTCAGTTTATCTTGAAAATTATCACTAAAACTTGAACCGCACGCCCAAAACTCTTGTATCAAAAGTTATGATTTAAGAAACACACAACTGATGGGCAAATTCTTAGAATTTCGCTTCCACAAAATAGACTAGATTGCTCATCTCCAGCAAACGTGAAAATCCCCCTGTGCACGTCTGTAATTGTATCCAGCGTAAAGCACCTGCATTGCGACTCGGCTGATTTCCCCTGCTATTCACAAGTCCTCATTACAACTGGCAGATGGCTCCGTGTAGTGGTGTCTGTATCAAAACCAAAGATATACTACCCGCATATCTAACAACGTGAACAACAGAAAGATCTTTGTTTGGAGGGACTATATAGTTTTACAGTGTAACAAACAACGTCAGCAATCCACAGACGACCATTTATGGGTACTATATGGCAGTTATTGATACGGCTAGTTGCCAGTGTACGACAGGGGTATCTCAAAGCAGTATAGTTGCCAGTGATTATAGTTTACGTATTTTCCAGCATTCGAGAGCAACCCTTTATGATATTTCCACCTCTATCATTAGATTGTAATGAATTATACAAAAAGTGTAGCTGTAAGTTTTGTCTTGGCCTCATTAGGTATGCTACTGCAGAGCAAATACATCATATATTTTGTTTCCATGAAATTTAACAAGGCGCGAGATGCACAAACCGTCATAAAATAGACACAGGCGCCACATCAGATGACACTGTCACGAGATGAGTGACCCAGACGACATAGGTATGATGGATTCGGCCGCTAGGTGTCACCGGTGGCGGCTTCATCATGGTCACGTGGCGGGCCCATGACCCGTTCTGCGCCATGACAGATGGACGGGCGCGGGCCGGCCTCATACGTCATACTCACACCTTGTCGTTTGTCACTCTCTACCACAGCATCTCCACTATTAACCACGTCTTCGCAGATACACTATTTAGACACTTTTAGGTTGATATGGATTGAATTAGGCGAGGCAATATCATATAATCTGGAAAAAAATATGTACAGATAATGTTTACCTAGATCTTGGTTCCATTGAACTGGCAGAGTGCAATCAGTATATTTCCCATACGTAGATAAGAATGACGCCTTATAAACGACTGTGATGGTCTTCGAATGTACGTGATGATAATGGTCATATATATCTTGTATCACACAGGCGAAAGTAATAAGTATACGATGATTCCATATCTTTATCTATTTTTGTTTATCAGCACACATCAACCAGTGTAGATACATAGAGATCACATTTATCACCAAACGAAATTACACAAAATGTCTATCAAAACTAACTCGGTCAAAGTTCTCGATATTTTCATTGTATTTCATGTAAAAACCTTTCGCATAAAAGAAGTACAAGAAAAATGTTGACTAAATCTGGTGATCCATAGTAACTGTTATTACGGTCACTTATTATTATTAGAGGCTTTCGCGTCAAAAATTTGCAAGCGTAAAAATTATCTGGCAGTCCACGCAGCCCCCAATCGGATATTGTTCCTCAGAAACACCATACTCAAAGAATCGTTCAACCACAAGCCATTTATGAATTATACACGACTTATACATGTCTTAAGCAGAGCCCACCTCACTCGACGGGTAATATAACTATTGGTAAACTATCAACTGCATGAATCTCACACCCCATACAGACGTGAACTAGGCCAGTGGGAGTCTGACACCCCCACATAAGTAGACTCGTCCCCGGGGAGCGATGCTTGATGCTGAACGAGCGAATAGATCGTGCTTCATGGGTCCCCAGGCCCGGCGCAGATGTGTGCAGATCTCGTCTGATTACAAGGGATTTACACTCGCTTTATACGTTTTCTCTCCTTTTGATCGTTCACCACATTCAACTCAAGATTATTACAATATGTTCCAGTGCGCGGGAAAGGAAAGCCAGTCAACTACTAGCAGACGTTCGTGCTAGAGCTACTTAGAAGGCGTAGGCCCACATCAAAAGCAAATGGCCTGCGTGAAGGTAGTCTGGCTGTCATAACCATTGTTCCCGACTTCTAATTATATATGTGTACACACTTTCATGTATCTCACAAATGGCAAGTCAAATATGCCGGCGTCCACAAAATGTCACCTGTCCTGGCCGTGTTGAAGGTCACCCATAAATGTCAAGACCAAAGTCACGTTCACAGATTTGATGTGAATTATGTACGAGGCTAAATGGGATCTGCGCCATTATAAATTGAACATGCCAGTGTGTGACACACCACCATGCCGTGTGCATGTGGAACATGTACGTGGGTTCCGGGAACTCCAAAAGAAAGCAGCAAAAACTTGCCTGGGGTCACATTAGATAACAGGCTGTCTGGAAGGCACACTTTCATTGACAAATGGGTAAAACTGGACACGGATTAACATTCTTTGCTACACACATTCAACAGTGCACAGTGCATGTAACAAAATATAAATATTAGCAACATTTATCATATGTGTAAACGAAATTTACGTGGTTTGTCACGTTGAGATTATTTTTTTAAAATTCATGCCATGTGTGCCAGGGAAAATTACGGACGGTTATTATGTCATTAGATACGCAATCATGAAACGTGAGTAGCATGGGCACTTGCTGATCCAAGTATGAGGCATGCGAGTCTATGCTTTACCACCAAATCAAGACCTTATCGAACCACCCCCGTATGTCAATCTGGTGAAAGCCCAGGGGCATACGAGAGACATTTGGTGCCCAGAGGCCACAAGTCTTTGATAAGCTGGAAGGGCGGGTACACGGGGGCGCCAGTCCTGCCACAACGCGGGAGAGAACCGCAGTCAGCAAGCCACCGGGCACGTAGATGCTCCTAAAGTAGTTTCGTTCAATTTTCAATAATGTG
The DNA here is from genome assembly GCA_019095985.1 of Streblospio benedicti. NCBI lineage: Eukaryota > Metazoa > Annelida > Polychaeta > Spionida > Spionidae > Streblospio > Streblospio benedicti. The sequence continues at coordinate 30,175,294 of CM032663.1, read as the reverse complement.
TGTGTGTGGCAAATGAGCGTACCGTCTAAGGCACATAGTTAGCAGGACTATACTTTGCAGGTGAAAAGTTGGACGGTTTTTGGGAGATGGTTGATGGATACATTACATCGCACCATCAACCGTTTTATGAAACCTGTGTCTGCGAATAGGGACTTTTCCCCCCCTTATAATGCGTGGGCTCAAAGAAGGCTAAAAAGAGGTCCTGGTATGAAGCTGGCTCGATGGAGCCTAACGATATGTAGCTGTGACATATTGTTGATTGAATGGACTTTTTGTGAGGAATGAAAGTCAAACCCTTTGTTTTTGAGGACATATATGGGACCCTGGTATGTGGGACCACCCGGGCCAGGAGTTTACTTTGGTGATCAGTTATGATGGAGCCTTTCTTTTTGGTTTAGAGATGTTAAACTCCGAGAATAATTTGAAACTTCTATTACGACTCATTTATACATGCCGTTTTCCATATTGCATGTCTGAAACGCACACTTTGACTGAATTCTATATTTCGATCCTAGTGAAAGCAAAATGATGTTGAGGCGTTTTTATAAACGAACTTGATACATATATTGCAATAGCGACACTGTACAGCTAAGCTTGAGCGCTTCTTCCACCATCGTACACAAATCAACAAAATAGTAAACATCGTTCACAGTTGCAGTTCAAAATGATAGCTTCAAAGGCACGTGGCATAGAAAAACTGGAGCGATAGGAAATGGCTAATCTGGCTATAAATGTCCCTTCACATTTGTTCCCTTTTACGTAAGGAAGCAATTTAAGTGAGAGAAAATTGGCTGTAAGCAAGTTAGCTGACATGGGCCTATAGGGATTGCGCGTACTTACTCCAAATACAGTCGGTCTCGGGTCAATTCTGCCAGTGAAAAATGCAATTGAAATTCACACATTGTAAGCTTTATAAATGTACATTTTTTTTACAAAAACAAACTTTTTATAGTCTAACTTCAAGGACACCAAATTGTTTAATGAATATATTATTTCTTTACCTCTGCATTATTATGTTGATGGATGGACACCGGTGAATGGCTTCTCTCCAGAACCATTTATTTGTCTACTGTCTGTGTTTCCGATGACTTATCAGTCCAATGCATAAAACGCATGTATGTTTACGGTTGACAGTTTCTGCAGGCAATTGGTGAACTAAATCTTATGGAGTAGTTGAACTAGCAGCATGACAGAGTTTGCGTCTTTCAATCAATTTTGCAGTTCTTTCTTCCTCTTACTGGCCCTTACTGTTTGCATCTCTCACGGCACCTATTGTGTGCGGTCCATGGCAGTGGTGTCAAAGGATTGAGTTGTGATGCTTTAGCCTTTAAGGGTTGCAAGAAATATATTCTTCCGTCTCGTGATTTCTTCCTTAAACACACCTCGCCGAACACAAGTGACTTAGGAATTCTTCATTATGCATCACTAAGGCATGCCTACGTGCCATTAAGTTAACCTAATATTATCAATATTTTAGTTGAATACATATGAATTATATCATCGAAAATTATGTACAGAAAACACAGCTGTATAATGGTTAACCGTGTAATACAACACTGCCCATATACAGTAGTAGTCATGAAACATAATGCAACCACGGCCAATATGATGTATTACCTCTGGAACAGTCTATGCACAGTTGCATACTGATTATGAAACATACTTTAGTAGGCTATCTAGGCTGGCTGGTAATAATAATCCCTGGATAACATTTTCAGGAACATGCCATGAAAGGTATAACAATACCTAGAATTACGACCCTCTTATGAATACCATCACATAATAGCATATAGAACGCAAAACATGCGAGCAAATTAAAATGATGTTAAAGCAAAAAGCCGTATGTTCTTGAGAGGTGCGTGCACGTGGGGCCCGCCGCCGTCTGCTCTGATCACGCGCCGGCCACATCCAGCCACCTGCCGGTAACAGCGTCAGCAAACGTGGAGCGGGCTAATGAAAGATGTATGGTGGTGATACACACACGTTACCGCGCCCCGCGGGCACCCGCCAATCACACGCCATTAGCGCCTGGAAAAGGCCACCAAGGCCGTGGACGGTTCTTTTTTTTAAATATACATATATATTAGCAGCAATGCATACGGTGGAACGGTCATCTTTTTGTTGTTGTTGTTGCTGCTGCTGCTGCTGCTGCTGCTGCTGCTGCTGCTGCTGCTGCTGCTATTGTTGTTGTTGTTGTTGTTGTTGTTGTTGTTGTTGTTGTTGTTGTTGTTGTTGTTGTTGTTGTTGTTGTTGTTGTTGTTGTTGTTGTTGTTGTTGTTGTTGTTGTTGTTGTTGTTGTTGTTGTTGTTGTTGTTGTTGTTGTTGTTGTTGTTGTTGTTGTTGTTGTTGTTGGCACTACGAAACGCTAGATCAGCAAAATAGGGCTATTGCAAATTAGACATAATTCAAAACTACACCATTGAAATTCAAAGTTCCTTTTCGCTCTCAAAGTAAAATGTACTCCCTAAAACATAACACCCTAAATTACTTCGTCTGTCAATATGAGCCCCTCCTCACTAAATTAGCAAGAAAAGCACTGAGAGAACGCCCACTACTGTCTTACTTCATAATTATAGTTCTCATTTCTCTTCTGTACTCATAAAAGGTCATTAGTAGAAAACACACCGCACATGACTTTACAGGAAGATGGATCGTTTTGTTCATTTCCAACTTTACATGTATTCTCTCAAGTTATTAGAAACACACAATAGGACGCCACAGCAGCTGCGCCGGACTGATGTTTCACATTATAAAAAGCCATGAGTATTCGCAATAAGGCAGGTGCTGGGCTTCCTCTTGGCTCTTATATTTGATGTTAAATTAAAGTGAAAATTGTGCCATCAGATTGTGGAATTAAACATCATACATGTAGATGGCATGATAATAGAGAAGCAGAGCGCAGCACACAGGAGACCAAATGTAAATACTTTGTATGTACATCGTATTTTGATATGACTCACTTTTGAAATCATGGGCACCAGCATCAAAAGGGTGGTTAAATCAATTTTCACTTGTCAAGTCATGCACTATACAACCATGCATACACCCTTGCACTGATCTAAGTCCAATTACAAAACACAATGTGAGCCAGTGTATAGTTTAGGCTGAATTTATGGGCTAATACTCACTGCAACATTTCATATATTTTACTAAGGTCACGTAGTCTCCGGGCAATCAGGATTTATATCTTTCTAGACATTTTTCGTACTTTGCTCCAGATATCATTTGTCCTTCTTAGAGGAAGGGACCTATTTAAATGACATCTGAATGTTATATGATCATTTATTGTCCTCCACGTTCATATACAAACTAGGAATTAAAGACTCATGAAAACGGAGCTTTTAGCATTAATAATTTGCACATTTTAGTGAAGAACTTGATGATGAATTTTAAATAACATGCACATAAGTTATAATGCATGTTATTCATTTGTAAAAATTCTATATGCCTCCAGGAAGTTTCCTCCAAGAAGGAATATGTGAAGCAAGCAAGGCATGGTAATTTATGGAGATATTGTTGTTTGTGTACTTCACCACGCTGTCTTATATCATCATAATTAGAACAAATATGTGCATGTTTTGTATAGAACAGAACATGGTGTATTTAATGTCTCCTTTGGTGCAGGGACCAGCTTTTTGGACTTAATTGAACTATTTAATATACTGTTACAAGCTAGAGGATGAACCATGGCGAACATTTTACAACACAGACCATTATCATTAACGTATCCAATATCCAAAGACCAAGGGTACGTTTGATGCAACATATAAGACGACAATCGAACAGCTGATAAACTGCATAAAGTGGAGAAATATTTATCAAAGAACAAGTGGCATACTGGAGTTGTACGTCATGCAGTAGTTCTAGTATTTGAAAAAAATGGTCTTATTCAGATTGCATACAAATTATATACACGTATACAATTCAGCACCCTATAGGATGATGATCCTACGTAACAAAACGGGCAATAAGTCTGTTTGTGATTTTGCCTACCACGGACTGCAAACACTGTTATATCTATACTGTTTGACTGTTTTGAAATTTCAAAAGATATGGTCAATATCCTTCCATTAGCGGTTACTTACATGTGATTGTCTTGTCCGAGAGCTATTGGGACAGGCTATAGATTTGACAGGTTGCAATATTGACACAATCCATAGCTTTCTCAGGCTGTGTGAAATGTGATGCAAAATTCTTGCGGCTGGTGACTATACACGGAATTGTCTGTTTGTTCATCACATGTTTTGCACATTACCTTGGTTTTGTACGGAACTATTTGATTTCGGCTGTTCCAGTCCTTAGTAGGCCTACTCATTAGCTACGGCTACTCATCGTCTATGTTGTGAAGAGGGGGTGGGGGTGGCGGTGGCGTGGGGTGGGCGTTAATAATGGGGTCAAGAAATCACATGTCCCTAATTCTTTTGATGGAAATTCATTTATCCTGGATATGACATATATAAGTTTAACAATAGTTTTTAGTCAAGGATAACACTCAGTTCACACACTAAGCTTTCAATAGCATCCGCCATCTTGTTCACAGTGGTTGACGTCATTCGTCGTCACTGGGACCTCGGGAGATTCCCGGATTGCGCGCCCCCCTCCCCCTCTCGGGTGAGGACATTGTTCCAGATGGAAGGAAGCTGGTACCTGCCCCCATCTCTATTTAGTGAGGGCTTGAGTTTCCTGATATTAATGGCCTCCTTCACGCCACGTTCAAAATATTTGGGTTCTACACATAAGATGTTGGTCCCTTCGAGCGAGACACTGTGTCCTTTACTGTCTGTGTGCAGGTGGCGAGACACCTCTGATCCAGCTGAACTGGGTCTGTGGTGTTCTAGGAACCTCGCTTTTAACATGCGTTCAGTCTCTCCCACGTACGAGGCCTCACAATCCTGGCACTTTATCTGATAGACAGGTCCAATTACACGTTCTTTCTCCAGGGGGTCCTTAGGTCTCACCAGTAGCTGTCTAAGACTGTTCACAGGTTTAAAGAACACCTGCACACTGTATTGGTGCATCACCCTTCTCATGTGTTCAGACACTCCTTGAATGTATGGTATCACTACCGGAGATCTCCCGAGGTCCCAGTGACGACGAATGACGTCAACCACTGTGAACAAGATGGCGGATGCTATTGAAAGCTTAGTGTGTGAACTGAGTGTTATCCTTGACTAAAAACTATTGTTAAACTTATATATGTCCCAAATTGTTTGGCCTTACTACTATTTCCCAATCCCCTATTTTTGTCTCTTTCCCCCATATCTTACAATTCTTTTGACGTTTTCTCCACATCCAACTTCCATGAAATCGCTCGTTTTTGGCCTTTCACCCACAGCTCTAATTTCTTTGGACTTTCCCCCCACATCTCACTCCCTTATAAACCCGCCATTTATGAGCAGCTAACACCCATACGCGCACACCCTACATTATCCTTACCGAATCTATTCTCTCATACATCATTTCCCCCTGTCTCAATCGAAGTTAACAAAACACACCACTAATGAAACCTGACAATCACGTGACTTCCAAGTACATGTACTCAAAGGGAAAAAAATCAAGCGTCCTTTGAAAACGAAAACAAAAAACAAATCCTGACTAATAACGAACACGCACAACTTTAAATGAAATGACTACGAAGAGGACAGAGTTGTGGTTACTATTCTTGGCGCGTTTAGCACTAATCACAGGCCCATGTTTCCGTCCATGTCAGGCTTTTTAGAGAATTAGCTACACGCTGTAGCTTCATTATACAACACCCAGCGCGAGGAGCGTCCGGGCGGAGACCTCAGCACCACGAGCAACCGGCAGAGGAGCATGTGGTACAACACTTTTTTGAGTGGTTGTGTCATTTTCTTTTCTGGTCGTTTAAGCTAGGGGCACAACTGGTGGTGCGGACATTTTGGAAGTACGGTATTTTCTTTGTGTGCGGTGTTTACGGCAGTTTATGACGTAGTGCTTTACACACTTGCTCCGTACTGCCTATTACGTCCAGACCACTGATGAATAGATCGTATTATTCATAGGCAGATCCAGGTTGGCGGGGTGGGGGGAGGCTGCACGGCGCCCCCCCCCACGTGGTCCATACCAAAATACGTTATTTTATAGGTTTTTTTTGTATGTAGGCTTCAATCGCACGTACGAAATCCATGAGATCCCATTATTATCATATATAGTGGAAGCTTTCGTTACATAGTCATCGTACTGCCTAAAAACGTACATTCTCCGCACTTTCATCACACTGGACACTCACCAATCGACACCATGCACACGGTCTTCTTGAGGTTTTGGCAGTAGCGAGGCAGTAAGGAGGCAGTACTGCCGGAGGTGCCCTTAGCTTTATGTAAAAAAATACACCAAGAAAACACACAATAATTTGTATAGTTTTTACTTTATCATGTACATAGTTTGTGTTTTTTGGTCTTAAAAAGGACCCTCAATAATGTGTTATCTGTTTTAAAATGCTAATTATGTCAGCATGACCTGAGGATAAAGGATTTGAACCAGATACGGCGACCCATTTAGTTGACCTTGCGTATCTCCAGGTGGCGCATTTGTCAACGTCCCTCATTCATTAATAGTCAGCCCGAGGCGCAAAAAAGACTTAGGACGGGAGTCAGGAGACTTCAAAGAAGCTTATGGAGGTCTGAGGATGCATTGATCGTACCGCATTCTAACAAAAACTCGAAGAAAAAAATTGTATAGGCCAAAGACATCATGACCTTTTGAAGTAGTATTGTTAATAGACATACCCAAATCCAGTGGTGGTGTACGTGCGTTTGGTAAAATGGAAGAATTTCTGCATTGATGTACGTTATTACTATTGGAGAGTTGGTTTTCGTTCGTATATAGGCACTTATTTGTGACAATCATACGTGGCTATCTAAACCCATACTATATATACTATGACCAACGACACCAAATATGATAACCCATTTAGCTTGAAAACGTGCACTAGAGAGTTGTGCAACTTTCATGCGACCTCTGCTGTATGCTGGCCGGCAGGTCTCCGCTAACGTAACACCTGCCTTATTGAACAACACCGGGTTTAGCATTACTTTAGTGTTGAACAATGGATCTCATTATAGCCAACAGCTGCAGACCCCTAACGTATAATATCATCATTTTTGAGAGCTCGCGATTAATGGTTAGACTATGGCGCTGTATATTTCTGAGTACGTGCGTCTTCAAGAAGTGTAATGACAAACATAAACATGTACCCGAGCCATTTAGATGCGTATGTTTCTTAGAAATAAAATTGTATTGTGCAGAGTACAGCATTAAATGACCTTTATCAGCGCTAATTGTCGGACGACATCTCAGAGTCCATTAAGACCATAAACTATGATTGGCAGATACAAGCTAGTGTATGTATGGTGTGTGGGTAGGGGTGTAGATGGGGATATACACCATTACGTTTTACCAGATCCTGGACGGGCTGGGTCATTGGGTGCTCCTGTTATACGCAAGGGCCTCCTGTATAAAACATCCTGGACCTACGACTAAATGCAAGCATTATTGAGCTATGTACAAGTTTATTATACGCATTTTTGGAATTCAGTGGAGTATTGGATTGGTGATGTTTTCTCAGCGTATATTACCCCTTTTGTTCGATTGGTACAATAAATTGCAATAGTCAGTTGATTAATTTCTAACATCTTGTGCTACATTCCTATTCACTTACAGTAAAGGAACTGAAATCCAACTGAAGAGGAGACTATACAACATTGCAAAATACAAAGAACCGTTCATCATGGTGACAATGTTAATGACATATTGACGCGGGTGCCTGAGGATAATTGGTACAGTCATCATATCATCTTGTCTACACTAATGTGTTACTAAACATTTTCTGTGAAACTGGTGATCCAAACAGAGCATTTCACAATGCTGCTCCTTTTCTCAATCATGAATACAGTGGTGATGCAATATTTGAGTGAAGTAGGAGGCGATGTCTGCCATGACTTTTTCTCAAGGCCAAAAAAATTTACATGCTCCAACTGTTTGTTTCTATGCCGTTTTCTATGTTTTCATGGATATTCAAGGATGTTCATGGCAACGTAAATCTAACTAACTCATTTCATTGTATCTACTAGATTTACATTGAACCACATTAAAAAATACAACAGTCGTTTGCCATCAGTAACGACAAAAGGGAAAGGAGAAAAAATCCGTTTTGCACAAGGGTGGTAGGGTGAGCAAAGCTAGCATACGAACCAATGTTGTAGTACCCACACCCAATTAGCAGCACAAATGGATAATGCTCATGCCGTATGTTCATCTTGATCACCTGATAATAGGTTGGTAACAAGGCTCAGACGGCCACCTGTGAGCCGATGAAAGGTCAACTCGATCCAAGCACCCCTATTGTTAACCAGGATAATAGTTCCATAATGATGTCGAACGGCAATCTTCCTCTGGTAGGCTGCTTTCTTTTTACAGTGCACCCCAGACTGCCCAATCTACTTGTGCCTATAGTCCACTTAATTCGACAGCATCTGTTTCATTAGATTGTCTGTTAAAACGTTTGGCCTAACGACATGGACAACCAAAAATTGTGACAAAAATAGAAACTAGAGCTAACCAAAGCCCGTTTTGTTTGTTTTACTAATTTTCAGTTAGTGACAATTTTATGAGGTCTGTATGTGCAAACCAAAAGACAAAAATAGACAAACGCAAACAAACAAATAAACAAACGAACAAACAACACACGCACACACACAACCGCGCAACGCTGAATAAAGTCGCATAACAGATAAAATAGTGGCGTTTTCCCCCTCATCTTTTCTGTTTCTGTTTTTGTTTGTTTATTTGTTTGTTACTTTCTTTCTGTCTTTATTTACTTTTCTTTTCTTTTCTTTTATTTGGCGGGGTGGCTGAGGGGGCGAACTACACCCCCTGTATGCACTGTATTTAAGCGAGTATCCAAAACGTAATGGATATCCAAGCCTAAGTCATTTTAAGCATAAGTTCTGGTGTGATTTCATAGCTTACAAGCCTGACTAGCGCCGGTCCCATCATGATGAAAGACCATTACGCCCTTGGCCACCCCGCGGTGACACTTCAGTCGACAAAGGATTACAGGACCTTTTATTTCATTATCCTGACAAAGACTTAAATCACCAGTCAACAATAACAGTACATTATGCCTCACGCTACAGCCTGCCGTGCACGTGATTCAAACCTGCTACAGGGTGGAGAATGCCACGTGTGACGAAGCTATATATGTGGTAAGGTTTTCTCTATTAGAATGTGGTGTGCACGGTAGCTACTTGCTATACAATACGTGCAGTAAGTTGGTGCGATTACTTGATCTGATAATGCTCTATGTAAATGATGGTGACAGTCAGGTGGTATGCTGGGGAACCTTGGGCTTGAACAAAAATGTTCGTCTTCGATAGTTGGGGAAGACAAAAGTTTGCAGACCAAGACAGACCATGTGGTTTGAAGAAAAATGTTTTTCAATTTACATAAATGTTCGCAACTAAGACTATCCATAGAAAAAGTTTAACCCAGGTAAAAAAGCCTTTCCCCACGGCCCCGGCTCTGAATTGCTAATTACCAGCACCCCCCCTCCACCCCCCAAGTACATGATTCTAGTATGAGTGCATGATCAGAGCCATATTGAGGTTGCATAGCCTGGGCTGCAGTGTTCAAGTCACCAAACGTAAGGTGCTTAAATGCACATACACTAATATAATTGTAGCCCAAAAGCAAATTACCCTGTACGAATTGGCATTTACTAATGGAGATGTGGGTGGTGTAGCAGTGATTCTGCTGGTCCACATCCTTTATCTCATTTATGGATGTAATGTGTTAGAATGGAAAGGTCAATGGATTAGAAATGTCAGAATGGAAATATCAACGTGTTTGTCAAATGTCAACAGTTAACATACATACTTAAAACATGCTCACACAAAAGTTGTGTAATTTTCATTATGTATTTACAGATGATAAATCCCTCAACTGAAACTCTACGACAAAGTTCACCAGATTTACTTGCATCGGACTTCTCTTTGTCCTACGTGCTACATAACATGACTGCGTGTGCAATGTGTTGCCAAACAACTTATGATGAATTTCACTGATACTATTTAGGTTAATTTTAACTAGGGTCAGACAATCCACAATCCGCTGTGGTATCGTAACCATTGTTAATTGGCACCTATCTCACAAAAAGTTTTTTTTAGATATTTCTATAATTTTCTTCGAAATTTTCTACCAATTTTATACAGCACAGTAAAAATTGGGCAATGCTCATTCTTGACTGTGAAACTGTGATTTTACACTATACTCGCTAATACAATAATGGCAGAATTTTGCATTGGCATAAATCTAGCCACGAAGAGTGGAGAGTACTTATACGCCCTAAACCCCGGTGCTAACCTGCAGATCTATTCCACTCTAAAGGGACATTGAGAAAATTCGCCCTGACTTTTGCCACATTCGGCCTAAATGTATTACGCACTCGCCACATGGGAATGTAGCCTGAAGGAAGCTATTGGCCGTTAGAAGAGACAAGGCGGGTAGTTTATGTGATGAGTCATTATGTATTACAATGAAATATGTAAGTACTGCAGAATAAGTACTGACTGGTATGATATAACACTGTAGTTGTGCATATCAAACATACATTTTAATTGATATAACGTTATAATATTCCACCAGAAGCAACAGCCCACGCTCTAAATCTGAACCAGGTTCACCTTTGGGAGTACAGTACACACACTGGACATGACTCATACCTGATAAAATTGACAAATGTAAAAAAAACAAAAAAACACTACAGTACACACGCCCGTTGTCACTCAATTACACGGGACGTCGTCCACTCAAACATCAGCCGCGGCGAAGATCTCCTCAACGAGGCTCACGCGGCTCATCAGGGCGGTATCATAGAAGTCACGAGGTACACACGTCGTCTTCCACTAAATGAAGGTAACACACTAACAGTACTGCAATAGGCGCAGGATAATTAGGATCAGTTCCAACCTCTGTAAAATACACAAGAGCTAGCACTATAACCTGTAGAATCTCATGGATGGGAACGTTGAAATACACGTTGATCTGAAAACAAATACAAACTTATGCGATCTTGTCCAAAACCACCGTACCTTAATGTTAAACGATCAATAAGTACAAATTTCATCTGAGAATTAAAGTTTTTTAAATACTGCAAAAAGATGGATTTGTTCTCACCAGATAGGTTTATTATATCAAATTGCATGATAACCCCCCAGATCTGGGGCGGGTTTATAAGGAAGTGGGAAGTTGAGAAAAAGAAACAAAAAGAGGGATGTGGCGAAAAAGCCCCCCCCCCCCCCCTAAAAGCAAGCGGTGTGGACAAAAAGCCTTAAAATTTCTAGAATGTGGAAAAAATAAGCCAAAAAATAGGGATGTGGGATTTCTTGATTCCTCATAACCCTCACCCCCACTCCTCTATACCTGTGAGGCATCATATAGAAGGAAGACATGGGTATTTTATTATGACGTAATACATGCGGTTGATACAATGTCACATTGGAGCCATGCCAGAAAAGCCAAAATGCCCCTCGGAGGAAACCATCGCTCTTATATGATGTCCATCAGTGCGAATGCTCCCATGATCACCATTTAGTGGCAATAGCATGGTTTGCTCTCTCAGTGATTATTCGTGAGCATATAGAAGTACTTCAGTGATGATCAGAACGCCATGACTGTAATCCAGATTCCAGATTATTTTCTAGAGGCTTTCTATCACGAATAAGACCTGTAAGAAGGCTTTTTTCACTTGATATTGTGTGTTCGTGAAATAGAATCTTCTGCATTTGCCGCATTTGTCACATGTGAACCATGTCCACTACCCGTATTTAGAAAACTGGACCTGCCACTATTTTAGCTATACCTTAAAACTAATTAGGAGTTCTACAGAGTTACAGGGCAATTGTGGAGTGTTACCAGGCTCTTGTAATAATATGAAATTGGGGATGATCTCCAAATGTACGAAATGTATTTGAATGACATTCTGCTCGTTTACTTACGGTGGATCAATGTCAATGGACTTCTCCTTCCAACCAAATTCCCACACTATATATTACAAGTGCGTATCCACTACCTGTGGGGACACATTGGATTGCGCCGACATGCACATAATTGATCTTCTGAAAGCAGGATAAAAATCAGCGCCATGGCTAGATAGTTCAAGGCTTAGCCAGATAAATTGTACATGGTGCATTTTCGAAAAGGGTTTCGAATGACATCAATACATCAGTTTTCTTATCGCTGTCTCAATGAAATATTTATGTACGATCGTAGTACCCCAGGTGGTGTTGATCAACGATGTACGAAGGTGTCTCAAAATAGTTACTACGATTTTTACTCGCACGTGGTGCAGCCTCGATCAACCAAAGCTCTCTGATGCTTCGGCTTGGCAGAAAGAAATGATAAAGACGGATACTGTTTGTCTATTTTTCCCCAGAATGCAATTGTTTGTAGCCACCTGCTGGTTGTAGACAGGAACTACGATTAGAAAAGAAATGTATAGAGTAGTGCCGATTGACTTTTACGTCTGCAATTACCGATTTCTGCTGGATATATCCAAAATGTCAACACAATGCTTTAATTATAGAGGTCCTTACATAGTGACTAGCTGGATCGGGTATTTAAGGTGTTTAGCGGCCACGTGTACACTTAGTATATTCACAATTGTATGTTTAATGAAACAATTATCAGCATTAACTCCGTGCACTACATTTCACATGCAGCCACAACGAGTAATGTTTATAGCCTCATTGGCACATTGTTATTAGCCTCAGCCGTAAAGCTCTCACAGTCCAGCTGTTAGTAGCCCCGTAAACTGGGGATTAGATGGATTCAAATGGTCCTTTTTTCTAGGTCAGTGCAGTTTGTGTACTGTCTCGGTTGGTATAGAAATAGCTGAAGTAGTGGGTTGGACTGCACCACTACTAAATGCCCGGTCACACTGGCATTGAGTTTCAGCTATACCATGGACACTTGTACGGCATTGAGTTTATTCCTAGGTCCTCATGACTGTAACAATTATTTTCTCCATATCCATATAATAGAAAGGGTATTACAAAAGTGTATGCAATTGAAATTTGTTACTCTAATTTACTTTAAAAAGGACAATCAAACATTTAAACTATAGTTTTGGTATTTCACTACATTGATTATTTAATTTGGTGAATCGACTACTGTATCCAACTAAAAATTAATGGTCAAGTTCAAAGATATGTAGCTGCTTATTCTACAGTTCATCAAATATTTTATTAATTCAAGTATAACGTGTATACCTTTATTAAAAGTCGGATACCATTAGCCGAATGCTGGGAGAAATGTAAGTGCATATATGTCATATGAAATCATGACCCATCATTAGAAGGTAATCAATAGTGAACCAATTTGGAAGACAATAGTAATCGAGTTAAGTTAGTGACAGCCACGAGGTCTGTATCGCATGGAGTAAACCTATCGCAGGACGGCTCCCCCATTCCCCCTCTTCCCCCGCCACATGTAGGCGGGTCACGTGCGCCAACCAGCTGATAACCCCGTGTCCTCTAATAGGCAGATATGCCCGTCAGCACCAGACACGCATATAGATGGAAGGAGCAGTGTCGTCTGTGTATGTTTGGAGCTGTAGAATAAAGTATAGAGTCTAAAACTGTTCTGTTTGAAAAAAAATATATATCAAGATTGTCATACATAGCTAGGTTACCTGTGGCCGTGGGACAGAATCATAGAATTGTGTTTTAATGTTTCACATGATAAACAACCACACATCATTTGTTTTAATGATTTGTGTGTATATGAAATGATCAAATGAAATGACTACAATAATATTCTATTATCTGAATTTATTTTAACCCAACGTGCTAAACCTCAGGTGACTTCAATAAGAGGTAGTCTGCTTATGGAGGTCTATTTATTAATTCTTGGGATGGTGAGACATGGTCTAACTATAGAGAGATTCTCTTTATGGGCTATACTGTATTTGGCAGAGACGCCAGTGAACATGGCACGTCACAGATGGACCCCGTCGTTCAGCCTGGCTCAGCCGCAGTCCCCTCTGAATGGGAGTCTCTCAGCGGGGACTCACATGCTGACACTATCAGACATTGGGAGTGAGAGCCAATGATAAATGACCAGTTGATACGCTGCCACAGAACCACACACAATGCATTGGGTTAGCCAACAGGCAAACTCTGGGTATAATGTTTTGTTTGGTGGTTCAATACACAGACAAGCAGTTATTTTTGGTTTTGTTTGATAGTACAAGCAAACATTTATGTTGAATATGTTTAGAAACTGTGGTAAGCTTACATTCATGCAGAAAATTTATTGTAGCAGCTGAAGTACCCATTGCACAAATCTAGACGACTTGGCATTTTCCATGGATCTCACTCACAATGAGGATTGCTCCTACATATAGAAAAGCAAGGTTTAACACCATAAACGTCTCCCTGTAATGAATAGTAAGTAATTTGATATCTCACTCAATGAATCCCCATATGATATTTTTATATAACAGACGACCAGTGTATCACCCAAATAAACCCATAATTATTTATGTGTTAATGTGTTAGCATGTTATTATGCATTGGCAACGTGTACACATTCTTTTCACTATTCGAAACAAAGTTCAGTTGGAAACAAACGTACTAATTACATTAAATGTTGAAATATTCCCAAATGTTCTGCAAATTGTTATTTGTTGTGGTTTAAATCATGCAAACCAAACTGTTTTCTGCTCTACAAAATGTGGGACCCACGCCACATGAGTGGGTAAAACCTACATTTGTTACTTGCCATAAAATACACTATATGGGCAACTGCATGGGGTAAAATCTAATATATCTTGGACTTTTTGTCTTTTCCATCCATAGTCCCAATCTCTTGTATTAAACATTACATAATTTCCACATATGTACTTTCATTATACAATATTTTTGTCCACCATAAGAGTAAAACAAACCAATAAAGACACAAGCACAGAGGCCCACGCACACTCACGCACGCACGCACGCACGCACGCACGCACGCACACACACACACACACACACACACACACACACACACACATTTCAGCACCACCTCATCTAATGTCACACCCTTAGGTCACACACCAGTGCTTGTAATGATAGCGATATTAAGGGAACGTGTCAAATGTTTCCTTCAGGGGCTATTTCTCATTGTATGCTCCATCGAAGATAGGCTTTGCCACATTTGGACTTACCACCTTTCAGCAAGAAAGTGATTTGGAAAAAATAAATGTTTGGAATATTTGTAGGACAGTTTTTATTAGCTTGTTTCTAATTACATAAAAGATTTTCACAAATAGTGTTCACTCGAGAGTGTTCACCTATTAATATTTGCCCTCTATGTCATGTGCAGTGGCTGTAGGCATTTGAGCTATTTTTGTGCATGTAGTGAACACCGGGTGTTATTATAAAGAAATATGGTGGTTTCCATCATAACATCGTCAATTACGTTAGTCAAGAACGTTAATTTAATTGAAAGATACAAATTAATATTATTATCGGAGTAGTAGATCTAGAACTATGTACATTGCTAATATTACCAGAAGTAAAGGGCTAAAGGCATATGAATTTTCACTATTACATTTGATTTATGTTTATTAGTTCAATATACACTGGAACCGGCATATATTAAGGACATCCCTCTTATGTGAACACTTCTCACATCTCTCGTTGCTGTTTCCGTACATATCATATATAAATATCTCTTAATAAAAGATACCTGTCTCATGTGGACAGTGAGCACTCCAGTTTCTCCCAAAGCTGTCCCTATACATGTATCACGTGGACACTTCAAAATTTCCCACATTATTGAAGCAAAGCATTATTCAATCAAAAAGACTGCTGTGCATACATTTACCAGAAGAATAAATGGTTTTAACAGTTTTACATCACATGGTCATAGCGCTATTAGCAAGGTCGAGCAAAAATGTGTTTTTTGTGGACTTTTCTGTGTTTTCTGCTTAATCAGTATCCTGCGCTTATCTTGAAATCATGTTCTTTATATGATGTTAAAAGTTTTTAATAAAGTGTGTTTAGTGTAATTAATTCAATGATTTTGAAGTGCACATTACACAATCAATGAATAGACATTTGTTGAAGAATTGGATAAATAAGACCTTGCTTATTTGCAACTTGATAAAGAAATAGCCGATGATAGGTTTTTATAAAATCTTTATTTTTCATGGTCACATAAGCTGATATCACAGAGCCGCGATTTCACAATGATTCCATAAACATGTGTATGTAATTTTACTGGATTTAGAATTTCCATGTGTCTACCATTTTATGAGTAGTTTACAATTAAAACTAAACCTCACATTATACACACATTACAATGAAGATATTGATGAAAATAATCACCTACATATAAGGCATCCAATCATCCTGTAACCTCATAGAAGAGAGCCCCTGCATTGAACAATAACCAATTATCATCTGGGGCTATACAATTAGCATGGGAACATAGTTTAAACAAAACTCATTTTGATTGTATGTATAAATTGTATAGTATTGTAAATGAGAAAAGAAACGAGCATAAATCAAAACCAGTGCGCCTCTGGGTGGCTATTCCATCTATAACAGGGTCATACTAATGGTATATGATTGATGTTACATGGATATCATCATACTAGTTCAAATGTTATTAGTGTTACATGGAAATATTCATATCAATTAGAAATGATTCATAATGAATCATCACCATGATTGTATATCACAGTAGCGAAATTAATGTGAAGCTTCACCAAAATAATACTAAATTGTCAATTGTTCACAATTTTGTAAATTGTTGATTTTGTTAAAGGGTTCATTGTGAAATAATCATTAAAATCTAATACAGGCATCTATAAATGATTACTACATGTCTGAGCCGGCTATATAAATCTAATATTCAATGTTACAATTGTTTCATTCTTTATATAATCAATTCTGTTACTTTTTAAGTTCACAAATGTGCCCATTTCAGGTTGAGCTTTAAAGAGTGGTTTATATATATATTAGAACTATGTACATTTTGATTGATTGCCACGTTCAGAAGTTACAAAATCGAACACATACAATACGCACACCTTACCATCAGTGTAAGACATTTTAACTACAAATGACAATTACTCAACTTATATGCAATGTCAGTCATTGTTGATTTTTCTCATATGCATGCTAAAAGCTAAAAAATAGAAAATAAAATAAAATTTCAGACTGAAATGTTCAGGACATAATAGGTACATCAACATTTATGACTTTTACACTTCTAAGATTTTGAGGGTTTTGATTGCATTTGGTTGCATCTAAAATAATGTTCTACCATGATAATATGTTTATGATGATGAATTGAAACAGAAATTGTTATTTAGCCATATGCACAGCCAAAAATAGAAAATTTCAAATATTTCAGGACATTTAGGTACATCAACATTTAACGGAGGTATACATTATATTGCATTTGGGACTATAATGTTTACCATTAATGTTTTGATGATACTGAAAAACATGTATCTCATACAAAAATAATTGTGATATGCACAGTTCTTTATGTTAGACATTCTACAATATAGTCTAATATAGCGACTGAGCCAGGTTTTCTGTATGTAGGGTTTCTGCACCCAACATGCTAGGAATGCGTGCGCACTGTGACCCATCTCACCTTGAACATAGTCAAAAGTATGCATGAATAAGACTAGAAGGCCCTATGGTTTTCAATGTATGGCATCCAGACATTGTTGGAGACCATAAATTATTTGGTCACAATTTACGTTGGTTACATTCTACTGTCTAATGGGCTCATCACTAATCATTCCCCTCAAGGTTTTCAATGATCCTGCTACCATACAAAATTGATTATTTCCCTATAACTGCAATAACATATTTTTTTCATAACTTGATAAATTGTTAGCCAATGTCATGGATAGAAATGTTTAAATTCGGCAGAGTAATAGTAACATGAATATTTACTGTATAAATGGTCTTCTTTCAATATTGAGCAACAAGAAAACAAAAGAAAACAAAAAATACTACAGTGAAGAATAAAAGACATTTGATTTAAAAAAGAATTGTGAATAAATAAGACATACAATAAAGCATGCTACAAAAATCTAATTGTTTGAAAATTTGAGTACGAAGAAAATAATCTTTCAATGATGGAATTAATTTAAAAGGTTAGATGCTGTAAATAATTAGATATTTTTTACTGAACAAATGAAATTTTTCTGTGTTTTCTGCTTTTCAGTATCCTACTATAAATCTTGAAATCATGTTCTTTATATGATGTTAAAAGTTTTTAATAAAGTGTGTTTAGTGTAATTAATTCAATGATTTTGAAGTGCACATTACAAAATCAATTAATAGACATTTGTTGAAGAATTGGATAAATAAGACCTTGCTTATTTGCAACTTGATAAAGAAATAGCCGATGATAGGTTTTTATAAAATCTTTATTTTTCATGGTCACATAAGCTGATATCACAGAGCCATGATTTCATAATGATTCCATAAACATGTGTATGTAATTTTACTGGATTTAGAATTTCCATGTGTCTACCATTTTATGAGTAGTTTACAATTAAAACTAAACCTCACATTATACACATTACAATGAAGATATTGACGAAAAATAATCACCTACATATAAGGCATCCAATCATCCTGTAACCTCATAGAAGAGAGCCCCTGCATTGAACAATAACCAATTATCATCTGGGGCTATACAATTAGCATGGGAACATAGTTTAAACAAAACTCATTTTGATTGTATGTATAAATTGTATAGTATTGTAAATGAGAAAAAAGAAACGAGCATAAATCAAAACCAGTGCGCCTCTGGGTGGCTATTCCATCTATAACAGGGTCATACTAATGGTATATGATTGATGTTACATGGATATCATCATACTAGTTCAAATGTTATTAGTGTTACATGGAAATATTCATATCAATTAGAAATGATTCATAATGAATCATCACCATGATTGTATATCACAGTAGCGAAATTAATGTGAAGCTTCACCAAAATAATACTAAATTGTCAATTGTTCACAATTTTGTAAATTGTTGATTTTGTTAAAGGGTTCATTGTGAAATAATCATTAAAATCTAATACAGGCATCTATAAATGATTACTACATGTCTGAGCCGGCTATATAAATCTAATATTCAATGTTACAATTGTTTCATTCTTTATATAATCAATTCTGTTACTTTTTAAGTTCACAAATGTGCCCATTTCAGGTTGAGCTTTTTAAAGAGTGGTTTTATATATATTAGAACTATGTACATTTTGATTGATTGCCACGTTCAGAAGTTACAAAATCGAACACATACAATACGCACACCTTACCATCAGTGTAAGACATTTTAACTACAAATGACAATTACTCAACTTATATGCAATGTCAGTCATTGTTGATTTTTCTCATATGCATGCTAAAAGCTAAAAAATAGAAAATAAAATAAAATTTCAGACTGAAATGTTCAGGACATAATAGGTACATCAACATTTATGACTTTTACACTTCTAAGATTTTGAGGGTTTTGATTGCATTTGGTTGCATCTAAAATAATGTTCTACCATGATAATATGTTTATGATGATGAATTGAAACAGAAAACATATGTAGCCTTAAGACAGTGATGTGGCTTTAAAGCAGCGTTTAACGGAGGTATACATTATAATAGGGACTATAATTTACTTAATGCTTTAGTACTAAACACATCCCATACAAAAATAATTGTGATATGCACAGTTCTTTATGTTAGACATTCTACAATATAGTCTAATATAGCGACTGAGCCAGGTTTTCTGTATGTAGGGTTTCTGCACCCAACATGCTAGGAATGCGTGCGCACTGTGACCCATCTCACCTTGAACATAGTCAAAAGTATGCATGAATAAGACTAGAAGGCCCTATGGTTTTCAATGTATGGCATCCAGACATTGTTGGAGACCATAAATTATAACTGGTCACAATTTACGTTGGTTACATTCTACTGTCTAATGGGCTCATCACTAATCATTCCCCAAGGTTTTCAATGATCCTGCTACCATACAAAATTGATTATTTCCCCCTATAACTGTAATAACATATTTTTTCATACACTTGATAAATTGTCAGCCAATGTTATGGATAGAAATGTTTAAATTCGGCAGAGTAATAGTAACATGAATATTTACTGTATAAAAGTGGTCTTCTTTCAATATTGAGCAACAAGAAAAACAAAGAAAACAAATAGTAATACTACAGTGAAGAATAAAATGACATACATTTGATTTAAAAGTTCATACTAATTCACAATAAGTTATTGAATACCCTTTCCTTTGCTACTACTTACATACAATAAAGCATGCTACAAAGATCTAATTGTTTGAAAATTTAAAAACAAACAGTACCTGAATAGATCTAGGTACTATAATCTTTTCAATGATAGAATTAATTTAAAGGTTAGATGCTGTAAATTATTAGATATTTACTTACTGAACAAAATGAAATTGGAATTTTTTCAATTAGTTTTCTATCTCAATACTATAAATGCTGAGAAGTAGTTACTCTTGACTATTTAGGCAAAACTTTATTATGTTTGCATAATTTGTTGAAAGCATAAGCAAACTTACACAAAATGTACATGGCAGCAACAATTTGATTTGTATTTCTTCATACTAAGAACAATAACCACCTCATAGTAGTTCACAAAAATCTGAGAACAATCATACAGTGTATTTTGATTTAGTTATTTATCATAAAATGAAATTCAGCAGTCACTCTACAATGATCATCACGACTTCATAATACTAGTATACACTTTTACTCTCACGCACACATACATGTTTTCTTACATAGTCATAACACATTTTAACTGCTTATAGTTTGTACATTGTAAGAGATAATTATACCTTACAACACACATTTTAAGCTGTCTTGTATGATGTCTACTGTTCGTCCAGATGAAGGTATACGTATAGGTATATAAAAAACCTGGTCCATCTATTCCAATAGCAATTTATAAATATCCAATATTTACTTCATTGATTCTCTGGACAAAAATTCTATGGATATAAATGTCTTAATAATTATTCACTATGGAATTTGATAATATGGAATGTCGTGCAATTAGCTAAGTTCAAACATCCATACAAAACATACATCAATGTGACTTTCAATATGTGAACATCCAGGGATGAACATAAAGTAAGATATCTTACAAAAAATTACATGACTAATCTGAGCTGTTGACTTATTTTTATGACAAAATATCATATTGTATGAAAAAAACTATGACTAGACAAACATTTCTTCATATTTTGAACTTTTTCCCGTTCAAATGAGGTAAATGAGAACCGGAAAAAATCAATCGCCAACTATACCAGTTTCACTGTGTATCATGATATATGATCTACCATAAGTGTAAATAAAGTGAGTGATATTAGGGTATACATTGAAGCTGTGTGGTATATTGAAGCGCTAGCGCTAGATGTCTGTTTTATAACATCGCTTGGGTCGATAGAACGCTGAGCATCTGCAACAAAAAATGTGACCATGAGTGTGTGTATTAATTGACACTAGGGATGAGTCCCACCAGTTCTTTGTTTATACACTATTCAATAATAAAAGTGTTTGTCTGCATGTGCTTCTGATTCTTACAAATAATCATCCTTAACTGGTAAGATATGAAGCCTGGTAAGGAAATCAGTTCATTAGAAGTTCATTTAATAACTGCAGAGCTGACCAGGCTCATCAACGTATTATCAGTGCAATTGATATTCATAGATTACCTGATGAATCTTATACATAAACTGTATCACCAACTAACCTGGATCACTCCCAGCAATAAATTCCTGCACAAGACTGGCAGCCTCACCAAAGTCACCCTTGGTGACCACGCGGATCTGGTAGGCGCGGCCTTGCTCAAGATCCTTGATGATGGCAAAGTTGTCGTAGCGGATATCATCTGTAGTGTGCCAGTACTCTTTGCCTGTAATGGTTTTAAAATGTCTGCTTAGAATACAAAAACCATCATCATGTCATGTTGGATGGTTCTCTGTTCTAGAGTCTTTTCAAAAGATACACACATACACAAAGTGCATATAACGCTCTATTTGATTATATATAGATTATTTACAAGTTTACAAATGGTTGGGTATGCATCTGTCACATATACATGTGTTGTATTTATATGTTGAACATACCAGTTGCAGAGTGCATTTATAGCATGTGAAGAAACAATCAGCTCACCGGTACTATAAAGGCTCTAGACCTTACAGGATATTTGTGTACCACAACGAACATATGATGTTTAGTATCATCAAAGATATATAGAATAGTTCTTTAATATCTTTGGTATCATACAGAAAACTTGTACATGTATCTATAAAGTAGGGAGCAGTGTGATGTGGGATATGAAAATATATAATAGCACCAGAAAAAAAATCCTGGACGATGGTATCCAAACATACCTCAAAGATTAACATTAGAGCTGGATTTTCGTTACAAGGAAATATCAAGAAGAAAATACTATTAAAACTAAAAGGCAAAACCACAAAGATCAAAATAATGAAAGCCCAAACTCTATTCACAGCAACCCCACCAGCGGACTACCAACAGCATAAGCAATCCCTGGTGGTAAACCACGTGTTGCACAATCAGCAAAAACTCCACTTCCCAAAGCATCAAGCCCACTCCCAAATCAAAAAAAAAACACTGCCACCCAATTGCACCAGCTTCCTTTACAGCCAGAAGACAATAGGCGGGAATGAATGTGTCTCCGCAGTCACATATACACATCCTCACCATCAAATATTCACTCGCTTCATTTGTTTCTGGCTTGTAGATCGTAAACGGATAAGTCTAGGAAATTGGGGGAAAGTTTTACTGCACAGAAATGCTTTGCGAAGTTTTGTCGCCTAATGCTTGACGAAAATGGTGAATTGGTGACATTGGCATGTGTTGCCGTTTATACGTTACATTGTATTTGTATATTATAAGGTGTCAGTAACAAGTAAATCTTAAGACTCGAGACTATTCTTTGCCTACCTCCACCGACCCATGAAGAGTAATCAAAAAGCGCAATATGATGCATACTACTCAGGGGGTGGGGGGGTGGGGGGCGGGGTGTCTCAGGTTAAAATTGGGTGCGGGTGTGCTATTTTGATTTGAGGAACAGAGAAGCACCGATGAATATAGTAATAGTAACATTTGCAAAAAGCATACTCCAAAATATAGTAAAATTCATTCAAAGTATACCCATAAATATACTAAACGCAAAGGTCACCCATATACTACAGAAATATACAAAGCAAACAAACTATATCAAACATTTATAAATAACACTACATCAGAGATGAAAAATGAAGATATCTATTATCAAAGTTCATTGCAATTTCACACCACCCATTAAAATCCCAAGTCAAATTGCCCTATGATATAGTTATCTCTAGAGACAAGACCCTAAAATATAATGTTGTCTTAAAATCAAGACCCGATAATATACGAATTTCTCAAAATATAGACCCAATGATGTATCAAATATCTAGAAATAGGACCCAATCATACATCAAGCGGTTGGAATAGGTGACCTATAAAAATGGCACATCCTCACTAGCCAAATGCATTGGAGATCCTCCCCCCTCCGATAGGCAGATCCAGCCCCCCTTTTCCCACCAAAATACTTCATTTTCGTAGGGTTTTTGGATGAAATCCTTAAGTGTGCCCCCTTTTCCTTAAGCGCGCCCCCCTTTTCCCCAAAACCTGGATCTGCCTATGCCCCCCCCCGAAGCATACTCTGTTCAACACCAGCCTTGAATTGGAGGTTAGTTTTTGGTGAACAGCCAGACACATTTGAGCATGTGTTATGTTATGCGTTGTATTTCAACGTATATGTATACACAATCGTAAAGAATTAAGAAAGGGCAATAGAAAAGAAGTGTGATGAAGTATGAGTTTGGTACTCACCTACAAGGCGGTACTGCACGTAGAATGACTGCACGTCAGTACTGTCATATGCTATTGGCTGGATGCCGAACGACGTCTTCTCCAGGTACAGGACCTTGAAGGTGGGCTGCGCTAGGTCTGCTTGACAAGGGAAGACACACAACACATTAGAATGCGGTCCATTGCTAATTGTAAATTTTCGTGACCGTTACAAAATGGATTAGATATCTGATAGTTTTGATGTTCTTGTCTATAATATATGTTAGGGTATGCTGATAATCTTGCCCTCTTATTTATCAATATATGCATATTTTCACCATGTAAATTATTTCCCTGTAGAAAATAACATGCAATTTTCTCAGTTACTCACAAA
The DNA here is from genome assembly GCA_019095985.1 of Streblospio benedicti. Classification (NCBI taxonomy): domain Eukaryota; kingdom Metazoa; phylum Annelida; class Polychaeta; order Spionida; family Spionidae; genus Streblospio; species Streblospio benedicti. The sequence continues at coordinate 30,150,972 of CM032663.1, read as the reverse complement.
TAGTACTTGTCTTGTAACAGCAGAAAAAAAAACACTGAGTGGGAGGCCACAAATCACACACCGAACAAAAGAACACATGCCAAATTGGACACGACCTTTATAACATGAATTAAGTTTCACCAGACGAATTCCTAGTCTAAATAAAAGTGTGCGGTATGTTTAACAAACAAGCCAATTCCTCGAAAACGTCATATATTTCTAGATTGAAAAAACACATTTATCAAGTAGTATTAATGATGACAGGTTCTCTACAGAACAACAAATCTGGCATATACATATATTACCCCAAGGTCCCCGTGTAATTACACTTTTCATAAGAAGATGGATGTCCTGGAGCATAAGTAGTGGTAACAGTAATTCTGCTTTAATATACATAGCACCAATACTAATGAAAAGCTCCGTGATTGATGCTTTCTGGTTCTCTTAGTACAAATTGCGATCTTTCTTCTTTAAAACACAGATGGCGTATAGCTGCTCGTAAGTAATTCAAGGCCCAAGACGACTGTTTTGAAAGAGAATACTAGTATAACGTGTGCATATAGACCCCATCTTAATAATGGCAGCGTGCGTTGGTGGATGATGGATGTTCAGCTGATGTTGTTTACTAAAGTCTTTCCACTCCATATAAGTCTATTATTGGAAAAAGTGAATCTTTAACATTATATGACAGACCACAAGAAGGCATATATCAAAAGTTACCATTCCACGGGTTCTAGCTAGCGTTGCTATTGTATACATATTAGAAAAATATGATCTTCCTCAGTGTCTAACAGATCTAGTATCAGATGTCATGATACTCTATCTGATCTGATCTAATGGCTAGTCTGTAAAATTCCGCCTTTCGGCGACCCCACTCCGCTAAATGGCCAAATGGCAGACAGAGAGACAGACGTCGTCTGCTATCCGAATTCGTCCCCACATCTGAGGTCATGCCAAACGTCCCACAAAGCACGTGCTCACCTCGCTTCATGCCGATGCGCACGCGGTGCACGGCGCTACTCGTCTCGGGCGCGTCCTCGCCGGCCCCGTTGCGCGCCACGACGCGCATCTCGTAGATGACGCCCGGCACGAGGCCCTCCACCACCAGCCAGCGGCGCTCGGGCCACGGCAGGCGCTGCGAGGTCCAGTGCAGCTGGCCTGCAGGATTTATGGCGGGTGCTATGGTTAGTTGGTAACACACGATGAGCGTAGTAGTTTTATTAGTTCAGCGCTATTAGAGTGCTGCAAACTTCACTTTGGCTGGGGGTGGAGGTGACCATGCATAAGGTGTTCTGATTTGATAGTCTCACATCAAATACATATCTATTAGACTATATGTCACATTTGACTGTTGATGCGATACACACGCTGCTGTGGAAAACCAGAAAAATATACTTTATTAAGTTTTGGTTCTGACTAAGTAGCGACTATTTTAGCCCGGTTCTATTTAGTCCATATATTTGATTCACATATATTTTATACTGAAACTATAAAATAAGATCATTTTATGCAGGGACACCTCCTCCACAGTGAAACCTTGGTAGAGCTAGGTGATAGAATATTTAAAATAGATAAAATAAATTAATTGCTCGTGTATTACAATTGAGTAGTACTACAGCCGTCCTGGGCTATAATCACTTTGGTGTTCGGCTAAAATGTTCACACGTCTTCCATTGAATGCACACTGCTGATTTGCACGTTTCAACCAGCATAGACGCGCTAAACCAGATGTCTCATCGTAATTTCATGGGCAGATCGAGGGGGCTCAGTGGGCGTGTGTCTGCACCTTTCAGCCTCCCACCCCAATACCTCCAAAATAATTTTCATCCCATTCTTTTTAGCATGACAGGCAAAATGCAGGTGGCCTTCGCGCATACGAATCTCCTCCTGGATCTGCTAGTGAACTTCACGTTCACGCTAACCTCTTCAACTTATATCATAATTTCATATACGCTATATAGAAGCTTAAAAAATCTCAACTCAATGAAGGCAACTCTTTGCAATGGTGCTCGCCCACATGTAACAGTACGTACCGAGCCTGCGGTAGTAGACGATGAACACGGTGCCGGGGTTGCCGCCCGACTCGGCGGGGAACCACGTGACGTTGACGGCGCGCTTGCTCAGGGTCTCCGTGGTGAAGTGGGGCGCGACTGGCGCTGCAAGAACACACACGGGGAGGTTTGGTTCAAAGGTATTGGGAGAATGTTAATGACCACAATACATAGGCAGATCCAGGTTTTCGGAAAGGGGGTGGGCGCACTTAAGGAAAAGAGGGGGCGCACTTACAGGATTTCATAAAAAACCCTATGAAAATGAAGTATTTTGGTGGGAAAAGGGGGGCGCGCGCCCCCTGCGGCCCCCTGGATCTGCCTATGCACAATAGGCTCACAATATGTGTTAAAGGTTCACAATCACCAGTAAGTGCAAATCAGTTGCACTGTTCAATGTTTTGATTAGGTTGTTGTATTGGAGGAACTTTTCAAATAACATTTCAGGTTTCTTACTTTTGATATGTGTATATACATGTTACATGCCTTTGAATATTGCCTTATTGTCATTCTTCCATAAAAGTAATTTTCTCTATGATTGAGTTGGGAAAAGACGTAAGCCAATTGATGCTTTGTTCAAATGGTATTCCTGGAAGAATGTCCCATCACACACCCTCTTCAATTACAAAGCCAATAGAGCAGAAAGATAGGTGGTTTAGACGTCGTAAGGAGAGGAGAGACATATTGTTGGTGATTTGACTTTGAAGAAGTAATCAATACCGTAAACTAGATCAAAAGTGTTCAAAGAACATGGCGTCGCTAGAACAACGTTGACTTATGGGCAATTATGGGCAATTGTGTAAAAATGTGTGCTGGGAACTGGACTTTATTCTCAGCTCATTTCACTGGACATGGCATTTAAAACACTGGTTGGTTTGGGAGGAGGGAGCATGGCCGGGACAGAGGACATTGAACATGAGGCTTTAGGCACAGGACAGAGGACATTGAACACGGGGCTTTGGCCATGGGAAGAGGACATTGAAAACGGGGCTTTAGACATGGGAAGGCTACATTGAACACGGGGCTCTGGGCATGGGAAGGGTACATTGAACACGGGGCTTTGGGCATGGGAAGAGGACATTGAACACGGGGCTTTGGGCATGGGACAGGACACGGGGCGGGGGGGGGGGGCACTAGTCTGGGGCTTGGAACACGGGCCTTGTAAGGTGCACGGTGCAACTTAGCAAAATCATAAAATACTTTCCAAAAGTCTGTGAGTGGCCCTTAAGAGGGCCTTTTGTATTGTTGGGGGCTATCACCTCACAGGAAGTTCCCGAACCAGTCATCATCATCCTCGGCACCATCGAGGAACTCATCCCCCGGACACATGTCGGGCACCGCAATTCCCAACCACTCCATCTGGCGGATCAGGTCCTTGACCTTCGTGAGGAGGCAGGCGTCCTTCTGATCGAGCTCGGCCTGGGCACGCTTGAGAGGCTCCAACTCCTCCGACAAGAACTTTTCCACGTCGTCCTCGTCATAGCCGTCCTCGAGAATGTCCCTGCCTTCCTCTTTCTTCCCGTAGATAGCTTCACATATCTTCTTCCTCTCCTCGTTCACCTGGATGGTTTCCACGTGCACTTGCACGTACGTCGGCACCAGGCTGGCCTTCTCTTCCTCGGGCATTGCCATCGTAGCCTTCAGGTTGGGCGCCACCTCTCCAGAGAAGCGTGGCTCGACCACGGGGTTAGCGGCATAATACTCAGCGTAGTAAGCATCCATTTTCTTACGATGTGTTGCTCTTACGAACGTCCAGCAAAGACTGAATGCTGTGATGAAACCAATCCCTCTTTTATAGGGAAGGCCTTAACTGAGAGTTAATTTACCTGTTGACACTTGAGTTTGGCATTAGTGATTCAATTATCGGTAGTTTTAGTGAAAGAATGTAGACTAACTGTGTGCCAGGTGTGAATGACATTCAACCCAAATTCTTTAATTGTATTTTTTCTAATAAATCATACACTTAAAGTGCTGTACAATGCAGAATATCATCAGAAATCATCAGCTTGAAATGCAAAAATGAAGAAAAGCAGGGAGCTTAAGAACTTCTTCAAGTGATAATACGCCTTTTAACCTTTCAGGGTGTTGGACTGGCAAAGAACGTGCCCCAATCGTTTTGTTTTACACAATCGTATTTACAAACTACATTTAGCAGTGTATATTGAATAAATACTCAATGTTTGCACTAGGGCTTTTCAAACAACACTTAAAATGTCAGTTCTCAGAATCCTAGAGCCCTGAGCCGGCCTGTGATGAGTACTCACGTCCACTAGGGAGGGTGGCGGCCTCCACCGAGCGTCCCTCGCCCCGCCCAACAGACGTGCGAGCGAAGATGGTCAGCCTACAGCAGACACGTGGTCAGGTGATGTAAGGTATGTTTATTGTGCACTATTAGATACATTATATTCAAATGGAAAATGCATATTCATATGGATGTGTGATGACAAGTGAAACGAAGTGGATGAGCTTTGCACACGGCATAGAAAAAAATCAATAGAGAGTAGAGGATAGTTATTTTGAAATGTTGATTTTATTACATACATGCAGACGTTTTAATGCAGTATAAGAATGATAATTTGCATTACTTTGCACAGTAATAATTATATGTATACAATTTCTTAACTTCTAATATGTATCTTCATGTACATATAGCATGAATGTCCACGCGTCTACCACGTACTTATATGGTGTATCCGGGAGCAGTCCTTTGATCTGGATCTTCCTCAGCTTGTAGTCATACAGCTCGATGTCCTGTCGGTCATAATCCTTCAGCTGAAACGTCGGCTCATGACTGTGTACAACTGAAAGTGAATTAAGCCAGCATTAATCACAAGCGGTAAATAGGGTGGCACACATTGCACGCTCACCCACAGATTCATATATACGTTTTACAGCATCAAACAGGAAAAAACGGGGAAAACACAATGTAACAGAAATACGAGGATTGAGTTAGAAACTGACATGAGGAAGAAGAAAAAATATACTACTTAATTGAGACCTAATCTGTAAAAAGTGTGTTAAGTCGATATAAGCTATGATTGGTGTCAAAAAGCTTTGATGACCCAACTGACCTGTGTAGATGACGCTGTAGCCGGTGAGCACTCCGTTGATGACAGGCGGCGGGGTCCACTCCACGTCTATGTAGGTGGCGCCCATCGCGGTGACCGAAAAACTGGCCACCTGCTCAGGCACTGCATACGAAACAGGGAATAAATCCTAGGCACATACAGGCCCTCCCGTTTTGTATAAAACTTTTTGTTGTTAAGAGGGTTTCGGCATAGTCACTATTGAAAGCACGTAAATGAAGCCACTGAGATTCATTAAGTATCTCCCCTTTCAAGAAACCTGGATCTGTTAGTGAGTGAAGTTTTATGAATTAGCTTAAAACATACAATGCTAAACGATGAGGGGTTGCAAATATAACACATACAAATGTCATGTAAATTTGATGGGGTGCATAGTCATCTTTCACCGGGAAATTCGACGTGACCATATAGATCAATCAATGGAATGGAACTGCAACACTTTACTCACGAATGCCACAAGCAATCCAAGGGTTTGTAATTACCGTCTAGATGATGAAAGTTTCATAGCCCCCTCAATATCCCGATCCACTTGATTCCAATCCAAATGTAAGCTACAGTAGAACCTCCAATTAAGACCACCTCTATGATGAGACCACCTGTGTAATAAAACCTCTTTACTCGGTCCCAATCCTTCAACATCATTCCAATGAGAACCTCCATATAAAGACCACCTTCCCATTGAGACCACGTAAAGTCCGCCCCACCAGTGGTCTTAATAGAGAAGTTCTACTGTACATTGAATAGTGTTTTTCCCACCAATTCCACCACCAGCCTGCTTACAAATGATTACAAACCACCTTTCAGAACTCCAAACACAATCTATCTACACATCAACATATTTCTTCATTCACAACACTAAATTTACCTTATTATTTCCAGTTTCGGACCATTCCATAGACACAGTGATGGTCCGAAACTTTAAATAATAAGGTAAATTCTTCGTGTGGTGAATGATGAAATACATTGATCTATAAATGTAACCAACACGATGAACTCATTCAAGGCCAACCTATCAACCAACCACCAGCGTGGCTAACAAGCACTGCGCGGCTCACCTCCCTCCCTGGTCTGGAACTGGACGGGCCTGCTGGGCGGCCCCTCGTACTTGGCATTGAGCACCACGATCTGGGCTGTGATGTTCGTGTACGGCCACAAGTTGTACACGTGGCCAGTGTTGCGGTCATTTCGCTTTGACCGGCCGCGAATTTCTGACCACACGAAATGTTTCAAGTCACGACGGTATCTGAAGAACATGGAGCACATACTCAAAATGTGATGGTGAAAGGATAAAAAATCAATGATTTGCTACATGGACAGGTACCCCAAGCAAAGGTAACGTATCTTGATTCCGTATGTTCTGCTTTGATTGGTAAATGGCACCATGTACTAGGATGGGTAAGTTAGATAACAGGGTAAAATAAACACGTCAAAATGTATATCTGCTAACTTCGACGGATATCGAACATTTAAATGTTAGGATAATCGCTAATGTCGGAGATGAGTATAAATTCGCAAATCTCCTGATCTCTGAGGTCGAAAATTAATGGTAACATTATAGTAATTTGCGGAATACTAACCTTCTAGAATCATCATCCTCTTGGTCTAGCTGTCTAGCAGACCGGCCAAGGTCATTCCAACACTCTCCCGGTTCTCTGTATATGATGCTATGCTCCTGCATAGTCGTGATCCCAATGGATGTCTGCCAGAACTGAATCTGAAGTGATAACACTAGATGTTATGTAAAATTTATTCAAAATGATTTGATATTCTTTTGATTAAACAGACGCTAAACGCAATTAGATGCAATCAAAAAACAAAAACAAACAAACCCAGCAGCAGCATCACGAAATGTTACACAATTAGTATTGTTTATGAAGACATCAATTCTGTTTTAAACTATCTCATAATCTCATATTACTTTTATAATAGAATAATTGGCCAAATTATATCATTTGACATATACCTAAAATTGTAGGAACATGCCAGTTTATCATTAGAATAAGGGCCGGTGGTGAATTACTTCGTGTTGTAAAAAAGCAACTAACATTATTGCCTGTTTTTTGTTACACCCAAAGCAACTCACTAATTTAATAATAAACAACAAAACACAGGCACTCGCCGGAAATAAGAGGGGTTTTGCTCAAAAATGTTGTTTTACGCATATGTTAATTGCTTTGGTGCATGATGTATTACAGAAAATAAATCATCAAGTTATACAACAGACATTGCGAAGATTAACAATAAATCAACACTGAATCTAGGTCACTTTTTAAAGTCTTACATTGCTTATTGTTCTACCCACTCTATGATGTATCATTTAATATTCTATGATGACTGGTTTGGTCTTTATGACATTCTGACTTCAGAGGGCGGTGGCCATCTTGGCGGCCATTTTGAAAAAAATGCCCGAGGTTGTAAAGTTTACAACCAGCCGATTTTGTTGAGGAACCCACATGCTATAAGAATCTGCAAAAAAACTCCATAGGAATCACAACTTCTAGCTTGGAAAAATTTCTACTGGACTACTCATCGATTTTTCTATGATGTGGGTTTAATATCATTGTTCAAATGCCACCTGAGTAGTACGCACAATTTTACTGAAAGATGCACTGGTTGCGACATATGGCATTTTAAAGGACCATAATTTACCGTCACCCACACCATACACCGGGATAGCTGATGATGAGTGCCGTGTTCCGACACAGAAGTGTAAGTGCTGCGTAAATGTGACATTTGCATTAACGAGTTGAGATTTGCACACCTCATATGTCGGTGCGGATAAACACTTGACTTAATGACTTTGTGCAGGTGGCAGAAAGAATAACGCTACTTATAGCATGGAAGGTTCTTGACGACCCCATATGTCATGTTTGTTTTATTGTTATTTTTGTTTCAGCACTGAGACCTAGGTAATAGGTTTACTCACCAATCACCACCCGCAAGACGGCATTAGAGAAATACGACCACATTGGATGTAATTACATCAACGGCGGGTTTAACCCAAATGCATGCAAAACAGTTTCTGCTAACAGTTTCCCATGTACATGCGAGTGTACAATATGCACTATATGCAAAAACATACTTAGCTACTAGGAAGTATTGAACCCGCTACCAGTGTTTTATGTCTCTCAAGATGAAATAGTCAGTACATCATTTTGTAAAAGGAGACCAAAATGATCAATGAGTTGTTAGAGGACACTTGACATCGCGGTAATGATGATCTGCGTGCGCCCCCACGCGCCCCCACGCCCACCCACGCTCTCACGGGATAGCGCAGGTGTTGATTGGACACACCGATGGTTTCGAATCGTCTTGAACTCCAATTCAACCTGCGTAAATGGCCCATTCTGATATTTTATTGGTCTAGTATTGCTCTAAACCACAATTCTAACTGAAAAAGACGAGCAAAGATTCACGAGGTGCTCTAGCAATAAACCTCTCAGTTCGCAAATGAAAGAGGCCAAGTAACGTCGATCGTGTTTTGTAAACCATGGATATTAGTATCATTATGCTTTATCACCATGTAATAAGACTCGGATGTGTTTTACACTGAACGGTTTACTGATAGTCCAACAATATTAGTGAAGAGTAGGGATTATCTACCTACTCAGTACTCGGCATAATCTCCTAATCAGTGCACAGTGGGTGGTAAATGCGGATTACTGCAGAAGTCACAAAACGAGAGTGGGTTCGGAGAACTTGGCTAAATATAGAAATCACATTGTCTAATTACGCTGAAGGGTGTTATTAGTATTCATAAAACAGTGATATCCTCAGCACAGTGAGTGCATACCTAGACATATAAGGGGGTTACCCTTTTATTATGGCTCAGGGTGTGGGTGTGTGAAAAAAAGATGGTATAATTTTGTTTGACAATTAGAGCTCCCCTCCCCTTCTCCACCCGCGCGCCTAAAATTGATATTAATTTTCTGGGCCACTCCTATAAGTACATCGTAGATTTTCAAGTCCGTCTCTCCATATCATCACAAAAAACGTTGAGTTTTTCAGCCCCTTCCACCTCTATCATTTTTTTAAATTTTCTTACCCCGCCCCCTTCCCCACCGTCGCGGGCCATAATAAATTGTTGCCCCCTTGTTGCCCCCTATGTATATATATATATATATTTTTCATTTTAAATAGTTCATCAATTTCTGATGCTAAAATAAAAGCACTGTCCCTACATACTTTCCATTCTGAACAGAATTGCTGAAAGAGCACTGAAAATTAATGGCAGTGCTTCTGCCAGAAGTGATGGAAAGGTCCAGATAGAACACATTGAAAACAAGTCACCTATAAGAAATCCATTGTGTCACTATAGATTAAGTGGAAATGGATGGGGAAATGAAAATGAAATAAGCCAATTCTTGTGTGGATATAGGAAACTTACTATTTGCACTGAATCAGGGCGAGAGAATCCGTTAAACACAGGCGGTCTACTTAGTTATGTGGTATACTTCAGAAGGTAGCAATTGATTTGAGATGATAGAGTGACGAAGATAGAGACTGCACTATGTGCACTGGGTGTTGGTAATACAGATTATAATCTCCCGCAGGTGCTATTGTTAGGTGAGCACGATGGAATTGGCTGCGGTTAATCCCCTTCCATAGAAATTACAAGGGATACGATTGGGGTAAATTAATGCAGTCAGCTTTATTTTCCTTTTCAGTAAACGGATAATCAGTGAAGAATTTGTATTGGGAGAGTATTTTGGTTGATCATTATTATCTGGAATAATACTGTAGGTTCCACCAGATATTATCCATTTGCCTACTTAACTTGTCTCCAATCTATGTAACTTGGAATGCGAATTGTGGATATCTTTGTATTTTATAAACAGTATTGATCTTTACAAAAACGTTTACAAAATTAATCAAAATCCCTCATATTCCATTTAGTATCCTTCTGACAGCAGTCAAGACTTTACTTTCCATTGTTCAAATACCATTGGGTGGTGCAAATATACGCGTACTCACTTTTAAGTGGGTGCACACAGTGAGTAAACGTATTAATGGGTTTGCGGTGATAATCTCCTTTCAACTGGTCATGATTTAGTGGCTTCAGATCTTTAGCATTAGCCTTGACCAACGTTGAAAGCACCGTTTAGATGGAGTGGTGTAGTGTGGTTCTGCAACTCACACAGTTTTGTATTTCACACAAATTTTCTACATGCATTTACACATTCAAAACAACAATTGGTATTTAATTTTTTCTTTTTACCTCTGTGCAAATACTGTTGCTGTATAATATCCAACGTCTCACCGTAATAAGTAGCTTTATACATTGTGTTACATTCTCATGACTGCATTCACAATTTTCGAGTAGGTGTAATCAAATGGTGCCAAACTTCCTATCATATAAAAAGAAAGAAAGAAAGAAAAGAACACACAAACAAAACAAATTTAACTATACGTAGAAACTGACCCATTCCCACTCAACATTAGCTACCTACCTTGTAGCCCCTAAAGAATCCCTGCATTCTCCAGGGCCCGATGTTGACCGAGTCCCACACGAAGTCCACTGTGGTGTTCGTCACTTCCTTGTCCGGGTCCAGCCGGAAGTTCTGCACGACCTCATGCGGCACTGGAAATTCAGTATCAAACGATCATTCTTCTTTATTTCAAAAGGCCATGGATATATGCCAGTGTAATAAACGCTTCTCAAATATATATGATAGTAAGGTTAAAGGTGCTCTTTCTGTTATATGCTATGCATCTCAGAGAGAAGTGAAAAGTGTCTTCTTCACTTCAGACAGGTGTCCTTGAAAGAGAGTTTGAATTTATAGATGATATTAAGGAAACGGGAGAAGTGAAAAGTGTCCAAATGAAACAGGTGGTCTTAAGAGGGATGTTTCCAGGTGAACAGGTTCAATTCACACCGGTACGGACTCTCACCGTCTTCGGCGGAATACCCAATCACCATCTGCGGCGGCATGACGGCGTCCCCCATCTGGTTGATCGCCAGCACGTAGATCTCAAACGGCTTGTAGATAGGCTGGTCCGGGATCACCAGCTCGTTCGTGCCCTTGTCCACCTGCAACAAACACCGGTAAACCATTGAGGTGACAGCCGAGGCATCTGTAACAATGCAGGGTGTTCAATTGAATACGAAACGCATAGCCTGCCTAGAGGATTGTTTGATAGTTTATGGACAGATTATTCGTATGAGAAAAAACCTCCTGCAATGTCAGATACTCCCGAATGAATACAGCAAACATTCAGGGATGCACATTTGTTACTGTCAGAATGGGGCATAGCCACACCACTAAAGGCACAGTTCGTATGAAAAAGATATATAAGAGCCTTGACTGTCATCATGTAATTTGCAGATCCAGGATTTTGCCCATCGATTCGTGTCATATCACGCACGCAATGCATGCACCCCAGATCCGGCAAAATGATAAAATGATGGAAATGTAGCCCCCCCCTTTATCTGCCACTGCATGCGATAAATAAAAGATGCAAACAGGTGGTGGTGACCACTGACCTTGACCTCGGTGAAAGCCTCGGACAGGTGCGCGGAGTCGTGGCGGCGCCACTTGACGAGGTAGTAGAAGCCGGGCGCGTTCTGCTCCTCCAGCCCCATCAGCTGCAAGCATCACGTATTGAAGTCACGGTGAATATATCAGACCATTACATTGAAAGTGTGCAGAGTTCGTTCTTGGTTTCTTCACAAGGCGAGCAAACATTGTACTTTTCGTGCTTTCGTTTATTGGTAGCTCTTGGGAATAGTCAGAGACTTCCAAGAATCATTAATCAGCATAGCCACAGGTAAAAACCAGCGGCGTCCTTTTTAATACACTTGTTGTGTTACTGGCTCCCCAGTGTGCGTGTGAGCACTCATGACTAAAAACAATGCTACAATTATGCACTACACTCTGAGCTGCACTGCCAGCAGGGAGGTGGTATAATTATACGCACAGTACGCACAGAGATGTTTGCTTGAGAACACATTTTTGACACAAGTGGCCACAGGCGAATAAATTTAGTCTTGAAATAAATTTGCACTGGTGTTTTCTTGTAAAGATAAATATTGTACATAGTTACAAAAAAGAACTGAATAAAATCTGGTTGCAAGCCAGATATGAGACATTGAATGAGTTAATTATGTACTTGCTTGCTTGCTTGCTTGTTTACTTACTTACTTACTTACTTACTTACTTACTTACTTACTTACTTACTTACTTACTTACTTACTTACTTGGCTTACTCAGTTCCATTCACTAAACGAATATAGCAGTAATTGGGCAAGTCACCTTTTGTGACATCTTGGTCCAGTTCTTATCATAGTTACGTCTTATCAGTACCTACCTGCCACGTGATGGTGAGCGTGTGCGGCTGGTCGTTGCGCGTGCACACGTGGCGCGGGTTGTGGTGCGGCACATCCGGTGGCATCGTGCACACGGCCTGGGTGGGCCGTGACGCGCGGGACGTGCCCAGCGCGTTCTGCGCAATCACGCGGAACGTGTAGTTGGCCCACGGGGAGAGCGCAATACGGTGGTAGTGCCTGGAATATATGTGTAATGTTTATCTTATTCTATGTCACAACAATCTATTTGTGATAGGTATTGGAGTTTTATCACCATTGCGTCGCTTCAGCTGAAACAAAAGCCTTGTATTTGATTCGTTTCTATTATGCACATATGTATCTATTTTTCAATGCATGTTTCCAGACAAGCTACATCATTTATAAATGAACCAATTTAGTTAAAACTTAACAGAGGTATGTAGCATGAGACGCCACAGTAGGATTTGATTTGTGGCACTTTGTCAATTAAAGTGTGCTTTATAGAAGGCCATTTTATGTCCACGTCAAATATTTTATGTACTAGTCTCAATATCGCTTTAAAAACATTCATACCTGGCACACTATTTTCACAGCTGGTGACCTTTACCTGTGTCCAATTTTGACACTGGCAAATAAAGTGTTCCTTCCAGACGGATATTTTAGGTCTACTTTTTGGCATTTTGTGAGCAATTGCCATGCAGGTTGCAATTTGACTCCGAAAAGTACAATATTTACTTCAATAGTCACAATCAACTGTGTCCGATTGTGGCAATTAAAGTGTGTTAAAACAAAAGATGCACCGGAAATCAATTTTAGGTGAGTTTTAAGCATTGTCTGGTATAGTTTAAATACTGCTCGCAACATGACTTCCAAACTTGATATACTGTTCAAATGCCCAGTGAAAATAACCTGCGATCATTTTTGATACATGGCCATTTAAAGTATACTTTTCAGAAAGCCACTTTTCAATAGGTTTATTTTCAATAATTTCTGCAATCATTTCAATACGTATTGAAACATAACACAAAAGCTTGGTACAATATTTACATATATAGGAACAATTATCTCTGGCTTATATTGGCAATATACCAAAGAAAGTGTGTCTAACGAGAGCCTTATGTTTTATTGGACTTCATCAATGCAGAGCCAGAGACGCCGTTTTTTTGTTCAGCACTTTTTGGTTTAGTTGTATTTGTAAACCAACTGAAACATCTCTAATGTTAAATGACTATGTAAGGGGATGATGTTGATTATAAGAGAATGCCATTTTTGCTTCCCCATTGTCTCTTATAGAAAATAGTTAATCACGTTTTACAGCATGATTAAGTTCGTAGGGAATTCAAGCATGGAATAAGAGAGGGTAATGATAGTTTATAGCGTAAATGTATTGCATTATAGAGGGTGATTTATAAGATTGTGGTATGTTGAGCATATGATATTTTCGTGTGATGATTAAACAAGTAGTCTATGAAAAACTAGAGAAAAGCGGGATACATAGGGGAAAGGGGTATGTATAGCTATACTTACCAACACTAGAAAAACATTCAATAAGAAACAAACAATGTCCAAGCGTTGACACATACGCCTAATCTTTTTAGTACTACCGCAAACCAGTAGCCACATATAATATTCAATTAGTTTCACAACATACACTTTGAATCAATGGTATAATTCATTGTCTAAAAGTCTGCAAAACAAACAATGAATTCACATGGAACACCATTCTCTCAAGGCATTCGTGAGAATGAACAAAACAAAGCCTACTTTGTACATTTATTCACGGTCTTTGTTGTTTGCATTCAACTGGCTTACGTACAATTTACTCCCCATTACAATGTCAACCATGTAAAAACACCACCAGAGAAAATATGAACTTCAATTACATAAAGGATCCTTTGTTTCTATGCCAACCCAGAGTTTTCTCTCCATGAATAAAGAGGACGTTGGTTTGACTACAGTTAAAAGTTGTGCCATGGACTGATTAAAGAAATTCAAGTCATCCAACAACTCCTAACTACATCATGACTTGGCTCAGCATAGTTAAAAGAAAGAACGTAAACAGCTTTTTTTTATTCGACTCTTGAAACAGACTACCCAGTAGCAATGACCTATTAAGCCCGCTACAAAGCATGCCCCAGATGCCCCAGATCCATGAAAGAATAACGACCTGCCATACATCTATCCATCAAACCTCCACCCTGTGTGGGAGTTTCTCTCAGGTGTAGCATGCACACTATTGATGATCTACCGCAAATGTGACCATGCTAACATATGTTGACAACTTCTGCCAGCGCTACTAATTAAACTAAATGGACAAACGAGACGCAATTGATTTTACATTTTATTCGGCACTTTACAAACACAAGTACATATTTTTAGAAAACACTAGTACATTTTTTTTTCAAAAGATAGCAACACAAAACTTACTTGAACTAGTAAACCGACCACAACACCAATGAAATATGGACGATGGCCGGGAATTTCTGGCTGTGATGACGGTGGCATCAATGAGAATAACATTATACATAGAAAAAAATCAAACAAAACTGAGGCGGACAAAACACTACATTTATATGAAAAATTAACAAGTGGTTGCGGTTTGTCGTCCATCATGGCAATGTATAGTGGGTTGCGAGGGCGGTGACTGCATTATTCATGTCCGACGCACACAACATCAACAGCTCACTCAATCATATCTGCCTTTGATCATCGAACTACAATGATTCAAGAGTTGGGAATTCCACATAAATTGACCCATATTTGGGTGATTTGTTGCCACATGCTCAATTGGTGCCTACAGTAATTGGCGGTGTGTGTAGAAATCAAATTTTTATTTTTATTTTCAAGTTTATGATTAAATATCACGTCTCAATTAGTTTGTGGTTTGCCAATTAGCAATTATTTCTCCCAATAACATGGGGATCGTTCACAAATGACGTCACCTTATACTTGGCCTTTTTTTTACCCCCCACCAAGCAATAGTCACCAACACTGGAAAAGAGGAAACATATGTAGGACTATCAGAAAACACATTCAAAACCAAATTCACCCAACACAAGGCTTCATTCAATAATACCAGCAAAAGAAACTCCACCAAACTCAGCCAACACATTTGGAATCTAAAAGACAATAGCACAACGTACACACTGAAATGGAAAATACTATCTCAATGCGCACCATATTCACCCGACTCCCCCCAAAATGTAACTTGTGCACCAAAGAATTTTTTTTCATCATCTGCCGCCCTGAAATGTCATCATTGAACAATAGGAACGAGTTGGCTACCGAGTGCCGGCACAGAAAGAAATACCTGCTAGGCAATACGTAAACAATACCCAAGTCCTCACTCACGGAAACACTGGATATACATAATACCACTTATTGAATCTTGGAAATCGCACACTGGGCAGACCCAAATAACTGTTTAAAAACTAAACATGTTCTAATTGTAGCAAGAAGTACCCCCCTTTAACGTAGTACATGTAACCCCATACCCATATGCTGTTCACAACTAGGATACATATATCAACACTCCCCGAAATTGTAAATGAAACATCATGATATTCTACATAATTTTTGTCATACCACAATTATATGTTCCATACTTTGTAATAGAACCATTTGTACTGAAGATTGAAGCAAAATCATGAAAGAAATTTGTATGCCGTAATCAAAGTAGTTTGATTTTCCTCCAAGTCATATCAGTAGATGTATCACAACTCACTTAACATGTCAGAAAGTGAGTTCAAATACTGTTGAATAAATAACTACAAATTCTTTTTTTTTCAAAAGGTGACATCACCCAAGTTCTGTCATCTTTCGTCATCTTTTCCCCCCCCCCCGGCCGGGCGACGTCATTTGTGAACGATCCCTTATTATAGGTGTGAACGTCTATGCACCGATCGGCATGAGAGGGGTAATGGATAAGAATGGGAAAAAAGAATGAAATGAAAACGTTTACAAACAACTGTTGAATAATATGAAAGACCTCCACCAGAACCCCCATATAATCTTCTTTAAGTTGGGACAGTACAGTGTGGGGTCCAGCTGCAGGGTGGTCACAATAAATTAGGAAAACAGCTCAAAGAATGCTCAGCGTGACCCGGGCCTGCTCAGATGGTGGCGAGAATAGGCGGGATTTGTGGGGACAGGTACTGAATAGCGAAACAGCCATGCTGGAAAAATATGCTCCCCCCCAAACGGTTTTTGTTGTAGATATATTTGGCACACATGTAACGCACATGGGCATTAAATGTTGTAACGCGTGCGGCTCATATGAAGAGACAGAGCTTTATGAGAATGGTAAACAGCTATTGAAAATGTTAAAACGCCGAGTTCAACGCGAGGTTTCGCTGTGATAGAATGATATAGACACCAGGACATTGATTGCGTGTGACGATGCTCAGAGAACCAGTTGCTTGTTGGTAAACACGTACATAGACTACTAAGAGACTTCATAGCACTGCTGTTATTGAATGTCATAAACTATGGTGGTGAATTGTATGATGGTGTAAAAGACAAGTGTCAATACCTATCTCTAGGCACCAGCGTCTTGGCAACCTTCCAGTTGTCAGGGTCAAAGGCCGTGTGGTACTCAATGACAAACTGGATGACGGGTGAGTAGTTCTCCGAGATGAGCTTCCATCTGAGCTGAGCGATGCGGTCTCCGCAGTGCACGAGCTCCACATCGATGGGCGGGTCGGGCACATCTGCAGAGGTAGGGCAGGCTCAGTTTATGTGTGAAAACGTGCATTTTGTATTGCTATTTAAAAGACACATCATTGTAAATCATTCCAGTTTGCTTCTGCATTAAGTTCAGGCGGCAAATTCTTAAAATTTTTGTAAACATATGAGATCAACATTTACAAGAAGTAGATATTTTCATCCACACTTGCACATGTAATAAAAAATAACATTGAATTGGGGAAGAACAGGGGCTTCTATTGCAGTGCTTCATTGAGATTGAGCCCACTAAGTACATCTATCCATGGATTTTGCAGCTTTACAAGACACCTCTAAGTATCAATATCAAAGGTGCTGGAATATTCATTTAAGCATACAATAGTGAAAAAGAAGCAAGCTTAATTGACTAGACGTATCTTCCCAAACTGAATCCAAAACATAATGTATCAGATACATCACTTGGTACCTGCTATCAATTAGTGATACAGCTACATTAGTCTTTCTTGAGACATCAAACCTAGAGGGAGTCTGCACATATCAAATAGAAATCCCCTCTCTTATTCTCACTAATTTCAGCACCATATTAGGTCAATTAAGTAAGAACACGTAAAAAGTAACACCCGAAGGAGACCATATCTTAAGATAAGAACTAACCAAATAAGTAGCTAGCTGTAACGCATAATTATCATTGGCGAAGAAATCCACTTATATACCATTACATCATTGAGGTGCAGCAAAATCCATTAAACTATTAAGGTACAGCATGGGGATTCCGTGCAAATGTTCATCAGGCTGTTCAGTATTTCATATTCAATAATAATTACACCAGCAACTACATCATCACAGGCAACGAAATAAGTGGAAAGTTAATAGATATTTATGAGCAATGCCACAAAGAATTCATCATGGTATGTGTACCGTCTGCCGAGGATGATGTAATGAAACAAGCCTGCGCCATTCAAACCCGGAAAATACGTCATTAGGCCAATCAAAGCAAACGACTTTTTATCAAAGCAGATGCGCGTGATGGAATTTTCCGTTTTTCCTGTAATGAGGCTTTTCTTGCTGGTAATTATTGCCTGGTGCCGTTATAATAATGTTGTCTGCTTTCTCTGGGGTTCGGGTAAAGCTTCTTTGATAGGAAAGCTGATACGGAAGGACGTGGTAAACGTGACCAGGTATACAACGGTAGTTCGACACCCTATTTTCGCCAAGCCAAATCCACGTTATAGTTATTTGCTGTAAAGGATCCGTTGTTAAAAGGCCAAGAATTACTACAGCCCTAACATTGTTTGGCTTGTTTATTACATCCACATTTTCCCTTTTCTCATATCTCACAAACAAACTTTCAGCTTTTTCCCTTCATCCTATTCGAAATCTCCCTACATACCACATCTTTGAAACCCAACATCCCTCTTTTGTTTTGCCTTAATACTCACACCCATTACTCACCTCACATCCCACTCACGTATAACCTCCTACCCAACAAAAGAAGAAAAACCCCGGGTAGGGTAGGATGTGTGAACGATGACGTGCAACAGGTACATGATCAATTCACATGATTCACAACAATCATAGGACAATCAAGATGATTGGAATCCTGGAGCCGTGGAGAGAACGCGATATGTCGCTGATTTACATTTGTTTTTGCGAGAAGACTATAAAAGTGACTATAGTGTATTGGTCAGGATTCCGCACGCATAAAGTTTATTTCAGTGCAGCCCTGATTATGATTTATCATTAATAGATCTATAATTATAATTTGTGATTAGAAATATGGAATCAAAGGTGCAAAAGTAAATGTTCATATTCTGCGCAACACCAGCATCAACATGTTTAGAGTATCATTCAATTTTATCTAGTATAACAGC
>CM032663.1:30055328-30131920 GCA_019095985.1 Streblospio benedicti | reverse complement strand
TGTGGCTCCCTAAACTGAAGTGCTAACCAAAGCCTTTGATCTGAAGTGACTGATATAGTTATCCCCCCAAAAATGTGGAAAACCTACCCCAAAAGAGTTTCTTCCCTAAAAGGGGGTTAAACTGTAGAAAGGTTATAATAAGTTGCTATGAAATAAATGAAAATTGATATCTAATCATTTTGATTGCTACAATATATTCTGATGCACCCAGTAAAACCAGGGTTTCATCAATTGGTTCTTTGTTCGTACAATTGCCATAGAACTGGGTTGATTCTGATGTAGTTAAAGCAAAGAATACAATGTAAGAATTGCTTTGAAATAGTTTCTCCCCAGTTTCTCTCCTAAAAAGGGGAGAAAGGTATTTCTCCCATATTGGCAGGGCTGAACACTAACTTTTTTTTTCGCGTGCCCAGCAGGGCACGTGATCGTCCAAATCCATGTGCCCTGATCTCATTTTTATGTGCCCTGAAATTTTTTTAGCTAAACCGCAGACGGTTCAACTATCAGATCAACATGAAAACTTCATTTATACATTGTATGTTTCACCATAGGGAATACAACATTGTGGATATGATGGTCCAGTTTAGCTAAAATATAATAACTGGTACTTTTTTATGGTGTGTCCATTAGGGCACAGGAGTCTAAGATTTGATGAGCCCTGACTTAGATTTTATGTGCCCAGGACACCAGGGCACTAGCTAGCGTTCAGCCCTGATTGGTAGAAACCTCATATAGGAGAAACCTGTCAACCCTAGTTTAAACACAATTTGTGAAAAATAAGATATTGTATTTGTGCGAAAATCGTCATTATTTTTATATATATGGATCGTGCATGTAATAGACATATCCGACTCGTCCATCTGATTTGTTGGATATAACTACATGTATGCATTTGCACTATACACATGATAATTAAGACGCTGCTAGCACTCACATGGTATTCTATATGTATTTGAATTTAGGACTAATAATTATATATTTAAATTGTGTTAATTTGGTGTTAGAATACAAGTAGAGTTGAAAGCTGTATATTTAATCATTTTATCATATTTGATCTTTTCAAATGTTTTTGTTTAGTGGCTAAACAAATAACCTGAAACATATCTTATTAAGTCTTTGAACTTTCAGATGATGATGATGATGACATATTAAGTGGGCATAATGTTGATTTATCTTCTGCTTCTGATGAAGAAGTTGTCTTCATACCCTCTAGAAGGTTAAAAACTGGTAAACAAAATTATGCATTGATATTATTTCTACTATGTGTACATATTTAAAAAAATAAAAACAGATGTCAAGTTATCAGTCAAATGACACGGATAAAATATTTTGCAATATAGATTGTAATGGTTAATTTAACTTGTGTCTGGTAGAGTTGCTCATGGATCCATTTTCTCACCGTCAAATATTGCAGGATAGTTCCAGCTTTTTGCTGGTCTAGTTGAAGCTATTCCCCTTTATATTTGCACTAAGCTCACACTCATTTATAGTCGTATTTATGTAGTTTTAGCCCAAAATACATTTGACATTGAATTATTACAGCAATAGCCAAATATTATAAACATTACCATAATTTCACAATCATGCAATAAATCTGAAATAAAAATATCTATGTCAAATTACAAATTTAAATCAATTGAAAATGTACACTATTACTAAATGGCTGTCTTTTCATGAAAATCTATGTTGGATTGTTAACACAAAATTTAATAAAGGGATATGTACAAAGTACTTTATGTATTTGCAGAAGCTAATAATGATGACTCAGTCTCATCTTCTAGTCTCTCTTCTACTGTGGACCAAGGAACACAGCCAACAATCTCAGGTATTGCAAATATTCATTATTTTATAATATGTGATGGGTCTATAGATATCAAGAGTTTTTAGAATTCCGTGGCCGAGTGGATAGGCAGTCGGACCCATGACCAGAAGGTTGTGAGTTCGATTCCGCGGATCTGATGATGGGTGTTGAGCAAACCTACCTCTAACAGCTTGCACACTGCTCCGTGGTACCAACACGTCAAATAGGTGCAGGTCAGGCGAGTGAACGCTAATGTGGTTGATTAGCACATCTGTGCTACGATAGCCCAAAGATGTGTTGTATGCTCTCCAGGGAGTTGAGAAAGATATAGTGTGACAAGGATGCAAATGACCTGGTTTAGATGTAGAGTCGTCTGATCCTTCGGGGAAGAAGACCATAAACCAGACATTTACATTTATATTTATATTTAGTAAATTTTCAAATTTATTTTTGAAAATAAGCGTATTTGGTATTTGAAAAAAAAATATCAAAACATCAATGATATAATAACCATGGTTGTATATGTTTTACTCATATGCTCCAAGTTCTGTTGAAATGTTCTTTGGACCATTCTTTTACCAATTCTGCATTGCTTTTGATACTGCTACCATGTTGAAATTCTGTTGCAAGATACATGTGTATTAGCAGGAATAAATATCCTGGTATTAGCCAGTAAATGGTTGTGAGTTCAATGTGCTAACTAATTTAGTTATACATGCCAAATAATAGAATATGTAAATTCCGTCTATTGATGACAGATTATATGTTTATTCACATGAATCCTAAACCTTGATCTTCTCATTCATATAATTCTACCATGGTTATTAGAGATCACATGAATCAGTTAAAAGAATGTAAATGCTACAATATTGTATTTACTAAATTAATGAATATGCTTAATTACTAAGATGAAAATCTTTTATAATGTATTTGTGATTTTGTTGATTTGAAGAGTCAGATTACTTGAACTATTATGACCTGTCCATATCATGGTGCATAAAGTGTTGCTCTAAATGTAAAATGTAAACATAAACATTTGCTGGTAAAAGCTGAATACAGTGGATAGAGCATGAATGAGATGTACATGTAATATGCTAATTGCTTATTAAATTACTAGAATTTTAGAATTTATAGTTTTACTCATCTTGAACATTTATTACTTGTTCTTTATAGACTTTACCTCTTCTTGATATACCTTCTGATTTTAGGTGGTGATGTGTCACCGGGTCTACTACCAATAAGTACATGCATCAACAGCTCAGTTGTCAGTCATTCCATTTCACTCACCACAAAATCGTCTGCATGCCCACAGCCTCAATGGTATGATTTTCAGTATTTTTGGTACATATGTTTTTATGCCGTCAGAAATTGATGATCAAAGACACTATTTAGAACAGTGAGAGTAATAGAATTGAGGTGTTTGTTTTCACTTTATCTACTTGTCGTTATCATATGGAGTTGACTTCATTAGTCCTGATGTCTTTGGATTTTAGCTAATAGTGGTGTTTCAGTGTTGTTACATTTTTATTTTCTATCCTTTTTGCTGTTCAAATATTAAATTTTAAATTTGAATTTTAAGAAGAATGATATTTCCCACACGTCTTAGGTGCCTTTTCACACTAACTACTCACGCAGATATTTGAACAACAAAAGGATAGAAAAAAAATAAAAATGAAACTACATGTTGTTCACTACATGACAAGACTTTTATCATAGGCAGATCCAGCGCCCGCCCTGCCACTCCGCCCCCGCCCCCCCCCTGTCTGCCATCGATCTCTCATATGAAACCATGAAATCCATTAAGTGTTTCCCCCCCCTTTTTTTTTTCAAAAACCTGGATCTGCCATTGCTTATATAGTGCTGTTACATGATTAAGATCTTTTCACTTTTTAAATGAGGTGTTCTTAAAATAGGTACTAAATTATGTACTGAAATAGAATACTACTGAATATGACCATCCAAATGGCCACCCTCGAGTAACAGCCCTCCCCTCTCTTTTTCTTAAATGTCTCTAAGAATTATGTAGTAAATGCAGTCTCGTGTAACAGCCCACCCCCCAGTTTGAGAAAATTTCAATTTAACAGCCCTGGGTGCTTGGACGGTCGTATATGGTATATTAAGTATTGGTGTCATTTAAATATAATCAGTGTGGCATGCTCATCGAAACACATCTGATGAGCAGAAGTGGCCCACTTCATTCCCCAAAATCTTCGACATATTATCTTTACTACTAGAACAGGCTATTGTGCAGATTTTGTCTTCACATTAATGTGAAAAATTTAGCTGAATTTTGATGTACAGTATTTTGCATAGAATTTAATTAGAAAACATTTTACTCTATCATATAGGTATGATAACCTAGTGTACACAACAATGTCAGACAGTCACAAGAACAACTCCCAGAGGACTCCTATGTATATGCCTGAATGGCAGAAGTTTTCCTCTAACTTGTTCCCTCCTCCAGCATCCAAACCAACGACTTCTAATAGGTTTGTTTAAATTTGAGGGTTAACTATGTAGTATGAAGACTAAATGTTGCATGCAATTTAGCTGTAGAGGGTTTGATACTAGAACCACATCAATTACAATACATTGCAAATAAAGTTTTTAAATTAAAAAATTTTGATGTAATTTCATTGCAGTTCAAGATCTACTGCATTGTCAAATATTTCTGGAAGCATGGGAAAGACATCGCCAGGGTATGATGGTCCACCCATGCCAAGTTATGTTCCTCCTTACAGTGGGACTTCCCAGTCAAATTTGAACTCTATCAGTAAACTATCCAGCTCTTCCTATGGAGGAAAACCAACATTTTATGTTCCACCTTGTAATGGAAAATCACCAAATGCAAACAAGCCACCTACTTCTAGTGAAAAAGTCCAAAAACCTTCAACATCTGGAAGTGAAAAGTATCAGCCTTTGAAAAAGCGTCTTCTTCGAAGAAATGCGCATATGGGGAAAAAATATTCGAGTGATACCTGGACTTGAGAGTGCAGAAAGTTCAAGCTCTTCTGATGGTTAGTTTATGAATTGTTACCTTTGCTTTTTCTAGTTATCTTTGTTATTTTATTAACATATGTGTAATGGTTTGAGATGTAAGGTCTAATTGATACAGCATTATGTATCTTTATTGCCAATAGAATGTTCTACATATTGAGCCAACAGATTTGTGCCTCCAACTTTTAAGTATTGATCAATCTGCTTGTAATAAACTTAAAAAGTGAAACCTCTATATTCTATTATTTTGTTTTTGTCTAGATACTACTGATGATTCAGAAGATGATGGGAAAGGAGGAGGGAAGGGCTTCAAGAAGGGAAAATATTTTGGGAAGCAATCTTCGGGAACTGATAACGCTGGATGTAAAGATCGCCAGGTTGTCGGTAGTAGTAATGATAGTCAAAAAACTGTACTGAGGAAATCAGAGACGAATGTGATGATTCATAAAGGTAAACCAGAAAAGCCATATCGTAGACAACAAAGTGCACCCCCTGCTTTTAGCAAAACTTCCAAGTCAGAGGACGATGAGAGGTCAAAAGGCAAAAGAAAATCAAGGGCAGACAAAGCTGAACGTTCTGTGTCTGATAGTGAAAAACAGAGGAGTTCTACTCGTGGTTCCAGATCTAGGAAGATAGGCCCACGAAACTGTAAGCGCTTGTCGTTAATCATCCCTGGATTTACAGACAGTGAAGATGAATCGAGTGATTCGGAACCAGAGAGTGAACTAGATAGTTCAATTGATACTCTACCACCTACTGACCCAGACTGTGTGGTTTGTATGGAAATACTTGCCAGTATTAGTCCGGAAACTGTCGTAAAATCAAGTGCTACTTCTAATGGTACAACTAACGATTCTGTAACTGACACATCGACTAATGGTCAGAATGGCAATGACACTATAGTATCAAAGTCTCAGAATTGTGATGAAACGTTCGATCTCACAAAATCAGCCATGGAACTTGAAGCACTGTTAGATGATACTCAAACACCTCATAACAGTTCTTTTGATACAGCCCAGGATTTAGTAGATTTTTTTGACACTTCGTCTATTGATGCAGATGAAAGAACTGATAGAAATGCATCCATAGACAACAGTAGTTCAAAAACAGGGAAGCCTAAAAATTGTGATAGACAGGAGTCTCAAAGAGAATCTCCTGGAAAATCAAAAAGTAGTGCCAAAGATCAACCATATCTTTGCAGAAAGCATCAATCTGCTTACTACAATGGTAAAAAAGTGTACTCTATTGGGAAGTTTGCAAGACTATTGTTGAGTAAACCAAAATCAAAAACTGATAAAAACCCTGCAGAACCTGTTACAGGTATCGAGAATACTGAAACCAGTGATACTCATGGTGCTAATAATCCTTCATGTAGTACTAGTGGTCTAAATAGTACTGAAACCAGCTATAGTTCTAAAAATTGTGATAATGTGAAAGAGAAGTCGTTTTACACTACAGACAAAACTGTTACCAATGAGCATAGTTTTGATTCTGATCCTATCACAATTGACCAGTCACATAGTAGTAGTGATAATAATCTAGTCAGTTCAAGAACAACCGCAAATAGTTCTTCATGTCAAATAAGGTGCAGTTCCAGTGCTGAATCCAGAGCAGAGATTCCTGGCATCTTGCATGCACATGATTGTGATAACCTGGAAAATATTGTGAAAAGTGAAGCTGACAATAATATTGCTAATTCTGCTGAGATGCAGAACAATCATAGTATCGTTTCTCATCAGATCTGCATTGCTAGTTCTTCAACAATTAGTTTAAGTCAATCTGTAAGCAGCACAATCAATATTGTAAACAGTACTGATGCTAACAAATGCACTAGCAATAACATCGAGGTTAGTGATACTGTAACAAATAGCTGCAGGAATGTGAATATTGAACACAGTAATTCAACTTCTATTGCTGAAAAAATTGGAGACCATGCAGCAGTAGAAAGCCAAAATTTATCTTTTGAAACTAATGTGTCAACAGTTACTTTTGACCAAGAATCCACGGCGACACAGTCGTGTAACACTGTAGGCAGTTCCTCGTCAAATAACACGCAAACAACAGTAACAGTCAATTGTTCATCTCAGCCAAGTTCTTCCACCAATTCGACAACAGGTTAGTTTCAACTGAATACTAAAAACTCTCCAGCTTAAGTTATAATTTTGTTTATATAAAGAACATGCTAAAACTTTGGGCAGCAGACACAAATCAAAACAATGAACTATTTCAGATGCTGCATCTTCATCCTGTGATAGCCTGACCTGCAGCCAAAGTGCACCAGCAGTGAAATCACTTCGAAAACGACAAATGTCTGAATCAGATTCTGATCTACCAACACAACCGAAGTTTCTGAGGTGCTCAGAAGTGGAGCAACAAGCTTGTAGTACAGTGTGTATAATTTTATACTTATTGCTTGATTTTAAAACCTGATGAATTGGCTTTCAAGCCCTTGTTATCTTAGACAGGGTGACCACAGACAGGGAAATCCCTAACTGGAAAAATCAGGGAATTTTAAAATCTTGAAAAAATCAGGGAAAAATCAGGGAATTTTTAAAACAAACTTGTAAAATAATCCGGGAATCTAAAATATTAAAAAAATACATACAATGCATATTTGGTTTATTTCCCGTTGAGTTTTAATAAATTTTTTAGCCTTGCTGGCTTTACAAAAACATCTTTTATAAAGTGAACTTAGCATACACTAACCTTTCACACCCAATTGCAGCTGTTGTGACTCCACACCAGTGAATAGATCACAGTGGATAGTGATATATTGATTTTTGGTACTTACTTAAAATAGAATTTATGAGGTATATAGCATGTGGTCTCATGTTCCTTCAGTTTGTCTTACCAGCCATCTGTTGGTCTGTGTAACTACTTAAAATAGAATTTATGAGGTATATAGCATGTGGTCTCATGTTCCTTCAGTTTGTCTTACCATGCAAATCTGCATTGTAAGACAAACTGAAGGAACATGATTGATTGTTGGATTTTCTTCTCCAATCAATATATTTCATACTGCAGTATCACTGGATATACAATACAAAATGAAAATGTACTAAATTATTGATGAGTTTGGGTTATAACAAACCTTCCAAGAAAATTACAATGGATGGTGGTAATTATAATGGTTGTTTTGAACTGTCCAGCAACGGCACAGTTTGGTACCAGGTAATAACTGTCCTGTTTATGCATTATAAGGCCATGTAATTTGGAGCAAAATGTTAAGATCTGTGTGCCCAGTAGGACTATTAAGTGTTACAGCATTACCCGTATATGAAACAAAGGAAAGCTAGTGACCTTATTTTTATACCTGTAGTTTCCTAAAATGTATATATATCTGTGATTCTTTGCTGCCTTTAGGAATAACTGACCACTTATATAATTGTCAGAAATACTCAGGAATTATTGCCTTGCTGACAATGGAAGACGTTTTGGGTATTCGAAGTTAGAATGATTGTACCTTTTCAATTTTGAATATTCTAGATATAGTTTTAACCTCGTATAACACCAAATAATGAAACCCGCTATCATTCGTCAGGTACTCAAAGTGTCGATGAGAATGTTATATCAAACTAAGTATAAGTGGTATCTTCTTTGAACTGGCACGTGGTCTGTTACTGCAGGTGTCTACTGATGCAGTTGAGACCAGCATGGAGAGTGACAAAGGCCAACTCAATCTGAGCATGCCTACCACTTCTGGAGTAAACATTGACAAGGACCGTAAAGATGAAGGTAAAAACACACATATCTCAAATATTGATTACCCTTTGATTAAGTTGCGAATTACTTGACTCAGAATTCCCACGTCTCCGTGATTTCGGGAAAAGTAAGGGAATTTGAAAAATGGTTCACGTGTCCGTGAATAGTTTGTGAATATGCCGAATCGTCCATAAAACCGGGAAATGCCAGTAAATTTTGTAGCGGAATGACTAATTTCTCAATTTCAAGGTCGTATACCGCTCTTGACCAACCAGCGATTTCGATATCGAAGCAGTCTACATTTTGGTGGGCGCACGTTGGTAACTTATTTAGCGCAAGAAAAACGTGTGTGCACACGGATAATTTTGCATTGGGATAAATGCATGTTGCATCGGGGACTAGTATGTACACACTTGTCAAAATGGCGACTGTGAGTAAACTGATGTCATTATGTTGAAATTTCTTGTTATACGCTTAAGATATTAAAGTAACATTAAAATGAAGTATGTACGAGCATTCCTAATGAGGTTTTACATAGAGTTACCTACTTTTAATCCCGATGACACTGCTTCTAAATGCCATTTGACGGACTTATATGATGAAACCTGTGACAGAATCTAACATGGAAATCACAAATGCTTGCTTACTCCAATATTCAAAAAAAAAAGACCAAGAAATATAGTTATAACTGTATAAATTCGTGTCGGATTTTTGTGATATTTTTTTCAATTGATTCCTGTGATATCTAAAAATTTTTCCAATGATTTTTTTTTCATTTCACCCCAGACTAGTTTACAATACTAGAATATGTAACCACTATTGCCCTTATTATTGCTTATTATAAGTAGAAAAACATTAGATTATATAAAGTTATATACTGGTTAAACTATGAGAATATGGTCTTGAAAAGTAATCCCTCCATTTGGGAAATTTGGGAAAGAGTTGGGAATTTGATGAGCCTGGTTGGGTAAGAACCCTGTGTCTTTATTATTTGCATTCCATCAATACATGACCAAGAAGATATTCAATAATTTATATTGTCTGTTTATTTTGCATAACTAATACATTTTATCAGTACCACTGTAACAGTAGCAAATTTCTATCAACATTAACAAAATAATAAATAGCGAATAAGTTGAGTCAGACAGAGGTCAGGGGAAAAGCCAGGGAAATTTGAGGTCCGATAAAAGTGGAAACCCTGTTGACTGTTTTTGGTAGTTTTGTGAGATTTTTTCTTTGTGCGTGTATACTGTTTAGACATCACAGGAGATCTTGAACTGTAATAAGGATTTTCGCCAGACATACCACTGATTTCCAATGGCAGACGTCTCAGTTAACATTGGGTAGATAGGTGACTTTTTACGTGCAGTATACTTTTAAGAAATGAAATAATTTATTGCAGAATATTTCAAAATTAATTTCAAAACTTTTTAAACTATAGTGCCCATCACTGATTTATAAACGCTGACCGGTAGAGGACATCCAGATATCCGAATGTTTGGAAGCTGGATAATGGGACCTTTACTGTGAATACTATTTATTTAGGTATTAGCTTGTATGACATAGCATCAATCATACTGAAGCAAATGCGATAGTTTTCGACACCTTTAGTAGCAATCACAGATTTATTTTGAAAACTATTAAAGTATATTAGTATACCTGGATTAATATATTTAAACGTACCATATACAACCATCCAAGCGCCCAGGGCCCTTAAATGAAAATTTTCTCAAACTGAGGGGTGGGCTGTTACACGAGAGTGGGGCTGTTACACGAGAGTGCAGTTGCTATATAATTCTTAAGGACATTTAAGGAAAAAGAGGGGGGAGGTGGGCACTTGGATGGTCATATACAGTAGTTTCATAAAATGCAATGTGGATTAAAAAAGATATCACCCATTGTTCTGTTCTAAAACTTGCAACAGTTTTCGACATAGGTGCCACAGTTTCCGACCACATACAGTGGATACATGAACAAACAAATCTTTAGACAAAGAGCTAATCCAATTCAGGCAGGCCATTGTTATATATATATGTTCTACACACACTAAAAGTTATTTTCAATTTGTGTGCAATTAAAAGGATAACTCCCACTGTTTATATGACTGCCCACAGAGCTCAGTTGCACTGAAAGAAAGTGTGGTTAATGTAACCCTAAAAAAATTCGCGTGCTATTTGATTTCGCTAAATTCGCGTATTTGGCAGGATTCGCAAAATTAAAAAGCCGTGAAAATGGAAAGAGTTATAGTACTTTTCTATGACTACGCCGACATGGACGATAATGGAGGTATCGTGCGTTTTTGGGGTCATTTGGCTTTGGTAATTTGAAAATAATATTACCTTTGGTGTCAAAATAAAGTCCATCGTAATTTCAAACTTATCATTGCATAATTTTAGAAGTTTTGCGCCTAAACAAGAACATGTTTGAATTTTAACAGTCACACAAAATGGTTTAGTCTCGTAGCGTTGGTAACCTAACTAGCACCTGTCTGCATCGCGTATAAACTTAGCCTAATCCATGACGCTACTAGTAGCAGTACTTTGATTGTTCTGACGCGACCTTGATAAAGTTTAACAACAAAGACACGGTCATTGAAGGTCACTGACCACTTAAGTCAAGCAATAAGTGTGTGGTAAGGAAATTATGCAACTCCCGTAGGTCAGTTTGCAGGCGAGTTGCGGTCATTGTAGGATTTATCATCTGTAAACAAAGAAATTAGCCTTGAGACAAGTCGCGAAAATAAATTGCCAATAAATTGCCGCGAAATGGCCCTATGGGCTCATAGGCGAAATATTGTAGTAGCTAACATTAATAGAACCAAAGTATACAAGGTGCCGCATGCTGCAATCACACAATATTAATCAATACTTTCAACTACTTTTGTGTCACCTTGAATGAGTTCATCGTGTTGGTAATTAAGTAAATTTATTATTTTCATCTTTCACAACACTAAAGAATTTATAAACGTTTGACAGTTTCGTCTGCTTCTGCAGACATTTTCAAAAAAAAAAACTACTGCGCATGTCAGATCATGGTTTACGGCCGCCGTCCCCGCCTGCGGCAAGCACTGGGTCTTAGACTCTCGCAAGCTGGTGGGCCCCCTCATCTCTGTTCATGGTCTGACTTTGCATCCGGATGTGAACAGCTTCCTTGATAGCTCTAGTCCTACCATCACTCTCTCTGTCTAGTACTGTCACCCCCCTTCCAATCAATCTTGTGATTTTCTTTATTGACATGATCTGTGATGGCACTTTTTTTCAACGAAAGTGCCATCACAGATCACACAGGCGGGGACGGCGGCCGTAAACCATGATCTGACATGTGCAGTAGTGTTTTTGAAAATGTCTGCAGAAACAGACGAAACTGTCAAACGTTTATAAATTCTTTAGTGTTGTGAAAGATGAAAATAATAAATTTACTTTTGTGTCATTCTTGGAATCTTTTTTTCACTCCCCAAATCTTTGATACTTTGTAATGATATAGTATTTCTGTATTTTTTGGACAAAACTAAAGGTTTGTATTTGAAATATATTCTGTAGAAAAAAGCTTTCTATTTGTGTCTTGTAGTAATCTTACGCTTTCGAAAATTGTCTCCATCTGCATTTTCACGGACATAATGTATACATATGGCCAGATAAAAGAATGTGAACATTTATATTATTTAACAGACTATATTAAAATTGTACTACATATTTTCAGTAGTGTCCAGCACGAGTGGCGTGTGTGCCATGGCTCTTTTACCATGCAGCTCTGCTCCTGGCTTCCGTTTCACCATCCATAATGACCCTAGCAGTGATCTCATCAATGACCCTGTGGATTACCAAATGATCTCTGCTGTAACCAGGTAAGAGGCGTTAGTTAGTATAGGTTTGAATTTTTTTCGCTTTGATAGGTGTTAAAATCAAGCTCAGAGTTGTGATACATGTACATGTATGCTTTTTGGTTTAGAAAAAGTGTGAAATTTTCGGGGAACCTTGTAAACATTTGGAAGGCTGTGGACTCAAACTCACGATCTTCTCTTCACACCAGACCAGTCTCATATGTGTATGGATAGACGCCTAAGACTGTTAGGCTAACCTCCCTAGACGCTTAGAGACATAAACCAGCTTCTAATCAAGTACGGATTAGGCCCTGCCACCTGTGTATGCTATTTCTGCCTCATTGCTACATCTAGTCTTTATCCCCGAAACTTTCTAGATGCGTGTGCCAATTGCCGGACGGATGGTAATTATTCGGACGACGATAGAACGTATTTGAATAAATATAATAATATTTATAAAAAGGATTTCTCGCTTTGTACCTCTCAATTATTTTAACAACCAAGCAATACATATACAGTCATTTCTTGAATCACAATACATTAAAAACTTACAAAAATACATTAATAGTTTCATCAGCTTCTGCTGACATCTTCAGAATGATTGACTGCGCATGACAGGCAGTCAATCATCTCGGCAGCCGCCGAGAAGTGGATCATACACTCGCGAGAGCTGGTGGGCCCCCTCGTCCCAGTTCATGACCTGCCTGTTGGTGCGGATATGTACTGCCTCCTTCATCGTTCTCGTCTTCCAATCGCTCTCTCTCTCTCTGTCTATCACACAAGCACCATTCCAATCAATGTCATGGTTGTGCTGATTGACATGGTCCGTTATCACACTCTTATTTATTTCAGTCAGAGATTTCTTCTTCAAAGATCTGGTGTATGCCTTCTTCCTGTTGGTATCCACATCTTTTACATGCTCTTTCACTCTAGTGCCCAACTTTCTACCAGTCTCACCAATGTTCACAGTATCACATGACCTACAGGGGATCCTGTACACTATTTCACTTCTATCCAGTGGGTCTACTAGGTACATCAGTGGATGTACTAGTATGTTTCTAAGGGTCTGTAATGGTTTCACTGCTGTTGAAACCAAGTGTTTGTTAAATATCCTAGACACACCTTCCGTAACACCTTCACATATGGAAGTATGACCTGTCCTCTGGATCTTTTACTTTCTTTTCTTCTCCTGTTCTTCTCTCTCTTCCTTTCAAGCTTGGTAGACAACTGTTTCCTCACTCTTCGGAAAGGCCATTCTGGGTAGCCACACTGTTTTAAGGCCTCAACCACCTGCCGAGATGATTGTCTGCCTGTCATGCACAGTCGATCATTCTGAAGATGTCAGCAGAAGCTGATGAAACTGTTAATGTATTTTTGTAAGTTTTTAATGTGTTGTGATTCAAGAAATGACTGTATATAACCATTATCAACATGATGAACACGTTCAAGGAAACAAGCAATACAAATTCTATGTATCAATTATTTTATAATGGGTTGCCTATAAGCACCCGGAAATGAGTGAAAACGAAAGTGTCCGGCATTTGGCGCTATATTGTAAGTACAAAAGTAGGCAACAGTATGCGATTAAAGTTGTATTTTATTAGCTTTGACGTTTTCATTTGTTTTGTTTTTTCTACGGTAACATCTATATAAGAAGTTCATCGCTGTATACAATTACGGTGCTTCTACTACATTAGATGCATGTGCGACTCGACATTGAAGCCACCGTGTGCTGGGCACTAAGTTTTGTGACAGAAGTTCTAAGTGATGATCTAGTGTTGATATGAAGTTCAATTGACTTCAACTAGTGTTACTGATCCTGGCCAGTTTAATCTATCATAATATTCTTCATGTCTGCAATTGTCTTTTTCTACCTTTCTCAAATCTTTATTTTGTTTACTTATTATTTACTTTATATTCATGTAGACTTTAATTTAGAATTTTTAGAATTTATTTTCAAATATTTTCACCATTTATTTTACATGGCCTCATCAGGAATATTAATCTACCGGTAAACTTATAAAATAAACTTACAAAATTACGAACTTACATTATTGTACTGAATAGTTGACTCCAGTAACTATTCAGTATAATTAATTCCTGATGAGGCCATGTAAAATAAATTGTGAAAATATTTTAAAATAAGTTCTAAAAATTCAAAATTAAAGTCTACATTGAATAAATATAAAGTAAATAATAAGTAAACAAAATTAAGAATTGAGAAGGTGGAAAAAGACAATTGCAGACATGAGGAGTACCACCTACTGGCGAATAAAACAACTGTGTGTAATATCAAAATATTGTTACAAGTATTAGTAAAGCCACTTTCACAATTGCATGGTGAGCAGTTAATGACACTTGATGACTACGTTAGCATACATTCGCAAACCTATTGCATTACTTGCAAGTCCGGTCCCTTCTGTTGTAGGTTGAATTGCACTCGCAATTGAATTTTGAAGATGCTCAAAATTTAGTTTTGGGTTGCAGAATGGTGCAGCTATTGATTTTAAATTATTATATCACAAAAGTGTTGAGCAACAGTTTGCACTCACAATCTAAAAAGTCTTGCATGATTTTATCCAAGTGGTGCACAATGTTTAAAGGTGGCATGTTGATTTGCTATCATATTAGGAGACCATGAGAATGTTATGCAACCACTGTACGTCCTGGTGCGTTTGTTCCATGAAAACCAGAAATACACTTCATATTACTTTATTACTGCACCTCCCATAAATATATGTTAGCAGACATCAGGGAGCGTTCACAATTGATGTCAACCCTGAAGGGGAGTGGGGGTCAGCAAAAGTTGATGAAAATTGACAGTGTGTGTGTGTGTGGGGAGGGGGGGGGGGGGCTGCATTAAAGATATATTAAAGTTCAATTGATATTTAAGGTTGTAGTATAAAGAATGGAGATAAAATAAATGCTACAGTATTTGTTCATAAATCACATTATCATATATATTACCCATGAACCGCAATTGTTTTATGATATGACCTGACATAACTGCACACAGATTCAATTTCAATAAGGTAGATGCGCTCGCCAGCAATCCGTCAGACGTTAGCAGTCAGTCACATGTATATTTTAGTGACGTGATGATCTGCTACCGTCTGACGGAGTGCTGGCGAGCGCATCTATATCTTAAATATTGGCTTGATTAGATGGTTAACTGAGGGGGTAGGGGTTTGGGTGAGGATGTCAAAAAATTGACATCGTCACCATAGTTGACAGGGGGGAAGGGGGGAATGGGTGCACGTGTGAAGTTGACGCCGCGGGATGGGGTGTCATGAAGTTGATCCAAAGTTATTATGAATGCTCCTTTAGTCATACTTACTAAAGTGGTTAGACTCCTTACATGTAGCTATTCCTTGGCATTTCATTTTTGAATTTGAAAGTGAATTTGGGAACTATTTTCTACAATTTATTGTCATGCAGAATGATAAAAATTACAACGTAGATGCAGCAAAAAAATATAATCATTCCTATAATCTTTTTTTGATATTCATACCGTTTTTGAGGGTCTATACAGGGGGGATCCTGATTAAATTTTAGCTCATTTCCCACTTTTCACTCAATATTTTTATAGGTTCCTACTAAAATTAGAATTTGTTCCCACTTAATTTTAGTAATTTTCCCACTTCCCACTTAATTGCCGAAATTCCCACTAACCACTTAATTCTAAGGCCATTTCCCGCTAACGACTTAAAGGGCATCTGCAGCCTCATTTTTTGATAATTATGATCAGTGTTACTCATGAACTAGGTATCAGCGCATTAGTCATACTTACTATTAAAAAGTGGTGACATGAAGCTATTCCTTGGCATTTCATTTTTACATTTGAAAGTGAATGGGAAATATTTTCAACAACTTATTGTCATGTACTGAAAGTTTTAACCGGTAAGTGTTACCTGGTGTTTACTAATTAATTTTACTGTAAAGGGCAATTTAGAAACTAGATCAAAAGTTTTCAAAGAGCATGCCGTCGCTAGAACAACCTTGACTTATGGGAAAGTAAAATATATACTGAAATGATGTATGCTTTGCAATTAAGAACTTTATGAATTTGAGGAAAAAACCTCCGATTGAATATACAGCAGTCATCAATATCAAGCGAAACATATAGCGGTCGGAAGTTCTTCAGCGAGATGTTATTTAAATTGGTACTTTACACGAATGTAGCGATCACTGGATCATGCTAACCAACACGTCGTGCGTCCGACCAGAAAATGGCATGAGTCTAGTCAGTGGATTCGGAGTTTTCCATTGTTGACATAGATTAATAATCCTTTAGTAGCTTTTATGATTTTCATCTGAACGCTTTCATATTAACAGTACACATTTTGAAGACTGTCTAGTTTCTTATTTTCATCATAATAAATAATAGAATATATAGCAACGAGTCCGATTTGGACAAAATCGAGTAATAGGCAATACATTTGACAGCAAAACGCCGAACGCTGGGTGTTAGAAGTGGCGATGGATGTGATTAATGGTCAAATTAAACTATTTAGTTGAAACAATTACATAGACTTATATATATGAATGGAATCGCATCTTACTGCAGATTATTTCCATCAAAATTATATATTAATACGACAATGTATAAGAGAGATATGATCCAATATATCTGTATGGTGTTTTTTACCTGGTAAGCCTGCTGATATTGTCAGTAGACTTTTTATGATCATGCAAAGATGTCACTGTTTCAACTTAATTAAATATACTAAATGTGATAGTTTATAGTTAATTTTACTATCGAACGAAAGGAAAATATATTATCTGTGATGTATGTAAGTGAGATTGCTGAAGTCTTAAGTTTTATTGAGCTGTGTGCGTTCAAAATGTATTGCGCAATTTCTCCCATAAGCATAACATTGGGACAGCTTGTATCATCGCTCGCTCCATAATCCAGTTGAGTTTAGTCTGGTTGTAACGGTAGTTCCTGTTCTGGTAACTTCCATCCCCTATTGCTCTGTGTGTTGCAACAGTACTATTGACAGATAATAATCAATAATAGATTTAAAGCCCAATAATCAATAAATTACTTAAAACAGTGCAGTAATATACATGTACAGTACAATAAAAGGTGTAGTTTTCAACAAATATTCAACAATTCAATTGAAAAATGCCCAATATTCCGCCAATAGTAGCTCCCTTCTATGTGCATTTAGATGGGTTGGTAGAAAGCCCACTATGACTAATTATAATCAAAGCAATTAAAGTCTCCCAATATACATCATTGTGAATGCAAAAATATGCATGTAGGTGATAAATTAAGATAAGACTAAATCTTTAACAATGGAAACCTACTTGCATGTTTGCTCCTTAAATAAGGTCAAACAATTAACAATAGGTGACCTTTTAGTGACTACTGCTTGTTATCTAGTAGCTTCTTTCATGCCCATTTAGATGGGATGGTAGTAGGCAAAAGTACTAAGAACTTAAACTAGCCAACAATATATTTGGTCCTGTTTGTCTCTCCAAAGTTTATCCTTATGTGATTTTAAATATATGTAAATACTCAATGAATGACATATTGATATAAGATGATGTAATATTCTATTATTTTATTTTTCGGATATAAGGCAGCAGAAAAAGAAAAAAACAACAAGAACTAAAAAAAAAAAGATGTAATATTCTGAATTTGATAATATGGTAAAGGAGAGAGGAATTCAAGCATGTATTTGAATTATTGAATTTGGACAATAAATGGTTTTGGTAATAGATTCATGTAGTACGATGAGAATCTGGCATCATAAAAGTTTCTCCAGATATACGTAATACTAAAATAATTCTAAAAATAAAATAAAAATCTACAAAAGTATTGCAAAGTATTGCCCAATACTACAATACTTTTCAAATGTATTACAATACTTTTGCAAATTTACGAAAAGTATTGCAATACAGTATTGCGAGGCTTTGCTATACTGCAATACTTGCACTTAGTATTGCGCCCATCGCTGATATATATATACATGTATAGGCCTAACGTATAACTGAGTCACTACTAGGCTGGTTACTACTAGGCTAGATATACTTAGGCCGTGTTAAACTGAATTGTTAACATATATATGTATGCAAATGTGAATGTTTATATTTAAAGTGCATGTAGGCTGATTGATTTCTGCTTTTTCACCTTTGACCTGTGTCCTGTAACTTATTCTTTATTCAACTTATTCATTGTTCAAAAACCTCATGACTTATTCTTTGTTCAAAAACACACCACTGATTATCTTTGTTCCAAAAGATATGAATTTAGTACTAATTAACCAGTATTATGGTTGGTTTGCTTGCAGCTTGAATGTTGACTAGGTAAGGCCAAACAGAATTGATAGTTTGGTTCCGGTTGGCGCCCGCCCCTCTTAAAACACCCCCAACCCTTAATATTTTATAAAATTAAGTCCCCCCAGCATATTTTTGTCATAAAAATATGGTTATATCTTACGACTCCGCCTCAAAACTGAAAAAAAAATCAAGAAATGTTTTATCGATCCTCGATGAAAAGCGAAACGAAACAGTTACAAACTATTGCCTTATAGTAGATGGCGTGCCCCGCTTTTATCAAATTGTCTTGTATCTCTTGCGAGTCAGCTGCTGCGTATCGAAACATTGGTTAGACGATCGAGGCTGTAAATTCATTAAAATAGGTCAGATGATCGATGATTTCTGTGAAAACTTTCAGTTTTATGCCATTTTCTATGCATACAGTTACATTTGACTGTCTTCACTCCCAAACTGTTCTCATGACCTCAGGCTAGGTTAGTCTCGCACAACAAAGACCAACGTACATGTACAGCGAGCTCCAGCGAGCCACCACCACGTGGCCCCGTCAAAGTGAGGCTGGCTGGTCGAGTCTAAGGCGAGGTCTGATCTGAATCTGAGTGTTGGTGTCGGCGAAAACATCAGATATGATGGCTCTATCCCCCAAAACAGGTTGTGTTGTGCGCAAAGAGAACAGAAGATAGTGTTAGTAAGAGTGGGGTAGGGCCGATAGTAAGAAGAAGTCAAAGATAAAAACAGTTGTTAGTGGTGCAGGTTAAAAACAAGAATGAAATTAAAGATTTAGAAGTGGGCGTGGGCTAGATGGCTTTTAAAAGCTTCCAGTGTAGGAACGCTGACCACCTCTGCTGGCAGGTTATTCCATAGAGTTACTGTGCTTTGAAAGAAGAAGTGTCTATAGTAATCTGTCAATGTCGGAATTTCAAAATATGTCAAGCTGTGTGTCCTTCTTGATCTTATGGATGCTGGATGAATGTGTTGAGGCATTTGTATTTTTACGGGATGATGATGGATGTTAAAAAAAAAACATACATAGTTTTATCTTCTTCCTCCTTGTCTCCAAGTCTTCCCATCCTAGCTCCTCCAGCATGGCTGTTGGGCTGCTGGTATTGTGGAATCTATTGGTGACAAATCTGGCCGCCCTCCTCTGTACGTGTTGGAGTTTGTTGATGTCAACCCGTGTATATGGATCCCACACTGTTGCTGTATATTCCTTACATATGATCTTCTGTAAAAATGTTCGGATAAAATTTCACCCTACCCTTCCTTTAAGGCCCATAAAATTTTACAGGAACACCTCCCGACTATGAGAATTTTTGCATAAAATTTTTAACATTTTCCTACCTACCCTGCCTGGTTTCATGATAAAATATTATGACAAAATAAAATATTATTCCCCCCTACCCTTGAATTACTCAATCTCAGCCAACGGGAACCAAACTATCAATTCTGTTTGGCCTAACTAATACCTGCTAGTAATGCAAGAGATCATTTGGGTTTTTAGATTAGATAACAAGTTTGTAACAAAATGTATGAACTAGAGATACATGTTTATGTCCTGCAGACTAAATTTAGGATCACTGATCAGAGTTTCCAATTACGCATATATGTGCGTATTTTACGTGCTGAACTACGGTGTCGACCTCCTAGAATAAACCCAGGAGGTTGTACTTACCCTTTGATATTCAGTGGTCTGTTTACGTTTTGAACTTTTGTATAATATACAGTGCGTAGAAACATAAAATAAGATTAATTCAGCGTTCATCCTAGGGCCGCGCCCTGCGCCATTGACCCATACTAATATCAAATGACCCATCCCTGCACAGATTTTCGCGCCATAAGTCCCATTAAATAGCAGCGTCACGCGCCCTCTCCACAATATACAATGAGCGGTCATTCCGTATTCGTAATCTTTGTTGTTTTTTCATGAATAACCAAGATGAAACGCGCTATAAAAGGAATGCTTTGATTGGCTGCAGACGTGAATATTGCTCTTTTTCAACCAATCACGTTCGTCCTTGTAAATTGTCTTTGGAAGCACTGTGGATTTTCATGTGCCTGGTCAAGTGTGGATTCTCATGTGTTTTTGTCAGATGGCCACTGCTGCTTGGCTAAGTACAAGGCGGGCCAAATTTCAAAATAATTGAGTTTCAATCATAAATTGATAAGTGTTTAGTTTGTTAGTATTACTGTAATGTAATGAAATGAAAATAAAACATGATTTGAATAGTTAAAATACATTTATTTTTTTATTAAATTTAATTGGTCTTAATAGACACAGTGCGAAAAACGTATTGACCCCCAGAAAAAAAAATAAGAAGTCAATTTTGACCCCCTGAATTTCCTCATTACTTCCTGAAATTTTTTGAAGAAGTCAGAAAACCTCCTGAGTAAAAAATTGGCTGGAAACTCTGACTGATGTGAAACATAGGTCTAAATAAAGTATACATGCTTAAAACGAAACTGTGAAATATTTTACCATGCATTTTATGCGAAATAAACTGACACAATACAATTTGGACATCTACCTAGAGACAAAAAGGTCGGCATATTATCCACAAGTATCTAACTACAAATTTTTATGGCCGCGTAAGTTATAATGGAAAGTCATCATAAGCAAAGTATTCAAGTGTCAACATTAAAATATGTTGAAATAAGTCGATGTACTTGAATAAGAATATACCATCTCAGAAAATACATTGTATCATTAGATATACAAGAATACAAATTTTTAGTTTTCTGACTTCAAAGCTCCAAAGCTTATTCGACCTACATAATACAGTCCATTTATTGCGTTTAGTGATAAGATGCTGCAACCTTCTTGTCATTGAAGGAGGCTTTGTTTGATGTTGTTTCCATGTATGAACAGGGACGTCGCACGCACCTTAAGAGTGGTCCGACAAAATGAGCACCATAGTCATGAAAACAGTGATATGTAGTCGCCGTTAGGAAAGGTGGTCTGGGGGCATGCACCCCCAGGAAAAAAATAGAATTTACAACACAAATGATGCAATTTGAGAGCTATTTTTCTAAAACAAATTACTTTTCTATGACCACTCCCACATGGGCGATAATGGAGGCATCGTATGATTTTTTTTGTGCCTTCGGTTTTTTATTAGTGATAAATAATACTACCCATGTATTTCAAATTAAAGTCCATTTATTGCCTTCAAATTCACCAATGTATTATGTTAGAAAATGTTGAGCCTAAACACGAACATATTTGAACTTTAACAGTTAATAACTATGATTTAGTTTTTGTTCTAGAAGTTGAAAACGTAACTAAAACGTGTCCAACATTCCGTGCATCTAATCAAAATAAACCCTCATGTGCCCTGTTACAAAGGAAGCATTGTCACGTGACCATAATAAAAGACAACAGACAAAGACATCATTAGGTCATTTAGGGTCATTTAAGGTCACTGACCACTTAGTCAAACTATATATAAGTCTCTGGAAGTTACCAACTACGCTAAATATATTGCAGAACGGTTAGTCCACAGATTAGTTAAACTATAGAGTGGATATTACGTAATTACGTTATTACGTAATAAATTCTTGAAAAATAGTGGTCCGACAAATGCCGGAGTGTCGGAGCGGGTGCGACGGCCCTGATGAATGTTATGTAAATTGCTATTTTTATAAATGTATCTAGTTTCAATTTTTCACTAATCACTTTGATGTTTAGTAAATGTCTAAGCGTGCAAATTTAACGATGTAGCTTCCCCGGGCTAGTGGCTAACCAGATGCATACTCCCTACATAAACCATTCCACATTTTGACTGTATAGTCTTACTAGTCTAATCTGCTCACCAGTCTGTCAGCTGCACTAGTCTACCAAGTCTGGCTATTTAATCGGTAGCACAACGTTCCTGAAGTTAGTTATCAAAAAAAAATTGAGAAACACATTCCTCCTCCTCTTGGCTGCTTATGTGTTGAGTATTTTCTACTCATGACATGGAATGTATTGCATTGCTCACTGATGAGTCAACTGCTCATCTCGTGGCTTTGCAAGCTAGGTGAGAAGCTGTTATTCTAGCATTAATTGCTGTAAGTGTATGGGAGAAAGAGTCAATTTGACAAAATATTTATGATTCTTTATTTAGAAATGACTTTAATATTGTTTACTAATGAAGTTGAAGAAATTATGTTAAAGCATTTTCTCTCAAGATTTAAGCTTATGCAGTTACCTAATCTTTGATAGTTGCATCGTTTAGATCTATGATTATTTCCAAAGATTGCTTTAATATTCTGTTACCAATTTATTAAAGAAGAAGTCCATATAGAATACTCATCTGCACAAGTTTATATACTGAGCAAGCAAAGTGCAAATGTGTACATTAAAGAAGAGGTTGTTGAAATTATGAAAGTTATGGTTTGTGAGCAGCTACCCTGTATACAAACATTCTTTAAAACCACGTTCTAAGCATTATATTTCTATTTCCAGAAATGGTATGGAAATCCCAACTGGTTACTGTGCAGACCAGGTGAAGCAAGAAAGCAAAAGCAAAACTTCCGGGAATCAAGAAGCCGGCGACATGATAACAAACACCAATACCACAATGGATACTAATAGTGATAATGATAATACCAATACATATTGTGTAGCAAATGAAATGTGTTCTAACTCTGTTGTCGTTCCACTGAGCAGGGAAGTTGATTCAGTGAACTGTTCGATTGAAAGTACTGTGTTGAATCTCCAAAGTGGAAATACTGTTTTGAATGCACCACCAACAAGTCTTGGTTTGGATATGGTGACGAGTAGCACTTTGATTGAAAGTAACTCGGAAGTGATGAATGAAAGTATCATCGGGTCTATTACTATGGTTCTAAGTAATGAAAATGGCTCAAATACCAACAGTAATAATAATTTAGATTCTGCTCCTGGAAATTCTAATTCTGCTTCATCGGACTCGAACAATGATCAGTATCCTGTGATAACAATAAAGCCCGAGTGCTCAGATATTGATAATCAGAGGCATGTTTTTGATCGGTTGAGTTTTTGTGGGAATAACGATCATGATGCTGCAGATAGTACTTTTGGCGCAGAATTGATCAGTAGTGAGAGTTCAAATTTGGGGCTGACTAACAAGGATAATG
This sequence comes from Streblospio benedicti, assembly GCA_019095985.1. Classification (NCBI taxonomy): domain Eukaryota; kingdom Metazoa; phylum Annelida; class Polychaeta; order Spionida; family Spionidae; genus Streblospio; species Streblospio benedicti. The sequence continues at coordinate 30,108,218 of CM032663.1, read as the reverse complement.
CATGTTCTGCATCTAATATTACTGCCAAAAGTTGTTCAGATAATGCATCTTTAAGATGCTCAGATGGAACTTCTCACAACGGTTCAGATATTGGATTATCTAGCACAAATGGTGAAGAAGTAAGTCATCCCAATGTTGATAGTGTTCTGAATTGTTCATCTGAAAGTGTAATTAATACGGATACTAGTATATCTGTGGCTGCATGCAATACAATGGCACCTCCAAGTCTTGAATGCAATAGTACAGTTTCATGTGTGACAGTAAAAATCTCGACTGGTGACGATTGCAAATTGACTGACTGTGAAAATTCAAATGCTGAAAGGGATAGTCCAAATGATAGTACATATATGAGTGCTAATGATGTTTGCGTGGATATGGGTGTAAATGGTAGTCTAGCTGCTACAAATGTTACAACAGATGCAAGTGTTGTTATTCCACTAGCCTCAATGGATGGGCTAACATCGAAAAAATTAATATCTCAAGATTCTTTCGAAAGAGCTTATTCAATAGATAGTACCAATTCTATATCAAAGTTTGCTGTAATTCCAAAAGATTTGATAGTTGACTCTGATAATATTAAGACTCAACAATTTGGAAGATCTGATTACGTAGAAAATGTCAACTCAAATATTTCCATAAGTAATTCTAGTCTTATATCATCAAGTGTTCAAGATTCAACAGAGGATCTGTGTGCCAAGCTAGAGAAAAAGTTGACTTCTAAAGTTTCAAGTACTGAAAAATTGAATGAATCTCAAATTTCAGATGCTAACGATAAATGTGAAACATCTGAAGACAAATGTTCCAATGATCATGGTGAAACAGTTAAGAGTGTGTGTAATCTTGAAGTGTCTCAATCATGTTTGAATAGTAGTAAAAATGACAGTAATGAGTTAATGAAGGATGACAATATAATTAATTCTAGTCAAAAGAATCTGAATGCCCTAGATAATGTTGATGAATGTGAAGCAACTTCAACCAATAGTTTCAATGAAGCTAGAAAATATGATAATCTCATGAATGAAGGTGATTTGCTAAAATCTTGGTCGTCAAAGACTGACAGCACTGAAAATAACATTGATTCAGAGAATGAGAATGAGTCTGGTGGCAGTGATGAAAAATCTGATTCTTGTGTTCACAATGCTAACAGACCAGCTCATGACAGTGGAACAAGCTCAGATGAAGATGATTCAAAGTCAGTTCAGGAAGAAGACGCAGAATCAAATGATCACAATGATAAATTGTTAATGCCAGCTAAAGGAATATCCAATTTGTCATCAGATAGTGAAGAAGATGCTGTAACAGCACTTTCCAAATCTGCAGTCACTAGTAAGAAAGAAGAATCGTCACGCAGCTCATGTTCAAAGAAGTCCCCAGTAAATAAGAGTACTGAGAAAGCCACTCAAAAGGAACCTATTATGATCAGTCTCACCGACACTGAAGATGATGATGACATTATTGTTGTGAAATCACTTCCTGCTGTTAAACACAGGGTGAAAACAAAACTCACAAGACAGAAGAGGGATTTGGTGATTGAGATTGAGGACAGTGATACTGACGATGATGTTGATCAAGTTTCATCTGATGATGACAACGATTATCCCCAGAAAGACAATGATGAGGTGCTCAACGTAAGTTCACTTTTAAAAGAAATACATTACAATTGGAATATTTATAATTTCCAATAAAGTCAGCAAATTTATTATGGCGACAGAACAGTACATGTACATTGTAGTGTAACATCAGACAGTCAATATTTGGAATTTGTACTGACCACTAATAATAAAACAAGAGTGTGATTGTTCAATGTTTAACCCTTTTTGATTGCAGCTTTCAACTAAAGATCATGGTACAGCTTCCACCACATTGGACTATGGATCTGTGAATGATGTTCTCAAGATGCAAGCTGATACTACTAACAAGGAGGCCTCAGTAAGACTGCATATTCCTCATACGACCATCCAAATGTTCATGAAATAGATTATCAATTTAGGGGTTGAGCTTTAACGCAAATGGATATTTAGATTTGAGTTTTGATTGTTTATATTTTTACATGATATAAATTTTGGGATGGATCTTGTCATGGATGTTGGCCCTTGGATATAGATGTCAAACAAAAGTCAAGGGTCATCTTTACTTGACTGATCTAGCCAGAACTGTGTTTTTCATACAATAGATATATTTAAGATGAGTAAAACAATACGGTTCAAGACGAATTACGGTAAGTGCGAAGTCACTAACTGGCACGGGCACATGCATCGTAGAGGGTAGAAGCCACAGGGTATCCACGGATCAGGGAAATCAGGGAAAACAGGGAAAATCGCCCCAAAAAATTCCCTGCAGGGAAAAATCAGGGAATTTGATTTTGGGGGGAAAATCAGGGAGAAATCAGGGAATTTTATATGAGTAAAAAAATCTGTCAGTGATTATAATTCTGTATGTAAAGCTTTTATCAAAAGCATGGTTCTGATTAACTGACTTCTCACTATTTTTATTTTTATTTTTCTGCTATTTAGGCCAAAATCAAAACAAACATATATATTTTTAAGCTTTTCGATACAAAAGTATCCTTTTCAAAATAACAACTCCTTAATAACAATATTGACATTAAAGCAAAAGTTTTTCTTTTTTACTAAAATGATAATGTTTCATTTCGTCAACCCAACCATCTATTACTGCACCACTCCATCCCTCAGCCCACTACACACATTTCACATACTCCATTTTCACCTTCACTCTCAATTATTCCCAATCCCCTTCTCTATAACCTCCCTACATTCTATCAACTCGATTCTTACCAATTCATTCTTGTACATAATGCACCCCCATTCTCACACTTTTATACAATCTATTATCCATTCTGTCTACAATGTACTCATACCTTCACTTTTCTCTACAATACCCTTTACCACATTCAGTTCCCACATTATGCTTCTTCTTGTAATTCCCCTAAAATGTGATCAAGAAGTCTCTATTCAACAAACCCTTGAATAAGCCCACAACAGAACAAAGGAAGCAAATGATCGCATTAGCTTTGGAAATTGGTATAAAGGCAGTTATGAAAAGTCATGTATACAGGTTTAACGACCAAATATATCTGCAAAAAGAAGGAGGACACATAGGTTTAGAGTTGACAGGTGCCATTGCAAGGGTATTCATGATATGGTGGGACACACAATTTTTAGAAAAAATAAAAAACATACGAACAAATTGGAATTTACATTTTTACATGAGGTATATAGATGATACAAACATGATAGGGGACATTATGACACCGGGAATGAGGTATGAAGGAGAACGACTTGTGACAGTAACAGATAAAGTGGAAGAAGATAAAAAGGTGCCAGATGATGTCAGAACAGCGAAAGTAGTTCAAGAAATAGCTAATAGTATTTGTGATTTTATAGAAGTGGAAATTGATTGCCCTTCGATGCATGTCAATAAATGGTTACCAATACTAGACTTAGAAGTACAAATGCTAAAAGATACAGTAGTATACAGGTTTTACCGCAAAGAAATGGCTAACTTTAGAGTTATCATGGCAGATAGTGCTATGCCACATAAAACAAAAAAGACATGTCTAATCCAAGAAGTGATCAGGATCCTAAGGAACACAAGCAGGAAGTTAGACCCATCGGTAGCTAGATACTATCTATCAGAATTTAGTCTGAGGATGAAAGAAAGTGGTTATGAAGAGAAGATGAGACTGGAGGTAATCAAAAGAGGAATGGAAGGATACGAGAAACAGATAGCAAGAGATGAAAGTGGGGAGTGCCCATTATACAGACCGAAAGGATACAATCGAGAAGAAAGACAGAGAAAGAAAGTAAGATCAAAAGTGTCGTGGTATAAGCCTTATGACACCATCATGTTTTGCCCACCAACCCCGAAAAGCGAACTAGCAAATAAATTAAGAAATGTAATAGAGAAAGGGAAGATGGAAGGAAGATCCAGTGAAAAAGTGGTTGAAAAGGCAGGGAGGAAGATAGGTTCTATGTTACCAGGACTGAGGGAGAGAGAAAACTGCGGGAGGGAAGGATGTTTAGTGCATTCAATGGGGGAAGAGGCAATTGCCGCAAGGAAGGGATCGTGTATAGGGGGAAGTGTGTAACATGCAGTGAAGAAGAGATAGAGAGTGTGTACATAGGGGAATCTGGGAGGTCAGCATTCGTAAGGGGACAACAACATCTAAAAGCAATAAGGAATAGGACAGAAAGTAATGCATTTGCAAAACATAACAAAGAAATTCATAATAACAGAAGGGACACAAAATTTAAAATAGACGTAATAAAAACATATAGAAAACCGTTGGAAAGGCAAATAAGGGAGGGAATTGAAATACTACATACAATAGACCAAGCAGATATCGTACTAAATAGCAAGTTAGACCATTACCAGCCAGCAATTAGAAGGGTAACATTTGATCACATTTTAGAGGAATTACAAGAAGAAGCATAATGTGGGAACTGAATGTGGTATGGGGTATTGTAGAGAAAAGTGAAGGTATGAGTACATTGTAGACAGAATGGATAATAGATTGTATAAAAGTGTGAGAATGGGGGTGCATTATGTACAAAAATGAATTGGTAAGAATCGAGTTGATAGAATGTAGGGAGGTTATAGAGAGGGGATTGGGAATAATTGAGAGTGAAGGTGAAGATGGAGTACGTGACATGTGTGTAGTGGGCTGAGGGATGGAGTGGTGCAGTAATAGATGGTTGGGTGGATGAAATGAAACATTATAATTTTAGTAAAAAAGAAAAACTTTTGCTTTAATGTCAATATTGTTATTAGGGAGTTGTTATTTTGAAAAGGATACTTTTGTATCGAAAAGCTTAAAAATATATATGTTTGTTTTGATTTTGGCCTAAATAGCAGAAAAATAAAAATAAAAATAGTGAAATGAAACCATATGCTACATACCAACTACACATGGCTTCTACCCTCTACGATGCATGTGCACGTGCTAACTGGTCCTTTTGTAATGACAGGTTATTAGCAGCAGTAAAGAAAAGAGGGCGAGTTTTTTCTATCAATCGAAACTCTTCAACAGTCAGTATGCTGCTATAATGAAGCAAAATCAGGTTTGTTTGCTTGCCACTGGGCAAACCTTTGCTAATACAGTGGCAGGTTCAGGGTTGTGCTGAAGCATATGCAATGTACACCACAAACTTTCATATATCTAGTATGAATTGCATGTATGTTTGGTTCATTGAATTCTAGATTCGCAATCTAGTATAACTTTAATAATGATGCTGTGTGTTGTAGGTAACTGAATACAGGGCTAAAGGTTCATCCTCACCAACATCTGGTTGCTCACCAGAAACAACTAAAGTAGCTGGAGTGTCCATGGAAGATGTAGACAGCAAGGATAAGTCTAAGGAAGAGTAAGGAGTTATTTTTATGTTTGATAAGAATCACACATGGATATTTACTTTTGTACCATTTTGTGTTGATAAAAAAAACTGCATATGAGGTTCACCATGTCTGTTGAAATTATAAGTAAATGTCTTTGTTGTTAAGCTTTTCTTCTACACATTTTTCTTCACTTTGTTTTGTAGGAGTGACAAAACTTTACCATTGACAAAACGGTCGACCTTGAATGCTGATGCAGCAGAATTTATCCCAGTATGTATTTCTTTCCATATTGAGTAGTTTTTGATATGTTTTGTTTGACTTCGCTTTAAGGTTTTGTGATTCTCCACACAGTAGACTAATCAGGCTTTTACTTTACAGAAAAAGCATTCTAGTGACGACAGCTTAAGTTCCAGTAACCCTTCTTCTGAAAGCGGTGATATATTTAGGTAAGTCTTGTTCAATGTTGATATTTCACATGCATATTATAATACATATTGTCATGACATTGTCATTCCTTCACCTCGCTTTGCTACTCGAGTCTTGCTTGATGTCACGTGTCAAGCATTTTGCTGATAATGCAGTTCTCTGGCTGCTGTGGCACAGCAAACATTTTGGACACTTAATAAGTTCCAGAGATGTGAACTTACGTTTTTTTTCCCGTATTTTTACGATTTTTGACCCCTAAAAAGTCATTACGTGCGGGACATGGGTTTATTACGGGATTTTACTAGTGTCAGAGAAAGATGGACAGTTTCTTAAAATACAGGTTGATCGGCGCCATTTAAGCGTTCATAACGCAATCTTTATTTGTAAGAAACAAAATAATTTCAACTGGTTGACAAAAGTAATTTATCTAGTGCGATAAAACGTGTTTGCACACTGCTGTATTTGCGTTGTGATAAATGCATGTTGCCTAGGGAACTAGTTTGACCAGCAGGTGCGTTTTTCCAATATGGCTACTTTGGAGTCAATCTGTTGAAACTTCTTTTAATATGCTTAGAATATTAAAGTAACAGTAAAATATATAATCTAGTATCATTCCTAATAGGGTTTCACATAAAGTTATCTATTTTTAATCACGATGACACTGCTTCAAAATGCCATTTGATGGACTTGTATGAATGATGAAGCCTGTGACAGAGGGGTAAATGGCAAATGCTTGTTTAATCTAAATATTAACTACTTTATCAATTCTTTCAACAAGTAACACTAATTTTGTGATAAATCCTTAAATAACTTACTATATTGTCTTAATATTTTCGGACATTTTCAATGTCCATCGTCTGAGACTTTTCTGTCACCAGGTGGCAGCACGTGACAGAAGTTGAAGTCAGTCAGTGTTTGTTGTTGGGGGGTGGTCGAGGGCGCGCGCGGTGGTTTGGGGCTGCCCTAGGTCTCAGAAGGTTGTCGTAGGCGTGAGATAACTGGTATGCTCCTTCATCTCTGTTCATGTTCTCCTCAGTCCTTCGGATTGTTATGGACTCTAGAATTTGTCTGTCCAGTAGGTTTGACTCCTTGCACACAACTTTAGCACTATCCCAATCTGGTACATGGTTGAGGTTGTTCATGTGGTCAGTTATGGCTGATTGGTGAACTTCTGTGGTGCTGAGGCGAGTGGCTCTGGTGCGCACATTTTTATGGTCATGTGTCTCCACATTTCTTTGATGCTCCTTGAGCCGTGTGCCAAATTTCCTGCCTGATTCCCCAATATATAAACTTGGACAGTTCTTACAACCAATACTGTATACACTCCCACATACTTCTTCTTGTATGATTTTGTCCTTGGGATGAACTAAAATCTTCCGGAGAGTCTTATAAGGTTTGCCACCTGGTGACAGAAAAGTCTCAGACGATGGACATTGAAAATGTCCGAAAATATTAAGACAATATAGTAAGTTTTTTAAGGATTTATCACAAAATTAGTGTTACTTGTTGATAGAAAAAAGAAATCCAATGAATCTCTTTACAAATTTATCAATTCTTGTTGGATTTTGGTGATCTTTTTTTTAATTGATTTCCGTGATATCTAGATTTTTTTTTCCAATTATTTTTTTTTTCATTTCACCCCAGAGTAGTTTACAATACTAGTAAATATACTAGTATTTCCCTTATTATTGTTTATTATAGTTAGAAAAACATTAAGATTTTATTAAGATTTTTTATATTTTTTATTAAGATTTTTGCTTGAAAATTAAGATTTTTTATGGCTGTGATTAAGATTTTCGACGCTGACGGGTTCACATCTCTGAAGTTCTATGTGATTTGTTTCTATTAATTTTTTATTGGTACAGACTGTATCACTTAATCACATATCAGATAATTACTGTATCACTCAATTTGCAGAAATAGCCAAACACCACTCCCCGGTTATTACATTTTGTTAGTAAAAGCTTACTGTTAATTCCATATTGCTTATTGCTTAATCGCATAATATAATGAATGTGGGTTCCAACCCTTTCTTTGATTACTCAATTGCATGATTTAGATATTTCCATGAGTCAGAGTAGAAAAATTGTACCATTAAAAAACTTTCACAAAAAAAATTCATATACGTATTTACATAAATTTTATACAAAATCCCTTTTCTTTCAGTAAAGTAGTATAGTAATATTAATAAAATTACTTAGACTTGAGGATGTATACAGCAAAAAATTACATCTTCTTAGTTTTTTGATAGTAGATACTTTTTTGTACTTGGCGTGTAAATTAGAATTGCAATGTGCAAAATGATGAAGGGGTGATAATTGCTTCATTGTATAAAATGCTCTTGCCTCAAGGTTATCTGATATAGCTATCGTGTCTGTACTTCTGATCCGGGACCATATGCACAGCGGTACATGAAACCTCTTCAGAATGTAACAATTTTTAACTGTTGAAAAGTAGGTGAAGGTGTGCGAGAGAACATCACCAGTGGACCACATTTCTTTGAATCTGAACCCTGCAGTATATCTGTATAATTATCGCATTGAATTCTGCTTATTTTAGTGTGCCGGCATTCAGTCCATTTGTGCAAAGATACACACAAGCTGTCAACCCCCCCACACCCTCCTTCAATGACACTACATCACCACCAAAACCAGAAGCATCTACAGCAGGTAAAGTGCCACAATGTATACTATTAGTCTAATATGAGCAAAACTTGAGTTTATCAGAATAACTAATGATTCATGTTGAATTTATTACTAGTATGTAAACTTTATATTACATTGCTAAATATTTTGTTATTTGGTCAAGTGTTCAGAATTTTGTGATATCTCAATATCTTAGGGTACCATTCAAGGGCTCAAACACGTATAAGGTCCCCATCAACCGTATAGATCATTGAAATTTCATTGTTTAGATGAAGAATAATTAGGGCCTGCTCAAATAAAGTTAAGATTTGATTGAAAATTTAGGATATGATAGATCATTGAAATTTCATTCGACAGATCATTGAAATTCCAATGAAAATACACATTTGTTGATAAGGTCACTTTCTAAACTGATAAATTTTCAATCTAAAAGCCTCTGGGTTTTTGGATGGGCATACTAGTATGCTATTACACTAATCGGACCCGTTTTACTCGAGCTCACATAAGTTGTACACGCTCTTAGCTTGAGGAGAAATTTATATCACTTCAAAATTTCTATCATATATATGTAAAAATGACCTGCTTTTTCAAACCTGTTAACTAGATAAACCCTCATTTTGAAAATTTGTTCAAACATGAGTTTGCTTAGGGCCTGAGGTCCCAGGGAGGTTACCTACTTCCTTTAATCTCACATCAGTATATGACATCCTGCAGTTGGTTTCAGTTGATGTTGATCATGTGTGATGAAAATGCCTGAAACATCATAAACTATAGCTTTGCTTAACTTATTACACTGCATTTAGACTGATGGGTTATCATGGTCAAATAGCTAGCAAGTTGAATTGCATTGCAGCTAGGTTTACTTGGATATTTATGTCCCAAATTCCCAATATATTTTCAGCACTAGTTGTGACATTTCCAATAGTGTGTGGACGGTTCAAGAAAATTGAGACCGGTTAATCGGCTCTATGTAACCGAACCATAACCGATTAACCGTAGTACTGTAGATCTAGATACGTAACACCTAGTTTTTAGTACAAATGTGCCACGTGTGTAAGTCAAGAAACGTAAAGCGAAACGATGCTGCGACTGGATATATTGATTGGACACCCTGTATGAATTAGTGTTTGAAAACAAATCGTGGTTTATGCATTTCGTCTTTTACGTTCACCAGCAAGGCAATTTGAACTGCAAAAAATGTTAAATCACGCAAAATTAATGAAATATATGGATATATATAGCTTGGCCATGAAAATAATCATCAAAATCAATAACCGGTTTGTCAATGTAGGGACGGTTATTGCAATGATAGATGTGGCAAAATTATTGATTTAGACCATAAGAAACCATTAATGTTTTTCTTATAGACAAAGACTTGTTAAACTCCATCGTGGATCGCTTTCTGAGTGGCAGCTCTGATCACACCCAGACTCCTTTCAACCTGAATCACTTGCTCGATGACTCCGATGAAGGAATTGTGTCTGAACCAGATACAGATGATGCTAGTAGCAGTCAAGCAACTGCAATGGGTTCAACAGACAACGCCAATGCCAAAGCGGGAACTGAAGGAGGCATAGCCAGTTTGGATGCGATTTCTACTAGTGGAGATTTGCTGGCAACTGATCTTGATATTGATTTTGAGTTACTTAAGACCGTAGCTCAATCGATGTCAGATGATTTTGAAAGAAGTCAGGCATCAACCAGCAAGGGGAGGAGCACTCCAGTCATTCAAGTGAGCCTCTGTCACACTTAGAACATAAACTTACTTCTTACATGTAATTATGCTACTCTGTGATGAATGCAATGCTATCAAAATTAGTTTAGTCATTTGATATAAAAAAGAAAATGAATTTAGTTTGCATATTCCCTATAATAATTCGCCGTCAAATATCTGGGTTTTAAAGAACTCATATGGAAAAATATTGTTTATGTCAGTCATATTATGTGCATATTATTAAGTGACATGATAAAACCTGACTATAGAGGCTCTTACTGATTCTGTGTGCTCGGTGAAATTTGGTGAACATCTGCTGCATATGTGCGTAGTCACATGAATACAAATAGTCTTGATATATAGCTCTATGTCAAAAGAAGTCAAATTCAAGTTTTCATGATATAGAGGTGGTTTTATTATAGCAGCTGGATGCCGCTCTCTGCATTGCCAACTCGGTAACCAATGAAGCTCCGGATCCACCAGACCTCTCTCCTGACACTGAGACGACAGACACTACATCAAATACCACACCGTATGTTCCATTTATGATTTTGAAAAAAATGTAATACAATGGTTTAGGTAAACAAATTTCTATCTATAATTTTTATTACTTCATACGTGCATTTTGTGACATTTATTCCAATGGAAGACAAAATTGTCCATTGCATAAGTTAAGGATAGGGACCATTATATTACTAGGAGACTGTACATGTATCAGGTTCTTATTTAATGGAAGGACACCATTTTAATGTAGGGAAAATGGTAAATATTTGTATGTACACTCACTATGCTTTCAGATTAGGCTTCACTATGGATAATCTTAATCTTGGTTTTTGAATATCTGTTAAATTTGAACCGGATTTTAAAAATTGCATTTTATGTTTGTTGTAGACAATAGAAGAAAATATTGCAACTGTAATTCAACTTCAAGTTTTAAGTTGATAGCACTTACATATATATTTAGTAAACAGAAAGAAAATAAATCTAAACCCGATCGACTGTAGAAAAAGAATAATGGTAGACATATTTCATATTAAATAGCAAATTAATTGATCCAATTTAGGTTTGCTGGATGGGAAAATCTTGTGAAAGCTGCAAAGGGAAGTAAAGGGTGTAAAGGGAAGTCTCTCATATGTGGCAAAAGATCAAGATTTATAAAATCAGCCAAGGCGGTAAAACTATCAGAAAAAGATGACAATCACAAGATGAGAGAAGCAGACACCAAAACACAGGTAAATTACGTATTCATTAATCAACATGCTATGCTCCACAGAGCTGGTTCCAAATTGTATTTTGAATATTTTTTAAATGTTTTAAACATGATTTCTATTCAAAGAATCCTCATCAGTAAGTCAAATGAATATCAAAATAAATGGGCTAATAATCCCAAATTACATGCTTTTGACAGTATGTAGCAAAACTAAAATAATATTAGGGATTAATGCATTGGATTAACCATGAGGTTAATTAATTCCTATGGGATACCTTATGTAAGGAAAGCTAATATATGTATAAATATCCTCAAAGATATTTTTACAATTGATATTCATGTAATAAGCTAGTATTGTAAAATTAAATACATACTGTTGTTAATTTTAGGTTCAATGTAGCAAAGTAGAGCAACAAGTTGAAAATGATGAAACAGATTGTCAAATGCATCTTGAAAGCAAGATAGATGAAAAAGAAAAAGTACTTGAACAAAACAAGATGGGAAACAAGCAAAAAATACCTAGGACAAATAAGATTGCTGATAATGAAAACATAGTTTCAGCTGTAATTGCTAAAGATGGATCTTCTTTGGAACAGAATGATATCTGGAAAGGTTAGTAATTTTGATCCATCAGTAATTCAATATCATTTGTAAAACTTGCACAGTTTAAGACTGTATTTTTCAGGCTATGATATGGAATAACATTTGATTTTATTGAAAAACTTTACAATTCAGGAGAGTTGGTGTACGCTGCAAGTGATCTTCAGTTGCCATGCTCATTTGTTGCTGAGAAACTTCCAAAACTGATCAAAGATGGACTGTGAGTAATCTTTTTTTCCACCAAACATAACAGATGCTTCTCTCTACCTTCATCACATGGTATCTCTAAGCAATAAGTAGCAATGAGCATAGCTTTACATGCTGTAGTCTACTGAAAATTACATAAAATGAAGGAAGGACAAACTTATGAAAAGCGTCGGTTTTTCGTTTCCTCATTTTTACTTTAACAATTACAAACAAAGAAAACAATGCATTCCTCAACTTCAACACTAACTGGCACCTACTATAAGCTCCCCTATTTTCAGTCCTGTGAGCGAGTGGCCTAATTCCCTGGAGCTGCAGCTTTATTCTATGCACGTGCTGCGCTGTCTGCAGAAGAAGCCCAACTCCTTTATGCCTGGTGGAGTCAAGCTCCAGCTCGGAGGCAATTCCGAAACGCGTCTGTTGAGGGCACTTCTGGGAGGATACCAACGGGTAGACGGTTTTTGCAGAAATTACACTGAAAAACATATTTTTGTTAAACTTGCACGGATTTGAATGTTGCTTTTGTTGACCTTTGATTGCTGTTTCAAGACCCATGTCATAATTATCTTTTTAACAATTAGCGAAAATGGAAATATCTAACATGTATATGATTACCGTATATGACGATCCAAGTGCCCCCCCTCGTGTAGTAGCCCTCCCCACTCTTTTTCTTAAATGTCTTGAAGAATTATGTACTAACTGCGCTCTCGTGTAACAGCCCATCCCCCAGTTTGAGAAAATTTCAATTTAACAGCCCTGGGCGCTTGGATGGTCGTATACGGTAATTTGTTGTTGCTAGTGTGTTAAGATTATTTTGTTGATTGTTCTCCGCAGATGGGTGTGGTACGTTTGTGTCGCCTCTACATGATCATCTACTTTGGAAAGGAGCATCTTTATGGAATTTTTCCTCGTGAATGTGAAACATTTACGAACTTTCTTCTGGGACAGACACGGTTACCCCCACCAAAGGTACGTCATAGTATTTTCCGAAACTACAAACGTAAAGCATTTTTCTCGTTTTGTTAAACATATATTGTTGTATAAGGAATTTTGAATTGCTTGGTATTTATTATAAGTGGAAATTGCTTTCACATATTGCAGAGATGCAGATGATACACTTTTTCAAATCTAGCTTCTTTTCTTTTATATTACTTATAACAAGATCCATGTGCATTAAGTTTGAAAAATTGTAAATTTTGGAAATTGGTTGATAACATGAATGTGTGTTAACATTCCATTTCAATTGTCTGGATATGTGATGTTAACATTTGAGCGTCAGTTTAGTAATGGATGTTAATAATAAATTACTTCTTTCTCATAATATTTATGGACTTGATTATCATATCAGATTGATGTCCAAGAGACTTTGAAAGATGGAACTAAAGCACCAGACACCACGAGCGAACGCACGTCAGACCAGTCATCACAAGCAACAACCCCTTCTCAAAGTAGGAATCACATTATGTTCTTGTCATCTCATCCAATATAACTTGTGAAATGTAACCCATAAAACATAACCGTTGTCAATACTCACTATTTCAGTTGACAGCAGTGAAGAAACATCTGTAAAATGTACAACTGAGTCGCCTGATGCTGTGAAACTCACCCCAGAGTCCAAAGCACAATCAAAAGATAGCCAAGATACTGCTGCCACCAACGCTCTCTCCTCAGTGAATGAACAATCTGCGGATGCTCAAGATGCAAACACTCGAGCCTTGGAGAGGAAGAAATTCAAGGAGATGGAGATAGAAATGTTTGGCGACAATTCATCTTCTGATGAAAGTGACATGGATGATGATGCTGTGAACAAGGTGATGATGAAATCTCAAATTTACACAATATGATATTAGATACTAGCTACACGGTGCTATAGTGGTGTTATATGAAGAACTCTGAAATGTTTTGTGTTTTTTAGCCCTTGATTATCAACAGCGTGTATAATTTGATTAGAATCTTTGTACGTAATTTGTAGCTTCTAAAAAGATGTGAGCGTGTAAAATGCGTATAAGACACCATTGTTTAGTGATCTTTGTCTTGATCATTGACATTCTGAGGAAGAAAATATTTTACATTTTCCCGAATTAAGAAATATAAGCATTTTTCTGCATATTGTTGTTCATTCAAATCACTAAAAATATCAATATCAAATCCCTAACCTACTAGGTTTTGCACATTTAATGGGTTTTATATCCTGTGTTTCTAGGGTGAGACTGTATCAAAGAAGCGCAGATTGGAGCCAGAAGGGGAGGTGCTGTTGAGTGGTGAAGGCAGCAAGCGCAGGAAAGAAGAGCCGCATGGCAAGAAGCGCCACCTCGACAGTGATGATGACAGCGACAGCAATGATGGACAGATGCACAAAAGTGAGCCAAAATCTACTGCTTCCTGCACAGCCGCAAGTGGTAGTGGGGATATTTCCGATGAGGACATTGGATCAATGGCACCACATCGGAAAAAATGCCACCTTGCTGTTGATGTGGATAAAAGTGATAGTAAAGATCAAATTGATAACACTGATAATGATTCTGATGGACAAGATACTGATTCGTCAGATACGGATGTTGGAACGCTAACGATTGAATCTGCAAAGAGGATGGAGAAAAAGATGAGAGCGTTGCTAGGGTTGTGTGGTGGGGAGGAAAAGAAAAAGAAACCGCTTACATTCAAACAGGTGATGAAAGCACAAGATTATTCTGACAATGAAGTTTCATCAATGGAGCTAAAGGTGGAAGAGATAAAAAGTAAAAAGATGGAACAGGGAAAAGATAAAATGGAGCAGAAAAATGACAAATCCGATGTTGCCATACAAAAGGCTGATAGTAGCAGTCTTGTGGCAAATGCTGGGGTGACACTGAAATTGGTGCTTCCAAAAAAGAAAAATACTAAAAAAACAAAAAAAAGTAAAGATCTCAAGAATCATTGTGATAAGAGTATGAATCTCAAGAAGATAGATATTTTAGGATTCAATGAAAAAGAGACATCATTAAAGAAACACAAGCATAAGAAATTTGATAGGAAAGTTAAAAAAAGGCCTTACGAACCACCGCTATGTGGCATTGCTGCGCCCAGCAGTCCCAGGAGTAAGTTACTTTTGCTAACATCCGATACAGATACCAGTGAATGCATCAAGCTATTTTTATATGGCTAATAAATGCATTTATTGTTTATAGTTTACTTAACCTCTTGATGCTAAAATAATTGCTGATTTATGTGTATATAGTACTAAATGCTGTATAATATACTACTTCATTTCTAGAAGTATCAAATGATATTGGTTACAGTTTGAAAGAGATTTCTGCTTTTCTAAGGTGCCCCACATTTATATTAGACTAAGTCTGATTGTCTAGTTACTTGTGCAAATTCATGGGCCCTAGCATTGTTAAATGGGGGTTGGGGTATGTAAACTATATTTAATATACAAACAAGTTTTATTCATATATCAACAACTAATAGTACAAAACGAAGTGGAGCCAGGGCATCCATTTTAGGCTGAATTCATGCTCTAGTTTATACTTTATCACTGCACACTAGTGAAATAAGCTGACACAGTCCTTTGCAATCACAAGTTAAATATTTTCACCAAATTTCCACAACTTCATTTGTCAGTAATATAATCAAGAATCAGGAAATTGGTTGTTCATTGGTTAGATTTAGTTATGTTTGCGTTACCTTTTAGACTCTGGTAGACTTTGTTTAGTATTTGTTAAGGTGTCTGAATAGGCCTGTATATCATCTGCGAATATGCTACTTTGTCTTGTATTGTATTTTATACCATGTCACAATCGTAGAATAAATCTTATCAAATCAACTAAAAAATCAACCATAATGCAAACATAATTAAATTCAGCCAATCAAAAACAACTTCCTGATTATATTATTGACAAATGAAGTTATTGACATTTGGTGAAAATATTTAAACATTGATTGAATAGGACTGTGTCACCTTATTACAATATTGAGAATTGTTAAAGCAGATACTAGAGCATAATTCCAGCCTAAAGTAAATATCCTGGCTTCCCTTATTTGTGAACTGTTAGTTAACTTTTTATATGGAATGGTGTTTGTGAGAAAATAAAGTATACATGAAACATTAAGTCATATATTCAATTCCATCATTTACATTTAACCATCCAACTATTTTAAAATCCTCAGAACAAAGGTTTCATAAACAGTATTGCATGGTATTTTTTAAAGGTTGACATTGTACAAAGTGAAATGTTGACATAGTATAAAGTGAAATATTGTTGTTGTATGATGCAGCATTCCTTTTCTTTCTATGTGTAGGTGATGGCCCTATAAAGACCTTGAATAGCACCATTATGATGAGAAAAGTGTGGGGAGTATTTGAGAACTTTTACTTGGCCAAGATATCAAACAAAGTGGTGAACACAAGCGTGGTCTACAACCATATGACAAGACGGTTTATGGTAAGGTGCACTTCTTTTTAGCTCACCTGTCACAAGTGGCATCACATTTCGTCTACGCCTGTCTGTTCACAGTTTATATTTGCAAAATAGTTTCTAGCTCTTCTGTAAAACAGCATGTGAGCTTTTGTGATCACCTTTTGTTTCGTCGTCCTTCTGGCTGTCAACAATTCATATTTTTCTAAATAATTTCATTTTTTTTTATGAATTTTACATTATCATATGCACAATACGATAAGGTTTAACCAATTGAATTGATTAGCTTTAACCAATTAGATTGATAAAGCTGAATGCCAATAAAAGATCCTGTCCACTATCAGTACAGGCTAAATGTTGTAAATACCCGCTTACAGAAACAGGACTTACCTCTCGTGGATTTTTAAATATTCAACAAAAAAACATTGAATGGTTCATAAACATAAACATTATTTGGTGCCTTTATGTAGACTATTGGTAGTAGTACTAAGTAGGAATATTCATTCAGAGTTCTATTTCTTACAATACCACTTAATTTCACACAAGACTTGACATTGACGATCCTGGGGCCTTCGACCATCTCCATCTGCTGTCGATAGAAACGCCACCTATCGGACTACACCAACTTTTTTGTCACTTCGGTCGAAGGCCCCGCGATGGAAGCTGCAGCGTAATGTCTTGTATGAAAAGAAGTAGTAGTGTAACAAATAAAACTGAATTACCTGCTGCATGGTGCACATAACATGCATCCATGGTGAGTTTAGTCTACATGTGAATGCATGTACATGTCATTCATGTATAATTAAATACACCCAATTTCTCTGTATTTTTTTAGAGAACAAGAGATCCTGAACATTTTAATAGGAAACTTAAACCATACAATGGAAACAAGCTGCTACCACAGGGAGCCCTGAAATTGTTCCGGTATGATAACACTTTAATTCTTTGATTGTGTCAAAGCACTGAATTTTACAAATGCCATGAACTAATGAAGGGCCACTCTTTCTACAGTACAGTACAAATTATACTTTGAAATTGATCAACTTAACGGGAAAAAGAGAAATTAATGTAATTGTACATACGGTAGGTAAAATTTCATACGTAGATTAGCACTGATATGCTGGCATGCATTACATTTTCTGTGAGACCTTTGTCGTAGGTGCTTATATCCTATGAAGCTATATAAAATTCATGGTATTTAATTACGTCCTTTTTTTTGCATATATTATAACACAATTATACACGTTTAGAACTTAAGTTGGCCATCTATTATCTGAGGGGACTGTTATTATATTCTTTGTTTGACAGTTGCGCCGATGAATCAGCATAAACCCTGATATAAAAATAAAACTTACATCTTTTATCATTAAAATCACGCTGATGAAGCAACAAATTACGTTTTTTCATAACGTTATCCGCCGGTCATCCCCAATATCAGCTTAAAAAAATATGAACCTGATTCCACAAGGGCGAAAATCAAAACATATTAGCTCATCGACATGGTATTCTTGACTTAAATCGCCAAGAAAACTCGTGTAATAGACGCTACCATGCAGCACCGTTATGAATCTGTCACAATACTAGCGTGTACAGGCTGCGCACATGATTTTTACCAATCAAATGGTGGGTACTTGCTCTTGTTTATTTTCTGCATATATATGGTAAGGCACCTGTTATGGCGATGGCGAAGTTGTCATATTTTCATTGGAAAACTTAAATTATTCATCTCCCATGCCTCATCTAATTATATCTTATTTTGGGTTACAACATAGGCGGTGGGGAAACTACTGATCAAATGTGGACGTCGAATAGTTAGTATTTCTTTCGAAACGATATGTGTTTCCAATTGTACTTAGTACTTGGCACAGCTGAAAGATAGGTGGTTTATTTTTTTTGTAATTGTTTTTGTCTTGCTACAGATGAACAAAAACCTGACAATTTTTTTTTTTATTTTGTATGCCGACTGACCTTTATGAGACTATGACCTTTTTTTATATTTTTCCCGAACGTATGGAAAAAATTTCAGAATTTTTTTTGTCTAACAAAGAATATAATTACAGTCCCCTAAACTGTGCCAGTGAATGCAATAAAAACTTTTTATTCATAGGAAAAAGCTGTTCAGGTAATAACAATATATTACAATTTTTCCAATTTTTATATTTTTTATCACAATGCACTCCGATAAATTAACATTGTTTTTGGAATGAAAAAAAAATTGTAAGGAAAGTTGAAATGGGTATTGTATAGGGGCATATCTTTCCATGACCCTTCAAGTGCATTGTCAGTTGTTAATGTAACCTGAGCAGCTACTGGTAATTCTGGTCTGGCCGGCATATTAGTTTTCAAGTTTTTTAATCTATACCTTTCCCATTTTCACAATGAATTGCCTCAACGTCAGTAATTATTGATAGCAAATTAGCAAGTTCAGGTACTACATAAAAAGAACTCTGTCACCAATACGCTTGTTACTTATTTTGAAAAGATTGTAGTTTTGCAAAGCAGTCTTGGAATGCAATCAGTCAAGCATTTTTTTTATTGGGGAGGGATCCTTTTTTTTCATTCAATAGATGAGTATATGGGTATTGTTTTAGACCCTTTATTGTTGTACAATAGATAAGTGTTGAAGTGTTGATCATTTTATCATACAAAAACCACTATTTCATGCAGATTTTTCAATTTTCAACTCCCCCCCCCCCGAAACCCCCACCCCCTCCCCCAAAAAAAAAAAAAACCCAAAAACCTGGACAGTTCTATGGATTATGAATTCAAATAGCAAAAAGAGTATTAAAGAATGATTCAATTGAGTATTCATTAATAATCATAGGATAAGCTATTATTTCTTCATAAAAATATAATTTTTTAAGGAAAGTTATGGAGTTGTTTTATTTAAAATTGGGTTTTAAACATAATGCTCTCGGTTTTCGCTATTATTTATACATACAATTGATAATATTTTCTATGCTGTAAAAAGTTGGAAGGAAATATTCAATCAATATGATAATTACATTTTATGAACCAAGATACTTTGTTCTAACATATATATGAAAATGAAAAAAAGTTATAGATCAGTTTTTCCTATGTACCTTTGCCTGCAGTAGATATAGAAAAAATAATCTAAGTCAAATTGTTATTACACAGTTTTCAAAATATGCAACCCTATGTGCTTGATCATAGATTTGAGCTGTGAAATATAACCTTTGGTCAATTGATGTGATATATTGTTTATATTGGTAGGTTGAATTTCCATGTTCTTTAAAAATCTTACCAAGAGTTAAGAATCTATGTAAACAAATTAAGGACTCTTGTTATTAATTTTTTATTCTGTAGAGATGCAGTATCCAGTAACCAAATCACCCCTCCAGGGGGTGCCAACTGGTCTCAAGATCTAGCACCACCAGCCTCCTTGTCTACACCTGTAAATTCTGGAGCCTCGTCTCGTGACAGTTCTGTTGCCATAACAAATTCTGGATCTTTGACAACTAATTCTAGATCTGAAACAACAAATATTGATTCTGTGATAACCACCTTGGTTACACCTAATACTGGATATATAAAAGCTAATCCAACAACAAACTCTGCAATCTCGACTGCTGCAAGTAATGGTTCCACAAATGTCTCCAATCCTGAACCTGTAACAGCTGCTTCAACACATGCTTCAAGATCTGTTAATTTGCTAGCACATTCAGGAAATTTAAGAATAAAAATTTCCAGAGGGTCTGAAAATTCAAGTTCTGTGGAATTTGTGTCTACAAGTACATCAGATTCTGGATCTGCGACTGTCCCAGCAAATTCAAGCTCTGTGGCAGTCCCTTCAAATTCTGGATCTCCGCTGAAGATGTTGCTTTCTCGCTCCAAAGACAATACAATGACATGTCAACTGAAAGACAGTTCAAAGGTTGAATTGTCAGATCTTATAAAGAAAAAGAAACAACCCCCGTAAGTTTGTTTTCTGCACTTTCCTTGTTTTCTGTTCTATTTCTGCTGTTTTACAATCAAAAATAAAATAAAAATATAGAGATGGTTTAAAATTTGATTGGCATTGTTGTTTGGTTTAGTAGTATTCTATGTTTTGGAACTGATATTTGAATTTTTTTTATTTTGATTGAAAAGGACACTGGAGGTGTTGAAACATGTATAAATAAATTTGGACCAACATGAATTATTATTATTATTATTTTTTTTTTTGATTGTAAAGCAGTAGAAATAAAACAGAAAACAAGAAAAATGCGACCACATGCTGCATACCATATGTCACAAATCTTGTTTTTTTCTGCACTTTATAGAAAGAATATGTCTATCTCATTTTCATTATGAAATAAATTCATTTACCAATAATTACCAATGTTTAAGGGTAAATATTGTTCCTGTTTATGTTGTCAGAGGAATAGTTTTTATATATATTTCAACTGGAGGTAAAGTCTCAGATTCTAATTTTTGTGTGGAAATCATTGAATTCGATTTAAGGGCTAAATAAAATTTTGGAAGTTTATTAACTGTACCACATTTAATCTCCATCAGGTTTAGCATCTAGTATTTACCTTGATATTTGCAATTTGATTTTTTTCTGCTGGCTGCCACAAAATCTATATGAAACTGACCATTTGCAATGTAACCATCCACATGTGTAGCTTAAAAATCAATCTACTCCATATTATTTTGAGTATTATCATATTTTTCTTCATAAATGCTATATTCAGAACTGTGGATATAATCTTTTCAGGAATGTTCATGAGTACTGCCGGCACAAGTTCAGTGACTACCTTAATGTCCTTTCACCTGCAATAGAAAAGGAATTCATTCAATTTTGCAATGGTAAGAGAGTTTAGACATTTTTTGATATTATATAAATTTTCTTCTTTTCTCTTTTTTATATGGCAAGCAAGCGCCTATCACTGTATTGACATAGCTGAAGGGAGGTTTTACAACCCTAAGGTTCCATTTGACTATATCAAGTGGCCCTGACGGGACTCAAACTCACAGCCCCAAGGTTGTGAGACGAGAATGATACCATCATCCCAAACAGTGGGCTGTTAAAAGGTTACACGATGAACTGTTGTCTCTGTAACTACCAGCTTACATATTTGGTCAGTTATCTCAACTCAGAGGTCGTGGGTTCAAATCCCAGCTAATGACAGAAATTTTTATGATATTTTATCGGCATGAACAATGTTAAGTTTGTTTTCTTACCAAATTATCCATTGAACGAGTCCGTTTATCTTTATTTGAAAATATATTAATTCAGCCAATGGTAAAGCATACTGTATATATAAAATGTTTCCTTTACTTGACATCTCATGGCCAATCATTTTTTCTGCAATGGCAATGTTTTGGCCATTATATGTACATGTATATTAGTTTTCCTGCTGCTGACCAAGACGAAGTAGTATAGGTTGCATCTCTTTCCACTTGTTGCATTTAATGTGTGGGCCAAACTGACAGATGTGTTCTATTGCCTTTTTATGCTCCCATTTTCATGTTTCAAATTTTATTCTTGATAACTTGAAAATAATCTAATCTATGTATTTAGGACTGAAAGATCCTGTGACCATTTGTGCTTGTATCTCAGCTGCCAATGCTTATATAGGTTGCCTTATGCAGAGGACAAAAATACCCAAGTAAGCTGATATATTTTTAGGCTCATCAGATAACTCCAGTACCTTTTATAACAAACATCGTTTTTCTGTTATCAACAGCTGTAAATAACAATAACATAATTGATGATTTAAAGAGGAATAATGTTCATTTGTTTAGAAAGCTAAATATAGTCACCCTGATTTTACTGTACTATTTATAGTAGAATGTACGCAGAACAAAGGGCTATAGCAACCTAACCTTTGGTTGTGTAGATAATGTTTTTTTATGAATATTTGTTGTTTTTTAAGAGAAAAGAGGGAGGCGAAGAAAACATCAATAAGGGCAGTCATGCTTAAGATACGCCTCTTCAAAGAGGTCCTGGGTAAGGACATTTTTATTAGTAAATCATATTTCTCTAGTGTTTTAAATGCATATGTGCCTGATACAATATCTACATTAATGCATCCGTTAGTTGAAGAGCTTCAGTCCAGCTGTTTTGGGTGTTTTGCAGCAATATTTTCATGATCTTTGTCTTGAAGAACAATTATATGAACATATTTCTCATCTGTGTTGTAGATTTCTATCGCATTCTGAAGGAATCCCCAACAAACAAGCTTTTAGCTAATATACAAAAAGCAGCAGAGGGTAATGAACTACTATGGAACACACTTATAGGCTTTTGCTCTATATTCCGGGTCAAGATACGCGAAGCCTTGAGGCTAGAAAACTTAACTGCTGAGTCTACAAATTATTTAGGGAAACCATTTGACTTTGCTTGGTTGATTAAAATTATGGACGATCCTGAATCAGCCATCAAGCAGCGACCAGTGCCGAGCCATTTGGCCCCCACTGTGAGACATCGCGCCTTGTTGCCAACTGTATGCACCGCAAATTCTACTTCAACTAGTCAACAACAAACTTTCTCAAATCATGCCTCACCTAGCAAACAAAACACTTCGTCCGGCATAGATGCTGAAAATTCTAAAAATAAAATCAAAGTTTTTGGACAGCTCAGTGAAGGTTCAAAAGCAAAGCTTTCATTAGCGATGACTAAGCTATCAAAACCAAAGTGGTCGGAGTTAATTCAGTACAGTCAAGAAGTATTGTCAAAAGACCTCTGTTTGAAGAAATTGACAAAGGATTTACTACTGGCTGACACTAATAATCTAGGTTCCATGTTGAATCGTTTGGATGCTCTTAGTGTGGTTGAACTGGATGGGCTAGAGATAATGCTGAAAGAAAAAGAAGCATCGCCCAATCTTCTTGCTATGACTGGCTCACATCAGGTAAAATGAATGACAGTACTGTAATTTTTTTCTAGTATCAATTATCTCATGATAAAATGCATGTGATATGTAAAAAAATTGATTTATAATGTTTGTTTTGTGAACTTGTGTTTTTGTTCCTCTTTATATATATATATATACAAGCTCGGTACCCGGCGCTGCTCGGGTTGAAACAGATGTGATCCGGAACACATTAAATGATTGTCCCTCCCCGTCCTTCATCCCTCCCACCAGCTCGTCCGGAACAACTCCATCACCTCCCTTCCATCGTCATATCTCACAGCCATATACACAGAATATGACAATGATTTAATCCCCCTAATATCCGTCCTCCCACCTACCCCAGGATAAAAGGTTTGGAACAAATTAAATGCCCCCCACCCTCCTCCACCCTTCATTCTGCCTTTGCCCCCCTTTTTCCTCCCCATCCCGGCCTCTCCCCTATCCCCATACAAACAGATCCAGAACAGAGACTAAATGAACATCATCACATCCTTCCTACTGCTCAGGTTGAAACGTATGAGATCTTGAACCTCCCCCCCCCCCCACACACACACACATAGGCTGGAACAGATTAAATGCACCTCCATCACCACCTCCTGTCTTCACCACACCAGCTCCCGTCAGAATACAGGTTTGTCACAGGAAACATACACCTCCATCACCTTCCTCCCATCGTCATATGTCACAGATGTAAATGTATATGGCAACAATTGATGCCTCTAATATCCCTCCCCCAGCTACTGCTACCCCTGGTAAACACGTGCAGAACAGATTAAGTGTTCCACCCTCCCCTACCCTACCTTCCTTCGCCGCCACCCCTCTTCTCTCCCCAACCCTCTCTACGCCATCCCCATCTAAACAGGTCCAGAACAGACTAAATGCATCTCCATCACCCTCTTCCTGCTGCTGCTCAGGTTGAAACGTATGAAATCTGGAACAGATTAAATACTCCTCCCTTCCCCTCCCTTCCTCACCAACAACCATATCCTCTGCCATCACCCCTCAACAAATGTGGTACGGAACAGACTAAATGCAACTCCATCACCACCCTCCCCAGCTCCCTCCTTGTATGACTGTATGTGTGACCTGCAACGTACGTTTGACATACACATAACAAACGTTTAACGTATTACGCACGTTTAAATAACATGGCACTGTAAGCAGCATTCCTAAAAAATTATTTTTCTTTGTTTTTATCATTAAAACCAATTTATTTGGTTTGAAATGTAGACATTAAAACGACCACCAAGTTGTCCTTAGTGTATCTACATAATTTGGAGTGTGTACGTCTTCTGGTTAAAAAGCCTTTTGTGACCAAAAATATCTCTTCTTCCTTTATATATATAGATGCAATTGAATGTACCGGTTTCATTATTGTATGCCATTTATGAAGCCCAGTTTGAGTGAATGTTGTTTAACTTTCAACTTTTAGTAAAGTTAATATTGCAGAATACACTTTATTTTATTTTTAGGTCACCTGCCACTATGTGACGAGGTGATCATTTCAAGACGTTTGAATTGTAATGTAGACAATTGAAGAATAATTACAGCTGTGATCGATTGATTGTTATTTATTTTATGCACGTTTTAGATAATGTTACATCTTGGAATTTTGCAGGGAAAAAATTCTATAATCTCGAGAATATTCATTGTCATCGAGTATAATCGTGATTTGATAAAGAAATTTGATACAGAAGCACTATGTTCGGACATGATCATCGAGTTTGATAGAATTATGGCCAATCTTCATGGTATGTATAATGTAATGAATCAACTAATGATGAGTTTATTAAGAGACCTAGATAGCTTTTTGCCTTTTTGCATCCTATAAAGGACACATATATATAGTTATCTTCATAGTGTAGTCCTTTACTGCAAAACACTTATTGTCAAGAGTTTGGTAGGTAATTTAAGTACATTATAAAACAACCACCCAAGTTTGCTAAGCCAACCCCAAATTCCATTTGCCAGACTTCCGCTTATGTGGTTGCAGTTAGTACATAAGTACAAGGGCATTAATATCCATTATATTTTAATTAGCAGTATTAAATGTGAAGAATATTTTTAAAATGTTATGTCATGCAGTAATATGTGTTGTGTAAGTTATGTTTTAATTCCACTTTTGCAATTGAATGTAAGTGATTCATTTATTGTATGCCATTTGATACACATGACTATTGCAGCGTTCACACTGACTTGGGCGAGAGATCATCGACTGCCTCCTAAGTCCAACCAACGTCAAGACTTTGAGTGCTACTGTAAAGAAGCGGTATTCTATTTCCGTAAATGTGCTCTCAAAATCCGGTTACAATATACGACGTGCATGATAAAGGTAAACTTGTTTCACATTCTTATGAAATTTATTACCTTTGCTATTTATAATAAATTCAAAGAATAGCTAAGCGTTGCAAAGGTGTTTTCGCAAAATTCCTGATCAAGCGTTTTGACGTCAGAACGGAAACGAAAAGTTTTCATATCACTGGACTTTCCATCTGACAACGCACATGTTTTTACACGTGGAATGGTCAAGTTGCTTTACAGACAAAATCCTGTCCAAGCTCGTGATGCTTGCTCAGGAAATCCAGGCTTAGACGAAGAAAGTTTAATGAGATTCAACATTTTGTCGAGAACTCATACAAATTGATTTTCAATGTTATGAATTTAATGGACTGTCTTGAAGAAACTTCAAACTTGACATTTTGATTTTATGCGTTTTATATATATGTAATGTTTGAAATGTTTGTATTGAATAAAGAGAACATTTTCTAGGATATGATGAAATACAAGGCAGTGAAAGCGATACTCTTTAGAACTGTATATCTTCTAATGGAGCAGTTTGAAGACATTGAAAAATTACTTACAAGAGATCTTACAACAGAGTAAGTCTATTATATGCATTTTTGAGATCAAATATACTTTCAGTATTATTATAAACTGATGTATTTCTGTCTCATGGGCTGATTATCTTGATTGCTTTGATACTCTGCCTGTAGCTCAAATGCACATTCTTGCCTGCCAGTTTGTTTATGATGTTTTGTGATGATGTTTTAATCATATTGTGTACCATTTTTAGACATCGGATGTCCCTGTCTGTCTATGTAGACTGCATCCTACAGACATTTGCCTGGCTGTGTAATCCTATGATGGACCCAGTTTATTCTTATGTCTTGAGCAGCCCATTTAAGTGTTCATATGCTGGTAAGTTTAGCTGTCGCCATTATAATTTATAAGATATATATAGTGTTAGATCATGAACTCTGCCAGTGCCTTGCAAAAAATTGAAATGTGTATTTTTTGTGTTGTCTACCCTTTTGTTCCCTATGCCTAGCTACTTTTGCCAATGTGAATTCTTTGTGTAGACAAGTTAGAGGCATACCACATAATACAAAAAATGTTCGCCACAGCAGACCTGACCTTAAAGGAACAAATATGTCATTGAGAAAATGTTATATCTATAATTTGGAACTTGCGTGTCTAATAATGTTATTTTGGGGATTGACAAGCTTGTTTCATAGCACACACACATGCGCACAATTTTCCAATCCATTATAAACATACCATTGTTTTTATTACATTGCTTACTTTTGCTAAAAATTTTATAACAACATTTGTTCTTCAGTTTTATTCCTAATCTTAACCATATTTTCTTTATAATACTAACACTACTAGAAATGTTACCAATTTTCGGACAAGCAGTACGTGTATGTTCTTTTACAAATTTTTCTTATCTTGCATATATTTATGTATATTCATTGCATATACATCAATTTATTTTATTTATACAAACTTTTATGTACTTACATACACCTGCTATTTAGGCCCAATAAAAATAATAAAATGTTTCTCGTCCCCTCCTGCCTGTGTATAGTGCAGCCTCCTGAATATTTTTATTGCCTCCCCAGTAATAAAAAATAAACGGCCCTCCGGCCTGGCTGCAAACAAAACAGCCCCGTGTCAGAGGCCTGTCATTTGTTTGCTATGCACGCTAGATGTTATACTTCATTGATTATACTAGTTGTTTTATAAGTGATGTTTTATGATTTTGATAATAGAAAGACATTGTTCACATACAATTGTAACGCATGTAGTTCATTCATGGCCCAATATTCAACTTGAAAAATGAAAGATTTTGCGCAGAAGAAAAATAAAAAATAAAAAATAATGAATAAAATTGACCTCCCTTCTATGTGTAGGAAAATAGGCAGGACGATAAACATTTTATTGATTTTATGGAGCCTTATGTTTACCTAACTTATTTATTTTTAGATGGCGTTAGACATAAGCTGGATGTTTTCTGTGGCCGGTGTATTCAGAATGTACTTTGGAAGGAGCTGCTTTATGAAGGTTTGTGTGTTTTTAAAAAGTGATAAGAATAACCACATAATTGTACATCTTTAAGTTATTATACGCATGCGTATTGTACAACGAATGCTTCATAATTTTTCTTCACATTAAACTTTTTTATATCTTAGTGAATCGATATGGTGTAAGAAGCAGCTTGATGTAAACTAAAGAAATGACATGACAATTTTTTTTTCCATCTGGTTGTCCATGGTTGTGAATCATTTCCAATAATTTCCAGAATTTTCCAGAATAAGTGTCAAAAGGAAAAGCTTTTTACAGGAAAAACAAAGTAGTGGAATAAAATTTGTGTCAGGACAATATCTAATTGAAGGAATACTGTACTTTAATATCTTACAAACCAACATTGCCCCATAGTATTTAATGATCGTCACCAATTACATGAAAGAGAAATTGTAGATTTTTTGGTAATATGGACACATTTAAGTTGATTGCCCACTGGACGATTGTTATGACACGTGGTCGGCCACATTTAATATCGTGGTTTTCCTGGACATCTGGGCATGGCATTTGGCTCTGGCAGTTATAGTCTTCATGCAGGTCCAAACTTCTGATTTGACTTCCTTTTCAGATCTCAAAAAACAAGTAAATGAGCTGGTGAGTGTACGCAGTCCACAATATCAGCCAGTGACCACTACTAGTACTACAACACATGCAAAAGATCAACAGCCTCAGCGCAGTATAAACAATCCAAGTACTACCTCTCGCAGTGGCAAGAGTATAGTATTTCCTGACACCAATGCTGCAGTATCAAGAACATATCACAAAGATGGCAAGCAATTTAGTAAGTTAAATACATTATGTCTCACATTTTTCAAATTAAAAGGTTGTGGTTTTCCATCGATATTGGTGGGCCATCTCTTAATTTTCAAGTTTTTAACTGTATGACAATGTGTTTTTTTTATTTTTATTTATGAGCTGCAATGTTGAATGGCATGCCATTTCTCAAATTTTCAATCTAATAATCATGGTTCCCACAGCTCCCGATTATCGGGAATTAGCAATGATTTTTTTTATTTGACCTCCCGGCCGGGAAATAGCAATGAATTCTAGAAATAACGGCAGAAACCGGGAAATGCCCGTGAATTGTCAAAATCGTAACGCAATTGTAACAAAAGACCTAATAATCACTCGTTCGAGTTCTACACGATATACCTCATTCCCAAATACACAGTGTTCATCCTAGGGCCGCGCCCTGCGCCAATGACCCATACTAATATCAAATGACCCATCCCTGCACAGATTTTCGCGCCATAAGTCCCATTAAATAGCAGCGTCATGGGCCCTCTCCACTATATACAATGAGCTATCATTCCGTGTTCTGTAATCTTGGTTGTTTTTAACTGAATCACCAATATGAAACGCGCTATAAAAGGAATGCTTTGATTGGCTGCAAACGGGAATATTGCTCTTTTTCAACCAAGCACGTTGGTCCTTGTAAATTGTCTTTGGAAGCACTGAGGATTCTCATGTGCCTGGTCCAGTGTGGATTCTCATGTGTTTGGTCAGATGGCGGTTTTGAAGAATGGCACCACTGTAAAACGATAGTCAAAAATTGTAAATATCCACTGCATAGTCTTCGGGATTTGTGGGAGATTATGTCAAAGTATCACAGTGAGGAGCTACCTGGCCTCCTGAAACTTGTGTGTTTAGCGGCAACGCATCCAGTGCATACAAGTGACTGTGAGCGAACATTTAGTGTACAGAATATGACCCTGACTGCTCGCAGAATTCGTTTAAACGCACAACACTGTGATCAGATAATGAGAATAATCATGGAAGGAGAGAACATAAAAGAGTTTAACTTTATTGGAGCTTTATTAGAAAAATGGAGGCATGAGTGTACCAGGAGAATTTTTTCAAACACCAAGTGATTGAAAATTCTGATTTCAATATAATGGAATTTCAAAAAATAAACATATATCATAATAACATTATGTATGTTTTGCGATTAAAACAAGTATTTGGTCAGTGAAAAGGTCAGTGAAAAGTCAGTGAATGTTGTCATCCCTTCACTGTGGGAACCATGAATAATATTAAAAGATTGATATCAAATAGATGTGTATCTTGTCCTCAAATATCAAAATTTACAGTCAAAACTGACAAAAGTAGTCATGAAATCTCTTTGCAGAAATTCATTGGAATGAGAATATTCAATATTTACTAACATGTATATGAAGAATTGTCTTGAAAATTACAAGGAAGTCATTTGAGGATTTTTCAGTCAATTGTGAACTTGTTGGCTCACGGAAGGATTATCTGGTATCAGGCCATAATAATCACCATATTGTCTTGCGTCTTTGTCTCTTCCAATGCTCAATGTTACAATGCTGATTAGGAATCACTTTACGCTGACATATTTGGCCATTGTCCTTGTTTACATTAGTAATATTTGTTATATTTTAAAGTTTCTATTTGTCTTTATGTTTTTCATTCTTGTTCAGCACAAGCATTGGTTTTATTGCATCACAGTTAATGTTAAAGCTTGAAAACCTAGTTCTTTTAAACTTTTCATTGATATATTTAATTTATTGTTTTGTCAAATAATCTTGTAGCAAGATCTTCTGCCAAAGGTCTTTTACGACCTGCCTCCTTTAATTGGTTTGCAGGTCTGTATATTAAAAATTGTCTTGAAAAATTACAGTTTTGTTAAATATTAGACCTAGTGCTCAAAATATGGGCAGATTACAACGTGATTGAGATTCTTATGTAATATTGTTCATGAATAATAGAAACACGAAATGATTTACTACATTATCAAAATATAATCACTGTTGTATCATTTCACGATACTAGGAGTAGCAGCTTCTTTAAATAAGTACTATAATTTCTGATTTTTATTTTGGTGATCTTTAACTGTTTACGTTCAACGTTTAAAATATTGCGCAAAGTTATGGGCAGGTCACGAGCTGCAATTGGGACTCACGTAAAACGTCTCCCCGATGGCAAACACCATTTAACAGTTTGCCTGAATTATAGTTACTAATGTTCATGAGCAAATATATAAATATTTAAACTTATTGTTTCATTAAGTAAACATATAGCCAATTAATCTCTAGATTGTTATCTGTTACTACTTTCTGTTATTACGTCAAACGTGTGCGTTCCCATGGAGATATACGTTATAATCAACCCTACGTTGGATGTGCCCATAATTTGAACACTGCCCATAGTTTGAGCTCAAGGTCAATGTGGTTTAGAGTTTTGTCTGACATTTATTTTGTCTTCTCAATTTACCAAGAATGAGGACAATATAATTTGTTAAAGTGAGGTTCATTTGAATAGCGGTCATCGACAAAAGTTCATCAATTACAAGGAAGTCATTTGAGGACTTTGTAGTCAATTGTGAACTTGTTGGCTCACGGAAGCATTATCTGGTATCAGGCCATAATAATCACCATATTGTCTTACGTCTTTATGTCTCTTCGAATGCTCAATGTTACAATGCTGATTAGGAATTTACGTTGACATATTTTGCCATTGTCTTTGTTAACATTAGTAGTATTTGTTATATTTTAATGTTTCTATTTGTCTTTATTTTTTTTTTTTTCATTCTTGTTCAGCACTAGCACTGGTTTTATTCCATCACAGTTAATGTTATAGCTTGAAAACCTAGTTCTTTTAAACTTCATTGATATACATGTATTTAATCTTTCTTTTTTTTTTCAAATAATCTTGTAGCAATATCTTCTGCCAAAGATCTTCTACGACCTGCCTCCTCTAATAAGTCTGCAGAAGTAGCTCGTAATAAATATGGTAATTACACATTTCACAATTTTATTTTGTACATGTAATGTGTGAAGTAATTGTCTTCATAAGTTTTATCTTCTAAATCATATTCATGTAATCATTGCTGCACTTCAAATAATTTAGTTAATATATAAATGACTAGCAGAGTTCACTAATCAATATGTACATGAAAGTTAATGGGCTTACATATTTTTCTGGTCTAGATGGATTTATTTTTTTAACCCAGATATTCAGCCCAATCACGTATCTCCAACCATTTGCTTTCTTCATCAATAAAATAATATTATTAATGTTGTATCTTGTACAGTCACGTCCCAGGTTAACAAGGCGTTCAAACTGATCGAAGACTATCGTTCAATGGTTCAAAGATCACTGGTAGGATCTAGTCTTAGAGTCCAAACAATTATCCCAAGTTGCCAAATTCAACTTGCCAATGCTTCTGGGTCAACGGCAACATCCAGCTCCATGCAGCAGTCAGTACTGAGTCAGGCATCAGCGTCAAATCTCATGATTACCACTCAAGCATCTGGGTTGAGTCAAAGTGCAACCTTAACCAGTGCCGTGCAGCCATCTGCAAGGAATCAAGCACCAACGTTAAGTCTCACATCAATGCCAGTTTCAAGCCATGCTTCAGTTCCCATTCAAGGCTCTTGGACAAGTCAAAATGTATCATTATCCAGCACTACACAGCCATCAGGGTCAAATCAAACACCAGGGTCAAGTCTCACATCAATGCCAGGTTCCAGTCTACCTTTGATTCCCATTCAAACATTAGGACCAAGTCAAAATGCAACAACAGTACCAAAACCAAAAGCTAGACAATGAAAACGATTAACACCAACGAAAACATCAACCAAAGTAAGTACATGTGTTAACATAATAAGACTTGAATTTTTTTTTTTTTTTTTACTTCATATGAATACATGTACAGTGAAACCTCGTTCTATCATTTCAATATTGCCTATAACAAATTATCCTTTAGGTGATTTTGTTTTCCCTTCAAACAGTTTGTATTAAAGTAGGTAATTTAATTATTAAAGTAGGTAATTTTTATTCTGTTGAATTGGTAATCTCAAATGGACTTGTGCCACAAAATGTTGCATTCTTACACTGCAAGATGTTAGCACACACACATATTACGTAATATGTATAATATGTGACTAGCATAGAAGAGCTATGATCTTAGACTAAAATGCTAACACTTCTCCATCATATGCTTTGTGACGGTGAACGTACACACGTATGAAACAGAGCTTTTTAATAAAGGCTGTTTCTTGAATCTATGTTTTCGTGTATTATTGATCTCAACATTTCAGCATTGAGTCTTGTGACCTACTTTAAGGAATATTACGGGCCTTGAATCACAGCTATATAATGCTATAGACTATAGTTGTGAGATATGACGATGATGAAAAGTAGGGTTACTGGCAATTATCTGTGAAC
This sequence comes from Streblospio benedicti, assembly GCA_019095985.1. Lineage (NCBI taxonomy): Eukaryota > Metazoa > Annelida > Polychaeta > Spionida > Spionidae > Streblospio > Streblospio benedicti. The sequence continues at coordinate 30,075,249 of CM032663.1, read as the reverse complement.
GACATTTGCTATTGGAGGATAATTAACATCTATGTTAGCCAACCACTTTTATTGAAGTCATGCCTAGGAAAAGCATCATCAGTTTACAGGAATTTCTTATTCATACTCCACACATATGGCATATGCATTGTTGAATATCTACTAATACATTTTTTAAGTAAGATGTAAAATTGATGATAAGTCCTAATTACATGAGGATGAGTAAAAGGATCTCGGGGCTATAATAAAGGCATTATCATACAAGTGTGTAATGGTAACTTTGCAGTGCAAAGTCTCAAATTTTTCTTCACATCTTTTTAACTTTGAGATAAATGGTACCTACTCCTATTATATTTAGGATGTGTTTATTAGGTTTTTGGAAAGTAGCGAAAAACGAGATCTATGCGATTATTGCTTGTAATGCCTTCTTATCAACCATATACAATAATCTTTTTCAGACTACCTGACTATATTACAAAGCCACTTGGCATTTTGTAGTTGATGCTCATATGCATACAGATACATGTATTTGCCATTTCTACAGGTTGGAGATCCAGGCTTTGAACCTCCCTACAAGCGCAATATGTGTGATAAATGTGAGGCTGTGGTGAAGCCAACTGACCTGTCATTGTGCATGGACAAGCACAAGGTCTGTGGCACGTGTCTCATGTCTGTCATTAAGGAGGTCCTCATCTCAACTAAGGTAAGCATTGATGGACAAATCATTTTACAAAGGACTAGTTGGAGCATATGTTTGTTATTATTAGATGGTTGAATATATCTTTTTTGTCAATTTGTTTTAAAATTACAGCTTTTATAGACTAGCACCCATTGCCCAGCATTTCATGCAAAGCAATATTATCTTAATATTATCAGTTGGTGTATAGATCATCAGTAGATGTAGGTGTGCATAGAAATGATGATTTTCTTTTATTTAAGCTAAAATTGCCATAAATTTCATCAGTTAATTTGCAAAGGTGACTAACTGCTGTGATGGAGTGACTAATGTTCCATGGCGTTGTGTGTTTTCAGACATCTGTGACTTGTACTGTGGCCGGCTGTAACGCCTTCTACATGATCAGTGAGCTCAAGAAAACTATCTCAGCTGACTTTGTGGACGTGAGTTGCTTTATCAATCTGGGATTGAAAACAATTAAAGCCACAGTCCATCGACTGCTTTCATAACCCTCCATATAATCCACATGATAATGTTTATATCTTTGTAGGTGGTAAAACATTGTTTTAATCTCTTTGGTTTCTTTATTTTGTTCTCACAAGATTCGATTTGAAAGTTAAAAATGTTTTAAAGATTGTTAATTAACAATATTATTTGTTGTAATTTCTATTGATTCTTTTCTTTAACCCATAGTGAAAACTGAACAGACCATAGCTGTCATCCAACTTCATATTTTTCTGTCTGTTTTGCTAGATCTTGGAATCACGTCATTTGAAAGAGCAAATCCGCAATACAGATATGGACATCTTGCCAGGCAGCGGTAAAGCAGATGATAATAATGATGACGATGATGATGCTGAGAAAACAGCCAAGGCTATTGCTATTGCTAAGATTAAAGTGAGTTTATAAAATATTAGGGTCCCCACGGGTACCTTGAGTACTCGTCCTCGAGTAGAATATGTCTATTACTCGAGTACAAGTCTTGTACTCGAGTACTCGAGGATGCTTTGTTATATTCACATTTTTCGGACGTGTGCAAGGAAGATCGAGCATGTACTCGAACTTGGACTCGTGACTGATTAACTGTCTGAATAGAACCCTCTTTCTACACATACCTTGTAGCCTTGATAAAAAGTGCTGTACTTTATTTTTTGCGCGCACATCTCCACAGGGACGGGTTGATAGAGACTGATTTGGCTTTATTTTTATAACATCGTGTGCATGATGCATCAGTAACAAAGCATGTGTTTTGATGTTAAAATTATTGCAAAATATAGCTGTATTATCGGTACAAAAGATATTAAATGATAATTTTTCGAATTATCATAAAATGAATAATGGATTACGAGATACAACTTCTACCCAAAGTGCAAAGTGATGGAAGATGTTGTTCTACAAGGTATTTCGTGAATATCTTCTTTTATCGTCCATAGCGATTCATGATCATAGGCATATGATGTCCTACATTTGACCACCCCCAGGCCTCTCTCTCATCAGACCCCTTTTACAGAGAACATACTCATGACCGAGTACGAGGCGAGTACAGGTGGGCGAGTACTCGGGTAGCAAAATCACTACCCAAAACATTATTCATAATCAGATAAATGTAAGCTTACAGTACTAAAAACAAACTTTTGAATAAACATATACAGTTAGTTATTATAAGTTATGAACAGAGGTTATTTTTTTAGTCTATAAATTGCCCATGTGGCTACTGACATTGAACTCATCAATTTTTAGGGCAATGATTTTTTTGGTGTGTTGTTTCATAAATGGGTAAAGTACTGTTGGATGTTACATCCAGCATGTAAAACATTTGACACCTCCAATTCGACTTGATTCGGATTTCATTCCTTAAATACAGATCGAATGAAGAATGGCAATTTCCCACCCAAGTCTAGCACTATATATTTCCATTTTCATTGTACTACATTTTATGTTGGCTGTCAATATTTGATGATTATGATTTCATATCTAAACATTAACCATGTAATGACGTGTAGGAGGATCTACAACAGTCGGCGGAAAAGCAGGCTTCAACAATGGGACCAGAATTCCCAAGCACATGGAAACAAATGGACCAAAATAAGGTGAGCCTGTTGTTGTAATCAATTTTTATTTCTAAGCTATCTAGCGATTTGACGAGCCGCTATGCTAGGAGGAATGAATACTGGTTAACAGCGTTGCCAGTCTTCTGTGTCATTGTTGTGTCACGGTATCATCCCGTGCTGTAGGACTACGAGCTGTTTGTGGTGGACGGTGACAGTGCCGAGTACGCCGTCATCGCCTCACTCTTCCACGACACGCTCTACCACCCACAGTTCCAGATCCAGAGCATCCGCCGCATCCAGAACCCACATCTCTGGCAGGTCTACAATCTGTAAGTGCAAGTAGCGCAACTCGGCACTATTAGATTTAAAAAGACTCATAGAAAATGAAACCAGGGGTCACATTTCCACTGTTGAAAATTGAGATCGGTACTGCATGTCACTTTTGTATGTATATATATATTATATATATGTATTGCAGAGAAAAGAAAAGAGAATGACAAGAAAACTAGGTGATGCTAATGAAAAGCAACTTTTTCATGGAACAACGGTTGATCGGATTGACCCTATTGCACGCCACAACTTTGATTGGAGAAAAAGTGGACGTAATGCAACTATGTATGGGAAAGGTATGTGGTTTCATTTAAGTGTGTTTAACAAACTTTTTTGTGGATTTGATTCTTTTCCTCTCTCCCTCAGTTCTTTTTAGCAAGCATGTCCATATATTAACATAGCTGAAGATAGGTTTTACATCATAATAGGCAAGCTGTTAATGATAAAAGGTTCATTTTAAAAGTACCGGTATGTTGTTCACAGTTTATAGTATTATAAACATAAAAAATGTGAAAATTGATTATTCATCCCATAGAACCTCATAGTACAGCAAAGATTGAGGCACTATTTAATCCTACTGGATGGTGTCTACAAAATGTGCCATAACAGGAAAACTATTGATGATAATAAGTTCATTTCAAAACATGGTGTTCTTTGATTGATTTTTTTTTCCTCCTAACCTTTCTCATATCCTTAAGTTTCCATGTAATTACATCAAGTGGCCCTGACAGGACTCAAGCTCACAAGGATGAACCATTGTCTCTCAGCTTACATATTTAGTCAATTATCATCTCAGCTCCACATGTCTGGTTTCATAGCTTTGTTTCAATTAAATCTTGTGGTGTTCCATTATATTATGAAACAAATGATTTGACAACTAATGTTATTGATGGTTAAATTTGATAATATATGAAAATACTAGATGTAAATGCATGTATATCTCATACTCTTCAGGTTGTTATTTCGCACGTCAAGCTGCATATTCGCACAAATATACAGAGATGGGAAAATACACCCAGATACCTGGTCATCACAATCGGCCAATTCCCTCGACCATTCCATTATCGGGGTAAGTAAAACAGCTGGAAAGCAAGGCATTTTGTTATGTATTTTTTTATGGTTCTTGACTCGTTATGATCATCAATAAATGTGGATATCAATTATATTATCAACTTTTTGGCCATCATACTTCTTGTGACATTTAGTGTTCTACATTTAGCAAGATCTTTTAAAATGACAGTGTAAACTGTACATAGGAGCAGAGTTGCATGTACATTTGTGCTTATAAACTCATCCTGACTATATTGGAGATAAGTATCACAAGTGTTCTTATTACATGTTCCACTATATAACCGACGAAGAAAATGTGGAAAGGCCATCATTAAATCGTGCAGGAGAATGAATAAAAACACTCCATGTCCCATTGTCCCAGACATCTGGTACTGGCACTAACCTATTGTGGAGATGTCAGAGATTAGCACAGCAAGCATCCCAGTGCATAATGTAGTATGAACCAATTTGAGCAAGCCAAGCCAAGGGAGAGGCACCATGTGCCTGGTATAATGAAAGGCAGCGATGGTCCCAGTAGATGTATTCACAATAAAACAGTAACTCATTAATGTGAAATTTGGGCCATTATGCTATAGGTTGTCTCATAAATTGAGGTTGTTTTGCATTTTCTCTTTAGCGTGTCGAGCCATTTCTTCACGAACCTCACGATGATGGCGCCAGTGTCTGCTCACAGTGGACAGTCGGTGCAGAGCAACGTCCAACAGCCAGCGCCGGCGTCCGCAGGGCACTACATCAACTCTATTCCTGCTCACCAGGGTGAGACTTCTAGTTATTGACTAATAACTATAAAACTCTGACTTGTGTAAATGTGTTTTCTTAGTGCTTACGCATTTCAAACATACACTGTCGTTTTTCCACATGGGCGTGTTTGTGGATGAGAAATATTGTGAAAAAAGTACTGTTACAAACACAGGTTTGATAGTTGCACAGCTATCAACTATCATCAACAAGTTAGTTTGATTTTCCTGAGCGTTGTAATTAAAAAGTATGTGATTCACATAAACATAAAAACATTACTAATTTCTCCTTGCAGGTCCACCACAAAGTGTGTTAAGCTACATGATAAACCATCCATATCAGGGTTTGAATGTTCCGCAACCACCGCAGTATGTTAATCAACCTTCAGGTTCTCAGCAACAGGGCAACTTACAGATCGTAAGTATAAGCCAATATAGAAAAGCATCTTGCCTTTGGTTTTATCAATTTTGTACCAAAGTTCAGATTCTTAGGACCAAACTATTTATTTTGTCTACTTAAAATTTTTTTTAAAAGTGGTCATAGCTATACTAGACTAGACCAAAATGTTGACCAGTAAAAAGTTACATTAAAATTGGTCAAAAATTTTCCTTAAAATCTTGTAAAAGTGGTCATAGCTATACTGGACTAGACCAAAATTGCCAGTCAAAAGGCACGTAGCATTAAGGGGGGGGGGTCTGGGGGAAGGCCCCCAGGAAAATTTGAAATTTAGAAGGTAAAAGAAGCCAGCTGGTGCATTCTCAGACAAAATTAAAGGCCAAATGTACATTGAAAATTTTGTACTTTTTTGCTTGTAATTTTTATTTTTTTTGTACCAAACTGACTATTTCAGAGCTGCTATTAACCCTCTTATTGCTTCCAGACGTTTAACGTGCATACCCCCCCTCCGTGCGGGGGGAAATTATTTTTGCCAGGAAAAAAAACGTCTTTGATGTTTACGGTTTTGACTGTAATTCGTGTTTGTAAGAATTATTGCAGAGACTAAAATAATAGGAATTTCAACATGCCAATTTGCGTACGTGTATAAAATCGCATGTAGTTTCAGATTTTCACCATTAGGTGGTCATTTTACTTGATCTTTATGTTAAAAAAAATATCTAAACTAACATTGTAAGCAATCGCTGATTCCAATTTGACAGGCCGGCATCAGATTTTAAACTGCGTAGTATCACAACTTATACTAATCGTGGCAACATTTGGTTTCGGTTACAAACCAACCACAGAATAAATCATCGTATTCTTATAATAACACACATTTACTCACAATATTTTGCTCCATAAACGCTTGCAAACATGACGAAACTAAATGTCAGCCACTTATCTTTCATCTTTGGGAAGTCTGATTGAAAGTGTCAATCGTTTCGTAAGACATATTACTTCTTCGACGTCCACACTTGATCAATAGTTTGCCAATCGCCTCTCTTGTCATCCGGATTATAAGATATAATTAGATGAGGCACGGGAGACAAATAATACTAAGATTTTTGACCAAAAATATGACAACCTGGTCAGCGCCATGACACTTCCTTACCGTGTGCAGAAAACTAGGTTGGTGATCGCTGATTGGTCAAAAACACTGCGCAGCCTCTATCAAGCGTGCGGCGTTATGCCAGATTCATAAGGGCGCTAACTATATTGAGGCTGATTGCATTGTAGCCTAAATTAAATGCGTTTTCATGGCGATTGGAACCAAGAATACCGTTGGCTCGATTAGAAGTCGTCAGAGATCGCCAATTACTAGCAAAATTAGTAATCGCCAGCTTGTCTTGTATATATTCATATAAGAATCGCCAAATGTATGTCGTTGAAGTGTATTGTAGGATTTGACCTCTCGATTTGAGTGTCAATCGTAAAATTTAGCAAACTGAGGTGCGATTGACAGGAACGAAGTGGGAGTCAATCAAGCATCAGCATGCTAAATTTCACTATTGTCACAACAATCGTATGGTCAAATACCATTCTATCACGGGAAAAAAAAAGCACACTAAACAAGTGTCTGCTTCATTTTTATTTTATAAAAAATCATATAACTGTCTTGTGTGCGGAAGCGTTAATATATTGGAAGTGGTGACCTACTTAAATTGTTTTGTCAGAGCGTTGATAATTTAGTGTGCTGTAATCATAGAATTGAACACACCTATGGACCAATCAGAATAGAGTATGGGTGATGATTTACGTACGGAGTGATAGAATGGGAAATTAAGGTGCTTAAATTTCATATGTTATGTTTTAATCTCTGAGAAAATACCATGCTCTTGTTGCATACTAAAGCATAAAGTAATGTGATCATTACATAATTGAATGATTTTGGCCAGACATACCTGCATTTCTAATGGCAGACGCTTTTATAGCTCTAAAGCAGGACTTTTATGGCGTGAACATTTACGTTGCTGTAGCTCCTCGATTAGCTGTGCTTGAATGAATGGAATTTTCGCAATAGACAAAATACATCATATTATTTCTATCTAGGCATACATGCTTGTCTGCTGAGCATAACTTAAAGGTTCTAAAAATGAAGTACCCATGCTTGCATGCTTAGAAATGCTTAAAGATAATGCTCAGTCAAAATAATATTTGTTTTGTAAAGCCCAGTATCAATGAACAATGCCTTTTTCATTGCAAATATAAGAAAAATAATATTTACATTTTCCACATTTAATATTTAGCACCCCTTTGAAAATACCATGCTCTCCTGCTCACTAAAACACAGGGTCACGTGATGTTGCATAATCGAATGATTTTCGCCAAACGTACCGTGGATTTTCGATGGCAGACATGACATTTAACATGGGAGAGATAGGCGACTTCTTACGTGCACTGTGCAAGTTACGTGTGGCGAAAATCATTCCGTTGACATTTGTTGAGTTCCCGTGTTTTAATGGGGTTGTACCGGCCTCTTATTCCGTATTTTTTATATTGCTCTAAATGCTTTAATATGCTGTTTAAATGAATGAAACTTTCAGAATACGCAGAACAGATAATGTTGCTTTTATACAAGCATATTTGTTTGGCCACTGAGCATAACCTTTAAGTTATTTCACCAAAGAAATTTAAATAAAGTTTCTTTTTCTTCCAGCCGGCGCCTCTGTCCTCAACGCAGCCATTGAACACCAAGCGCCCACACTCTATTTTTGTGGCACGGTGTCTGACAGGAAAATACGCCAAAGGCCAGCCAGGCTACACTCTACCACCGCCATTAGGTAGCCAACTTACTTAATATTATGACATGTTGTATCATAGATATTGCTGCTAATCTCTTAAATTATGTACTAGTAGTGAGAATGAAAGCAGACTGGCCACTATGGCGAATGCAACTGTAAACCCCGACCCGACTGAATGGGTTAGGAATCGTGAATTTAACATTCTGTTTTTTGGTAGGACTATTGTCTGAAATGTCAAACTTTTCACGATTTCAGCCCAATTTCAGTTGTCTCTTGGAACACGATTCTCCTGGATTTATAATTCCAAAGCTTCATAGTGCATCTTGAATACTTGCCATTGGTCAACCGACATGTGAAATGTTAATTACATGCAATATTCAATCAATATTTGATGTCTCTAACTAAAAAATACATAATGATTTTAATATTTTTGTTTCCATTCCATTTGTAGATCCGAACCAGCCTCATGGTGAACACTACGACTCATGTGTGGACGTGTCATTCAACCCGCACATGTTCATCCTTTTCCACACACAGCAGATCTACCCAGAGTATGTGATAGACTATATTAGTCACGACTTTCCACTCAACCAAAAGCAGTAGGCTTGTCCAGCAGTTCTTGTGATGTAGACACTGTTAGCTATTGTGCATAACCAGAAATGATCGATTTACTGCAAAAGTTAGAAGAAAAAAAAAGACCCAGTGTAATGAAGTTACTTATTATTGTTGGTGATTACAGTAGTAGATGGAGATCAGTCACAGAATATTTCTGTGGATGATAATCTTACCTTGTGTGGCATTAATAATGGTTTAAAAACAGTGAAAAGCATTTAGGAAAGTATGACTGAAAATTATGGTAAAACATGGAATCATAAATTGGTGAAAGTTCGTGCAAATGGATAATAGGATACTTTCATTAGTTGCAAGCCAAACCAAGGGTGAAATTTTATTAATTTTAACAATCAATTGATTTGGTCATAGATAGAAAGATTTGTATAAATGAAAAAAATGTTGCCACTGTGATTGACACATTCTTTAATTATTTTTCGAGAAACTTGAGTATTGTAGTGAGTTATTAATCATGTGAAACATCAATCAAGAAGCCTGCTTTCATTGAATTGTGTGCATAGAATAAATTTAAGTGAGGACTGTATGTTGTGGAAGTTCTTCAATAGAATTCTCCACGTAATATTTTGGACAAATGTGTGTGACTCATAGCATGAAGTGCAATATTATTGTTATGCTTTATTATACCAGAGTAATGAATCTGGTATGTTCTAGGTTGAAAAATATTGTTGTAATTCTCGTTTTATTCATTTTGCTGTTAATAATACTATGCGTTGAGTACTGAAGAATCTGTAATCAGTAGTTGCAAACTGGATAAACACTAATGACATCTTTTTTAGTTCTTTAGATTATTATAAACGTAGATACAGAAAGTGCATACATATACTTGCAAATAATTATCCTAAATCATAGTACTGTTTTTTAATGTGTCATTTTAACATTAAAGGTACAAAATGTCTGATTCCTTTTGAAAATTGTACTCTGGATACATTTACATCTGTAACTATGAGTTTTTAAATAGCAATTCAGTTGTACTAGCTTATCAAAGCAAAATTTTAGTATATTTGGTTTTAACTTTTCAAACTAAGGCCCATTATCCATACTTGAGCGGTAGTGGGAAGCTAGCAACTTCCGCTGTTCAAAATCCATACACTTCTTTTTATAACGGACCATAGAATATACATACTCCGGTATATACACTTATAACGTCATACATGTATACAGGAATATCGTAGAACTGCACTGTAATAGATCATGCATCATTTAAAATCATGTAGAGTGATTCAGGCAGTGCTGCCCCCACCTAGCACGAGGCGTGTGGGTGAGCCGTAGAATCACTACTTGAAGCAGGTCATCAAACGAGTTGGCTGGGGCTGTCGCGAGTATAAATTATGCCCCATTTAAAAAGCATTGGAACAATTCAACGGCAAGTGTTTGTGGCTGCCGTTGGGGTTTATGATTATGGGCCTTACTGTTTCCAATAATGGACTTAATTTTGATGATGGCAAGCTCAATCATCATTTATTGTTTTCTGAAGTAAATAATTGAAATCTATTATTCCAGTCCTACTCACTTTCAACTGATTGATTGATGTGATTGAAAGTTGTGCGACGTTGGATTAATATTTTATTGAATTTAATAATGTATGGTTAATGCAGTGTATAAATAATGACATTTGAGCAAATTTTATAACGATTTCATGTTAAAATATTTATGACACTTATGAAGAATGTGAATTATATGTATGATTAGAAATGTGCATCATCTAGGTTATGGTATGGAAAATAGCATGTCGAGTTAAAGTTCACTGATGACAGAATTATCGTACTAGAAATTACTTTAAAAAACATGCTCCAAATTATTATATTAGTAGGCTTTTTAATTTATTATAAGTTCTTGTTAAGAAATGAGTTTGAATATTTTATTACTTCGGAGGTCTTCCAATAAAGTTAATTGTGCAATCTTTTGTGTTCTCATTATGTTAAGTACATTTTACATGGTACTATAATAAATGATTTTTGTTTAACATAGTTCAATGAGATTTTGAAAGAAATCTAGAGCTCCAGCACTGTTACAGCATGAACAAGTACAGTAATATGATTATTACAAACAACAAAACCTAGACTATTATTCAAAAATGTTTCCACTTCTGTTGTATTGTGAACTTGTATGTATTTAGCAGAGCTTCAGGATTTATGTTCTTGTTGTTTTTGAAGAAATATTTATGTAATTTTGATTGCATTGGAAAATAAAATGATTTTCTAGTTCATATAGCCTTCTGATTAGAGTTAAATAATATATTTCACTTCCTAGCTAAAAAGACTAACAATGGAAAAAATATTTATGATTTACTCATTTTATAGTCTGTCTCTTAATTACTTACACCATAAAAATAGTTTTTTTCCAACACGAACGTTTGGAATGACACTGTGGACCAAGACAAAGATCATATGTGACAATGTGAACCTTGACCAACTTAGAAGATGTTTAAGCGAGAATGTCCATATATGTATAAGTAACGCTATTACACAAACTCCATTCTGAAAATGATACTAACAGTACACAGAACTTTGATTATTTATACAAAATTCTTGTGATTCGGTATACAGCATATGGTCTCATTAGATTCTACTCTCTTTGTTCTATATTTACTATCTTATCTTCTAAAGTAGTTCCAAAATACTAAAATATCCGTTGGTCCAAAAGATTTTACTATTCCTGATATGTTTCGGTACAACAGTACCCTTTTCAAAATAATACAACTGTATTTTCAAAAAATACTACTACATAAAACCAAATATCAATGCTAATTCTAATGTTAACCCATCTCCATATCAAAATATATCAAACTTACACCACTCCTTGCTTTGAGAGACATTTTCATGTAATGTTTGCAGCGTCAGATCCAGTACACAGGAGAGCAATAGGAGAGGAGGTAGAAAGTCTGTGAAAAAAGGGGTGATCAATTGAGTGCACAATCCTCACAGTCTGGGATACTACAGCAGGTTTCTTGTAGTAGAAAAGAAAGAGAAAGGGAAATGGAGGTCGATTTTAGACCTGAGTCAGTTGAATCTGTTGGTTTTGAAAGAGAAATTCAAGATGGAGTTAAGAAGATTCGCAGTTTTCTAGAGCAAGGATTTCTGGTCACCCCGATAGATTTGATGGATGCGTACTATCATATCGCTGTGAATCAGAAGTTCAGGAAGTACATGAGATTTCAATTTGGAGTGGATCAGGTGTTTCAGTACAAAGCCATGGTTATGGGACTAACCACCTCTCCCCGCCTCTTCACAAAAGTGAGTGTGTGAAAGTGACCGCACAAATGTTCAATATTCATCTTTTTCAATATTTGGACGACTGGATTGTTGTGGCATCCAGTCAGGTGGAGGTAGCACGGCACACAAGAATCGCTATTGCACTGACAAGAAAGTTAGGTTTTGTGGTGAATTTGGATAAGTCGGAGTTGAGTCTGACGCAGAACATAGTGTTTGTATGTTAGTACTTACTATTATGGGCTCAATCTATAGGTATTGTGAAGCCTTGTATAGCAAGATGGAAAAAAAATAAAGATGCAGTTACCACGGATGCTGGTCGCAGAGTACGTGACAGCAACACAGTGGCATTGTGTAGTGTGTTTACTATGTTCAGTGGAGAAATTGGTACCCTTAGGTATGGTCTATCTGCGTCCGCTACAGTTGGGACTGAGCATGCAATGGTTTCAGTTTCGAGTGTCCCAGTGGGATCTAGTTTATGTGTCCAGGAGGCGCTCAAGTGGTGGCTTACGAACAATGTCATGCAGGAGGTGCCCATCATTCAGAAATGGGAGTGTCAAGATCAGGTGTATATTTTCTCAGACAGCAGTTTTCAGGGCTGTGTTGGGACGGTAGATGGTGTTATGTGTTTTGGAGAGGAACTTGGTCAGAAGCAGTTTCATATCAACGTTCTAGAACTCCTGGCAGTCTGGAAGTTAATAACAGTGTTCGAGGAGTACTTCGTGAGAATGTGTGTCATGATTATGACTGACAACACAAGAGCCATGTATTACTTCGATCTGGCATGCCAGATCATAGAATGGTTAGAGAAGCGAAAGATAGTGGTCAGATGCAAGTTCATCAAGGATCTCATACGTTTTAATTCAGACAAAGGTTTGTATACTGGCCAGTATTATTAGATCTCTAAAAGGCATTGAACACTGTTGATCATCATATACTTATGAAGAAACTTCATGCAATTGGAGCTGATCATGGTGTAGTAAATTGGTTTTATTCTTATGTATCAAATAGGCAACAAATTGTTCAAGTTAATAATACAATGTCTTCTCCAATGAATGTTAACGGTGGTGTTCGCCAAGGATCTATTCTTGGACCTTTATTATTTTCTTTGTATGTTAATGACATGTCTATGGCTACTGAGTCTGATCTATTTTTGTATGCTGATGACTCTGCTATATTAATATCTGGTAAAGACATTGTAGAAATTGAAAACAAACTTAGCTTAGAATTAAAAAACATTAAACTATGGTTGGAAGAAAATAGATCATCACTACATCTAGGTAAGACAGAGTCTATTTTATTTGGTTTTAAGAGAAAGTTGAGACATACAATTACATGTAAGTTAAATGTTAAATGTGATGATGTGACCCTAAATCCACAATCTAGTGTAAAGTACCTTGGTGCTACTCTAGATCAGGATGTTAATGGTTCCACTATGGGAAACACAGCTGTAAAGAATATCAACATAGGGCTCAAGTTTTTGTATAGAAAAGCATTTTTTAGGCAAAAAGGAAAGGAAATTAGTCAGTATAGCTCTTTTACAGTCAAACTTTGATTATACATGTAACATCTGGTTCAGGAGTGTATCAAAAGCAGTGAAAATTAAATTACAACATTGTCAAAACAAAATTATTACATTTATTTTAAATTATGAACCAAGACATCACCTGAGCTTCAATGATTTTTATAAGATCAAGTTTTTAAATGTTGTCTCCAGAGTTGATTATCTATCTCTTACTATGATGTACAATGTATTTAATAGAACTGCACCTTAGTATATGTGTAATTATATTACTAGGTTTGTAACAAAGTATAATACTAGAAACAGTGAGTGTCAATGCATTTAAGGTAGATAGAGTTAGTACTTATGGAATGCTAACATTCAAATGCAATGCTGTAAAATTATGGAACAGTCTACCAAATTTCCTCAAATCTGTTAAAACAAAAAGTGATTTCAAAATAAAATGTAAAATATTTCTGTGAAAGAAGATGTATGATGAGGAAATGAATGATTACTGCTATACATATTAATATGCTTCATCCTTTTTATATATAATAATTTAATGTACACTTTATGCCAATGTATACTTCTATTTTGTCAATTTATTCTTTAAATATTTCTGTTTTGGTCCACCATGGAAATAAGTTAATGAATATATTTATATTCAAACTTTCTGGTGCTGTCAACCAATTTATAATTACACATGTACTTGTACTAGTCAATTGTTAGTTTAGTTTTTAAGTTTATTTCCTAATCTGTTTTTGTGTGTAAAGTGTAATTATAAATAAATCATATCATAACATCACAGAGAAGCTAAATGGGAGAACAAGTCAGATTCTAGCATCAGAATGGTCTTTGAATCAAAGAGTAGTGGACTGCATGTGGGAGATTTGGGACAAGCCAATGGTGGACTTGTTCGCGACACAGTTCAATAACAAAGTGATAAGTATATGTATCCCCCGTACCAGACCCCCATGCAATGGCAGTGGATGCTCTATAGATAAGTTGGAAGAGAATGTAAGTGCGTATCCTCCAACAACCGTTCTAAGTCAGGTGTTAAAAAAAGTAAGAAACGAGAATTGCATCATCGTTCTCATTGCACCATGGTGGCCGAAACAGTTATGGTTCCAACAGATAATTGAACTATTTAGTAGACTTCCCTGTTATGATTTTGCCCATAAGAAAGTTGCTGTGGCAACTTCAATCAAACATATTTCACAACCAACCAGAAACATTTGCACATCATGCGTGGATAGTATCCAGAGATATCTGCAAAAGAAAGGTTTTTCAGAAAAGGTTGCAAGTAGAATGTCAAATATATTCTTGGAGAGCTTCCAGAATGTTAAAACAAATTCCATACATCCAGCTAGTTTTGCAACTTGTATGTGTAGTTCATTTTGTTGTATTCGACAAAGATTTTCAAATGTCCTTACCAATCTCATTTTGCTTCCAAGCTATGGATCTGCGTTCATAACATGTGTGAGTTAGCAAACAATCGATAATGTCATCACGATGTGCCACAGGATTTTGTGCCACACAATAACCAGAGTTTCGGAAAGGTACATTATTTGCACACAATTGAGTGATTGTGTTCTGAGAATATGTTTGCAATGAAGAAATGAACTATTTGAAACAAACACCGTCTTTAATAAATTTCACAATACTACCATTATAAAATTAGAAAATCTATACATTATTTAATTAATGGAAAAAGTGTTCTATTATACATTGTTTAATTGATTTTGACAATGTTTGGAGGTAACTATATATACATAATTAAAACATGGTATCTAAACTTCACACACATTATAACATCATAACTATTGTAGTACCATTTTCGTAACAACCATAATACATGTACATGTAACAATCAAAATGCTACATGGACGCATTAATGAAAGAGCAGACATTTCCTTTTTAGCACCGGACTCGGGCTTTTGACTGTATGTTGGCATTACTGTGGTGGTAGTCTCACCTTCAATAATTTTAAACAATGGACCCTTATACAACTGGCCTCCACACAAATCACATGCTAAGGGACAGCGTTGGTTCTTGTCGATAAACTCCAAAGGACTAGAGCAGGTCATGCAGTCATCAGCATCCGTACAGGCCTCAGAGCAGTCCACCCCACGAAAACCTTTAGGACAGTAGCATTTGCAATTTGCTCCTAAGGTGCCCCCATTTGAACAATTCATTATCCCACAAGTGCAATATGGTGCGCATTCTGTGTAGTCCATTTGTACGCACAGTCCTTGATCTTCGGAAGCAAGTTGACATGTTAAAAAACCAGGACGCGGACACTTAGAACAGGGCAGACCTTTTAGAAATGGTGTTGGCATGTTGTAAATACTATGATAGTCTCGATTGTCACTTAACAAAGCATGTGACCAATAAGCCCTGGTTCCTGGTGAGTATGAACAAGCAAAATGCCATATGTATTTATCCTCAGATTGGCCAATTTCTATGCTCGGTGTATGCAATCTGCGAAAGGGTTTCTTCTTACATAGATTATATCCACAGCCAACCTGAGAACTTTCACCCCAAACCATATTTGTATAGAAGTGACATTGTGTGCCATTACATGTGAGGTTTTCATAGTTGAAACTATCCTTTTTGGTAAGCCAAAAGTCAATTGCATTACTGACTAAATTATTCTCTTCTGTGTCATTCTCATCTTTTACATCAAGGAAGTAATGATTTTGGCCTATTGGATTCTTTAAATGAGCTCGACCTTCTTCAAAAATACCATTCTTTTCACAGGAGTCTGCCCAATGTTGTGATCGGATCGCCAAAGATTCGCTCCACTGCAGCCTGTTCATGGAGGAGCTGTTTTCTTGCAGACGAATCCTAAGATAATAAATAGTTTTATATTTTATTTTTGAAACAAATCTTTTAATGAGTATAATATAATTTTATGAAACTTGCTAAAAGTTTTTTTATGCTACATCGTTTTCAACTTACAACTTCTTTAAATTTCAAGATACAAGTTAAAGTTCTATATTTTTTTTAAATACAACTTACTCAGGGTCTTACATTGTGTTCTAGTTTGTGTATATATTATATGGCATAACTCTAAGCCTAAAAAAATTCAGACAGTAAATAGATACATGATCATGCACAGTCACGAATGATTGTCCACTGTTCTATCTAAGTGGCAAAACCCACAGTGCTACACAGCAGCATTGAGGTGTCGCGCCGCTGATTTTTTGCCTGGGATAGGAATGACATGATCGAGAATTGTGGCACTGCGTGCTGCCACGTTCATCATTTTAAAGTTTAATAGGATTTTTCTATTGGGCAAAACCCACAGGGCAGCATGGCAGTCTCCTCAGCACACCGGTAATGAAATCTCCTTAATTTAACTTTCCATTATTCAATTCAACTTGCAAGTTAGACTTCAAGATTAAGTAGAAACCTCCAGTTTAGTTACACAGGCTGTGCGTTAGAATACCTTTTCCTCAAGCAACTTCAAAGTGACGCCGCCATCCTATCAGCCATTTGTAAGATCCAGTGATAAAATTTGGCACTGGCCCATCGGCCTGAGGCTAGTACAACCTTAGAAGGGCCAGTAATGTTTCTCAGATGATGGCCCGGCTGGCAACCATAAAATTTGACGGAATTTTGTGTTCAATATTTGCAGAACCCCCACTCCCATTACCAAAGAGCTTGGTCTTGTCTACTTTCATTATGCCAACAGGATATGGTGACAGTTGACAGTTGTATAGATTTTTAAATAAATTCAAGAAGTTTCTGGAGGGGGAGGGGGATGCCCGCAGACTCCCAAGCAATGCTTTGCACCTTCGGCGCTTGTAGGGCCAGTAATGTATCAGAAAGGCCAGTGAAGATTTTAAAATACTGGCCCTTCTGGCCAATTTGGGCTACTTCCCAATTTTTGTCACTGAAGATCCCACTGTGACCCCTCAGGGACCCGCGGGTCACAGGGGCATCTGATAATTATAATTACTACTACTACGTTAGTCAATGGTAAGTGTTCTTTAGGTTCTTATATTAACCTAAAAAAAGCTGCGTGCCAGCTTGGACGTAGGCAGCAGTAAAAAGTGTGGATTTTGAACTGCCGCCGGCATGGCCCGTGCTGCACACAGGAGCAATTTATAGAGAGATATGTTGCTGTTTTACTTGTGCAATCAAAATCTGAACCGAAGGTGAAGCCTAAACCTTCGGTTTAGGTTAGATTGTACATATGTAAAACGTCTACATATCGCTATAAATTGCTCCTGCTATGTGGTGCTGCACGCCCATCTCCCCGAGCCTCCGAGGGTTTTACTTGCAACATATTGTACTAGTAAGTTGTATGTTCCACTATAAGACTAAGTTTAAAACTGGCTACTAGTATTCTAACTTTAATCAAGTCTAGGACGGTTTTAGTAAGTTATGACGTAGTCATAGATTTAAGACTTAGTTGCCCGATCGGCTAATGATTCCGTCTTCTGCAAGTTGACTTACCGATTATGGAGGTCCACAATATATTCCTGTATCATGAATAACGTTGTTAATCTTCTACTCTTCTGCCAGTCCAAGAACTCACTCTGCACAAAACTGACGGTGTACAGCAGCAGTACCAACCTTTGGCCAACGTGTATTCTCTCTAACATGACTCAAAGTTGTCCACTTATGATATTTTTCTCACGAGTAGATCTAGCAGTACTGTTATACTGAAATCTTAACTCGAGTTGACGTGTAAAAGAATAGATCTAACGTCATACGTACGTCTACGCATCTAGATATAGTCTAGATCTAGATGTGCATTTCAGCACTGGGACACCAATTAAACCTTGAACTCCCTTTTTTGTCTCTCGAAGTGTCACATCAATTATGTAGAGCGGTATGCTCTGTAACAGCTAGGTATAGGAGCAGCAAACAGTTATTCAGGTTAAATGTCAAAATACAGCCAGGTTCTAGGGGTCTGTGTGTGGTGCTTGATATGCATCATGCATCTTTTGACAATACGTTAAATGATTGAAAGTATGATTATGTGAATACATTGTTTCCATTGATTTGTTGAGCACATGCGCAGTGAATTGCATATCAAATATGAGTAAACTACATAACCATATGGCGTCTCTAATAGTTTTAACTATGAAGTGAGATTAAGAGAAATTAAGAATAAAACTAAAATAATCGTAGTGTAAACAAAAGAGTCATTCACAGAATTAATGCATCATCATGTCAATACATTCTTCCATCTGTCATATTGAGAAGAATCTCAACCCCACAAAGATTTCCCAACAGAGCGCAATCCTTGCGGACGACAATATGGGCTTAATTTGGACAAGTAATTATAAACAAGAACACTATATAGTTTTAGTGCTATTTTGTGGCTGTCATTCTTATATTTATGCATTATATATCTATATCAGCATAAAAAGTCGCCTATGCATGCCATGGATACTCGCTGGACGTTTACGTCTTATGCAGTATGACAATGTGGAATTATTGCTGGGCATATTGGGGTGCATCTACGCTGTTCATATTTGGACATAATTCTCTATCGGCCGCATGTGTTTTAGTGCATCTATTTTGTCGGGAGCTAGGGCTTTTTGATAGCTGATAGTTTGATAGTGTCGGATAGCGTGTTTCACTGTCTACCGTATTTTGTTGAATAAGGGCATAGTCGTGAAATGCCACCGTTATTTGAATAAACAGGGATTTGTCATTTATCATTTTTTGTGTGTGTTTAGGGGAGCCATAATGGAATAGAGGTATACATAAATGAGAATTAAAGACGGTATGAAAGAACGGGGTAGACCGTGAGAGGGGAGTGAGCTGTAAGGATGGATACATAAAAAACCATAAAATAGCAGCTACAAAAGTGATTTATAAAAGGTCTATAGTGTATGACATAACATGACCAGCTCTTTCTCCACGACAAAACTACTATACTTTACAATATACACCTCAACCATATACCACTGATCAACATACATCACATACATCACCAAATAATCTATAAAAACATTGAAGTTGAGCACATATTACGTGCAGCAACAACAATAAACCACCAAATTATGGTCTTCATTATCATTATATGTGCAGTCATGCATGACTGTGGTTCACGCAAAGCAATATCCAGTATAAAGGTATATATGTGCAGCCATGCATGGCGATTCATTTAAGCAACAGCCGCCTCAGCCTCTGCTGCTGTTAATCCTACACAGCTGTCCCTCTCGCAAGTAAAGGCGGAGTATCATCTCCCGCACTAGGCACGTAATCACGTTAGTGTGGTCAATGAAGAAGCTGCAATTGAATGGAGAGGGGACGTTTGGGAAACCCAAGAGCACACTAGAAAACTGTTTGTGGCGGATTCATTGAACTTTTATGCACTACATGGCGCAGTGATGGAAGATTTTTTTTTATCTAAGTGCGGCTCGTCATTGTGGAGGAGGATGTTTTGACTGGGAATAATTTGAAAGTTGTGTACTCCAACGTAGTTGATATGCCAGGTTATAAAATTATTAAGGACTCTGCTATCCCATTCTCCATGTTAAGTTTCTCTTTCTCTATGTACATTAGCACACTTTGGATCCCATTCCTACATT
>CM032663.1:30023854-30049827 GCA_019095985.1 Streblospio benedicti | reverse complement strand
CATGGGACACTTTCCCGCGCGGGGAACTAGCGGTGTCAAAAAAAGTAGACATCCTAAGGATTCCTAAAAGGTATGTCACATTTCGTAGTCACGACGGTGCATGGGACCCCCTGCTCCTGCCCAACTATATGGTGGTTGCTTGAGCTGTGATTGGGGACATACTTGAGAGAGGGTGCACTTGTGTACCTGCTTGCAAATTTTCAAGCTGATTCATCAGAGTTTTAGTTTCGAGAGTTGGGTGTGAGTGACTGATGGTGTTTGCTGGGAAACCACCATTGTGGGCCTTTCTGCAGGTGAGGAAATATAGGTTCCAATCAATTCAAAAGAAATCCACACACGCAATGTTGTCAATCTTTTGATATATGTTGGCCACAGTCCTTAGCTGCCTTGTGAATTTATGCTAGTGTGTATTGAAACACTATAGATAGGAAAGATTCGAGGCGAAATGAGGCCAGTTTTGTTGTTTGGGGTGTAAATTTTGTGATCATTAAATCACCTCCAGCCAGATTTCCATGGCAACAGAGTGTGATGGGGACTAAAAATGTATGTTTTGCATGGAATTTATTTGAATCTGCGTCTCCTTCCGAATAAAAACTCATATAGCTTCTGTATGTTTATCAAAAACTGAATGTGACATGAGAAATTTAAAAAGGGGGCACATTTTGGTAGCTGCACACAGCAATGGAAAATCAGAAAATCCCTAATCAATTTAGGACTAGACCCTACAGGTTCGTTGACACGGGCGGTATTGGCGGGGTGGGGGGGGGTGGGGGGCGTGAATTTCTTTACTCCATTTTGCTAGGGACAAGGATGGAACAGACGCCAAATTTGTATGATAGAGGTGTTAATGAATTCATTCAACAATATTCTACATTCATTACTAACCTTCCATAATCATAACTCTGTAATTGGTCACAAAACTATTAAAAACTCCACCGTGATCATCAATGGCAGATCCATGGGTTTCGTATATGCGATCGATGGTGGACGTGTAAAAACCCTATGAAAATGAAGTATTTTGGTGGGAAAAGTGGGGCCCCTGCCCCCTGCCACCCACCTGGATCTACCTATGATCATGGTCCTCATTGTATGTGCAGTCATGCATGGTGGGCTTTGGTGGCTCACACAAAGCAATAGCCACTATAGTGTGGACATGTGGCACATGTGCTAGCAAGTAAAGGCCGACTGCTATGAAAAGCCAACCCTAATTTATTTACATTTATTAAAAGTGATAGCTGCAAAAAGTAGCCTGCCCATATGGCCTTTGCTATATAAAAAAGATCAGTCAGTAGCCCACAGTGATTTTTTTGTTTTGTTTTTATTTTGAACGCCGATTAAAGAATGTAGCATGCAGACTAGGCTTTTAATAGCACACAAAACATTCATAGTTAACATACAATGATATATTGGCAGTAACTTAGACATGTGAGTGTTTCACATATTTTAGTTTTAAAATGCCAGTGATGATGGTGTACATGTATACTACTACAAAAAAAAGATTCGGACACAAGTTGTATTATAATTTATTTCATATTGTATTCAAATTCTCTGTAATCGTATTATATAAAAATACACGCAAAAATATTGAATGTCAATATTACATTACATTAAAATATAAACTGTTCATGTTTTTTCATCATATCATATTATTCAGTTTATTGCCTGCATTTTAAGTTTAACTAGTACCGAGTGGGTTGAGTGGATTCTTGAGAGCGGACTCCCGTCTGCCGGGCTTGGAAGAGCTTGGTGCATCCTTCCGGTCACCCTTTGTAAAAAAGAACTGCCCGCATCAATTTTGTCTTCTGCCTCTTTTTGTGGTTTTTCTCGTTTGGGTAGCACTGAGACTAAGTCTTCCTTCTCTTCATACTCAAAGCCGCAATCTTCCATTATTTTCTTGATAAACTCCTGACAGAGCTTGTTTCCCGGCATGCATTGGCCTAGACACTCCATGAGCAGAGGGTCGTTGTACACGGAAGTCGTGAAGTCCGTCTTGGAGATGCGACCGTCGTTGTCTACATCCACCTGTGATTGACGTTTTAAACACGTGTTAATCTCATTGGATTATTTATAATTTGTTAACGTGAAATAGAAACTATACAATTGGCCATCTTTAAGCCTGTTTCATACTACTGCAACCACGCTCACGATCCCTAATCCGAATGGATAGTCAGTCATATTGGACATTAAGCCAAAACTGAATACAAACGACCTCGATAGAATCGGGTATCTAGGATGTGTTGGCATTAGTACGTAGATTGATGTAATCGAAGAAATCCAGGGAGTTCAAAAATAGTTTGTAGAATTCCAGATGATCCTACTTCTCCCTCCTTTTTTAGAAACTGACAATATCTGTAGACTTTCTGCAACCATCAGACCACCATTTGAAAAATAGTAATACCCCCCCCACACACACACAGACCTCCACCTTTTTTTGCAAAACCAAAAAACGCTATTCTAGTACTAATATAAGTAAGTTATCATGTTAAAATCAATCTTATGGCCATTATGGGGTCTCTTTCTTGTGCATCTCATCTCAATCACAGTTCTTTGCAATTCCTGCATATGACCCGTACATTATCGGGACAGTATCGAGGTCAAATAAAAGTTTTATATAAAGAAATGTAAAAAAAGAAAGTAAACAAATAAAAATAAAAATGGAAAGGGTGGTTAAAACGCTACCTTCTTAAGAAGCATGTCCACGAGGTCTTTGATCCCTTCGTCAGCATCTTCCTCTTGAGTGCGGTGATGAAGACAGTTCTTCAGCATGTGAAACATCTCCTCTTTGGAAATGTAGCCGTCAGAATTCATGTCATAAACATCAAAAGCAAAGTTGATCTTCTCGTCTGTTGTGCCTTTGAGGAAAATAGACATGCCAGCAACATACTCCTCTACGCTTATTTTGCCGTCATATTCCACATCAAATGCTTTGAATACTCGGTCCATGACCATGTCGTCCGTCATTTTGAATTCTTTGTGGAGAAGGTCCCTGAATGTGGTCCTGTCCATCATTTTCGCATCTTTTGGAAGCTCACTGTTGAACTTCTTGAACAGACCCTCGATTTCATCTTTTGTAAAATGAGTAGTTTTGATCATGTCATCCTGCAACTGGTGTAATATTTTACGAACGCTTATGATCTGTTTAGACTTGGCACGGTTTGCCAACATTTTGTCTATTTGGAGTATTGAAGATTAAATAATCAAACCTTTAAAAAGTTAAGATTGATTTTCATCTGAGATAATTGGTTTGCGTCGTTAGGTAACAACTATCCGATACGTTACACGTTTGGTAGCCCGTACGTATTACGTTGAACGTGCGGATTCACAGGTATCCTGCATTAGTCTTAATCAACCAGATTACGAGCGCAGCCTTTTGTGAAAGGGTTTCAGTTTTCCTGTCGACAGGCACCTTTGATAATTTCCCCCAGCAAATTAGATAATTTCGACAACAGAAGGACACCTATGCATAGCACTCTAGCGAGTGGGGTGGGGTGGTTGTGGGGTTCAGTTAGTAGAACCCTTCATAACACCCAAAACCTTTAACTTAAGGGCCCAGTCATTTACAATTTGCTGGGGGTGGGGGGGGGGGGGGGGGGTCAGGCAGATTTTTGAAAGATCCGAGAAGGAAAGTTCGACCCCCCAATATATTACAAAAAATAAGTCCGACCCCCCCCAGTAATTGAGAAATGAAAAGTATGACCCCCCCCCCACACACACACACAATCATCCCCCTTCAAGGGAAAGTCATTGAAATTCATATTTTTTTTTCAAAATCCTGGAAAAGCCTTTGAAATTTAGTCATTGAAAATGAAATTCACCAGTAGAAAAAAGTCATTGAATTTTGGTTAAACTGGTAATTTAAATGCCGTTTGACTAGAAAAAAATCTGTGTTATTTGTCACCTTGATATCTTTCCAATTCTATTTTTTGCGCGCTTTGCGAGAGACCCACATACAATATAATATGGTAAAATTTCTATTTCTGTAGATGTGTGCAAAAGAAAAAATAGAACCCAATTATTTACATACTATTGTCATCTTTGATCTTTGCATAGACCCTATTGAGATGAAATTGGGTATTTACCGGTAGAAAAAAATTCTTGGAAAAATTTAAATCTGAAATAAAGTCTTGAAAAGTCATTGAATTTTCCTGGGATTCATAAATATGAATTTTGGAATGACTGTAACTCTATTTCAGATTCGAATTCAGATTCAGAGTCTGAGATTCTACCATGTCTACCACTTTCCATTTTTTCATCATTATTATACTCTTTTTTATAATACTTCAAAATTTTTCCCCTGCAGGTAGTCTGCCATGTAGTCCATTATCAGACATTTAGATTTGTGTTTGATTAAATGTAAATAAATGTAAATGTCTGGTTTATGGTCTTCTTGCCCGAAGGTTCAGACGACTCTACATTATGTTGTCCCAAAGGCAAAAAATAAAGCTGGAATATCAATATATGTTATTATTTCAAATTATGTATGTCGAAACATTACTTGTACAGTGGCGTAGACAGGATTGCAAAAATTCAAAGGCATAATATGTTGAATGAGGAGGTGCACAGCTTTTCTAGGGGTGTTTTGGGTCATCCTCACACAAGAAAATTTTGGAATTTAGACCGTTTTTTATAGCATAAAGGGAAGGGGGTCATGTGGTATGGTGTTGGGCCTGTTGATCCTGACACAGACAACGATGAACTAATGTTATAAAAATACGAGTTTATTTGGAAAATAAAAGAGGATATATAATATGCTACACAGACACTTAGGACACAGACATACAAATACACGATTACACCAGTATATGTACTTAGTTCCAGAAGCGCGAACAAAGTTCAGTATTCCACGGATGTCTCTGACTTCTTGTCGTCTGAGGCTATTTCAAACAGGAAAATAACCTTAAAATCCAAATGTCATTGCTCAGTTTCATTCAGGGTTTGACCTACTAGGAACAATCCCTCCAATACATTGGAGGCAGTTGCCTCCCATGGCTCATATGTAGCTATGTAATTGTTGTAGCAATTATCGTATGCCGTTATATGTCATATGTCATTATCATATGTGACGTTATGTCTGATTATGATCATTAGTAACCCCCCCCCCATTAGATACGTGCCGCGCCCAGCTTCGTGCCGGCGGTGGCGTTGGATTTGTTACTAGAAATAGCATTTTTTGAATATTTTTGAATATTTTTGTTTAAGCATTGGTCCCCCGCGTTGAGGCCAATGGCAAGGACCGGCGCGAAAAAGTCATTATACTGGGCCCGCCGGTACAAATGGGGCACTGCGGGTAATCGTCGGCGCCAAAAAGCCACGCCCCAAGCGGCCACTTTTCCTGCCACTTCTCCTAAAAGGTCGCAGGGCTTTGTCAGCGGCTTTAAAGCACCGTGGGCGGGGTTCGGCGGCGGCTCTAATGCACTGTTGGGGACATCGCCATGGCATGACCCCTGCACTTGTTGAAATTTATTTTAATTATTTTAAAAAACAAAGAAAAACAACAGGTGTGCCGCCGGTATACCCCCTGCGGTACACGTGCCGCCGGCACGTATCTAATGGGGGGGGGGTAAGGATGGTATAATAAACAAAGTAGAAATAAGTATGACATACTTGGAATGAATAGCACTTAAATTAGTCAATTCACATTTATCAATAAAACCTTTCTTTGTTTTTTGCAAGTTTCATGCGACTATGCTTGCGCTTCTTTATTCTTCCCTCAAAACCAAAAGTATGACCCCCCCTCTACCCAATTTAAATGGTCTTCAATTTGAAAGTATAACCGCCCCTCCCCCCCATGACTTCAATTTTGAAAGTATGACCTCCCCAATATCTGCCTGACAGCCGCCCCCACCCCAGCAAATTGTAAATGACCGCGGGCCCTAATTAGCAGGGGCAGGTAATGTATTTCTAAAAAAAAAGATTATTAATAATATTAGTTACAAAATCAGTGGGAAAATGAGTGTGATTGACATCCAATTATTATTGAGTCACACAGTATTTGGTCAGTGTGAATACTTTGGGGAAGGCCACTACGACATATAATCTTTTTTCCCAACCCTACCCGAGTGTAAAATCTAGTAATTCTAACAAAATATATTATAATTATTTTTTCTACTAATAATATGCCAGTGGACTTTATCGTGTTTTGCATATCATAACCTGGCGTTATCGTGTCAGAAAAGACGGTTTTCATATATGTATGCAGCCTTTTCACTCATCATCAACTACTCATGACATCTGATACTCAGAGCGGGTGAAATCTGACCTGGTAACGGTAAATGGGAGTTGCAACGCAGATATCTCCCCGAGAATAGACCCCTTCAAATCAGTACACATTCGAATGTGAAGTGTATCGTGACTTTAACAGCGTGAAGCCTATATGTACCAGATAATGCATGAAGTTAAGGTTGATATTAAAATCTAAGAACCTGCAGACGCCGTCTGAATCAGTTCATGTTGAATATGGTGTGGTGCTTGTGTACATTATGACATTAATTTACATAAACACACACTTTTAGTTAATGTAAGTGGATTGTTATATAAGCAACCTGAAAAGTAGTAGCTATTGTAAGTCAGTGTCGGTTTACACGTCCGTGGTTTGAAGGTACATGTAGTGTCTGAGTCTTCGAGTTTGTGTTCAGACTGCCTCTGTGCATGCATCAGAATATCAACCTGTATATCAAATGCATATCAAAATTTAAATCAAATGTAGGTCAAAAACATCAACCGGTACATCAAAAGTAGGTCGAAAATATCAACCTGTACATCAAATGTAGGCCAAAATAATCTACGTCTCACACCGTCTGGGGGTTAGTGTCGAATATAGCAAACCACAGCAGACACTAGAAAAACAACTCATGATATTTTCTCACAGCGCATCGTATATTGGCTCACCAACTTAGTATGTATATGCCATTGCGAAGACAACAAGTTATCAGGCGTTATCATAGCACCTGATAAAGAACCACAATACTTTCAAACCTCACACTGCACAAACTGGAAAACAAAGTGATAGTGTGTTTGTGGCTATATAGCTAATAGTTGTTCTTGTTGAGTTCAGCTGCGCTATAACTATAAGCAGCCAGTACACTATAAGAAACACAATGCGAATCAGCTGCGTGATTCTTGCCCTCGTGGGGCTTGCAGCGTCGCAAGATCTGCCCAAATTCGACCATGGCGTGGATTTGCCAACCGACAGACCCCTCAATATTGCCCATCGAGGATTTTGTGGGGTTTATCCAGAGCACACGGAAAAGGTACAGCACTGGTTTTATAATTATTCTTACGCTTTATCACAACGTTGTTGCTTTTTCTTCTTTTCCATCGAGCTGTGGCGATATAAGAGCTGAATAAAGTAATATCTGTAGTGTAAAGTAACATTCTAATTAAATTCTTGGATTCTATCAAACTTTATGACAAAATATGACATGCATTTTTTAAACTGGATATCACACTGAGACGTATGGCAACTTGGGCATCATTTTAGGTAGTATTTTAAATACTAATAGTTGACTAAATCCATAATTTCATATCTTCACAAATAATTTCAACATTGTTTAATATTCTAATTTAGTCTTTTTTCACACTGACGTCATGGACCATTGCTGGACATGACGTCAGACAGTCGGGGTGGGGGTGGCAGTGGCTGGAGTTCTTGAGAAAAAAATGCAGCCCTTGAGCTCAGTTTGTTGTTGTACACTCATAAAAAGGCATAAGTATCTTCATCTACGCTCATCGCCTTGTTATACTTACCGGTACTTCCTAAAGTCACCTCCTATCACCCTGCGTGACGTCACGTAAAAAAGATTGCCGGAGAGACGAAGTCGAAAATATTTGCAAAGATGTAAGATCGTGGATTTATCCCACAATTAGTGTTTAAAATATGATCGAAGAATTCAAATGAATATATTCCAATATTTTAGGTAGTAGTGGTTAAAAGCTAAAATTACTATTGGAGAAATGCTCAAAGATGTTGGCTCAAGCACATCGTTGATATGATTCTTTTCTAATAACTATTAACAGTAATGTAACTCCAAGTTCCTCTTAATTTTCTTTATTGTAACGGAGGCTGAGGGGTGACTCCTATTCACAAACACTTGCCTTTGCTTTGTGACTTCCTGCCTAGAGATCCCCCCATGCAGTGGTCCATACCCACAATCAACTCAACAACAACAACAACAACAACAACAACAACAACAACAACAACAACAACAACAACAACAACAACAACAACAACAACAACAACAACAACAACAACAACAACAACAACAACAACAACAACAACAACAAACAACAAACAACAACAACAACAACAACAACAACAACAACAAACAACAACAGCAACAACAACAACAACAAACAGCAAACAACAACAACAGCAACAACAACAATTCAACAACAACAACAGCAACAACAACAACAACAACAACAACAACAACAACAACAACAACAACACCGACAATTGTTTATGCACAAAAATGTATTCCAAGATAAAAAGATTTTTTTTCGTTGGACCCTTCTCTTCACCAGAAAACATGAAAAATAAATAAACTGAAAACACACTCCCCTTATCAGGATGTATTTCTGGCGAACCCTCACTACACCCTGGCGGTGGGCATTGAAGAAACGCATCCCTAAATAGTTGTACACTACTTCGTGGCACCTACACGTTAATTAGGTACAGGTCATTCGGTTGAAAGAGTGTGTGAGTGCCTGTTTGGGTGATTAGCGTTGTGCGCTGAATGTGCTGCCGATGCAAGTACATGTATATGAGAAATGATCAATTGCTGATCATTGAGTATGCCAAAGAAAATCTAAAGTCGCGAGAGCACATTAGAATCACAACTACAAATTTACATTTTTCACATTTATATTTACACCCCCCTTACCCGATCCACCGATATATGTGCCCCACTTAAAACCTGTAGTATATACTATTATAATGTACATGTAGTGCCAGTCATAAATACTGTTTTTCTTCTTGTCTGTCGCAGGCTTATCAATATGCGATAGATTCCGGTGCCGACGTCATTGAATGCGACGTTGTTGTGACCAAAGATCTACAGTTGGTAAGACGATTTCTATTTTAATCTACTCCTTGAAAAAATACTTCTCCGAGAAAATTACTGTAGGCCCTACATGTATTGTTGTGCCATGAAAAATAATCCTGTACTTGTTTAATCACTTAATTGCATATCATGAAAATGGCCACACATACTAAAAACAAACATATATGTATACCTATATATATTGGTATTTTGTTGCCTAAAAACTATTAACTCTACAATATAACCTGTGCATAATTATGTTGAAGATGTGCTTCCATGAGAGCTGGCTGTCAGGCAAAACAAACATTTCGTCCATCTACCCGGAAGACAGAATGAACACAT
The DNA here is from genome assembly GCA_019095985.1 of Streblospio benedicti. Classification (NCBI taxonomy): domain Eukaryota; kingdom Metazoa; phylum Annelida; class Polychaeta; order Spionida; family Spionidae; genus Streblospio; species Streblospio benedicti. The sequence continues at coordinate 30,040,444 of CM032663.1, read as the reverse complement.
ACTTTGTTCCTGAGCAGGCTAGATTCATCACCGATTACTTTTCAGTTGACTTTACACTCGAAGAGCTCAAGGTATAGAATAGTTTTAAATTATATGATTATAGAAATTGTTTTCATTTTGGCTAATTCTAAGATTGTACCACAATACCTACTTATAGTACATACACGCAGATGCACCAAGATGTTTAGATTTGATATATTTCATAGCGTGTTGGGGTTCGACAAGCGAACAGTGCTCGAGACAAGAACTATGATTATCAGTTTCCACTGACTTCGCTGAAAGAATACATGACTATTGCTCAATCGGCAGGGAGGCCAATTGGTATTTATCCAGAGACCAAGGACCCAAGGTGTGTATAGCTATGCTGATGTGATTTTCTGTATTTAAAAGAAAAAATAATGACAGCCGCGACCATATTTCTTCAATAAAGCATGGTGGTTATTAAATTACACTAAATAAGGTATAATAATTCCGTAAATTATTTAATTATGTTACCCTTTAATGGGGGGCATAAGGAGTCTAGAAATCCCATATTCCTTTTTTTGGCCCTTTTTCACTTATCCCTCTTTTTGGGTCCCTTTTTTCTATTATTCCACTAATTTGGAGATCCCGTATCTCTCTTTTTTGCCTCTTTTTCCCATATACCACATTTTCAGTATTTTCCCTTATCCCACTTCCTTATACCCCACCCTTAATAATGCCATGGCCAAGTGCAAGTAAAGCTGTGTCCGAGTCGTGACGGAGTCCCGTCGTCAAGAAGAACTCCAAGTTATGAAACACACATCGCATAGAAATTCACAAATTCATAAGATAGTTTCCACAAATCCTCTGATCCCATACGATAAGGCACCCGTCTGCCACACTCATCTTTTACACACCCACAGCCAGCGCGCAGACGACCTTTGTTTTCAAAAATGGGTCTCAAAGTTTCTTTTAACAAATGATAGAGCAAACACCAATCTGGGCAGTCTATTTTTTCCACTGTTTGCATTATGTACGTATTTAAAATGCTACCTTCCACAATAAAACAGCATCGTTGCTGATCGCCTGAGGTTACAATTAAGGGTGTACATGTATTGGGCAATATGGAGCGAAGATTTATCACTCGGGGCAGTATACAGTTTCAATAGGGACGGTGCAGTCTGTATTCTTAATGTTATTTTGAAAGCTTCTTTTGAAATGCATCGTGTTTTTAGGGAGTATTCATTATTTTTTTGGGGGGGTGGGGGGTGGGGTGGGGTGGGGGGGTTGGGGGGAGTTCGGATTATAAGGGGGGGGGGCGGCAAAAAAGTTTTGACTATATAATGAGGGGGTGTCAAACAAAGTTTCACGACAACATTAGGGGGGTCAAAAACGTTTGAGGTTGATTTCATCCAAATATTACGTGCTATTTGACGCAAATTTGACGTCAGCCATATTTAACAGTGCTTTATATATTTCTTTATTAAATAGATTAACACGATGAAAAAATATCAAATTCAACAAATCAATCAAGTTTATGAAAATGAATACCTTTGTCTCATTCAGAGGTTTAATATTTAGAAAATCTAACAACTGCTAAATTACAGCTATATTACATAATTATGTCAGTTCTTCAGTCAAAATATCACATCATCTAATTCTATGCCAAGTTCTGTTTTAGCAAATTTCAAAACAGTGTCGACGAATCCATATTATTGATATGCTTTAGCATATATAGCAGTTGTCTATGATGGATAACTTACATACGATGTATATGTACAATGTATTATTTGAAATTGTTGCAAAAACCATGAATTAAAATATGTTATTTAATGGTATTGCTTCTTAGAATCACCTTGACAACCAGGATAGTTGGGGTCAGAAAAGTTTCCATAGATCCTGGGGGTCAAAAAAAGTTTTTATCAGCTCTGAGGGGGGGTCAAAAAGTTTCTATGTCGTGTCTCGAAAATATTGCGACCCCCGGACTCAAATAATGAACACTCCCCAGCTCTTCCAATAGCATATGGGATTCAATTCCGGTGATTGTCCGCGTGTATAACCTATGGGACCACTGGTTTAGTCTCTGCGCTGGCACAGGTGTGCTACGATTATAACAGAACATATGATGAAGTTATACAAATGAGGGTCACAAATGATGCGGGCGTTTAAAAATGTAAAAAAGTGTGTGTGTCATAACTGTGTGTGTGTGTGTGTGTGTGTGTGTTGTGTGTTGAGTGTTCGTGAATGGTGCTTGACAACTAGTTCCCCAAAAACTAACCTCTGGTAACAAAGTGTTTTCGTTGAGGTTCGTGAATGGTCTTGACATAGTTCAAAACGCTGGTACAACGTTTGAAGACCTGCTACTTGGAGAGTTGGCAGAATATGGATATACAGGTAAGGTAATATCATAGATGAATCTGCCTATGTACATTGTACAGACGCCTTTAAAACATTTCAATTAGATCACCCCATCGCAGCTCAACTACCAAAAACACACTCGCATGCCACACACGCTCATGATTAAAAAGATAGAAGAGGAGGAGTTAAATAATATAGGGTAACAAAAACGCAATGCAGCTACTGTGTAGGATTACACTTTGAGTCTTAGGGGCTTGTGATTACACACTGTTCCACGGCACCACCACGCTATATAGGGTGGTTATGGATAGCAGACTTTATTTGATGTAGTGACTCAAACAGTAACTGTGGCTGAAGCCACAATTGCAGACTTGAATAAACCCTATATGAGAGACGTTGAAAATACTAATTGCCATGATAGATATCCCATACACTATCACTGCGTTCGGATACTTCAGACATCCATTTTCGTATACGCTAGCCTATTTAGTATATTACAATCTGCAATAGTAGGCAGCAATGGCTAGCAAACAGTAAAGACCCACATTTGTGTTGGCAGGCGCCAGAGACCCGTGCTTCGTTCAGTCGTTCAGCGAGAACACATTAATCATGTCCAGCATTCCTCGTTGACAGCTCGAGCTATAAGGAAAAGTCATTAATCACGCCCGCGCTTTTTGACAGCTCGGAAGAAGTCATTAATCAGGTCAGCTGCCAGCGGTCAGCGGTCAGCTCGATTAGACTGACGCCGATCGCGGCTCGTGAAAGTCACGGTTTTACCGTTAGAGTAGTCGTTGAGGGGTCACCGTAAAAAGTCCTAGCGATAAAAAACGAGGTCCGCGGGTCCAAGAGCTCCGGTGTACGGGCGCTAACAGCGTAGAGTAACGTTATAGTTTGACAGCGAGGAAGAACATGGTTAAGAAAACGGGGTATTATTATCTGACGGGCTCGTCCTCGTGCGGATATAATATGGATTACGCCGCCCAAGTATTGTTTTATCAGCAATCTAATAGACGAAAAATGATATCTCCAGTCTATTACTGGGCCGAAAAAACTGGAACGAGATTCAGAGTGCACGCGTTTGTAAAGAATATACCCGGAATTTGTTGGGAGAGGACGATTTGGGAGATAATTATATCTATGTATCAATTGAACGATACGAGTACGAGTTTCAAGCCCCCGAAAAAAATTACTGACGAAAAAAAAATTACTGAGCGAAAAAATCCAAAATCTTAGCGAGCCAAGCTTATCCAACCAGAATCATTGCGAAATTTCAAGGCTTATCCCCCCAAAGAATGATTGATGACGCCCCCATGCCAAGCTCTCAGCGAGTAGATAAACTATCCAACCAGATGTGACTGTCTTATCATTTATCCCCATTGTAAACGTTTGAACCGTCGCTGACCCCATCCCAGGAGCAGTCATTGGAGAGGGAGGCTATGTTATAACAGCGTGAGTAACGTTAGTTTGACAGCAGGAAGAACATGGTTAAGAAAACGGGTATTATTATCTGACGGGCTCGTCCACGCATCGGATACGATATGGATTACGCGGGTCAAGTAATGTTTTATCGACAATCTAATAGACGAAAAATGTTATCTCCAGTCTATTACTGGGCCGAAAAAAAACTGGAGCGAGATTCAGAGTGCACGCTTTGTAAAAGAATATACCCGGGATTTGTTGGGAGAGGACGATTTGGGAGATAATTATATCTATGTTATGGAACGATACGAGTATAAGTTTCAAGCCACCGAGAAAAATTACTAGCGAGAAAATGAGAATCTTAGCGAGCGCTTTGAATAAAGCTTATCCAAAGAGATTGATGACGCGCCCCATGCCAAGCGATACTATCCAACCAGATGTGACTGTTCATCATTGCGAATATTTCAAGGCTATGTTAGAGGGGGGCTCGAGACCCCCCTCAGAATGTCATCTATGTCAAGACGCCGCGCGCAACTGTTGCTGCGCCACCGGGGTAGCCGCGCCTCAAACTCGGGTCTATACGGCCAGTGAGAGAAAAAAAAAAAAAATCGTCTGACATAGACCACAACTCGCCCACAGCTGTCACCACCCCCAACGACTAGGGAACCGAGTAAGGAAGCGACAGCATTTGAAGACTCCCTCACTAAGGGGGGCCACGGGGAGCGGTCCCGACCCGAGAGGCGCGCGGTCCACCAACTTTCAGTCGAAGAAGACCCCGCGTCATCGTATAAGACCGGATACGTATTTAAAAACTATAGATACTAGTCGCGTTAAAAATTGCTATAGATTGACTAGTCGTGTGTATTGTATATTAATTGTGTGTCATTGTAATTTCCCGTCATTGTATCTCCTGTATATACGCTATATATCTATATGTAGTAGATCGTTTGTGTCATCGTAATAAGAGTATATTTTTTTCTCCTGTATAGATTGACTAGTATTGTATATGTAGATTAATTTCCCATTGTCATTGTAATATTTTTAAAAAAAACTATAGATTGATTAGTATATTCATTGTATTTTCTGTTTGTATATCCCCCCCTTATTCGTTATATATAAAAACTATAGATTGATTAGTATTGTGTAAGAAATTGTAATCATGTAATACCCTTATATCCGCCCCCTGTCGCCCTGTGTGTGTATATATAAAAAAAGAAAATGTAAATGTAATATGTACGTATAAATATATATACGCTTTATATCTATGTATGTGTGTAATAAAAAAAAAAAAAACGGAGTTTACTTTGCATTTTCTGTTCAAGCCCCCCTTCTTATCTAAAGACCCTATAAATACGTTATCTAAAGCTTAAACCCCCGGGTTAATAATTTATAGTAATCACGGGGAACCTCGGGTATCTTAAAAGAAAGGGGGGAGGATTCTCTTTATATATATATATATATTCTAGACATCCCTCTATATATATATAACAACGTCTTTAAAAACTTTAAGCCTTTACACTTTTTATTCGTAGTAATATATACAGACAATCTTTAAAACTTCTCACATTACAGTAATATATACAGAACATCTTTCACACTTTTTATTCGTAGTAATATATATACAGTCCATCTTTAAAAAAAACTTCACATTCCAGTAATATATATACAGAATATCTTTACAAAACTCTTTTTATTCAGAGTTTTTACCATATTCACAGTATTTAAAGAAACCTCTTTAAAAAACCTCACGCACAGTAATATATATACAGAACATCTTTACAAAAACCAGCACTTTTTATTCAGAGTAATAATATATATATACAGAACCATCTTTAAAAAAAACTTCACATTTTCACACCAGTAATATATATATATATATACAGAATATCTTTAAAAAAACCTCCACGGTTTTTACCAGAGTAACAGAATATCTTTAAAAACTATTTTAAAATATATACAGAATATATACAGAACCTCAAATATATACAGAACCTTTTTTAAAAACATCACGCATTCCATATATATATATATACAGAATATCTTTACAAAACTCGCACTTTCTATCCAGAGTAACACGTCACCATCGTTAAGACTTCTCACAGTAATATAATATATACAGAACATCTTTTTACACACTTTTTTTTTTCCAGTAGTAATATATACGGAACCTATACAAAAAATCTTTACAAAAAAACAGCTCATATATACAAGACAATCTTTTAAAAAACCTCTCACTTTTTATCCAGAGTAATATATATATAAAACATCTTTAAAACCCTCTCACTTTTATTCGGATTAATACAGAACGTCTTTAAAAAAAAACATCTCACTTTTATTCCTAGTAATATATACAATCTTTTAAAAAAAAAATACTTCTCACTTTTTTTCTATTTCCCAGTAATACGTACAATCTTTAAGAATTCGCGGTAATATATACAGAACACCGTCTCACATCTTTACACGCGCCCAAACCTTCTTTAAAAGAGACATTATTTTTTTTCTAAAATATATACAGTCACTAGTTTACAAAAAATCCGTCACCACCCGTACGGTTTGGAGCCGTACGACGCGACGTCAAAAACTCTTTTCGTGATACAGGCGGAGTACCTCTTGACCTCGTCCCTGGAGTACACTTTCAGAGTGCGTAGATCGCGACGTATGGAGTGGGGGTGGACGGTCTCTATGCACCCGTCTCGCAGGTTCTCGGTAACGAGAGACCGGATGGACCCGTAGTTCACCCTCTGCGCGTTGGCGTGATGTAGGGTGAACCCCTTCACCTTCACCACCTCGTCGCCGCCGGTGGTGACGTAAGCGTAGTTCTTCGCCCCGGCCGATACGAAGCTCGAGATGTAGTTCGCGTCCTGATCGCCGGCCACCTCCGACGTCAGATCGCCGAGGTAGTTGCCCAGCTGCAGGACGGGGTGACCCCGACGCTCCTTGAACACGACGGAGTCCGTGTCGCAGTAGATCAGTCCTCGGCCGACGGCGTCGAGGGCGCGGTAGAGCTTCTGTCTTCCCATTGAAGTGGTGGAGACCGCCACATAGAGATTGTTATTGGGAGGGTCTTCCTGGAGAGGCTTCTTCTTGGCGTACTCCACCATCACGGCGTCCCCCGAGAGGATGGTGAAGTACTTCAGGTCCACGGACGGATCCGACACGCGCTGGCAGAAGCGACCGAAGGAGCCCCGTCCCAACAGCTCGTACTGCGTCTTGTGACCGCGCATCCCCATAAACCCCCATAGGGAGTTTAAGAAAAGCTTGGCCAGGAAGCGCCGCCCGGGGTTGCTGACGATCCGCTTAGGGTCTAGCTCGACGCCCTCGCGCCGATAGTAGTCGTCGATGTACGCTCGCTTCTGAGCGGGGGTGACGGCCTCTCTGGGGTACCCGCTACTCTCCTGCTTGATTTTGAGGAAGGCGTTGACGTAAGCGGCGAAGAGACCCGCGCCCGGGTTGGCGGGGTCGTATACGCAACGCCTCTCCGGAGGAAAATTGTGCAGCTCGTAAGCCCTCTGTATGACGTAGCCCTTGGATACGGCGAGTTTCAACTCGCCGGTGTGATACGTGCCGATCCAAGAGCGATCTCGCGGGCTACAGGCGCACGGCTCCTCCGACGTCCTCTCGCAGCAGGAGCGGCATAGCGGGAACATGAGTTTACCAGAGCTCATACGTAGAGGAAGCACGGGGACGTCGAGACGTTTCGGAGGCAGGATCTTCGCCTTCATAACGCCCTCGTAGTCGTCGAGACTGTCCAGACGTATCTGGTCCCCCACCAGAATGTCGGGATGCCCGCGCCCGTACACGCCGGACTTCTGGACGTGAGGGTAGAGGCTGGTGAAGTCGTAGTAGCTGCAAAAAAAAAAAAAGGAGGGCGTCGATAGAAAATGTTTTCGCGTTAACTTATAAAGTCGAGTCAATTTTTTACGGGGGGAGAAGTAGAAAAAAAAGGGGGATGCCCGTAAAGCGTCGGGTATACGCCGGACGGTCAATTGACGGAGCTCGCGTTTCTAGAGTTATGAAAAAAAAAAAAAAACGCTTACCGTATAGCCTCGTCCTCGGCGGCCTCCTGATAGAGGGAGAACGTCTCAACGCGCCCGCCGTAAAACGCGTCCCTGACGTCAAGGCGCGTGACGTACGCCTCCGGGTCCATGGACTCGACGAAGGCTCTGACCGCGGGGTCGGACGTCACTCGTCTGCGGGATGGAAAAAAAAAATGAGCTTTATTTTTTTTTTAAAGACGTAGACGAAGGTCCCGAAAAAAATATAACGTATTCCAGACACCCCTCTATACAACGTATTCTACGAAGCCCCCCTAGGAACGATCGTCTTTTTACAAAAAAACTTTTTTTTTTTTTTTTTTTTTACTGGCGGCAATACGTACGGACCGTCTTTAAGACTTCTTAAGTTTTTTTTTTAAGACGTAGAGAGAGAGCTACTCACCGATTCCAGTCGCACTCTCTCACGGAGACGTAATCGTAGCCGCGCTCCCTAACGTAATGCTCGTCGATCCACCGCTCCTTGAGTAACGTACGAGCGCGCGTCTCGGCCATCGTGAGCTCGGTCAGAGGGTGCTTCTGATCGTCGAGACCGGCGTAGCACGTCGCGCAGGCGTGGAAGAGACAGCCCTGGGGAAGAGAGAGAGTTTATTTTAAAGACGGTTATTCAAGATTACAAATTTATGATTAATTGTTTCTATGTACAGTACAATAATGAACGGGACGTGACATACAACTGCGTTACAAAGTATGTAAATACTTTAGTTAACGCGTATTATAACGCTACAAAAGACCTGTAAGAGTAAAGTAAAATATTTAATGTAGTAATGTTAGATTTCGCATTGTATCCTTTATGTCAACCAAATTAATGTACTTATCGTTAGCATGCTGGTGCTATTTTGCTCGTAAATATGTATTAAGTTAGTTCACGTATATTTTCTTATTTACCGTTTCACAACTTAAATCATTGTAATGTAAACTCTTCTATTAGAAGGCAATCAATAAATACAATACAATACAATTAAGGGGACGAAAATGAATCGAGAAAAAAAAAAAAGAAACGCTCACGTGAAACTCGTAGACGACTTTACGTCCGTGGTCCACCCCGTCGAAGTAGTAGGGTCCGGCGCGATACTCCCCCTGGGCCGAGGCCGCCGTCCTGATGTCGGAGTCGGGATGTAGAGACGCCTGGTACGCCAGCCACTGGAGCGAGACCTTCGAGTGGTTAGGTCCCGCCATGGACGTCTTCGGCTGGTAGGCGAGGTCTGACGACAGGAACCTGGGGCTCTTGGCGCCTTCCTGCACCCACCCGCGCCCGTCGGGGGTGAAGAACGAGCCGTTGCGCATGATCAGCGCCACGAGGTTACCGTCGTCGTCCTCCGCCTCGTAGTACTCGGTGAGAAAGCGCTTCTTGTAAATCCTCATGGCCGTCGACGACAGGGTCATGCATTTGGTGAAGGGGCAGAAACCCGCAACCTCTCTCACCATATGCCTGAAGGCCATGACGCCGAGCGCCAATATCGTGACGTCGTTCTCGCAGTACCGCAGGATCTCGTCGTCAAAGTCGTACACCCCGGCCGCGGACCTCTCGGCGTGCCAGGCTAAAAACTCTTTTCTGGTGGCGGCGGTCATGGTGTCGGGGGAGAAGAACCGGGCGTCGGGTACCGGCCCTCGGTACCCGAACTTGTCGTTGCGGTTGAACAGATGCGGAAAGAACCCCTTCAGGGCTCGACCCCCGAGACCGAAAGTGGCGTCGAACTTGCTCAGAGCTATTGGGATGAAAAGCATCGAGTCGCTGACGGTAATCCGGTACTCGGCCACCCGGAACTGCATCAGCTTCCCGTTATTATAGACGATGCTCGGCGTCACTCCCCTGCGCGCCCTGAGGAAGTCCAGCAGGAGGTAGCTGTCGTAGCGGGAACCGTTGTGGGCGTACAAACGCATCCCCTCGTGTCTCGCGGACACGACGTGGTCGACGAAACGGGCCAAGGCGTCCGGACCCACGAAGTTGTGGCGCTTCAGACCGCACCTCCGGCTTCCCATGCAGGCGACCTTCCTATTGGCTTTCCCCATGCATTCCAGACACCGCGAGCCGCAGTACTCGCATTTTTTCAGCTCGAGCGTCTTTTTCAGGTCGTTGGGGTCGTAGCACCGGTCGCAAAATGTCATGAAACAGGCGCAGTTTACAGAGTGCACGCTGGCGTTCTGACGACCGCACCAGGCCGATCTGCACGTCTTGCAGCGTTCGTGGTCTGGACATTTCGCCGTCGGCAGACAGTTTTGGCAGTCGGGGTCGTCGCTCGGGACGTAGTCGCCGCACGTGTCCGCGTTCGACACCGTCGATTCGAAGTCGTAGACTCCGAACCTGGTGGGTCTTTTGGTGGGAACGTCGGGACCGATGGCTCTGACGTAGCACTTATGCTCGCCGGGGTTCCGCTCGAGCACGTAGCACTTGGAGCACCGGTACTCAAAGCACACGTGACGCTGCGGATCGATATACGACCGACGATACGACCTACGGCACGCGCCAGGGCAATGCCAGTAGCGCTGGCAAGCGGATCCGTCGTCGTCGCCGTCGTCGTCGCCGTCGCGTCGCCGCCGCCCCTCTTGGAGGGCCGTTTATGATTCCTAAAGCACGCCTGACCGTAATAGACGCCGTTACAGTCGGCGCAGGTGACGAGAGAGCCGCCAGGGGGTAGCTCCCCGTCGCAGAGTTCCACCCCGTCGTCGTGACTCGGGAGGGTCGAGTTGGGCTGGGCGCCCGCTCCGCATTTCGAACACTTGGCCGGACACTTGTGGGGGACGTTAGGGCGCACGTCTTGACGGCAGCGGGGGCAGAGACCCGCGCTCTGGAACACGTCGCGCACCCAAATGAGGCTGTGGACGTGCCCGTCTTCCGGACCGCCGCCTTCCCTCCAGTTAAAAAGGAGGTAGAGGTGTTCGGTTCCCTCGGACAGCTTGTCCTTACTGGTAAGGAAAGCCATGGGCCCTCCGACAGCTCCCAGAATATGGATCTTCAACCCGAGTACCGCCTCGTACAGGGGCACGTGGTCGAAGACCCCCAACGTATCGCGAGGGATACCCGCCGCGTCCATGAGGTGGTCGGCGGCGTACCGCTGCCAGCGCCCGTTCCCCCGTCTCACGAGCTCGTATGTGACCTGGGAGCAACGGCCCCGCTCGAAGCAGGCCGCTATATAGCGACGGGCCGCCAGCTCGTCCCGGACGTTGGGTCTGCCGGGTAGGGTTTCCCCGGCAGCCTCGCCGACCTTCATCCGGTGAAAGGCGCTGACGGCTATGGCTCTAGGGAGGCAGGAGCTGTCGGAGTTTTCGATGACCACGACACCCCTTTTAAGTTTGGCGGCTCGCTCCCTCTCGGCGAAATTCCCCGTGAAGGTAATCGAGTTTCCCCCGTGTCCCATCCCTATGCGTCTGAAGACGCCGATGTGGACCGTGAAAGCGCCGTCGAGAGGAATTTCCGCTTTGCTTTGGAGCGTTCGCTCGATTTGGTCTAAAATGTAGTCGCCTGTAAGCTCCTTCCAGCGCCGTAGCGGGACAAAGATCGGGACATCCAGCGCGGGGGACATGACGGTGAACTGTAGTTCGTCGTGTTCCCCGATCATGGCGCCTATACCCCGTATGAGGTCGTCGAACAGCTTGCGAAGCCTGTCCAACGCCTCCAGTAGGCGCGGGCCCCTCCACGAGGGGCCAAACTGGATGTCGAGCGTGATGTCGGCGATGACCTGCGCCCACCTTCTAACCCGTCGAGTCCTAACGACGACGTCGTCTCTGGAGATTATAACCGTGCCGTTAGGCAGGCCCTCCAGAAAGTCGTCGTCGCCGTCAGGCACGTCCGTCCCATCGCTGAGCGGGGACCCCGGCGGGGTCGGCTCTCTAGCGCTGGTGTGGCGCGGGCAGAAGATCCGATGGTCGTCGTGCGGACCCGCTAAGGCCTCCGGGGTCTCGAGACGGCGCCCGCAGTCGCCGCATACGTAGCGGATGTCGACGTCTGAAGGTAGAAAAAAAGGGGGGTTAAATATCGCGTTTAAACGGGTAACCCCCCACGTAGACGTTCAGGTATTGTAACGGGTGCGAACCTCGCGATGTGGAGGGGCGCTCCCCGTCGTCAACGATGTCGCTCCGAGTGTCGCGGGGTCTCTTGGCCTTCGCCGCTACCGTCGACGGGGCGGATCTCTTAAGAGACGACGAGGCCTGGAAAAAAAAAAAAAAAAAAAAGGCGATATTATCGTTACAGCGCGCGCTTAGATGCGATGTCGTAGTTGAGAGAGAGAGACTCACCCGAGTATCGGCACCCGCCGCCAGACCCTCGGCGAACTCGAAGGCTCCCTGACGCTGGGGGGACTCCGCGCCCGTCACCAGACTTTCGGCGAACTCGTGGGCTCCCTGACGCTTGGGGGACTCCGCGCCCGTCGGGGTCTGCGTTTGAGAGAGAAAAAAAAAAAAAATAAGGCGGGGGTTCTCGCGATCGTCGACAATGACGATGGTTACGGCTAAGGGTGTACTTACGCTGGCGATTTCCAGCAGCCTCTCCGCGAGATCTACCGTCTCCGTATTGGCGGGGTATAACGCCTCGGTGACGTCGGATATCTGGAGGGGTGGAAAAAAAAACGAAAGGTATAGAGTGTCGCGATTGTCGCTAGACCTCTCTCTCTCTCTCTCTCTCTCTCTCTCTCTCGGAAAAAAAAAGCTCTCACCAAGTCCGCCAACTCGGCCATGTCGATGTCGTCTAGAGGTCCGTCCCAGAGCGGCTCCCCTCCGGCGTTTGAAGACGCGCCGACGTCCGCGGGTCCGGGGTTCGAAGACTGGACGTCCCGATCGGATCGCGGGCGTGACGTCTCGACAGCCCTCTCACCCGACGCGGCGGGACCCCTGCGGGATCCTCTGCGGACCTCATCGCGACAGACGGTTCGGTGGAGGTCTTAATGCGGGGAAAAAAAAAGACGGAGTTAAGTAAGAGGGTATTAATTTAACGATGTGGAGCGCGAGAGTTTTAAAGAGAAAAAAAAAAAAAAGCGCTTACCGGGAGCTGACGAGGGTCCCGGTGTCCCGAGCTCCCGAGCTGGGTGACGCGGCCTCTCGACGGGGTCGTCCGACGTAATGGGGCCCCCTTGTAGGCTCGTCTCGGTAGCCCGCTCAACCGACGTGGCGGGGCCCCCTGTAGGCCTCGTCTCGACAGCCGCCTCAACCGACGTGGCGGGGTCCCCTGTAGGCCTCGTCTCGACAGCCGCCTCAACCGACGTCGGGGTCCCCCTGTAGGCCTCGTCAACCGCCAGCCCGGCTCAACCGACGTCAACCGACGGGCGGAGGTCCCTGTAGGCCTCGTCTCGACAGCCGCCTCAACCGACGTGGCGGGGTCCCCTGTAGACCTCGTCTCGGTAGCCCGCTCAACCGACGGAATGGGGCCCCCGGGGGGGTCCTCTGCGGACCTCATCTCGACAGTCAGCGCGGTGGCGGTCTTAATGCGGGAAAAGACTGGGGTTAAGTAAGAGGGTATTAATTTAACGATTGGGTACGAGAGTTTTTTTTTTTTTTTTAAAAAAAAAAGCGCTTACCAGGAGGTGGGCTGTTCTGTGTAGAACGCTGTGTCTTAAACTCTGCCACTCGGCAGGGGTGGAGGCTAACATATACTCGGTGAGACGTCGAGTCCAGACGACGTCGCAAAAGGAGCTCTAGAAAAAAAAAAAAAAACGAAACGAGGTGGTTTTTAGAGACGCGGATTATTTTTCACCTCTACGGTACTAGTCAAAAAATAAAAAAAAAAAAAAAAAAAGACGTTATACTCACAGCCTTATGATGCGCGATAGCGGCGTTTCTGACGTCCTGCCATTGATTGGGTGTGAACCGTTTGACGAAGGCGTGGAAGGCCTCGGGCCGTTGCTGAGGGGGAAAAAATATATATATAAAAAAAAAAAATCGAGGTTATAAAAAAAAAAAAAAAAAAAACGTATTCTACCGAGGTCTTTACCCCTATTCTAGACATCCCAAAAACCCCCGCTTCTATATAACTCGTTCTACGTATATATACACCCCCCGGGGGTTTTAGCCCGCACGAGCGCGTGCCACAGTTTCACCGGGACAGTCATTCTACCGGAGGCGGACTCGGAGGTTGATAAATTGACCGTGATTTTGATAAACAAATGACCATTTCTTTCAAGCCCCGCAAAAAAAGTACTTTCGCAATATCGCGATTTTGTTGACCGCTTTTTGATATTTTCCGCCCAAACTGGTCAAAGGGGCACACTTTTTGACCCGATAGTTATGTTTGATATATATAAATAAAGAGTATTGTAAATATTTCTCTTTCTTTTTACCATGCAATATTGAAAGGTCAAAGTTTCTAAATTTCTTTTTAAAGCGTTATTTGAAACTAGTTTTTTTTTTTCAAGTCCATTGACTCTTTTACAATCTTCATAAAAAATACCGTTCAATTTATGTTTAGGCCTCTCTTACATTTATATTATCTATATTTTATAGTCATATGTATTAACGTATTCATAATATCATAATACCGTAAACAAAACTACAAAATTAATGGAATTACTCTACATTTATATAACGCTAAACTTCTACGCGTATAATATTGACCTTTTAATACTAGGCTGTATTTTTTTTTCAATTAAAATTCTCTGATAAACTTAGAAAATTGGACTATTCGATATCGCATGGTAAGAAGAAAGATACATTCTTCAATGAGACCGCACGCGGTTTACCGTCTATACAACGTTTGATATATTGTAAGTTGATTATAATAGACAATATCGTTCTAACGCCGCTGTCAAACCGAATCACAGTAGAGTCACCAATCAAGAACACCTCTATAATAAGACCACCTCTGTAATAAGACCACTTTTCTCGGTCCCAATTCTTCAGTGCGCTGAAATGTGCCGCTGGTGCAAATGAGAGGGTAAATATAAGCGGGGAAAGAAGACTTAGATAATTAATTAAATTAACGTATAATTATCAACCGGATCGCACCGTGTGGCCTCATAATCGCAAGCAGTGGATCAGCAATAGCTCTTATTACTCGAACGAATTACTTGAGGAAAAGTTGTTCTCGCATTTTAAATATTCTATATATTTAGCCTACAACTCTAGGTCTCATTATATATTGCGGATAGTTTTCTTTTCCAGCCGTATTCTCGTTAAAACGAAATTTTGGTTTAAAACCTTAAAAATGGACTATCGATTTAACTGTTTTCGACTACCCTCCAAAGACACCGGTGAGACGGAGACCGCCCTAAGACTCTTTTCGCGTTTTAGCCAATCTAACGATTCTACTCCCATCTATTAAAAAAAAAAAATGGTATGAAAAGGGTTTTCCCTTGCCAGACAAAAGATATCTCCTTTACATAGTATTAGCGGATGGGCCATGGGGGTGGTCGGTTCCATCTAATTCGCATCGGGTTCTCACTCGATCCGCGTTAAAAAATGATTCCCGCGCACCGAAGTCGAACCCACGAACTTCCGGTCACGAAATCCAACTCCCAAAATCTATACACGCCTTTCTTTCCCTATCACGTAAAGCCTAGTATATATACGGAGGCTTCTCTACTTTTTTTTTTTCGTGATTTTGAGAGGGGGGGAAAAAATTGAAAAGTTTAACTCTGGTTAGGTTGCGTTATGGATTCTAAAGCGACAGTTTCTGGCGAATTTTATCAGGACAGTTATTTTTTTTTCTTCTGTCATAACGCATCGTCGTCGCATCTGGATTCGCCTTTAAACATCTTTAAATCGTTAGCGTTCCCTGTGTATATATAATTAGTCCAATCCGAGATTAGACAATGGGTCATTAAAGGTCATCGCCGCGCCCTGGCGACGAACGGACAGAACCCCAGCGATGACTCATCATCATGAGTGTGCATCTTTTTTCTTTGTCTCGAGTCGTAGTGAGGATTATTGAGCCGCGTTTTTAAAGGATTTTGCTAGTTTTAAGACGATTTCTGGATAGGTTTCTTTTTACGAAAGGATAGCGGACGTAGTGAAGTCGGTTTTTTAAACCTTTGACGATGTTGTGGCTGGCTTTAAGCCTGGTTTTGTTGGGAGTTTTGGTCAGCGGGGCCGCGACCACGTGTCCTGTCGAACAGTGTAGATGCGGTGTTCAGAAATGGGACTGTTCGGATTCTGGTCTTAGGCGTGTTCCTCACGTAAACGACGAAAGGGTCCTTATAGTATCTTTATGAGGGTGTCTGCTACGTGAATTAAACGACGAAGATATGATAGGACTGGGCGATAGCGTGGTGACTCTAGACGTATCTCAACAGAGAGGGTACCATTGCGTGCGTGACGTCAGAGAGCTAGCGTGGCCTACTGTACGCGTTACGGGACTTTGCGCGGTAAGTGTGTTTTTATTTCGTTTAAAAAAAAAAAAATAAAATAAAAAAATAAAAAAAAAGTTTATCATCTTTCTTTTTTATAAAAAAAAGCGTAAAATCGAAGAGGAAAAAATAGATAGAAGTCCGCGTTTTTTTAAAAAGAAAATAAGCCGCTTAGTAGAGAGAGAGAGTTTTTTTTTTGTTAATTGGTAAAGTAGTAACATAACGCACTCACCTAGGTTGACTGTCCATGTCAGTGTGCACACCTCTTATAAAACCGTATCCTGTATTACTCGCGTCTGCTCGGGGAGCGAACTAGCTTCCAGAATGACGCTAGGGGGCTAGGGCTTCAGGCTTTTATGCTAGCGCCTCGAGCTTTTGACAGGCGCGATTTATCGACCGTCTCTCTCTTCGGCGCCGGGGTCTAGACTGGCCCCGCCCTCCGCAGTGGGCGAAAAGACGCGACGTTGCTATTAGAAAGAAAAAAAAGACTGTGACATCGTTTTTTTTTGCGGGGTTTTAATTTTCTG
>CM032663.1:29962796-30023754 GCA_019095985.1 Streblospio benedicti | reverse complement strand
TGCATGTATATTTCTATTTATTTTGTTTACAATTGTTTATCCAACTATTTTCAATTGTATTGATTAACCTTACTACCTATATACATTGGTATAATTGTTTATGATCACAGTTTCCATGCTCACGCCTGCCTTCTCTGTGTGTTCGCTCCGCGCTCCGCGCCATCCACTCACACTTATATTTTAACAAAATTTCCCATCTCTTCATTCATTATTGTTATGGAAATTTTTTTTTCTGAGGAGGGGTAAAATGAGGCATGGCGTAGTGGCTAGAGCCGCTACAGTCTAGAGAGCACACAGGCTAGGATAGGCGTGGCAGGTATAAAGAGAGAAGCCAGGTGGGAGACCGGGGGAGTTGAGTGTAGTCAATCAATAAAAATGTAGTCTACCGTATAGCTCTCCTTCAAAAATTAGATTTTATAACAATACTGTTACACATGTATGAAAATTAAAATCATTAACCATCTATCCTTCACCACACACGCACGCACGCGCACACACACACACAAAATAATCAAGCACCTAACATAGGTAAATTATAACAGAACCCTTATTGCTGAGTAAGAGTAATTTCTCATTGTATCGAATTGAATGTGATAGTGCTTCATAGTAACTACAAATATTCTCTTGCTCCACTGCCTCCACCGGAAATATTTTTACATGAGAGAATCAGACGTATTAATAATTAGAACAGGAAACATTTAGCTGATAGTTACCTATTTAAACAGAAAGTCTTCTATTCATGTAGGTATGTATAAAATTAGATTTTATAACAATACTGTTACACATGTATGAAAATTAAAATCATTAACCATCTATCATTCACCACGCTCACAAAATAATCAAGCACCTAACATAGGTAAATTATAACAGAACCCTTATTGCTGAGTAAGAGTAATTTCCCATTGTATAGAATTGAATGTTTGTGGGTAAACTACGATGATAAGGGACCAGTGAGACACCACTGTAATACATGTATTCGGAGACTATGTTTACACTGTAAGAATAAGAATAAGAATAAGAATAAGAATGAGTTTATTTTCACCTTAGATTTACATTAAATCTATCAGTACTACCAAAAATAAACCAACACAACCAAGAATTAAACATATATACAAAATTACAAAACACACTAAACTAATTATGGGATTATGTTACACTTATGCATGGTACTATATTATACACTAATATAGTATAGTACAGCTTATTTTATATAAAAATATAGTATATCAACTATTCCAAATGTCATCATATTAGATACTGAGCTCCAAAGTGATACGAATGTCAATTTTCTTTGTCATATAAAATAACATGTTTACAAAGTTGACTAACCAGTTTACTTATTTGACCTTCAGCTGACATAATAAATATAAATTTTTCATAATCATCCAAATCTTTAAAATTAGGACATATACATTCAACTGAGTTAAAAATTACTTTTCTTTTTTCACAATATTTAGGACAAACTATTAAAGCATGGAACTCATCCTCAATGTGTGCCTTTTTATTTATAAGACAGTGAGAGCAAATTCTCTCATTCCGGTCAAGAGGTGGCCTAATATATCGTCCTCTTTCAATAAATAACTTATGTGCACTGATTCTTAATTTAGTAACAGCAGATCGATCATCTCTATTTTTAACATCATCTAAATAATTTTCATAACAAAAGTTTTGCTTAATTTTCCGATACGTACATAGTTTGCCATGTAATGGGTTTATATTATTACCATGGACCTCTTTCTTCCACATATTAACATACAAATATTTCAAACTCTTTTTGCTACTACGGAATATCTTTTACTTGTAGATTATGTAATTGTAAACCGGGCTTTAAGTGCACACTGCATCAACTTTAACCATTTACATTGTCTGGATTCAGTTTCTACCATAGCACACTGTAATAAAGGATTATTTGACTTATTTTCTTTCACATGTATATAGAATTTTAACGAATGTAGCATAATATCAATCATGATAGGAAATCTACCCAATTCACCACTCACCGCCACATTGGAGCTTTTGTTATTAACACCAAGTGCAATTTTACAATACTTAACATGAACCTTTTCTATAGGAGCTTTCTTAAATTGCATGAATAGGCTCTCTAAATCACATTCTCGATTTCTGACATTTAATGCAGATTCTATCCATGCTTCACATCCATACATACAAACCGGTTTAATAAGTTTATCAAATATCGCCATACTTAACCTAGGCCTTACACTATAGCCTGCCAGAATTGACTGAGTTTTAAATATGGCTTTTTAAAGCCCTGTGACGCATATCCAGTTGTGCGTTTAACATCTTACCATCTGAACTTAACATAACACCTAAATATGAGTATTTATCTACAATTTCTAACAGATTGTCATAGATTTTAAAGCATTCATTATTAATTGAATTAGATGAATTTACAACCATTATCTTAGTTTTTTTAACATTGACTTTCAAATGCCATTTAGTACAATAATTTTCTAGTTCAGACAATCTCTTTTGCAAACCTGGGGCTGTATGTGACAAAATGACAAGGTCATCTGCATACATCAAGCACCCAACGGGTTGGTTATGTAGGTCTGGAGTATCGTGATCATTTAAGATACAATCAGGAATATCATTGACAAATATATTGAATAGATTTGGACTCATAACATCTCCCTGTCGAACACCTTTATACACCATGTATGTACAAGATTGTAAGGTTAGAGTCGAAACTAACGGGGGGTGTTGCGGGGGGGGGGTTATATTCTCCCATCTCCCATTTTTTCTTCTTTCTCCTATCTCCCAACATTTTTCTTGCGTCTCTCCCATCTCCCACTTATTTAAGCAATCTCTCACTTTTAATGCTATTTGTCGTACCGTCACAGATTCAACACACACATTGCTATATTGACTTTTGTTGTCATGTCAATAATATCAACCATGCAGTAAAAAGGCAAAAATTATAACAGCATCATTTAATCATTACTATGGCTACATCAATATTGATTGCTTGCTCCTTCCCGAGCTCCTTCACCTTTTCTCGGAAACATTGCACCATTCCGAAAGAAAATGACAGTTACAACATTCACTTTGTTTAAATCAACACGATCCATTATTTTTAGTAAAGGTATTGTTTTGAATATTAACGTGCATAGTTGGAATAATCTTGTATTCTGAAGGGTGGTGTCTCTTTAAAGCTGGAAGTATGAGACCTGGTGGTGGGACGTCAGAGTGGATGATGCTGTCCATGAGAAGAGAGCTTGTTTCAAAACTTTCAATGCCCTGATCAAGGCTGACAAGTCAGATGAAGCCAATATCGATATACTGAAGCAAAGTATAAGGCATAACGGGTTGTTTGGGGTGCTAAGGTAGAAGCTGAGAAGGAAGTGTTCCATGACATCTCTCTCAGCATCACTAGGGTATTTGAGAGAACTCCCCCTCAGTGGTACGGAAAAGATGAAGGCATGGGTTGAGCACTATGCAAGATTGCTCAATGTTGAGTCCGCCTTGTAATCTGCTCCCCAGGGCCCCCGCCAATAATGGGTCCACCTTTTCCAGTTACTGTAGAACAAATTTGCAAGGCTCTCAGGAAGATGAAATCTTGTAGTGCTGCTGGTCATTTGATCGGGCATCATGGCGGAAATGCTTAAAAGCTACAGGGGAGGAGGGTGCGGCACTGATAAGGGAGCTAGCTAAACCCGTCTTTTATGTTACGGCTCAATTCCTAGGGATTGAGAGGAGAGTTTCATCTTGAATCTCTACAAATGAAAGGGAGAAGCTCTTGACCATGGCAACTACCATGGACTCAAGGTCACCGACCAAGTGATGAAGCTGCTTGAGAGGGTGATGGACTCTTTCATCTGTTCTGCGGTCGACATTGATGCAATGCAGTTTGGATTTGTCCTGGGTCAAAGCACGACTGATGCCATCTTTGCAGTGCGCCAAGTACAAGAGAAGTACCTTGTTGCCAATAAACCACTCTATCTTGCATTTGTCGATCTGGAGAAAGGTTTTATCCGTGTACCAAGAAATGTGCTGTGGTGTGAGCACTGCTGAGTGTAGGGGTGAAGGAATTAAATGGCCAGTGTGTAATTCAAGGCATGTTTTCCAATTCCAGAAGTCGAGTGGGGGTTAACAGACAACTCAGTGAGAAGTTATGAGTGGGGATTGGTGAGAATCAGGGCTCAGTGCTTAGCCATCTACTATTTATCATCGTGCTAGAGGCCTTATCACGTGAGTTCCATTCTAGTGTGCCTTGGGAGCTACTCACTGTATATATGCGGATGACCTGGTGGTCAAACCTGACTCAAAGGATGAGTGTATTGCAAATCTGAAAGCCTGAAAGGACACCATGGAGCAAAAAGACCTTAAGAGTAAACATGACGACAAAGATAATGGTTTGTTGGTGTTGGTCTTGACTTTCTCAAGGGCTCTGGCAAGTGCCCATGTGCCGCATTGGTGTAGGTGTTAACACCATCGCCTGCTCGCAGTACATGCTTTGGATGCACAGACTACGCATGTCTGAGATGTCAGGGTGAAGTTTGTGCGATGGATGATAGACCAGATATTCAGGTTGAAGGGGATTGGTCCATGCTTGATGTCGAGCTCAATTTATGCTATCTCGGAGATATATTTTGCTCAGGAGGACGATGCAAACTCGCATTCAGCACCAGATGCAATATTGCATGGGGAAGGTTCTAGACGATGCTCTCCATTCTGACATCCAAACTTGCATCTTTAAAAACCCACAGGAAAATGTTCTCAGCCTGTGTCCATTCTGCCTTACTTCAACCTCGGCACCATCTGTTGCAGAGCTTCAGCGGGTGCGTCGCAATGACAGATCTATGATAAGTTGGATTTGAGAAGTTAAACCTAATGATGATACCTCTTCCGCTAGGCTCCACAAAATATTAGGGATTGTGGAGGTATCCAACAAACTGTGCCCTTGCAAACTGCGCCCTCGACATATCAGATGGCATGGATATATGCAACAATCCTCCTCTTGTATCAATTTCGTCATTGAAATGGAAATCCCTTGTTTTCGGGTACAGGGCATTGAAAAAAAACTTGGATGGAATGTGTGAAATCCGAATTGAAGAACTGCACCCTCTGCAGAACAGACGCGCTCGTTAGAGACGCGTGAACAGCTGGTGTGAGACACTGCCACCAGCTGCCTACCCCAGAAACTGGGACACCAGCTTCAGTTGACGTATAAACCCTTGAATGTAGTAGCAGTAATTCTCTAACCTAACTTTGGCTACAAATGCATCGATAGATCTATATCCATATATATAGTATATATTTACTTACATATATTTATTGATTATAGAGTAATTCATACTGTAATAATTACACCTGCAGAACTGCAACAACAATAAAATGTTTTTTTTTAAGAATTCCCAGTGAAAAAACACCACCACAGGAACAGCAATCTTGCGTTATTATTAGAATTTTGAAAAAAACCCTCCCAAAACATTACTAGTAAAATACATAAATTCATCCCCAGTGACTGTATTGACCCCCACTCCCACCCCCACCCCCCTTGGCTCATGTGCTTATGTATTGAAGCGGCTGCCCCGGATCACACAGGGCTGAGGCGAGGCAGAGTGCCTATTTCTCACAGATGTATCGGAGAGTGGCAAAACACCCACGGTCACGCCATTCATAACTGTAACCAAAAGATACGTAAGCACACATGGAATTGACGTCGTCGGGCTGATCAAAGGACCAATTGGTGTATGTTATCTCCTGGCTGCTGTCCGGGTTAACCGCCCAAGTGCCAGGCACCGTCTCGGTCGTCTTGCGGATGGACAGCCAGAAGTCACCTGCAGCACAAACATGGCAGCGTCACATTGAGGCACAAACATGTTACAGCAACAAACATTTTCATGACATACACTGGCATGTATTAATCCGTGTCTTAGTATATCTTTACTGTAATTGACAGTTATAATGAAGTGGCAACCAAAATACACAATAGTGTATTAAATGCCTTATATGGACACAGTATGTTTGAATATCTTTAATATCTGACCAACTGCTACTTGCTTAGTTTACACGGTATTGATGTTACCATATTCAACATTTTAGATATAAAACAGTTAATTATATTGCACACCTTTAGTTATTGCAACATGATCTTATAATAAAAAGTTCAGCAATCGATATGACATGTGAAGAACACATTCCAGTGTTGGTGATTTGGCTCAATTTTTCTAGTAAAGTAATAAACATGCGAGACCCACTAGTGGCTATGCTAGTAGCATATGTCTGTTCCTCAGTAGAGTCGATGGTGATTAGGTCTGCGCCCCCACTCTGACAGATGGCGCGGCAGTCATCATAGGTGCAGGTGGAGGTAGAAGCGTAGTAGGAACGCCCGTTATTCATGGTCCACTCTGAAACACCATAAACACACATACATGTACATACGTAATGACATACTACTTCTGTGCACATGTGGCCGAGTGGGTAGGAAGTTAAACTCGTGACCAGAAGGACATGCGGTCAATTTGCAATCGGTCTGGTTATGGGTGTTGAGCAAACACATAGCTAAATAGTTATACACGGCTCTGTGGCACCTACATGTTAATTAGGCACAGGTGAGGCAAGCAAACGCTAATGTTGATTGATAAGCATGTCGGCGCTACAGGTGTGTTGTGTATACTCCCCAGGGAGTTTGGAAAGATATAGTGAGACAAGGATGGTCCCAATGACCTAGTGTGAATGTAGACTCGTCTGATCCTTTAACCATTAACTAGAAATTTACATTTACTATGCAATAGCATATGTGAAACACACTCATTTTTGTACGTGTGCTTATTTACAGGTAACACTACATGGTGAAAACATTGATGGTTTTCAAGTAGTTTCTATCAAAGCATACTTATTTGTCCTCGGCGCATAGGTTTATGTATCTCAGTCCTGGCACTAATGTACAGTGTGACACTCAATACAAGCCTTTGGCACTGTGTGCTTCAGTTTTAATACCTGCATATATATGATAATTGTGTGTACTGACCAGCTGTGATCTCACAGTTGACTCCAATGAATTCAGACCCGCATGAGCAGCTGTATGAGGAACCGTCAACGCTGGTGGTACAAATTCCATCATTCTGGCACGGAGTTGTCATGCAAGGGTCTAAGAGTATAGACCACACATTTTACTTTGAGTTTTGAAAGAACAATTATCACAATATGTAAAAAACAATCAAATCAAAAACAAAACAAACAAACCCAAGTCATTGTTAATGGAGGATATTAACTACATTCGACAGTAAAATATTTGTTTCTGAAAAATGAGACCAAGTGCTGTGTACCAGCTATCAATTTTTTCACGCACTTTTGAGAGTGGGCTATCAATTTTTTCACAGAAAAATTTACCCCTTTTTTTCATTCTGTACTAACATTTTCTGTTTTATATTATGGATATCCATCAGGATTTGAGTTAACAGACAATGATTGGGGGTTGCGTTAACTGTTAGGGGTGGTCATCAATTTTTATCACATGAATTTGAGGGGTGTTGCCAATTTCTTCACAGAGATTAGAGGGTGTGTGTGGGGGGGGGGGGGGGGGGGGGGCTATTGATTTTTTTCACAGCATTTCTGGAAAATCCTCCTACCCCACTTTGTCATAAATACTAAATGGTCCCTTACCAAAGGTCTCGCAGTTTTCGCCGGTGTAGAGAGGTGCGCAGGAGCAGTAGTAGGTGTATCCAGGGGCTGTGTGGCATGTAGCACCGTGGAGGCACGGTGCCATTAGGCATCGATCTGTCAACAAAAAGGCGCAATCCTCATCATAAACAAAGAATACAGGTAGTAGCCTACAGCATTGCTTTAATATACTGCTACATTTGCCAATTTACTGATCAAGTTTGGCATCAATTCTAAATGTATCAGACACGATTCTGGTCATTTCACCAGAAATCACGTGTATTTACATTGTAGGTTTACACATGTGAAAATATGTTTCATATGCGCTAAAACATGAACATTGCTGATTATATGAATTGCCATACCTTTGGGGGAACAGTTGGCCGGGGGAATGGGTTGACACTGTTCACTGTCTCCATTGAGACAGGCAGTGTTGCGCAGCGTCATCTTCTTCAGCTCCACGTGGTTGTCCAAAATATTTTTGACACCCGTACATATGAAATTGCTCTGACCAGCAGCTCTCACCACGAAAAGAAGGGAGAGAATGCCTCTCACAAACCTGAAATGTAAATCAAACGGTTTATCTTATGCCACCGTGATATGCAATGTAACGTGAGGAGAGCTCGAAATAGGAAAAACATATATAAATTTGACATATTGTGTTGAAACAAGCATTTTATATTTGTCCAGTGCGAGAAGATAAAGACCACTGATTGATATCTCATAGCTATGAGACGTGCATGGCATATATGTATGAGATATGGAGAGCATGGGCGGATTGAACTTGCTCATTAATAGGCCCGACACCGAGGACGTTGCTCCAGTAATCAATTGATTTTGACATCGTCATTGAAGACCTAATTCCATGCCTCCTCCAAATGAGTTCATCAGACAAGCTTTATGGTTAGCTGACAGCGTTCACACGTGATATTATGACGAAAATCTTAATTCAATATCGACCATAACACCCACCCATAACCAACTCGAAAATTAGACTGCTGACTCTTTGCCCATAATTAAGATACTATATGTGCTCTATAATACGCAAATAGAGTAAACATCCCAAAGGGGACATCAAGCATTTAGGAACACGTTTTCATTCCCTCGCTTAATTAATATTCCTTATTATTGCTAACAAAATATATTTCACTTTTTGGGATCGCTCTGAAATGTGGACACGGGACGGGGACATGTACCCCTCATCAAGTTTATGGTATTCAGCTAACAGCTATTGCCGATGTTACAGTGTTCCCTCCAGTTTCTAGATATCCTTCCATCTGAGACTCAAGTAAACAAAAATTGTTTTAAAATTCCGCTTTGCGCGGGCATTGTTGCATATAGTACCAAGGTCCTATAGTTGCTAAGCTGCAACTTTTGAATCGGGGAGTGCATGACTGACTCGATCAACAAAACGCCAGGCTACTGTACTGCCCACAAACAAACCACCTTTATCTAACAGTGGGACCAGCTTAACCAGTTACCTGTAAAATACACATACCATCTTATGCAGTGACAATCTTTAGGGATGGACAAATTAGCACAAGGCTCCGTGCGTTATGAGTGCGTCGGAAGAGAGGATTACTTTATTGAGATTGCCCGTGAGATCAACATCATTAGACCTTGTGTTATACTCACGTACAACTTGCGTTCTACGCATGTTGTGATCACTAAAGTGCGGCATTCATTCATTCATTCATGGTACAGTGAACCCACGGCCCCAGTACTGTATCTTACGGAAAGCGGAAATTATCATAAATTAAGACGTCTTATGTTTTGAATACGTCGTTTTCTTGGACAAAACGCTGTGTTTACGACGTTTTATGCTTAACATGCCACGCCATACACATATGGCGTTGTAGATTTTAAAACATCATGATTTATAGCTACAGCGTGATGTTATGATGTATGTATCTCGCGCTGATTGAGCACTAGGGAGAGTGGGGCTTGTTGAGACACTTTTTATTATTTATCAATTTTCATATAAATAATTAATTTTGAGTTATTTTTTGGTTTAGAACACATTTCTGCTAATGTGTTGGCTTCAGTCATATCACTTATTCACAATGAGAGGGTTGAATCATTTTCTAAAAAATGAGATTAAATTTTGTCACCCAGGACGCTTCAACCAACCCCACACCGGGGTTGATTTAGAAGCGGGTCATGGTGGCGACGGGAGCGGCAGCCAGCGGGAGCCCCGCGCGCGCCTATTGATCTGTCGCCAGGATTGCGGCCGCCCATGCACATTGCATTGATCCACCCGCCGAGCGCGGCCGCACTTGACACTGCTTGACACTCTGCTTGACACTCCACCTGCTTTTCACCATTAGTACATACAGTATTCTACACCCCTGTTTCATAGAACTATTTTGCCGTGACCACTCAATAAAAGTCCCTTTTCTCTTAGTGTTGCATATACACTTTTCTGCGCAGACACGAGTAGATAGTCTGGAACATGACCTACAGTCATTGTGTCAGCCGTGCATTGATGCCATACCGGTGCACACGCTTTATATTATAAGTTAGAATTCACGGCTCAAAATAATGGTCTTGCTGCGGTAACATGCAAACACTGTAAACTATATACATGCTCAGGAACCACTTTAATATGTCTAATTCTTTTGAGTTGGTTAATGGCACGCTCACCAACAGAACAACCCTTACGAGTAGATGCTTTTTGATGCACCACTCTTCCAGATACGTTGACAAGTGACCGCGAAAGAAGTTCATGCGTTTCTTGTGCCCGTCCACTCGTCGGCTTGGTACAACTTTAAAGAGCCGTAATTCAGTCTGGGATTGTGATAGGGAAATCACTGTATTGTCATTCTAAAGCTATCTGACTGCCCCATATATGCCTTTTAATGGCTTGTGGCTGATGACAGCCGTCCAATGCGTGTGTAACCGATTACAATTTACAGTGTTAACATTTTACGGCAGTTAGAACATTGTTTTGGGCCTGATTACCCCACCGCCCCTGAGACCATAGTAATCATGCATGTAGCGGTTGAATATAAGCCTCTCTTTTTGGACATACGTATGCAAATTAGGCTGTTCTGATTTGGCAACAACAGTAACTCCGTGTATGTTCACAGTGACTTTGGTGAGTGACGCAGTAAACCGGGATGCTTTTTTCTTCAGTAGTAGTTGTCATTTTGATAAATAACAATCTAGTACGTTATGAATAAAACTGATTCTGCATCACTTTGGTGTTATATTGTGATAAGTTATGTGATATTTGCAACATAACGGAGGCCTGTTGCATAAACGTTCGCAGCTCTAAGATCGCATCGCAAATGTAGTATTCCGAGCAAACTCACATATTTCCGGTTGCATAGACATTTTAACGTCAGAACGCAACGCTAAATATTGCGTAAACGCAAATGGAGCTGCAATCGCTATTATTAGGTGCCACTCTTCGCTAAAATACAGTAAACAAGTATGTGAAATTCCGCCGAATGATGCCGACGCCGAGGATAACAGGGATGAGAGAAGAAACGTAGCTCAGCACCCTGCAGTTGATAACCGTGATTGTGTACACGTTAGGAGGCAACTCGTCCTTAATAGATTCAGTTAGAGTAGTATGAGAAGGTGAAAATAGTTCACAAAAAATATACTAGTATATCAAATTTGTTGCAGTAAATGCCGAACATTTCGTCAACTTAAGTCAATATTCTCTCTGTGTTACTGTGACGTTAATGTTGTAGGTTACGAGAGAGTTTCCACATCCTTATTATGATGATCTTAATTTATTTTGTTATCTCGTTTTTGTGAATTGTTTATATTTTGAACATTCTAGTTAAAAAGTTATAATAAATTCCATACACATACAGAATTTTGTTACTGGTCATGAAAAACACACAATTGATCTCACATTTTACTTGAACATACAGTTTAAAACAAACATATCATCATAATTAAACATGTCATAAATGAACGAACAAATCATTATATAAACGAACAATTTCATACGAACATGTCGTATCAAATTTAAAACAAACATATTATTATTAAACATTATATGTATCATAAACATGTCATTACTAAAACAATTCATTAAAAGAATTCATTATTTAAACAACCCATAAAAGTTCAAATGGCATAATAATAAAGTCCATAAAAATCATAATATTATGCGAAATATTCAAAATCAACGTACAATGTTGCTGTGACATTTAGAGAAAATATGATTGTGACATATTTGATGGACTAGTTCATGCTAAGTATGAAACAAAATTGTAAGTATTACAACACATTGCTAAATCAGTGAATGCTTAATGTAAAATTAGAATATTTTGTGGCTATTAGATTATTTTGTAACTATTTAATTTTTCGATTTTGGTCCATCTTTGACATAAATTAGTGGAATAAAGTTGGTGTCCGCACAATTATGACATCACACATACTTTCAAGCTTTTAAAACAATTAAAATAATACGTTATCTTATATAGAACTATCCAGTGCGTCATGCATGTAAATGATTTTCATTGAGAGAACAGAAATTTGAAACATAAGGTCATAAAGTGGCAAAATTGATATACTGTAAAACTAGAAATGTTTGTTCACATTGTAATTTGCGAATTTTGTGGGTAGGTGCAAAAACGCAAACTTAAATATACCCCACTAAATAGTCAGCAAATATTATTAGCCTGTGTAAATTATGTACAGTTGGTCAAACATTTTATTACACATCTCGACCATTGCGTTTGAATATTATTCATTACTTTAAAGAATCTCGCAAAATCCTATCCCTGTCCGTGACGATATATTTACGTGTTTATGAAAAACGATACAGCACTTCAAAACATTTGAATTTCATGATGATCATCAATCGTTGGAGGTAGGTAGCACATATTTTTACTAATCAGTGAGTACTGTGCCAACCAAAACACCACGTTTATCAATCCACAATTGCACAACAAAAAAAAATAAATAAATATGCATTGCATTAAATTATCACTTCATTCAGAGCACCACAGTTGCATTTTTTTTCCATGTTCAATGCCGCATTTTTGCTAGAATTATTTCTAAAGAAAAAGAACTGATCATGACAAGCAAAAAGAAAAAGCAAAATAAAAACAATAAGAGCACTGCTAAAATTTTCTCCCCAGAAATTCTACAAAATAGCATGTTATTTGTACTATGAACATACATCATACCCCGCACAACAATTAAACTCAAAATGCAGACACTGATACATATCTTTTCTTGCACGGTCATTTCATTATCATTTCAAATTTACCTCCCTTGCTTTTTTGAGCAATTTTATTGAGCTAACCATATGACACTTATTTGCCAAGCGTTCCTCTCATAAGCTCTGCTTTGTGAGCGGGTACGAGGGTATTTATACTTTATTCACTACACAAATACTACCACATGAAAAGTCACAGAATGTAAGCTTCTTCCATCCTGGGTTCCTTCATTCATGATATAAACAAGAACTTCTTCCAGTCACTGATGCCATGTGGTCGCCGCCACCATCTAAGGATTGTCATTCGGCCTGAAGAAGTTCTTGTGACAAGAACGAAAGCCTCACCAAAATGTGAGTTTGCTGGTTCCTATGGGTATCTTAAAATTCTTGTTTACACATGAAAAGTGGTTGTGTAGTAAATGTAGCATATGTACCCAAGTCACCCTAACAATGCGGGGCCCATGTTCCTACCTTGCAGCGGTGCTCCCTTCACCGGATCTTCTAACCTTCATCATGTTGTTGGTTTGTCGTTTGTTTGTGGATGGTTTGTCGTTGGTTGATGCTCTTGGACCGCGCAGCCTGTGGAAGGTGACTGTAGGCCCCGCGCTCGTGCTTTTATAGGAATCCGTGTTTGTTTACGCTTTTGTCTCCTAGGTGTCTTATCACTAACGTGTCGTGCGAGTCACTTATGTTCAACATATTGTTCTATGCACTCTTTGCCGTGGTTTGTCTATTGTTTCACATTGCCGCTATGTTTTGCCCACGGATTCGACCAATGACTGAGCTCCGTGTCACTCACCCCAGCCTTGTCCACGTGAACAGCGGCGCATGGCGGTGGCCGCAGTTGCTACCAACCAGATCCAGGATATGTGAAGCGTAAAAACCTTGTTTGACCTATGCATAGTTGATGTGCATCACGGTGGTAGTGAAAAGGTTAGAGTTAGCTCATGTAGAGTGCGGTGGTGCCTAGGCGGGCTCTCATGCTGGGCTGCACAGTGAAATGGGTCGTGCATTGAATGCATAGAGATATCCATATCTGATTGCAAAGTTTATCCTATTATCATTACAAAATCTACAAATTCTTTCATTTTCATATTGTCTCTCATATCTTTCACTTTCAATTCGAATGGATAAAGTACTTGATCTTAGTTTAGCATTGAATTACTCAAATGAACGTAGGATATCATAGGTAATACAGTTTTCAGAAGTCATTACTGTTGTAAAGGCCTCTATGTTCTTGATTTAGGTTATAATTATTTTTTCCACATTTCTTCAATATTCTTCCTTAGATTTACTGTGCTTCTTTTTCTATCAGAGCGTGGATGTCTACAGTTCTACCATCTATAAACCCCAGGTTATCCTCTCCAATCTCCTTTAACCCTCAACGGCACGGATAAAAATGCTCAAACATCAGCATGGCACAGGCAAAAAAGACATCCAATAATAGCTTTTCTCAATTAAGTATTCAATTTTTTATAAAATATTTTATGATTATGTCTTATATGTATTAGATATCTTTATCATCAACCATGAACTTAAATTTATTTGAGTTTCACATTTATTGTGTATGAAGGGACGAGTACCAAATGCAACATGAAATATATAGGTGAAACCATCAGGTCTGCGTATTATATATAAACAGTAAGCAACATTTGAATACAATTAGGAACTCCACAAGACCCACAGAATGCTTTTGTGCGACAACAACCCGGATGATGAGACTGAGTATATCGTGAAAGTGGTTAATATACGCAGGATTGCGTTTGAGAGACAAATCACAGGAGTCAAAATATGGAGAATAGGCAGTATGAACAGCAAACCTTACCATTTTCAACCTGCACTGCCAAGACTAAAATTTACCGATGAAATTGAATAGAATTTATGTTCAAATATTCTCCTAATCTTGTGTTACATCCGTTGTTACATCGTCTGGTTCTCATGTGTCAAATAATCTATGGAACAGTATTTATCGGTTACCATATATTCTCCCCAGTTTGCTGTTCATTCTCGATTCTGATTTGTTAGGAGCTGTAGGAGATCAGGTTATCTCCCTACTTTGTGAAAAATAAACACGATCAAGTTAAATAATTCTGTTAAACTGGGGAGATAAAAAGATAATGGTTTGTTTTAGTGTGGAGATAACACTAGCTATGTACTATGCACGTGTGGTGTCTAAGCCTGCTCTCGTTCACACCACTCGTGCAAGCTAGTGTTATCTCCACACTAAAACAGACCATTACCCTTATAATCCAAAGAGCTAGATGAATTTTGTGGGAAATAAGGAAAAAAAATGAGGTATGTAGGATTTCTTGACCCCTTTTATCCCCCTGCCCCCTCCCCTCCCCAAACAAAATCTGTACTAAATGTGCAGTGATATATGTGTAAGGGCAGGGCCCACCACCCTAAAAGTGAATGCAGATGCTGTTACCAATTAATTGAGAGAAAGTGTGCCTAATATGTAACTCCACTTAACAAAGGAGCGTTATCTTGTTGAGTGCAAAAAAGCTGTAATAAACATTGTAAAATAGAAATACGGCAAACACATTCTAAATTCATATCAGTGACATTTATCTATGATTCATAAAGGGTAACTTGTTTACATGTTTTCTACTTTTGTTGTCTGGCGGTATTTATTAATATTTCATCAGGATACTAACGTACGTGAAGAGTTTCCAATAACATGTTTATGGCCACAATCAATTAAACTGTGTTGGAAACCTAAAGCAAATAATGAAGAAAAAAATAGTCCTGTGAACTCTGCCATAGAGGTTAGCTGTCATGCACAGACGTTTGTTACATTGTCTTAAAAAGGTGGCCGGTGTTACATACACGCCAACCTCCACCACAGCCCCCAGAACACATATTTGTTTGTGTTACCATAAACTTCAATATTTTCAATGAACATTATGCAGCAGCAGCAGCAGCAGCAGCAGCAGCAGCAGCAGCAGCAGCAGCAGCAGCAGCAGCAGCAGCAGCAGCAGCAGCAGCAGCAGCAGCAGATCCCCGTAAAGTAGGCCGAAGGTGTGCCAGCTGTGGGTAAAACTTGAGAATGCGCCATACTGTGTCATTTATGTATTATATGTTTCATAAAGAGCAAGTTGTTTACCGTGTTCTGCACAACACTGCGTATGTTTTGTTATGGATAATAAATCTTTGACGAGCATCATTGTCGTTGGCACCGGCGGCTTACGCAAAATCTCACCTGTTATTCTGCTGTTTTCATGCCGCGCCATGGTGAGGGTTAAACACGGTCGGGCTGGGGAGCGCCATGGCAAGCGGTAAAGCTGGGACAGGCGAAACCGGCACGTGTGTCTGGGCAGGAATAGCCGCTACAGTAGAGCCGCTCAAAAAGCCCATTCCCTGTCTAACCTCAAGTACTCTCAATAGAGAGGTGGTGTCGTTATGAAGGTTTATTGTTGGGGCGGCAGAGAGATTTGAGGCGGCGATAAATGGAGTTATTAGAAAGCTCTCATATGGTGGTTCATATGGAGGTTCTGTTGGGTTGCAGCGGCCGCGGCAGCGGCATTTCTGGTCGCTGTCATTTTCAACCCGGATCTCGCAGTGGGTGAATATTGAAAGTTGTGGAAGTTTCATAAAGACAGAAGTTTAGTATATTGTCAATTATATTTTCATTATGTCACTATTGTGTATGATGTGTGTTTAGGAGTGTGTGCATGCATGCATGCATGCGTGTGTGCGTCTGTGCATGACGGGTCTTCACTGTATGCAATTCACACTGTAGAACCGTCAATGCTCGGCTTTCCATATAATAGAACAGAACTCTTATCTAACAGTTACTGTGTATCAAAGAAACTCATGATAAGAAGGGAATCTTGTGGGGTGCTTTACTAAATTTCATTGACGAAGAACAAGGAGAAAAATGCTGCATAAGAGCCCAAGACTAAATTTTGTTTTCATTATCTATTGCTCGTGCATATGTAGTTGTGTAACAAAACTTGTTTGGTTAGGACCTCCGGTGACATCGCTTGAATCAATATTTCACTCAAAGTATTACACTACTTACTAGGGGACAGTTTTGGGTCACTTAATACAATTTCGTTTTGGACTGCATGCATGAAATTTTGATTTTTCTTCTGTAGATATATGCCAGGATAGGACACATATTTTCATGGATAAAGAATTTGTAATGTTGATTTTTATTGACATTAGAGCCTAAAATAATAAAAGAGCCATTTGTTTCACGCATTTGCATAACATCAAATTTATCAAAATGCATTACGCATTACATGCCACAATGACTCTTTTCTTATCACAACCAGCGCCTTTGTTTGTCACACTTGAATATACCATGTGAATGTCCCACAGAAACGATCATGAAGGCACAACTATTTACTGTAGCCTACATGTACTACAAACATCACGATTTGTAGTCACCGACACTTCCAAATATCATTCATGCTTTTGTTCAACAAAAACTGTTTTTCAAAAATATATGGGTGCAGTCCAAGTACATTAAATCCGTGTACTTGTGCAATTTTGAGGAACGACTATCATTTTGACAGATCGAATGGTTAGTCTAACACTACTTGACAAGACGCTTTTGTGCAAGTCATCGGCATCCAGTTTGGTTTATTATTCAGTTCACATGTCAGTATAACACTGGGAATATGTACAGTGTAAGATAGATCTCCGTGAACCGACTATGTGAGCAAGCGTAAAAGCTTACTGGAAATTGCAGCTGCCTCATACCCTGGTAGTCCTCTATATTTCATAGAGGTCAAGTTGTTTACGAGAATTCTGAACAACAATGAATCTTTGATGAGCACCGTTGGAACTTGAACTCTCTCAGAGCAGGTGTCTAAACACTAGGGTGCCATGTGAGTTCGGTCGATCACCCCAACTTGTCCTTGCCGTGTTTTGTCCATTGTTTCACGCCGTTTCCGCCATGTTTTGCCAGCGGCTTTGCCCGCGTCACCTCGCCTCATGCAGCTGTGTTTATGTGCACCGCGGCGCACGCGGTTTGTACCAGGCGACATTCAGGCATCGTCGGCGTTCACGGCTTGATCACTCACACTGCCTTTACAAGTCCTTGTTCATACTACACCAACCCGTGGACCAAGTCTATGTCGTTAATATGGAAAAATTAATTTGGGTTAGACTTGCGTCAAAAACTTGCGGTTTTTCTTACTTGGCAATGAAAAATCGTACGTCTGACGTTTGATATCCCCGCTGAACATTTTGGAAATGGGGCTTGTGATGGGTCGGATTTTAATTAAGCGTATAAGTTCCACGAAAATTAAACGAGTTGTATCACGGCTACATATTGGGTAGGGGCCTATAGTTGTGAGAAATGACGATGACATTCAGGCTGCAAGGGGAAAACTCGCCTCACCCGTACATACTTAATGTACAACACGATGGTAGCGAAAAAGGTTAGAGGTGTTCAGGGGACCCACTG
Organism: Streblospio benedicti; assembly: GCA_019095985.1. Classification (NCBI taxonomy): domain Eukaryota; kingdom Metazoa; phylum Annelida; class Polychaeta; order Spionida; family Spionidae; genus Streblospio; species Streblospio benedicti. Next base: position 30,005,524 of record CM032663.1, on the reverse strand, counting down.
GGGAGGAAAAGTCGAACACCCCGCCTGGGTAACTGGTGGCTTGGGGTTAGTACGCGGACCGTAGACGGGCTTGAGTCCACCCACGTGCTCTCCAGGGATCTCCCATCCGGGGACGTCCCTGTTGTCTGTGAAGGCACCTGTCAGCATCACTCACATCCTTCCCGGTGGTAGAATCGGAGTGTGATGGAAACGGGTACGTGCTTCATTGTTTTGAACCGAGAGGGGGTGGTGTTGGAACGGTCCACACCACCAAAGATGCGACCTGCAGGTCAAGTGACTCACGAGGGAAACTTGACGGGAAACTGAAGGCGAGCTCCGTCTGTCTTGTCATGTGCAAGTGGTACTTCAGCAACCTGGCGCTAATGGAAACTGGACAGCCACTGCATGTGTGGACAGTGGAGAAACCTATAGTATTCTCTCCAACGCGTACTATGAAGCCATGGCATGTGAGAGGCCGCCATTAGAGGATACTTCCGTCGCTCTTCACGGGGCTAGCGGAAGTGACCTTGAGGTGCGCGGTCAGATCATGACGTTGGTCCGAGTGGGTGGTAAGGTCCTGCCTCAGACACTCATTATTGTGACACTGAGTCGACCTGACCTACTACTGGGTCGAGATTGGTTATTTGACAATGGAGTTGAACTCAACTTCTCCAAACGTACAATGACTATTCACGGCCCGGCCACATCCAGGACCGAGGGAAACCATGTCAGTCTGTTGACAGCCAAGTGTAGAGGCCCAGTACCGGCACGTACTGTGCGGCGCCTCCACGCCACTGTCAAGAACAGACAACTGTGGGGGAGAGACTGCCTAGTCGAGGGAACGTGCTCCAATGAGCAGGTCGCTCTCGTGACTTGCCTGGAGCGTGTGACTTCAAAGGGCAGAGTATTCCTCACAGTGGAGAACGAAAGTTATTTTGATGGGATGCTCCCGGATTGTACTATTGCACAGGTGACACAACTCACGGACGATACTGACCACCCAGTAACCTCAGAACGCCCTGAGGTGTCGGGTGTGTCGGTGGACGGAGTTGGTCAGCACCCCTCTTCAGGAGAGAATGACCCGAACGGAGTTCAGACTGGTACCCAGGTGTTTCGCGTGGCTGCTCACAATTGCACCCGGGTTCATGATGGCTCAACGTGGTCTTCTCAACTGTTGGTACCGGATTGAGTGGCTTCGTCTCGTTCAGGCCTGGACGAGAAGCTAGTACAGTAACTTGTTGTACCTATAGGAAGGATCTGGTAACCGATGGTGGGGAGACTGTTTGTGATAGTGGGCGGGAGGTGTTCGATGGGGCACCTCCAGTCCCGAAGTTTATTATAAACCTAAGTGTCATCCAACACCCCTCCGATGAATCTTCTATCACTAACCCTGAATATTCTAACTTCTATCTATGATTAAAAAAAATAAGAGTTCATTCTTACAACGTGCAATAAACTAAGAAGTGCTTGTTGCACCATAGAGGTTGATTCCAGATATCATCGCGGAGTACTTTAAGAGATATCCTTTTACTCTTATTAAACACACATAGTACATCGTTTTATAAAGGACTTATTACTGGAAATAGATTGGTCATATAATTTGCTGTATTGGCCGTTAGTTTAGATGTGCGTCTACATATAGTTTGAAAATAATCTGTTTTATTATTTCTCAATATAGACCGATTCAACAGTCATATTTTTCTTTATAACATAGTTAGTATGACCACTAATTTGTTTAGGCCAAGAATAGTGTAAGGGGTTCCATGCCACACACAAATGTATATTGTCATTGCAATCCATGGATAGGGTGGTAATGATCTAAATAAACAAGCGAGACCTAAGGGACGGTGCAATATTTACCAGGAAGGGGGACCGGTGCATTGGTAGGGGGACAGGTACTTTTTTTCAAGGTGCAAAGTGAGGGGACCGGATGATTTTTCATTCTCGTTGGGCATGGAACATGTACTTTTTTTCAGCTGCTGAAATCCCACCTCGACATGAGCGAATCGGTACAAATTAATCATGCGAATAGTCATGGGAGGGGACGCGGACTTTTTTTATGAATAGAGGTCATGGGACATCAGTTTTTTTTCATCACATCAGCATGGGAAAAGACCTTTTTTCAGACAAGTTTTTCGATATGCACCGGTCCCCCCGCCTGTTAAATATTGCACCGTCCCTAACGATGTCTGGACCTGCGTCGCGTGTAACAGGAATGTTATATGAATATAACATTCCTGTTAATATGCACATCTACATATATACGAATAGGAAATTCTTGTTATAAACCAAGTTTCATTGCTGTATGTTGAGTAGTTTAAGAGGAGTAGCCGAGACAAGCTATTAGTATAGGAGGCAAATATTCCTCAGTTCAAAGAGGCATAACTGCTATAAAACTTATATAAGAATATAATATCCCGGCTAAAAAGAAGCACAAAATTTCTAAGTTCAAAGAGGCATAACTACCATAGACAGATAAATGCATATGTTAGCTACTCACTGCTAAAAGTCTCCAAAAATCACCCCTTTAATAGACGAGATACAGTAATCAAAAGAAATATGATATTTGTACATATGTACACTGCTTGTAGTCACAAATTGGGAATAGGGGAATTTCTAAGTTCAAAGAGCCATAAATCCCATAAAATTTTGAGAATCAAAAATCCCTGTGAATATGCACATCTACATAGAACGTTCTTCCTGTATACCAAGTTTCATTGCTGTATGTTGGGTCGTTTAGGAGGAGTAGAGGAGACAAGCTATTAGTATAAGATGTACACATTTTCTAAGTTCAAATAGGCATTACTCCCATAAAAATTTCAGAATCAAAAAACCCTGTTAATATGCACGTCTACATAGGGTGTTCTTGCTATATACTAAGTTTCATTGCTGTATGTTGAGTCATTTAGGAGGAGTAGCGGAGACCAGCTTTTACTACGGAATGACGGAAGGACAAGAGGCATACAATTTCTAAGTTCAAAGAGGCATAACTCCCATAAAAATTTGAGGATCAAAAATCCCTGTTAATATGCACATGTACATATGATGTTCTTGCTATATACAAAGTGTCATTGCTGTATGTGGAGTCGTTTAGGAGGAGTAGCGGAGACCAGCTTTTAGTACGGACGGAAGGACGGGTGGAAGGATGGAAGGACGGAGTGACCCGGTTCCTAGACCTGCTCTGCCATTGGCGACGCAGGTAAAAAGATACTGAACATCAGTGATTTGGCTCAAAGTAAAGAACCTAAATTACCAGTCAAGTGAGAGTACTACAGATTTGCAACCTAAATATCCTAAATATCCTTACACAAATAATATTGGTTCAGGGAATTTGTGGAATCAATATGTAATACGAACAAGTTCAAATCAATTACTATTTTATTCAAAATATATCTTTCACATACATACACTTTGCGGAATAAACAAACGCTTTTTAAATAAAATATCCCAACTTCATAATGAATCATAAGAATCACAAGATTTTATGAATTTATAAAGCAATTACCAACAAAACTAGAGTAAAAAATAGGTAATATCAATTAAAATGTTTTGTGTAAAGTCATTGCACCATCTAAAACACATACGGTAACAAAATTTTAAATTTACAAATAAGAAGTTTAAAATCACACACTGCATCTACTCATACTGAACTAAAAATTCACCTAGATTTAATCAATATTTTTACATAAAATTAAAACCAGAAATTACATAAAATGCAATGTCTACCTAACTTCAATTGAATGCGGTAATCTTTATAAAACGATTTTAGAAGTTGCTGTAGTAAACACTAACTTCAATAACAACTGCAAAATCCAAGGAATATAAAAAGTGGTAGTCTCATGTTTAGTGTATATGCACACATTGTTTTCCTGCATCCTACTTATGTGCAGACATTTGAGGAACAAGTTTGTATCAATTTATTGCATCTACATGTAATACAAAGGAAATCAATTAGTCAATATTTTATAATTATAAATTTTCTAGCACTCTTGGTGGATGATCATAGCTTGTGTAGTCTATTAGAAATGCAGGGTACACTTGCTCCTTGTGATACAATACAGCAAGTTGTTGATTAGCATCCACACATGAATCAAAACGGTCACCAAAGGGGTCATTAATATCTGAAATGTTATTTACAACAATATCAAGGATATGACCACAACTTCTTTCTTTAAGCGCTTGTACTACACATCTTTAACATCCAATTCACATCCAAAAGTTATAAATTTCTGGTGGACGTAATAGTCTGTTTAAATTTAGTAAGTTTAAACTTTAAGGTAATCTCGTCTGCAGCACTGGTGCTCAAGTCTAGAGTGTGGCACTGTCTAAACACAAGTAACAGTAAATTGTGTCATTTGGCTACTAACACTATATTTTATTTTGATAATATCATCTGCTCCTGTGAATTAAGGTTTTCACATATTACTGCATTGCCCCACTGATCACTGCAGTGATTACCCGTGATACGAATCCCAAGTCAAGGACTTTTATTTATCAATAGGATGCAAAGAATTAAAAACTGTGCATCCTGCAGAATCCATATAATATTTATGTATGCCAAGACTCCTTGTATTGGCCCTTGGACCCATAGTTTCAAAATATGAGTACTCATTGTTGCTAATTTCTAGATCAATCACTGCTTATCACATATGTTGCTCGTCCTCATCTGGGATCAAAATGTGAGCAATTCAAAATTGTTACTATGTCCAAATCCATTCTGATTTATCTTGACATACAATGTAGTTCCACATATAAAAATCATTTGTAGAGTGTGTTGGACCTCAAAATATAACCAATGCAAAATATAACCAGTTAGGATTTGCGTTAATGCAAATTATAATCACAGCTCTAAAAATGGCCCAGCTAACGCAAAATATAAACACTGCTGGAAATTATAACCAGAGCAAATGTATGTTGTTTTTATCATATAGTAGACAGTATTTTTGTTTTACTAACCTACAATGGTATCACTTATGCATACACGAGTTATGCAATCTTTTTGGAAGCAAACAGGCTGGTGGTGAGTTTAGTGACTGTATGCTGGCTTTATTTGAATTAATGAGTGAAAAGAACTGGCTTTTGAGTCTGTAACCAGATAGATTCATGAAAACATCAAGCACATCTTGCTTGGTGTTAATGAAGTCATTTAATGTGTATGCGTGCAGGCTCTATTCACCAAATTGGACCTCAGAAGACGTGCTTTTAGTGCTGAACACGCTGGTTTGTGTGGAGGAGCAGACTGGTCCTGCTGCAAAACAGATGGGGTCTGAGCTGGAACCTTAGAGCATACTTCTGTGAAACAGTGTTGGGAATTTTAGATACCTTAAGCAAGACTTCCACATACTTTCATCATATATGTATGCTAGTGTTGAGCGTACAATTTGACATACGTTTACATAGTTGATGAATGCGTTACCTGTGGAAGGACTGTAACATCATTTCTTGAATCTAATTTCCTTCAACCAGTCTTCTAGTATTAGCCTTTTTGTCACCTCTTGGTCTGCGTAAATGGGAATTTGTTCTGCTAATTTATGTAGTTTATATGGGTCTTGGAGGTGAGTTGGAAATGTTAGGCGTTGGTAAGGAACTGTCCATGCTAGTATAGGCATTGACACCATTGATAGCAATTGCGAGGAGTGAAATTAGCAGATTGCCAAATTATATGCATTATACAATAACCATTAGTTCTCTCCCCTAATCAGATGTGTTTGCTAATAATAGTGTGTATAATGTAAATTTTCATGTTGAAAACGTGTCAAACTCTCACCAGTTCACAGATCAGGTCACCATGCAGACCGTAACAGTTACTACTGACCTAAAGTGACTGTGTTGCACAGCTACATACCGGGGACCGGGGTATTTAGTAAAAGTTCCGAGTTAATGCATTACATTGTGACAATAATTATACCTGATTTGACACTTTGGTTACATTTTGCGTCAGCTAGACCATTTTCTGGTGTGTTGGTACAATTTGGGACAACACAAGTCATACATGTACATGGTTATATTTTGCGGCTGGTTATATTCTGCAGTCTATTAAACCTATCAATTTCACCGACAACCACATCTACAATATTTCATTACTTTTTGGATGTAGAACACAATCTTACCGGCCCGTTACGTTATTTTTGTGTGTGAGCATTTGAAACTTACATTATTCTGGCATGATTTGGGGGAGGTGGGGAAGGGAGGTAGGTAGCCACTAAAATCTTAAAAATGTTTACACAAAATAGGGCTACGGATTTAGACTTCAAATTCTGAATTGCTGGCAGTGGTTGATAACAAATCAGGGCTATTCTACTGATGTGTTATAGACCCATTTATACATGTAAAGCACATGGTATTTTACCATTGATTTTCTTAAACCAAAATATGTGGCATATTATGTACAATAGACAAGTAGGGTTTAGTATGGATGTAAGTGAACATCAAGGTGTTCTGGAAAGGGGAGTGCAGAGTTTTTCAGCTCACAGTGGACAGTAATGACTTTTTGTAAGGAAAAAAGGAGACAATATTAACCTACAACTCTGCCCCCACCCCCCAACCAAGTTTTCCTTAATATGCTGTACTTCATTCAAACATGAAAGGGGTAGAACAGTAAAAAAAGATGCTTATGTTCACCTAGGAGTGGTGGGAGCTGGAATGTTTGGTCTCCTCGTGTCTGTCTGCCCAGCAAACACCTAGCCAAAATAATGGTGTGGTTCCATTGCTGGTTACCCTCCTTCTCAAGGCAATCACATGTCTGAAGCACAGCATACACATTGTATTATTTATGTTGATGGTTTGTCATCTTTGGGCTATAAATCACATCTATTCATTTAGATTTTTACAACCATTAATATTTTCATGACTAAATTTAAATGTAAGTGTAAGTGCCCAGTGTAGGTACATCTTTTTAGGAATACATTTCAACAAAAAGTAGATGGAAGGAGCCATAAGCTTGAAAGTGGTGATTTTGCAATAATTAACAATTGCAAACAACAAACAATGTGAAAGTCAGTTATTGATCATATACTATGCAAACCAAAATAGTCATACCCCAACGATTATTAAAATTGTTTAAAAATTTGAATGCCTACGCTGCTTTTTGGGTCCCTACGATTATTAGATTTCACCTTCATGCAAAATCCCAGTCACTGTAATGGTAGAATACTTACTCACGCAAGTTAATGGTATATAATTGTCTTAAAATGTATGATTTATAATCCTGTTTTAACATTTTCTAAGGCCAATTCAAATTATTTGTGAATGTAACTTCAGCAGGATGTGATTAACATTCTAAGTACTATAGTAAACGTTGATAAAATGAGTATGTAAAAATCTCGTTCAGTTTATAACATGCCAAAATGTCTAGTTTGATATGATCAAGGCAAGTTAACTACCGGTAGTACGACATACTTGATGTCACTGATAAAAGCAAGTGATTACCACCAGTCTGTACTTTCATCCCGACTATTATTATATTTTGAGATTTTTCCACCCCCTTCTATTACTAGGGTCCGCTTACTAAAAATGCAAAAGAATTATCTTTGGTTTGACAGTTATTTCTGCAACTACTCAATTGTGATGGTGAGATATGATACCCATTTCAAATATTCACCTCTATCATTGGCTGCCCTGGTGATATAGGATGCTGACCATCAAAATGCGTACGAGAACTGTCATCAGTATATTTATGTGCCAAATGTGGGAAGAACGCAAAGTAGTTCCCTGAAACATAAGACCAGTGAAGCCATGCCGATATTAAGATCTCTCTAAACATCTCTATTGAGGAATGGAATTGGAGATTTGTACAGTGAAAGTATATTAGGTTAGAATACCTGCTCCTAATAACAACACTCTGCCATTTCTTGATGCACCTTTTGCCATGCCTTCCCTCCAATCAAAGTTGTCCCGACAGATACTGAAGATGCGCTCACGTTTGGTGCCATGAAACATCATCTGCTCATTGATCCTTTGCAAACCCAGTTTGTCTTTCATCTGACGCTTTGTTCTGAAAGAATTGCCGGTATAAGACGGTGATTTATTTCAATACTTTCATTGATATAAGCATTGTTCATCATTAGCATGAGTAGTTATAAAACGGAATTCCTTTGACTCAATGAATATCAATATATATTTTCTTGTAAATGTAAAGGTTTGAGTCTTTATGGTTTGCCTTCCGTCTTCAGGCTGCTCAGCTCACTCTTCTTACCATCTTTTACACCATTCCAAAAATGGTCCGTCTAAACTCCTGGGGAAACGTACATTGCAAGATGCATTCAGATAACTTTGTCGCGCACATATGTTGCTACACGTCATTCAGTATTTCAAATAGTGCACAAAGTGATATGTCAACAATTATGTCCAAGTACAAGTACTGATCAGTTGTCGCTTTTAGCAGCTATCTCGGGCAAACGGTCTCCATGTCATTGTGTTTTTATTGTAGTATCTTAAAAACCGTAAAATATAGATGACTATATAAAAAATGGAAAAAAGGCTACAACAATGAGAAATAGGAACTTTACACCGCATACAACGCTGATGATCTTGAAGAAAATGATTGCATAACTTCAAAAATCACCGAAATATTTATTGGGTGAGTCACACTCATACATGTATTTAAAGGATATAAAAAATAACCTTGTTATTTGGTATACAGATTCATGTCTCATGTTAATTCTTTACGTATTTTCTTTGCCATGGCTGCATGTGTTAAAAAAATTATTGAATATAAATAGTAGCTATCTACGTTGATGGTGATATACTAACATACAAATATTGATAAATAACATTACTAACATACCAACTATTAATATAATATGAACAACGTAGATACATAGTATTTACGTTTGATAAGGACCAAGAGGTTGAAACGATGTCATAAAACAAAATTTGAAACTTACTTTGGAAATGTTTTGAATACATGCAGCCATGCCAAAGAAAATATATAAAAATTAACATGAAAAAATAACCTAGAATAACAAATTGTGAATATTAAACACTTACACGTTGTAATACTCTAACAGATTCTGATTTTGGACTCTGCGTATTCGTGTAATTTGAAACTGTGGGGGCTTCAAAAACACCTCCGCAATTTTCATGAATTCAGCACTATTCACATCAACATCAAACAAAGCAAATGCCTATAACAAGGAAAATAATATAGCTTTCATTTAGTAAACTAAAGGAACATTGTGAGGAACATTAAGTAAAGTATATCTTGGCCCATTGAGTAAGTTTACATGTTCTTGAAAACTGCTTATTTTAGTGACCAACTATACTGAAAAATCATTATTTAAAACTAAAATAACTATCATTTAGTAATGATTTCTTAGCATCTGGATTCATCATAGAAGAAGGAACAAACCTACTCAGATGCTTCTGTTTTTCGTCTAACAGCGACGTTTCGGCTGACGGTCCACCTGCATCAGGCTTTGATGGCAAAGTGAATGTTGTTGTGTGAATGTTGTTGTGACTGACACGCGGAAGCAGAGTGCAAAACAACAACATTCGGCGCACTTTGCCATTAAAGCTTGATGCAGGTGGAACGTCCACCGAAACATCGCTGTTAGACGAAAACAGAAGCATCTGAGTAGGTTTGTTCCTTCTTCTATAAAATAACTTTCCCAATGTGTTGACCGCAAGTTCATGGGGTAACATTTTTTATCATAACCAAAAAATGGTACATGCATGTACTCCATAATAACCTGTGAAACCGACGATAATTAGAACAGAACACATATACATTTACAGGGAATGGTGGAGTACACAAATGTCCAAATATAGATCACCTGTGAATATTGGATATCCAAACTCAGTCATATTTCGTCAATAGATTGGGTAGGTAAGTATGGACATGCCACCAGATAGTACCCTTTTGAGCTGTCCATTATACTTTTGGGTCATAATTTCCCCATCCATTATATTTTTGAGTCACTTTTTCAAAATTATGTATATATTGGGTCACATATTTGACATTTTCATACAAACATTGACAATTCATTATATTATTAGAGAATAATTTTTTTTTGCTTTAAGTCACATCATCCTTTATTAAAATCACGAATGAGCATGATAAAAAAAAATATGCCGTTTATATATTTTCTACCAGTTCTCATTAGTTGCATTGGTCACATAGGTGACTTATGTGGATCTGATGGGAGACTTAATGCATCTTTCAGAAAAAAAAACCTGTCTGGTGCTCACTGATCAGTGATGGGCCCATGATTGGCTGGCACATGCGACTACAGCATTGATGTCAAACGCATGACCATGCATAATTTGGACATCAATCAATCATAGTATAGGTAGATTCAGGTGGTCGCATTGCACACACACCGCCAATTTTTATACCCCCAAAAGTTCATTTTTATGTAGCTTTTGACATATTCTCCAGTTTTGATATACAAAACTAATGAAATCCATTGATTGTGCCATCACTTTGACCAAATACTGGACTAATGTTGATCATCTGCCAGACATCACTCACACATAGGATACCTTATGTGAGTGGGGCACTGGAGTGCATCAGTTTGAAAACTCTCCAATATGAAAATTTATAAATACCAAAATACATTTGAACCCTGGATTTAAAAGGACTTGCAACTACTAAGTTGGGTGACTGAGAATGTAGGGTATGAATTCAAATAAACCAACGTCAATACAATAAAAATGCACACTATAATGTAGGCATGAAGTACAGTAGAACCTCCCTATTAGGACGACTGTTGGAACCAGTGGTAGGTGGTTATTAAACTATCAGAAGGAACTTCTACATAGGTTTGGGACTGAAGTGGTCTTATTTTAGAGGTGGTCTGAATAGAGGCGGTTTTAATTGGAAAATTTACTGTATTCAATAGCAAATATCTATTACAAACTGATCAAAATTGAAGCTCACCAATGGTTGGGGAGGCAAATTCAATCTCTTGAACAGGATAGCAATCTGGAAATATAAATTTAATGATGATTTGTTTTCTACAGACATTTTTGACTATTATTATTACTGTTGATCTGGAGGTGCATAGTTGATCACCATCGGGTGACTACATACGATGGGCCCTAGCATCATGGAAGGGGTGAGTGGTTTGTAAACTAATGACTTACAATCACTATAGAATTTACACATTACTACAATTATATAGATATAATAGTAGAAATGTGTTTTACAAATGTATTGTTTGTAAATCATATTAGTATGCATACCACATACCCCTTCAATGATTCCGGGGCCCATGCTACATACCATGATAACAATGGTGTCAGATCAACCTTCACTCATACGATACTCATGGATGATACTTCGCTAATACGTAAAAGTTGACTATCCAGCAAGTGAATGCTGATGGGAGTAATTAGCATGTGTGCACTACAACAGTATATGCCGAGTAAAAGCATAAAACTTTCCATGAATGAAGGATGGACAGTCATGGTATGTGGGGATTATTTTAAGATGAAGACCCAGACTAGTATTAAAATCAAACATGTATTTGCATCATCAACGTCACAAAGTGGTCACACTAGATAACAGAAGCTTAATTCAGGCCAGTACTATTCTGGCACATTTCATAGGACACATTTATAAACCATGATGGAATGGACCTAAAATACTTACACTGTGTGAAACTAAATCAACAATAATGTGCGCATACTCACTGCATCAGGTTTATTGATAATGATCAACGAGATTTCCGCAGGGTGGAATGAGCTTCCACACTTTGCAGGGCACTCTACATAGGCCTATAAGCAAAGCAGTCACCTGTATCAAAATTTTCTCAACAAACAGAGATACAAGATTATTAGGATTGCATGCTTATTCACTTACTCCTGCTCATCCATAATTAAATTCACCGTTGCAACTTGTAATGTGCATGTCAGGCGGGTGAAGTTGTGACTCAGATTTATTTCCAGGCATATTTGTTTTCTTTGGTTAACAATTTTCATTCCTTAAAGTTTACCAATAGTTCTTCATTCACTTGCATTTACAATTCACAATGGTTAGCATATGTAACTGATTTAGAAACCTTAGGCCAGTACTTGCACTCTGAGTATCAGATGTAAAGTAATGGTCTCTTCAGGATATCTGATACTCAGAGTGAGTACTTGGACATAAAAATACAGAAATTGACATTATGTAAAATTTGCCATCATATTGGCAGTTACCCATTAAAGATGGCAAGAATTCAAGAGTCCATATGATACATGTCCGTAGGTATTAAATAATCACCTGTCTATTCCAAAGAGCCAAGACAAAAGACTCATAAATACAAGCCTTGCAGCACACATGACCATTTTTACACGGAATCATATTTACTATGTCCGACATCAGCATACCACAGAATGAACACTGGCCTCCTTCAGGAAATGATAGATTCACCGACCTCTGAATCAAAAATGCAATTATTTAGTTTCCTTAACACTGCGCTTTTTTTCAGAAATGTGATTGAAGATGATACACATCCATCTGTACTCAAATAAATCATGGAGTTCCTCTTTACATACATACAAATTGTTCTCACCCTAGTTTGTTGTGGTTGGCTGGTAATATTTTGTCCAGCAGGTTTGTTTTGTTGCAAATGCATGGTTGGCTGCATTGGCAAATATGGAGGTATCAAGACGGGGTTGACATGATTGGATTGGAGTTGCGGCTGTACATTGGGATGGTGTGGTCCATGAGGTACAGCTCCCAGCATTGGTAATGGTGGTTCTGCAAATGCATTCTCTTTCATTACCGAGCATATATTGCGGGCGTACAAGAAAAATGCTCATCCAATTGACATAATTGAGGATTTCATCCAATTGGAGAAACGGCCAAAGCATATATCCTACATATCTTATGTATAGGGTGTTCAAAAAACTCCATCCACCATAGCCTCATTTGTGGCTTTTGTCCAATAGAATACATGTGCACATTTTAAAAATGGGAAGGTATATCCACATTTTAAAAATGGGAAGGTTCGCTAAGCATCGCGCTCAATAGAAAACAGTTATGTGGGAATATAAGTAGTAATTAAATAATTACATGTATAATTAAATATTGCATCGAGAAGCTACAACAAAGATATGACAAGTCAAATGTATATGTATAATGGCACAAGTTTATCATATTGACATAAACATAATATTTAATGGCAACTGGTAAGAAGTTGAAACCTGGATATCTAATGTGGTGAGCCGTCGAATGAAGGAAATGCCATTGGATACCAAACACGATTTTGAAAAAAATCATTAAAAATCATCGCATAACAAGCAAACAGGCAAGAAAAGGTATGCTTTGTATGGGGTAGTTTAATAAAAGTTCTGTATGATTTGTATAACCACTGATTATCATAATAGTTTTATACAGCACTTACGTGATTGCACAGTTGGCACCAGAGACGTCGCAACATATGGATTGAATTGTTGCTGTTGCTGATACTGCTGTTGACTTTTGTGTGCTGGGTGTTGTTGCTTATGGCGATATTGTTGGTTTTCTCGTTGATATTGCGGCTGAGGCTGTTGGTGTTTTTGTTGTTGCTGCTGGTATTGTTTTTGTTGTTGTAGTTGCTTGTTTAGTTTTTGATTCTGCTTTTGTTGCTGCTTCTCTTTTGTTGCTGCTGGTCTCCATGATCATGCTGCTGATTCTGTTTGCTGCTGTTGTTGTTGTTGTTGTTGCTGCTGCTGCTGCTGCTGCTGCTGCTGCTGCAGCAGTTGTTTTTGTAATTGCTGCTTCTGCACAAAGACTGAATGGAGCTCAGGGTGCAGATATGGCATACTCATAGATGTACTAGGTCGTGTTCCACTAGAAGCTTGCCTTGTTCCAGCTACCGCTGCTGGTAATTTGTCGCTCATTTGCACGGAGTTTAAAGGCAAGGTTTTTCCTGTGGGGAGTGTAACAGTTTCCTCTGTAGGAATTGAAAAGCTAGTGGTAAGTTTTATCATTGTAATGATTGTATCGATAGTCAATTTTAGATAATTAATATCTACAGTTGAATCAAAAGTATTTTAGAAATGAGCAAAAAAATACTTACTTTTCCCACTATCACCTTCTGCACCATGAGTACTGCTGAGTTTGCGTCTGCGGTTTGAACTGCCAGAAGGATTTACATTTACAGCGTCCAAATTTTTTGAAGCCTCTACATGTACTTTGATAGTGCTATTCATGTGTCTAGACACAGAATGATCATTGATTGGGCTTTTTATGTTGCTGGTCGTAGGTACGAAGTTTTCAGAATTTTCCAATGCAATGTTAACTGAATCATTATCATCATCCCCACTATTGTCACCATCTTTGCCATTATTGTTATTTCTGTTTGCATCCATGTCCTGATCTGTTCCATAGAGTACGTTTACAGCATCTTTGTCATGAATTTTCTTTAATGAAGAATCTGCTTCTTGAGTTACTTTACAAAAACTAGCTTTTAGACAAAAATGTAATGTCTGTTTACTTGATTGGTAGTTATCTTTAGTCGATTCAACAGTGCCACTAAATCGAACAGGTTGCTTGTTACTTTGTATAAAGGGAGTTGAACACAATACATGTTCGGCGTTTGAACATTAGAATTCATTTTGAAGCTTGGACTGTCAAGAAATGCATATGGAGATTGAGTGAAACCAGGATATCTGAGATTTCCTTCTACAACAGGTGATCCAGGGGGTGTGGTTTCACCATATATTTCTTCAATAGAATTAGCAACAGTTTTAAATAGGATATGGTTTCCACTATTCCCTTGGTTTGTTTCTCCTATAGACACTTTTGATGCACAAGGACTTGCACAGTTGAAGAGCTCTATACTTGATTTGTTTGGTGATGGCCACAAACTAATTTCATTTGAGTTTGGTGGTTCTGCTTTGGGAGTTTTTGGAGGATTTCTGCCCACAACAAAGCAATTTCCAACAGGTGTTTTCACATCAATGGACTTGGTTGCAACTTTTAAGATAGGAATGAATCTAATCAAACCAAAAAAGTGTCTGCTGAAGAATTGCATGGTGGTCCTTATACTTTGAAAAAATGTGGATATACAACAGAAGAGTAAAGTTCTACCAGAATAGTAAAGAGTGTAATCTTTATATGATTGGTTACACTTTTCACTTGGTTGTACATCATTATTTTGAGAGTTGCTACTCGAGGCATCAAATTGTTGTCTACAGAAAATGTTCTTCAATACTTCTCCAGATGTTTCGTCATCAGTAATAATAAAGTCACTTTCCTCTGTAGTACTATCAAAATAATAACAATTTTCATCGCCATTGCAATTATTATCGATATTTGTATTTAAGTCAAGACATCTTTCTCTCTGTACAATGTTCTCATTTTTTCTGATTGCACTCTTCAAAGAATCTAATATGGTTACAGAATATAAGGCGGAGTAATAAGTTTTGTTTTGAAATTTTTCCTTCTCATTTTTCTTTCCTTTTGTACTTTGGCGTCCATTTATTATGAAAGAAGGTACTTCCTGTAAATTCCGGCAGCTTTTTAAGGAGACTCTTGTTTAGTGTAGCGAGATGGCTTTCTATTCTTGGAATAATAAAAGCAATGGTCATTAATAACATTTATAACTGTCAATAACAAAAGTAATCCAAACATTTTTACAACTACATTATCGTATATATTATTTGTTTTCAAAAGTTTGTTAAGCCTTCAATATCACTTTGTATGTGTCCATATTCCTTACCCATTCACACAAAGTGGGCTTGGAGGTTGAACGTTGGTATTTTCAGAAAGTGGCTTTTCATGTTTCAATGACATTCCAATAGCTCTGATATACAATATGAGCAAATTTTGATGGGGAGTCTATATGGGTCATTCCATAGGGAGAGAAGATGCATGTTTAAATAATGATTTTTTTGTCCCAAACATACAATGTAACATTTGATTTCTCAAAGCAATTGATTTCTCCTATCCGGTACAATAAACTACCGGTACATACCTGTAAAACTCAAATATAGGAACCAATTTGTTAAGCCTTCAAAATCAATATGTGTGTCCATATTACGAACACATTAACACAAAATGGGCTTGGAGGTCACATAAATACTAGATTATAGGAACCAGTTTATATAAATAAAATCCTTCTAAACACTACCATACAGAATAACTTGATTAGAAGAAATCTGAATCGATGAATACGCAGAGAATGCAAAATATAGAATTTGCAAAATAATAATGGAAAAAATTACCTATAGGTTGAAGAGCTGGTGGTAATTCATAATAAATGGAGTCCACATTTCCATCTGGAAATGGTATCTCACCCTGGCACACTAACGTCCTACACACACAGGAATGGGAATATGAGCTTGAGCTTATGAAGTCTGGTTGAATATGGCTTTCTTATTAGTTTTTGTCCAAGAAGTGTTTTAAAAAATTATTCAGACATTAACAAAAATGTACACCTGTGTTTTCTTCATACATTAGATCATTGAAATTTATTTCTTATTGAATTTTAACATTGTAGGTTAAAATTTCTGACTTTGATAAGTTAGTAGGCAAAAGGCATGTTTTAAATGTCGACACTTTTTACATAATCATTACATGGACTTTACACCACATACATGTACATGTAAATATTGGATGTCATGTCACAAAATACCTGAAGCACTTTATGCTTTGCACATTTGGCTCATAGTATTCAAAGCTGCATCCAAACTTGTCTACAAGTTGTTCCATCAAAACCTCAAACTTCATGGCTTTTCTGGTCCACCTCTAAAAGGATATTTATTGTTACTTGACATTTAAAAAAAAAAAAGGTAATTTGGAAGAGAGCATTAGCAATTGATTTTGTACATGTACGTAGATAATTGAGGGACCATATACATTGTAGCAATCTATGCATTATGTTGATTATACCCAATAAAAACTTAAAGTGTCCAACTGCTCCGTTCCATGAAGGACAATATAAATAGCTACTCGACTCTTAACATCTGGTGTATGTTGAGGAGTATTTAATTGCTGTGCAGAATGAGAAGTAACACAGCATTACTACATTTTACTTGCCACCCAATGGCAGTTCACTTTGCGTTTGTTGTGCTTTGCGTCCGATTGAGGTAGCCGCTGATTTTAGTACTTAGTAGTTGTTTTACAGCTACATTGTATGCCAACATTAAAAGATAGTTTAAAAGCTGTTGACTCCTGTGTTAGTTAAATGATCGGCATGTTCACGTTCAGGGTCAGATTCTCAAACTTTCCCAAGTTAATGTGACTGTATATAAAGCAACGCACAAAGTACGCACAGCATCAAAAACTAACATCAAACTACCACAGAACCAATGTGAAACAACCAAGTAATGGACACATGGCTGAAAAATATTTGTTCAGAAAACCAAACAATTTTGCGCATGCTCAAAATGTTGCGACAATCCCAACAACCAAATATTGATATGACAATCGCTGAACTGGGGTCCAAAGTCAGCATAACAAAGTTGGCGACAGAGCAATGCTCTTTCTGGTTTCCAAACGTTAAATCGATTGAAAATGCAGTACAAATGATATAAGGAACACTACCGTAACTGTCAGGAACTTGTCCACAAGATGACTCCAGTAGTTCTCCTGGCTTAAAAGCTTGGCTCGGAAAAGAAGGTCATTTAACAGCAGCCATATACACACCAGGTCAGTTTTCAAATCACTCAAAGACAAACCTGCAATTGGAAATCTAACTAATTTCATTTTCTCCTATTTAGAAGCTACAGAAACCACTAAAAAGATGTTTGAAAAGCTGACAAAATGTTGCAACAAAAAATGCTGTTTCGGGGTGTACATTAAAAGGGATCAACATATCGAATAATTTCTTTGTGTACCAAATATTGAAATAGTCTCAAAATGTACTTACGCAAGTTTTCTTGATAAGCTAGTTTGTTCAAGGTATTCCAACCCAAGTTAGACAATGGTACCTTTTTCGTCATTACAGAGCTAATATTTTGTGAGCCACCAAGGTTAAACTGATTTTCAGTGCTTTTATCATTTGCTGTTGAGTTTGATATGCTGGTTTTAGATGGTGTTGTATCATTGTCATTTATACGTTCTCTGTTAGATTCTTGTACATTTCTCATTTCCATACTTGAATATGTCGTCTGAGAATTTTCAGCTATGCTTTTGATAGAATTACTTTTGATCTGTGAATCATTGTTGCTGGATCTATCAGCATTTTCAGTGAAATCCTTTTCGTTAGGGGTTACAGTCCTTAATTTCTGAGTACTTTTCTCATTTTTCAGATTTATACTCACTTCACTCTCAACACACTCATCACTACAGTAATCTTCATAACTGCAAACAGACTCATCATAACCTTCAACTTCAGAAGAATATGTTTCACAGCCACTAATATCATCATATTCCTCATTGTCATAGGGCAGATCAAAATATTCATTTTCTCCTAAATAATCACTATCTATGCTTTCGTCATTTTGATCACATGATTTATTATGATTGGGAGAATTGTTCGGTGAACTGTTTGATATGCAAACATCTCTCAAATGTCCTTGCAGTATGCATTGATCTTGTTCATCTATGAAGTTTGGCTCTAATTCTGGCATTTCCGGGACTTTCACATGATTATCTCTACTCCCTGTATCCTTATTTACCAAATTATTTCCATTTGTGTTAATTCTGTTTGTCGATTGAAAATAACTTTCAGAGTCCATGTCTTGCATTGTGATTTCTTGGATGGATTCTTTCATTAAGTCGACATGGTACTTATGATTGACATCAAAATTGTCTAACTCTAAATCTTTGCACTTGTTATCATTACTGTTTGGGCTCTGATCATGGTCACTAAAAATCTCTTCTACAATCATTCTCTCATTTGAATCATTCACTACACATGAAATGGAATTTGGGTTTTGGATGTTTTTCTTATTGCAAGATGCATTTGCATTTACTTTGTCATTTTCTTCAGTTTCTACTAATCTAATGATTTCATCATGAACAACTGTTTTGCAAAGTCTCTTTAAACAAACATTTCCTGTAGAAATATGTTCACGCATATCCAGCTTATGGTCACAATGTTCACTTCCACATTCATTGTCATTTTTATGAAAGTCTCCATTTGAATGTGTTTTGTCGTTTTCAATTTCATTGGTATTTGTACCAATAACTTCAACAGATGAATCCTTTTCTAATAAGTCGTTACTACAATTATCAAATTCATTTTTATTGGATTTATCATGACAAATTTCTTCATTGTAATTGGACAAATAGATTTTACGAAAATCAGAACAAATGCAGTCAGGCAAATTACAATTACATATCTCTTCATCTGAATAAATGGGACTGTCATCACAAGAGATAATTTCTTCACTGTCATAATCTGCATGAGGAATATAAGATTCATCATCTGAACAATCTTCATATCCATCAGATTGACAAGAAATAGGATCCTTGTCAGGCTCTTGAATTTCATATGATTCAGATTTCACAGTCAGTGATTCTTTATCATAACATTGTTGATTTTTTGTAGCAAAAGTTAGGTCTTGTGCGTTTATGGTGGTGTTTTGAGGTACTAGTAAACTTTTGCCAAGAATTGTTGGGGTTTCATGCTCTCTGGTATGCTCAGGTTCATCGTCAAAACAATGGTCATAATCGTCATCATAATATTGGTTATAACTTTCATCGCTTTCATAATCATAATCAGTACTTTCGTCTTTAATATTTTCAGAAGCAAGATTTTCAACATTTTGTTCAGCAATTACATGTTTTTTAGGTCCAAAACCTTGGTCTGGTTGAGATGCCTGCTTTTTTGCTGAGCTATATTGGTCACTGGATACTTGGTCACTCTGTCTAGATCCTTGGTCACTTGGACCAGACCCTTTGCCACCTGCTCTAGATCCTTTATCCCTTGGTCCAGATCCATGGTCACTTGAACCAGACGCTTGGTCACCTGGTCCATACCCTTGGTCACTTGGTCCACATCCCCTTTTACCGGACTCCGGGTTCTCATCATCAGACCTAGGTTCATGGTCACTTTTATTTGACACATTAGTTTCCACTTGCGTCTCTAAAGTCTCGTCATCTGAAAATGTAAAAAAAAGCTTATCAACCACATGATCTTCAACAGGAAGCATAACAAGCATAAAATTACAATAGACAAGAAAAATCTCACCAATGTAAAATGGATAATATTTAAAAGGAAAAGAGATAGGCATGTGCATATGATGTTATGGAACCAGATGGGGCCTAATGGCAGTGTAAAATCTCACCTGAATCAGATGAAAGTTGGTCTATGTTGCCTTCATCCTCATATCTTCTTAGTAATTTATAAAAGTGCTTGATACTCGAGCCAGGTTTTAGGTTGTTAAACATTTTATAAAACTCATTTAACTTTGAAAAAGGAGTCTTTGCTACCTTTTGTTGAAGATTATCTTTGAAATATTCAAATAACTGACGAATGGCACTTTCCGGTGCTCTAACTGTTGACTGATCAGCTGAAGATACATTTGGCAAGGAGTGTGTTGCTTGTAGATGATCATGCCGGAACCTCACCATGTCCGTAACAGGTGGTGTAGCAGATTCATTCAAAGGGAAGATGTCCTCATCTTCCTCATCATCTTGTATGTCTAAAATTGCTGCAGCTAAAAAGTGGGATACACATTACATAGAAGTGCACATTCTCTTCCACAAACATTCAAAAAAAGCACTGGGGATATTTATATACATTTTTGTCTGGTATATTGAATCAGGATAAAAAGAATACAAAGATGCAAGGATTTTATTGGATCTACGTGAAGATATTACACTTTTGAAGTAGAGCAATCATTCATACAAACATACATGCATATTAACAGTTAAAGTACAACATGTATAGTAAACGTAAAAACGATTATGTACAAATCACATTCAATATATGACTTGCCAAAAACTTCTGTCCCTACTTTTATTCCACTGCTTACTGTTAGATTTTTTCCCTCCCTACTATTATTCCACCCCCTACTATTATTAGGGGCCACTAACATTTATCCATTCGAGCCTGGAAAACATGAGACGGAGTTCTGGCACCGTAGAATGATACCCATTCCACGATTTTGGAGCTTTTATAGTCTAGATATTTGGGCGTCATGATAAACATCCGAAATTGTAAAACAATAATTAAAATGAGGAAGGACTATTGTGATATACATGGTGACACGAAAGTGTTGTGGTATAAAAGGACTGGACTTTATGTTTCAGGATACAAAGAGATCGACTAATTTTGATTACATTATCTATATATGGAGATTATGTAATATCTTTAACTCCTAGAGATACGTTTTATACATTAATTGTAATATATGTAGTTTACAATATAAAGTATCTTTTACTAGAAGCTTAATAGTTTCTGAATTCATTATATGTAGATACCAACATTATGTTGGTGGCACAGAAACTTACATTTTATACACAAAGTGGTACGTTTTGGTGAAACGTTTCCCCTTCAACTGGCAACTGTGCAGATCTATATGTATTGCGCATGTTCTTGGTGCTGCGTTACATCGTTGGATCATTGCAAGATTCCCAAGAAGAAAGAGAGGACCAAGGTTTCAGATAGTTCAACAGGTGATAAGGTGCTAACCGTACAGTTACTTTATATGAAAGGGGTCTAGGAAGTGTTGTAGAGAGTGTTCAGAAATCATGGTGTTCCAACTTACCATCAACCTTTCAATACCCTAAGAACATCTTTGGTGAAACCCAAGGACCAATCCGATCCCTTAAAAACTTGTGGTGTAGTGTACAAGATTGCGTGCCCCGAATGTCAGGGAGGAATACATTGGTGAGACAGGTCCCAGATAAGAACATTAAAGTGATAGGCAAAAAGACAATTGGTCCAGGCAGAAGACCAGAGAAGCGACTGAAATCCACAAACACCAACCAAAGCTGAACTTGAACCAGGGCAAGGCCATCCCCGACCAAGCTACTTTGTTGCGTAGGGAATTCCACCCGATGCAAAGCAGCGACAAGAACATGCGCAATATATCTGCACAGTTGCCAGTTGAAGAGGAAATGTTTCCCCAAAACTTAGCACTTTGTGTATAAAATGTAAGTTTCTGTGCGACCAACATAATGTTGGTATCATGGTGTTCATAATGGAATTTAGGAAGAATAAAGATGTATAATAAACATCAATTAAATTCATACATAAATTAAAGATCAACATTATAAATCTGAGGTTTTGCTATTCTCTTGCACTTCAATGTTTTGGAAATATTGAAGGTTTAAAAATCTTTATCTTTTAAACACTTACTGCGGCTTAGAGGAATCGAGATTCTAGGCATCGGTGGACGCCTAGGAGAAATCGAAAGGCCCTCTGAAAGGTAGGCAGTGTACCCACTTGCTAAAACAGAAATTCAATAAACAAAAATGTAATAAAGAACTTCATGCATTTGATTGAAAAGATGGCCACAGTAAAGGGTTCAGAAATATGTTTGGCAATAAAGATTTTTCATAATTAATTAAATTGAAAAGGGAGTAAAAATAGTGGATATTCAGAGAGCAATATAAAATAAATTAATATAATTTATTTCAATATCAATATACATTTACATGTTTGCTAAAAAAAATAACCGTAGTGAAACAAACAAAACAGACAAAACACTACAATAGCACCATACAAAAAAGAAATAAAACTAAAACATCACTTAAAAAAGTTAAAATTATCATAAAAAAGGAACTGATCAAAATTGCTATTTTTATGGAAACTAGCAGTGTACAGGTTTTGAAGCAGTACATATTTCCATTTTGGTCATACATTAGGAAAATAGTGTGGTCAAAAATATAGTTTTCATTAGCATGTATATGTAGCATATTTGAATTTTCAGCCATCTGGTCAGCTGGTACGGTCAGATATTCAGACTCCGCAATCTCTTGTACTACCGTATCTCTTTTACAGTGCGCATATATTCAGTGTTACAAGATCTACCCATGTGTTATATCCAATGGGGAATACATGTATATTTCAATAGCAAAATTGATACTCTGTTTTTCTAACTTGGCCATGTGAAATCGTACTAAATCATCACTGCAAGTTTGCACAAGCAACATACTAAACTCTAGAATAGGGCCATAAAAAATTAAATGTAAATGTGGTTTAGTCATGATCCAAGTAATTTGCTCTCACGAGTGCATTTTATACCAGGTCATTGGCGTCCTTGTCACACTATCTTGCTTAATAACTCCCCGGGTAGTATAAAGCACATTGCTACCGTAGTGCACATTTGCGTTCACTCGGCTGACCTGTACCAGTTTAATGTGTATGTACCACAGAGCAGTGTGTAACCGGTTAGGTGTAAGTTTGCTCTACACCTACCATCAGACCAGACCAGGAAACGAACATGACCTTCTGGTCACAAGTCCAACTCCCTCACCATTCATTATGATCAATATTGCTATTTTTATGGAGATTAGCAGTGTTTGTTCTCCAGAATATTAAAAAACCAACGCTCGAACATACCAGATGATTGTGTTGCGGCGGAGGCATGGACTTGCGGAGAAATTCGCGGAGATACAAGAATAGACGGCGGTGATGTATCTGAAAATAATATACAGCTATCACCTTTCTCATGAAATTCACGAATTTTCTTACTGGTGCAAACTACAATTCTGTGTACGGAAGTAGTTGTTAAATTCAAAGATTGTGGATGTTAGCAAAAGACATGGAGGATTAAAACAAAAAAACATTTCTTTTACTCATGTTAAATTAGTGTGCAATTACTATATGAGCCACGACACGGTGACCCAAGATACATCATCAAATTTGCCACTTTTTCAATTAATTATTTTTTCTTTGAGGCCAGGGCACCCGATCAAATTGCTTTAAATTATCATGTCTCATACTGAATTTGACTTAAGTTCAGGCAAAAACACTTGATAATACAATGTCTAATCTATTAAAACATTAGTTTTTCAAGGATTATAACTTGTAACTTCTAGTACATGTATGATTTATATTATCATGTTCTTTTGATACTTCAATTTACTCTCATATCACCTGCACAAACATAACTACCTACACTTGATGACATAAATCAATAATATTTAGTACATTTCCAAGTTGGTTTTGATGCTTCACTGCCCAGGGGTTGGACGCTGACCTGGGTCACAGCATCATGGCTCATATGACAGGTACAGAAGAAAGCAGTAAAAATGTCCATTTTCATCACACATTTAGAAAATAGTGTGATTACATGTATCCCTTTCAGTGCTACATACTTGGATTTTCAGCCATCTGGTCAGGAAGTGGTAGTGTCAGATATTCGGACTCGGCAATCTCTTGTTCTACTTCAGCCATAGGTCTACTTGAAGGGATTGTTGGGGGAGCATAATCGATAGGATAGTGTGAATCATATGAGAGTCTACGATTTTCATAGGTGTTTGCTAGAAATAAAAAAATTATTGCCAATGAAATACTAGTACATATTCCAATCTAAAAGCACATGATCTTCTTTGACATTCCCACCTTTCCCACATAATAAACCTAATTTATATTTGTCAGCAAGTTGCAAATAGGCAAGTATAGCCATGTTCATACATCGTCGGTTTACGGGTATTGAACTTCTCACTTAATCTTTGGGCAGATTTTCTCATGCACATGTATAATGCACTGATGAGAACGCCCAAATCTAAAAAATCAAATAGCCTGGTAGTCTTAAATACAGTCACAAAAGAAGG
The DNA here is from genome assembly GCA_019095985.1 of Streblospio benedicti. Lineage (NCBI taxonomy): Eukaryota > Metazoa > Annelida > Polychaeta > Spionida > Spionidae > Streblospio > Streblospio benedicti. The sequence goes on along the minus strand of CM032663.1, from coordinate 29,980,956 downwards.
CAAAATATGAATTTTTCAAGTTGAACTATGTATGAAAAAAGAAATCATTAATAAAGATTGTTTTTACATGGCAGCCAGATAAAGTCCATATTTATTTGTGTACTCCAAGTGTAGAATTGTGAGATAATGTTACATGAAAGTACACTCAAATATGGGAACTAACATGATGTAGATGCAGTAGCAGTATTGTCATCCAGATCATTTGCTACAGATGCAATGTTTGTAGGTGAATCTTCAAAATGGACTTGCTGCCGAAATCTAGATCTGTGTTGTACTGCTGGGCTGGATGATCTTGGAGAGCTTTTTTTTGATTGTTTTCGCATTGGAGTACCAGGAATGATGGGTTTGGGGGATTTACATGTACTGAAAAAGAATAAAGAATATGTATTATCCATCAGAAGTTTTGTATAAATAATTCTAAAATACCAGGACACTATACACAAGCCTAGCTTTATGCAGGCCTAAAATATTTGCCAATCATTCTTTATTCCAATTGGCTGAACACGTACATGTATGATTGACAGGACTGAATCACTACAGAGCAAATATTTACCTAGTTTTGGGATTGTGCTTTATTTTCGGAGAATCAAGTAGTTTGTCACTTATGGTCACAGTTTTTCTGGCAAAACGAGATTAAAAATGAGAACATCACATGCATATTTGTAAATGTGAACATACAATATACGTTAAAAATATCCTCACTTTTTTTGGAAGCTTTATTTGAAGCTCTTTTGGATGCAGTTGATGATTGCCTGTTTGCTGGTTGATCAGTAAATGCATTCTTTTCTCTCTTTTTGGCCTCCTGATTCTTCTCGTCTTCTTGCGAACGACTTGTCAGATAATTTCTGCTATGAGTGAACGAACCTGGAAGTAATAGTTACATTGTAATAGTATTGTAAAAATAAAAGAATAAAGCTATTGGTCAGAATTAGTCCAAACTGAATTCTCACATTATGCAAGCCGTGATGACTTGCATCATTGGTATCACAGCTTTTTACTTTACCCTCCCTTTATCAGTCCATGTTCATCATCATGCCATGGGAGAAATGGAAGGATTATTGTGGAAGTAAAAGCAATGCTTTGCAGTGGTGCAAAAAATCATAATACCGCTCTAATGGAAGACCCCCCTAAATGTTTTTTTCTGATTGATCGAGAGCCACAAACAGATGGAAGCATATTATATGATATACCATGCTTCATAAGGGTACTTTTTGCAATATACCACCCCTAATCCGGATTCTTTTTAATGACCGCGTTCGATTGGAATCTTCCCGTCCATTGGGTTGCATATCCAGGTGATTTGAATGACCTCATGACTTATTACAATCTATTTTGTTAGACACATTATATACACAACAAGCCTTCCCCCGTCTCCTACGGAGACATAACGCACGATGCAACAGAGACAAACGCACGCAACAACAATGTGATGGCTAACGTCGCACGCAGCAACAAACATACATAATGCACGCAGCATTTCTAAACCCTGAGACAGACATAAGCAGCAACAGACAAACATAACGCACGCAGCAACAATGTGATGCTTAGACCGAAGTTGCCATAAAAAAGAATCATTTTCATTCGATTTTTGATGGTAAGTCAGTTTTCTCGTCAATACTGATGAAAGCAAGCGCACGAAGAAAAAATAAACCCGTAAAAGGTGATTTCCTATGAAGTGCAACACTCAAAATGCGTGAAAGCGCCCCAGGAAAGTGATTACAGGCGAATTTCCAAAATAAAAAACAAAACAACCATGGCCACGCCCCTCTGCATAATTATATAAGAATACTAACAGTACACACATATACTAAAATGCCAAGAATTCAAACCATCAATAATATGTCTGGTTTCTTCACAATAATGTTAATGGCTGCTGGTTTCCAAGAAAAAGGAGCGATCAATAACGCATTTCTATGAGCGTCCCAGGTAGTTTAATATGTTAATGTGCATCAGAAAGTCTTCCAGTTTTAAATGCTATATCTTATGGTTTGTCGTGGTATAATGATAATATACCATGTTTGGTAGTGCTATATCGCATGCTCGGGGAATATTGCACAAATTCGGGCCGTGAATTAACCGATATACCACTACCAAACATGGTATATTTCTTAAATATCACGTCATCATTATTCAGCTTATGGATGCTAACCATTTTGGCAATGGGGCTATTGTTTGATTGTATTTTGTGACCCACTTCTACAAATATTAAGTGGTTTAAATCCATACATATGTATGGCATATATAGCCACTAAATATACAAATGTGTAAATTGAGATATTTTGTACAATTACAAAGTATGGTAATACATGTAACAGCATTGATCAGTAATGTAATCAGGATCAGAGACTGCTGCATAGCCTACTTTGCGTAATTATATAAGAATACTAACACTACACGCGTATACTAAAATGCCAAGTATTCGGACCAGATTCGGTCAAGCATCAAAATGTATATTAATCATCAATATTATGCATTTGATCAGTAAAATGCCTATTACAAAAGTTAGAGGTTTCTGATGGACATCTAAAATATGATCTTTATGATTGTTTAGTAGTCAGTAAATAAAAGTACATGTACACTACACAATAGATTTAAGACGTATACAATAACCAATAGCCATCAATTTGAGATGTCCATTCTTTCTACGATAAAATAAATACCTTTCTTACTTTTAACAAGATTATTTGCATTCCACCGGCACCACACCTTCCAATTCCAAATGATGCAATGGAAATCTTCAATGTTAATTTTTCCCTTCTTTAATCGATTCCAATGACCCGGAGGTGCTGTTATATGAAATACAAGAAGCTTGTCATTTGTAGATGATTAATCTATGTGTAAGAATTTATGGTTGCTGCATTATAAATAAAAAAAATCAACTTTTCTGACTAAATACATGTAGTAGCTTTAGTGGCCCAACAACATCCAAATTGTTTGCCCTGAAGAGAACTTTTATCAAAGGTGTGTAGTCTTATGCTTGGGTTTGGCTGGAGTTTGGGATATTTCAGATGTAATTTGATATACTGTAATTAATAAAGAAGTATACTTTCTACACTATTCTGACTTTTCATGAACGTTATATTGCCATTATGAGGAATGCAGAATTTAGTTATAAAACTGAATTTGTACTCATGGGAGCAGTCTCACACTTTGACCATTTCTGAATTCATGTTGAATGCACAGCCCATGAATATCAGATTAAACTCTTTACATTACTTCAAAAAGAATACATAGTATGATTTTTCATAATTCTAGCTTTTAATTCAAAACAAACAAAATATGCTGAAAGGATACACGCAGTTCGGCACACAATGTTCAAGAGCTCCCCAAATTATCTTATTTACACATACACACATATTTTTAATACATTCAATGGGGTCATGAGTAGGGGAGATAAAGGTTGCAACAAAAAGCCACACTTTGGATTAAATGTAAATGTAAATGTGGTGCTTTATAGTCCTGATCCAAGTATGGCTCTCATGACTTTACAATTTACACCAGGTCAATGGCACACTTATTGATCAGCATTTGATCAGTTCTCGTATACATGCATCGGCAGCACATTCAGCGCACAATGCTCATCACTCACACAATAACTCACTCACTCTTTCAACCCAATGACCTTTACCTATTTAACATGTAGGTACCACGGAGCAGGGTTGCAGGAGCAGTGTGCAACCCGCTAGGGATAGGTTTGCTCAACACCTACCACCAGACCCGGCTGGGAATCGAACCGACGACCTTCTGGTCACGAATCCAACTCCCTAACCATTCGGCCGCAGAAGCACACAAATTTAAAGCTTTAGGACCTGCTAAACCTTAATCAACCACACCTGCTAAACTTTAATCAGCCACTGAAAACAGTAGTCTCTTGACCCTAAAAAAGAATTAGAATCCTACCGTAAAAATAGGTCTTATCCTTCCTCATCTTTTTAATGGCATGCATCATGTCTGGATGAAAGTATAATGTATTTCTCCCAAATCTTAAACCAATGTGACGGACATTAGTTGATCTACGATTTGCATGAGCTGGATAACTGGGTGAATCTGGTGACCTTTGATGAGCAGGACAAGGCAATGGATCTCGTGGTCGGCTAACGGCAGGACGAGGGATGGAATATCGTACAGGTATATCCAATCGTGAAACAGCAGCAGTGAGTGCAGCTGGAAAAAAGATTAAGCAAAATGGTACATATACAAGTATAACATTTGATCAACATTGATATCAGCATAATTGAAAGAAAATTTGTTGAATATAATTTGTATCACACAGCACATTCTATATACATATATATGTACATATATACCGGGTACATATACACAAAAATGTGCATAACCTTTGACCATATTTATGACTAATACTGTGGGAACATGAAAGTAGAAACTTCATGTCTAGCTCTTATTTTCTACTATGGCACCATTCATGCTTTGAAAAACTCCAAATTATACAGTTTTTGACAGGGTCCTTAATGTGCCATCACTTGACCATTTTATGATAACTCAGAATAGCAGCACATACATGTACATGTATGTACCCATCTACCCTCAAGGGCTATACTGTTCCATTTAAATATCAATGAGCAATCAATTGAAGCAAAAGCGTTTTGAATAATGAATCTTTAAAAAATATGCACCAAAGATCTCACTATCCGAAAATTGAAACGTTTCGAAGGTTCTTATTAAAAATTAGTATCTCTGTATGTAATATAAATACATTGTGTATTTTTTGCATCTTAAGGGAAAGTTACACCTATTTTGTAGTGTAAAAGAGGGCTGCGCGGGGGTTAAAAAGCATGTTTTTTACTACCTCCCACTCACACAGCATACTTCATGAACCCTACTTATGAGCATCCAGGTCCCTATAATATTATAATATCCACTATCAACGTTGCATAAAGTACACAATAGCAACCTAGCTGCTTTTCGAATAAATCTGTGTCTGAGTGTCTGCTGAGTCCATCCTCGTCAGCATGTTTTCCATCTTTCACTGCTTTCTTAGGTGTGAACTCCTCCTCTGTACTGGACTCTAAAAAAGGGTTACACAGCAAAATTTAAGGACACAGATTTCATATAGACTTTGACCACCCTGCAAAATGACTGCTTTTCACATACTATATGTCCATTGCACAATTCTGATTAATGTTAATGTTAATACATTTGTAAAAAGAGTTAGAATAATTACTTTTTCTTATCTGATGGCAAAATGTTCAAGATAAATTACCCCATACCTTCAGTGGGAGATGGTGTTGTAATTGTACAGCCAAAGTTTGTACTCTGCTCTGGGTATCCACTTCTCGCTCGATTCCGGTGAGGTGGTTTTGGATCTGTGCAAAAAACATACATTGAAAATACTTTGGCCCATTACAAAAAGTGATCTTTGGTAGATGGTTATTATCTTTATTAATCATGAAATACAACATGTGTACGAATAGCACCTTCATACCTTCACTTGTACTTTTCTCATTGTCTGGAGAATAGCCATCATAATCCGGCGTTGGAGTTCGAGGAGCTTTCCGAACTGCATTCAAACAAAAACAAACATGTATTATGCTTGAATATGTAAATTCCTTGCACCGTGAACACAATCTAGATATTGATGAATAAATCATTGAAAATAATGTTCATAGTGGAATGAAACAACCCGGACAACAAAGATAACAAGATTATTAATTTATTCAAAATGCAGACCAATCAATTGAAGCAAAAACGTTTGGAATCACCCAAGAACTAAATATCTGAAAATTGAAATGTTTCTAATGTTCTAATACAAAATATATTCTCTGTGTATTATGAACCCCTATGCTAAATAACTAATTAACAGAACATTTAATTAAAAATAGTAAATACCAGATATAACAACCGGTTCATTATCTGCAAGAACTCATGTTCATGTTAATCAAATTAAACTAAAATAGGTTACATGCATCCTAATTAAAAATATAGTCTCTGTATTAAACCCCTATGCTACATAGCTAATTAACAGGACTTTTAATTAAAATAGTAAATACCAGATTTAAAAACAGTTTCATCATCTGCAATACTACATACATGTATTCATGTTAATCAAATTAAACTGAAATAGGTTTTATGCACCAATTGAAATAAACAAACTGTCCCATAATTACCTTCTTCAGTCTACAAATCAAACAACATGTGTCCATTCATCAATGAAATACAAAATTGTTAACACACTCTTAGTCACTTGTATATGCAGAGATGTTTGTAAACCAAAACAGATTTCCATTCATTCCATTAAAACCATTGTACATGCGCTGAAGTCTCACAGATACATGTTCTTACAATTATATCAATAGTACACCTTGTGCATATAAAAACAAAATTGTGAAACTCATTCACACCCTTTAGAGGCCACACTGCCCTCAAGGAGAAGGTGGCAAAGATGACAATAGATCATTCAATACCACACAATCCAATAAAGAAAAACATTCTGACAACATATCAGAATATTTGCTGTCCATCCAATCGTTTTTATGTTCACATAATTCTGTAAAATGGTACTCTTGCTTCATGGTCCGACAGAATGAATAAATATGGTTTTTAAAATTGCTCATGTTTCCAACGGTTAGGAGTGGTAAATCTGGAGTGAATAGGTTCATTTCTAGCCTACCAGTACAAAATGTAGTAAGGTTAGATTTTATTTTCGTGAACAGCTTGGAATCCACTTTGAGACAAATAATTTGTCGTATAGAACTTTGGTGCATGCATTTTTCAGTAGATAACTTAATAGAAGTATCTGTATTGTTAAAGACTGAAGTAGTATTTTGACAAAATTCATGCTGATCTTGAATTCCATAGCTGTATTAATCAGCATTTGTCTTTAGGGTTTACAGAAATTGCATATATACTCAATATTTGGGTCTCAAAGTGGTCTATCACCAATCTGTGTGTCTTTATTCTGAAAGAAGAATGAACAAATAATAGTTCTAAGATATTTCAAAATGTCCAATTACTTGTTAAAAATGTATTTCATGCACCACTAGTTAATTGATTATGGGTAAAATGGATACAAACTTTAAATGAATATTTCAATTACCTATCTACAATATATGATACAATAACTGACTCTTCTGACCACCACATAGACTACTCTAAGCACTCTAGCATACAAAGAATGTATTGCTCTTGTAACTAGTCTTGTTATTGTAACACAAACATGGATTACTCTTGCGCAAGCACCAGTTCGTTCTTCAGGTACCTCCTGATCATTCTGAACTTCCTGAAACAAACCAAGATAGACTAAGGAATAGATAATATAGAATATTCTTTTTGATCTCATGCTAGCTTTGTTTTCCATACCTAGCATTTTGCTTTTTCTTGAATCTTGCTTTTTAAAGTTCAATAAATAACAACTTAATTTTCAACATATGACGCACCACGCCATAACCCGGGGTCCGTGTGATGCCCCGGGGTGCCGTGAAATGCCAACCCCGGCATGTCGTAATGCCCCGTTTCTCCCGTGATATTTCCGAATATCGGTCGTTGCTAAAAAGCAGACCACCAAAAGAATGACTGCGATGTGCATTTTCGTTTTGTCACAATGTACTAGGTTGGAAATAAAGTTTTAATAAATTAAAAATAAATAAGATGTTTCTATTGTGACAAAACTTAAACATTTTACTTATGAATATTAACAAAATTTGATACCACAGCAGCCTACCAGTCATCACGGGTGTTGATGTTGAAAAAAAAATAATTAATTAGCTCAAAAATGCATTTTTTATTATTTTCACGGGCCGGGGTATCACGGTAACCCGGGTTACGGCGTGGTGCATCATATTGTATTTTCAAAAATTTGGTCTGAATTTATGAACAAGCAAGTATTTAAAAAATGAACTTATATGGAAATAACTAGTCTCTAAACATCTCTGAATAGTACTATTAAGACCAATATTTTTTTATTTAGAAAGTGGAGACTATCTGCAATACAGTATGAATAAATTTTATTGTCAGTATATAATCAAAGCACTCACCAGATCTTCAAATCTCTGAGACTCCATGAAATTCACTTGTGTTAGCCCCAAGTCTTCTATTGTCTTCTTGATGTCTTCACTTGTAAACATCCCACGGAATGTGTTTGTAGCAGTGCTGTAGCAAATTAACATCCAAGCTCCTCCAATGTCTGTTAGGTTCACAACAGCAACCTGGGAAATAAGGAACCAATGTTCAATTCTACATAGCAGACTATTAACAATCATTTTGAATACTGACGATGTTTTTTTGTGCATCATCATTATCCGTTGACGTCGATTATACATGGAAGTTGTGTCGGACAAGATTTTTTTGCTTTACAATGTAGACATGAAATATTTCGATTCTTTGATTCCCAGGTAATAAATCTAGTACACAAGATGGCAAACCAGAACATATAATGTATTGTAAAAAAATAAAGCATGTAAACAGATTTATGCCTTCCATGTTAACACATCCTAGATTAACATATGTAAGATTTCCCCTAGTCACTCACATATTGGTCATTAAGCATAGCCCTCAGCTGGTTGTGTTGATCAACTTCCTTAATCTCAATAACAACTTCACCTTCACAGAACCGATCTTTTGGATCTAGTAATTTGATTGAGTAGATTGCAAAATCAATTGCGTTTGGCTCATCCCAGTTCCCTCTGCAAATAGGTAAAATAAGAGCTTCGAGGTATAAAAAGCATTCTGGTATGTAGAAGCTGGATGTTACATCACGTTTTAGGATATTCCCCTTTGTAAAATACAATGTACACTAAACTTTCTAGTAATTTCAATAAAAAAATTGAAATTTAGACCCTTTTTTCGTAGCACTATTTCAGACAGAAAAGTAACCTTAAAGAATATCTTCGAGCTCAGCTTCATTCAGATTTTGACTTAAAAACAATCCCCCCAAAAACTTAGGAAGCCTCCCAAAGGCTCCCATGCCTCATTATGTAGCTATATACGGCCCTGAGAAAAATTAATTCTAAAAAAACAAATTCTTCTCACTTGCATGAAAAGAGTTTAACTTTATTTTTATATTCCTGCAAGCATACATGTACAATGTATGATATCTAGGAAAGGAGTGAAAACAATACACTAATTCCACTTACATATTATGATATGTGGATAGAGGAATGTTTTCAGCATCGACAGTGTAATTGAACAGGTGATCCGTACCCTGACTTATCAATTGGTGTTCAATCTGCTGACTTATCACCTGATACTCCTCTGAAAAGTAGAAAAGTTGAGAATTGTGTTCTGTTTATTGTTGGAACAAATACATTGCATGGTACAGTAGAGCCTTTATCTAATAAGACCACACAGGAGACTACCCTCAAGTGCATTCAATAGAGGCGGTCTCTTTAATCTCCATATTGGAGGATCGCACTGGGGTATTTATGAGGGTTTGGTACAACAAAAAATTCATGCCAATTGGCTAATAATGCATGAAAATATTTACATCTAGTCGGATATGGAACAACCTAGACAGATTACTTACCATTGTTATAATCTCCAGACATCAGGGATTCTTTAGACACTGATCCGAGATCTTTCTGGAAGATTAGCACAGTCAGTTACATTTCGAGCAAAATTGATAACTTCAACACTTATGGAATACTTGAAAATGTGTAAATCATTTTTTTTAGAAAATCTGAAAGATAAATTTATGCAAATACTGACAATGATGCTTTGTAGGAATAGAATGAAAAATAAGGTTTTGCTCTGTAGCAAATATATTGAACGAATTGTGAAATAAAAAAGGTTAATAAAGTGTTGATATAAATGTATCAAAGCACATTACTCTTCTGTGACTAACCCAGCCCCCAGAATCACTGATCCCGGAAATCTCAACACCACAAGCAGCAGCAGTGAGTTCTCACCATTCGTTTATAGAACTTGGACATCTCAATTATCATTTCAAAAGTCTTAAGGATAATGCTCAGTCAAAAATACATGTATGTTGTCTTTTCCATTGAAAGTATAAACTAGTTAAATATTCATAACACTATATAAAAATACCATGATGACTTGTTAGCTGAACCCGGTCACATGTTGTATAATCAAATGATCTTTGACAGACGTCCCATTTAACATTAGTGTGATAGGCAGCTTCTTACGTGCACAATGAGGTTACGTATGACGAAAATCATTCGTTTTACATTTCCCGCCTACACATGTTTTGATGGGCTTAACGCTATCTTTTATAGTGATATTTAAATTTCTTAATATGTTTTAACATTTAATTTAAATCAAAGGAACTTTCAGAATGCACGAAGGACATCATAATGTTTTTATGCATGCATAGTTGTTTGGCCACTGAGCATTATATTTAAAAAAGGCATGAAGTACAGCTATGATCGGTTAGAAAGTCTTGCATACCCTATTATTGTAAAATTCCTGTGATTGCTTTCTATCTTTCACCACAGACTTTCCTTTACGTGAAATGCAGGAGTTCTTGCGGGGTGATTTATTATTATTGTCATCTTTGTTTTCTTTCAGTTTCAAATTTCTATTTTCCAATCGGTTATTCAAAAGTGGTATTGTTAGAGAGATTTCTTCTGTGACGTCCTCATTACCAGACAAATGGTTCATGATTTCTCCATGATTGACATCAACTGCCAATTCTGTGAATTCTACTATAGTGGAATCTGGTTCACTGTTGAACTGCACATCATTCAAGTCACACTCACTCTCAATATTCAAGGAGCAAAATGATGCTTTTGGTGAAGATGGTGCTGAAATAAAAATGTTATTACAAAACTACATAGAGGATTATATTTGTCCAACAGTTCTATCATGGTTTCAATCAGATTTTAAATTTTACAAAATACTATCAGAGCAGTCCAATTTTTTTCAAAATTAGTTACAATTAACATGCTGTTTAAATATGGAACTAATGTGGAAGTTTGTGGAGTAAAATTTTCTATCAAAACTAAAAAGGGGTAATGAATATCAAAACGAAAATTCTAGGAATGATACCCTTTTTTGCCAGATCTACATTGTAATCTTTATTATTCTGATTAGTTTATTTAATAGCGAACAATTACATGGAAATGTAATTTTTTCAGTTTCTTTGAGAGACCATCTGACATTTTAAACAGGCCTAAATTGGGGATTAAGTCCCATGGTTAAAACTTAGAACAGCAATATTTTTATTTGCATTCTAGGGGCTAGTCACTCAAGTGATGCAGTAATGTGTATGCAAATCAAAAATAATAAACTTTGCTGTTCTAATCAGTGGACCTAATCCCCAAGTTAGGAATGTTCAAAATGTCGGACTGTCTCACAGAAACTGAAAAAATGCCTTTTTCGTGTAACTGTTCACTATATTTATGTAAACCAATAATAAAAATCACAATGAGGATCTGGAAAAAAATAGCGTATCATTGGTATAATTTTTTATTTTGATATTTAGTCATATTCATTTTTAAATTATGATAGAAAAAGTTATTCCATGAACTTGAAGTCAGCGTATTGAAATAAATAGTCATATTGTAACTTAAATTTAACTTAAAATTACCCCTACATGTAGGTGCAGCTTCCATATTGCTCAAATTCAATTGCACTTCTTGTGATCCTTTAAATCTATGTTGGGTGCTGTCTGAACCTCTGCACATTCTTCATAAGTAGATGATTCTTGTACAATGTCTAATACAGGTGGTTTAAACTAAATTTCGCTGCGATTTTAGCTTCAAAATGTTGAGTAGGAGTGGTAGCTTAGTCATTTAAATGTTAAATAAAATTTATGCTATTATAAAGAAGTTATTGGCTTCACAAATGAAATATTTCAATCACAAATTCAAGTGAAATTAAATTCACTGAAATATATCAAGGATAAACAACATTTATGGTTTGATTTGAAAAAAAATTAAAAATGTCTCAATTTTCAAATTGAAAGAAAACAAATAGGTTTTAATGTCTTAGCATTTAAATATTGAAAATATCCACATGAAATTCTGTGAAAGAATTCCATAATCTAGGAGTTAGGAATCATTTGATATAAACTTGCCAATGATCAATAAAATTTAAGTTTTCCGAAATTTCAACTCCTCAGGACTGACCTCGGTAACATGAAGGACATAGGGTATTTACTTGATTTATCAATAAATTAAGAGTTATCAGTGTTCTAGATATACATATATCTTACTGTAATTTAACCACAAAAATTCACCTGTAGACGTCTCTTTAGTATTCCTAGTCATCAACTCTCTTTGTGTATGCTGTGGCCCATCTGAACCTAGAAGAGTGCGGTCACTCTCTGTAAGGGCTGCTTCAAGCATGGCTATTTCATGATGTTGCCCAACACCTACATCATCGATGGAATTTCTACCATCTGTAGTTTGTGTATTTGAATCCAAATTTACTGGAATTGTAGTAACATGATCTTCATTCTCCCTACTATATAAAAGTTCCCCATGACGATTGTTAAAATGTGGATCTTGTACAGGTTGATGTGCATCTAAATATTTTACTTCTACATCCTCAGTTAAATGTGCAGTAGTTTCTTTAAAAAGGTGTCCTCTATCAACTGTTTCAGATGACAAGTGATCTGTAAATCAAATGATAATACATTTCTATGTAAATATCAAAGAATGAATTTTCAACAATAAGCTGGACATTGTTTTTACAAATAGAAAAATTTGCTCCAAATTAATATACTTGCTTTATTTTAAGATGCAAATTTTGTTACATGTAAGTATTCATATATTCTTGAGTATGATGATTACGTTGTGCTAACAGGTATAAAATAATTTCTTGCGCTATACATGCATGTTATGTCTCTCATAGATACCTGATGATGATTCAGCAATGGAGGACAGACGGTCAACATTCCTTACAGCCCGAGCATCTAAAGTACCAGTATTTTTACCATATTTAAAACAACCACTACATTTACAAACGTTTCATTTAAAGATGCTACACACAGTTGTAACAGCTGATGACTAGTAAAACTCTTATGATTATAATGGCATATATATGTTCACACCAATACTGTTCTGGGTAATGATACGAAGAAACCAGTGGCCCACATGAAGCCTAAACTGAGGACGTTAGATTATGGCTGCACTTGCCAGTCCAACACCAATGAAAGGTAAAATGTGAACCTTAAATGCTGAAGATTATGGAGATCTCTTAGTTTTCTTAACCAGGTATATTTAGATGCACAGCCTAAGGCAAACACATTTGAAATCACAAGTTTAAAGATTTACACATACTTCTGTTTGGGCTGTGAGAACGCCCAAATGTCTGCCGAGACTGGATTCTATCATTCAGATCATCAGATAATGGAGTAGCACGAGGTATTGTGTTGTTCTAAAACATGCAGATATAGTTTTATGTGGAAGTTCAATATCATGTCAAATGTTTCTCATTTTGGTTATTGAAAATAGCATATACAGCTTACCCGGTAATACACCCGCATTTGTTGAAGGTCACTGTCTGACTTACTTCTCCTCCTAATTACTTGTCTCTTGACAACAGGTTCAGAACATGATTTAGTTCGATGTCTCTTTGGTGGTGAATCTAAAGTATTGATTATATTACACATATAATGAACACATGAAGGGAGGTGCATTAATATGAAGTATGAAAATCAGTGCTTGAACAATTAGCCTGGTACCAAAACCCTGAAGGGAAATGGACGGAATGTTCAACATTCTATAACATAATAGTGCACATTATGAAACATCTACATTAGACCTGCATGCTCACTGGTGCTTCTGCTAGCCCAACATGTTGAGCTCCAATTGATTAAATTATCTATATCTGCGAGAGACTCCTAGGAACAAATATATACGGCTGGATCTGATCTGGATCTGGATTTATACTCCGCAAACAATCAAAAGAGGGAGAGAGTGCGCATTTAGGGATGAGCCCCTTTGAGCCTGTTCTTTAAGGTGGATGGTGAGCACGCCTCCCCTACTGTAGCTGGCAATGAATTTCACGGAGGAATGTTTTTGTATACAGTACTATCCCACAGAAGGAAAAACTTTCGACTAGCACTAAGTCTTCTAGGACGTCTGCTAGTGCGGAAGCATTCCCAGGGGATAGATCTACTTGAAAGTTTCATAAAGATTAAATAGTATTCATTGGTTTCAATTCTTGCACCACAGAAATTTTCATGTTCTTGCATCTTATATTCAATATAAAGTTTGACATAAAATGATGCCCCTCCCAATATAGCGACTGGCAGTCTTCTCAGGGAGCTGTTATGACGGACATTCTACTTTTTACCAGCAGCCAAGAATCGAATTTCGGAGGCATTAGTAAGTAACTTTTGAGACTAAATTTGCTTTAATTACGATAGTTTTTCTTACATGTACCTATTCGTGCAAATGGCACGGTTTCCACTTTAGAAAGAATTTTCACACTATACTTTCAAAGCCATTTCCCTCTTTACACTCAAAGAGCAACGCATACGTACAAATTTGTTTAAGTCATACTGTGATTGTAAAAATATAATGTAAAATAAGCATTTACCCTTAGTGCTATTCGGTGCCATTTTCGTGTGTACACTTTGCTTATGCACAACGACTGACAAATATTTGCAAATCACGGACGAAGTAAAGTACTGAAGAGTCAGTACTTAACATATCAGTGATTTTACAATATGCAGAATCATTGGTCCGTGGCTGATTAAGTTTAGAATGAGGCTACAAACAACACAATGGGTGTTCGTAATTTATGAAAGAATAACTTAATATTTGTAGGGCTTGGCAACACATGGACACTTCTTCCACGGTCGATCCCCACCGTCACTAGCATCTGAGGGGTGTTGTAAATGTCGATAAAACATTAATTTCATAGGCACATCAGGGAGAGCGCAGCCTGCGTCCCACTGCTCCCTTTTCACACAAAATGTCTCATTCTCACATTTTTCCCCTTTTTTGTTTGCTTTTTTTGTTTGCCTTTAAAAAAAATCATTATTGCTTGTCCGCTAGCTGTACATGTACGTAGCGTACACGAAAATCAAGAAACCCTGTTATTGTGCACCCCCCACCTCCCTCCAAAAGAAAAAAAGGGATATATGCCAATGAGTTTAATTGAATTTTCTTATGATTTTGTCATCAAATATAGGCAGTTATAGGCTTTGGGGGTGTACGGCAACAGATCTCGATGATCAGTGAATTTTGTCTCCGAAATAACATAGCCACATGTTTGACTGAGTTTGCAGTTATTTATACAAATTTCTGCAGGGAAAATTGTTTTGATATTGCATTGTATACATTTGTTGTATGATAATGCATATGATATTGCTATTAACATTTTAAAATTTCTAATGAAGTTTTTCTTTTAAATTTCTATTCAAAACTTCAAATTTGTGTACCTCTTTTGGATATCAAAGGCAACACAAACAGACTAAAATAAGATGGAAAGTATTTTATTAAGCAAACTAACAGAGAAAGTGAGTTTAGTGCGTGAATAGAATGAAGAAAAACACGTAATTACAAAAAAAAATGATACATAACAGATAAACATTGACAAAACCAAACATAAACACAAATAGTCCTTGTGCATCCCGTCTTCACAACCATGTCCTCGGCGAGGACCCTTTTGGACTGGCTTCTTTTAGCCATTCATGTATTATGGTGTGCTCATGCAAAGATCTTGATAATTCTCCTTATGAAGCGCCGGATTTTGCTTGGACGCTTAAGCGTTGTTCCTGTGAGACCGTCCGAGTTGCTGTTGCAAACATCATCATAATCTTCCATCTCGCTTTTTACGTCCTCGACTATCGTGTGCAATTCCCGTTTGAATGGGTATGCTGGCATGAGTGTATCCGGCATTGTGACACGTGGTTTCTTTGGTATTTTTGGCGCTTGGCTTCGAGGCGGAGAAACAAATCTAGGTAACGCTATCTAGAAGAGGAAACACACAACGGATTAACAACTAATGATATTTAGGTGCATTTTCCCCCTTAAGATTTCAATTAATTATACGTTTTGATACAAAAGTTTAAAAAGTGCTAATGTCTAAGACTTTACGTGTAGACAGTGAGGTAAAGCTATAATCTACCTGCGTTGCCTTATCACATATGGTATCTGAAAGGGAGAAAAAAAGAAATAGAGAAATCAAACATATGAATGTGAAATATGAAGAGAAAAACACACAACAGATTTCCAATCAATTATATTTAGGTGCACATTTATTTTATTTTATTTACAATTTCAATTAATTAATCATTTTGATTCAAAAGTAAAACAAAGGAAGTGCCAATGTCTAAAAGACTTTAGGTGTAGACAAGTGAGGTAAAAGTTATAATTTACCTGCGTTGCCTTAATACATGTCGTAACAGGGGTTGGCATCTGAAAAGAGAGAGAGAGAGAAAAAAAATCACTAATTGAGAAATCAAACATACGAGTATGAAATTATCTGCGTGTTGAAAATTAAAGAACAATGACCAAATTATATGTTTCTAATCTAACTAGTTTTAAGCATATATACTTGAGTGGCTTTGTTGGTATTCTTGGTTTTCTTAGTTTTCTTGAACCACTTAATTCCACGAGCCATTCTGATATATTCAAATAGATACGATGAATAAATAATTAGTGAAAATAATAATAAGATTAATCAATTTGCTCAATTTGTTAATCGCTCACGAAGAGGTTTCTACGTAACTAAGTTGATGGGGCAGTGTAATTGGTGATCACGTGCTCAACACGCGTTTTGATTGGATTACCGAATCACGTAGTCACGTGCATGGGATTAGGAGGAATCTACCCGTTGTGCAGAGGTATAGGCTAGTGATTATAGTATTAAAGTGTATTTTATTTTGTATGCTATGATAGTATGCTGCTTATTTTTATTAGTATTTTCTAAAGCTGTCTCGTCACGGTCAAGGAAGTGTATTTGATTTCCGTGGCTATTTTGGATTGATAACTCACTGTGGATTTGGCGGATACGACGCACATGCACACGTAACGGCACAAGTTGCACAACTCACTTGCTCTAGGAAATGACATGGGAATGGTCAAATTATGAATCATGAATGAAAAACAAAAAACAAAAACAAAAAACAAAATGAAATGAGCAACAAAAAACGGAAAAATATATTTTTGCATCCAGATTGAATAATTTGAATGAAATGAGCCGTTTATGTGCACACACACTGGATTTAAGTAACAGCTAGGCTGCCCCAACAGGAACACGGAATCCTATATATCTGCATCCAGATTGAATAATTTACAACACATACTGAGGTCACACACACACACATACACACACACACACACACGCACACACACACACACACACACACACACACACACACACACACACACACACACACACACACACACACGCACACACACACACACACACACACACACACACACACACACACACACACACACACATGGGTTTAAGGTTTGAGATTAATATTCTTTTACGGTTGAAAATGAAGTTTGACTCACTGTACATAATGAACATGAAGAGATTTTACAAGGAACTGACTGAAGTAACACAATAGGCATTTTTCTTTTTAAATTTTTGTCAACATGAAGAGATTTCACAAGACTTTCATTAGCTCAATAGACAGACACATTTGTCACGGTTAGTTCTGTCGGTAACTACGCTCACCAATAAAATGTTATCTTTGCACGTCTGAAGAAAAAGCTCTTGGGTATGTAAGAAAACGTGCCTTTTATTCATCAATCGTGGTAGAATGTACTTTGTGCCGTGATTAA
This sequence comes from Streblospio benedicti, assembly GCA_019095985.1. Taxonomy (NCBI): domain Eukaryota; kingdom Metazoa; phylum Annelida; class Polychaeta; order Spionida; family Spionidae; genus Streblospio; species Streblospio benedicti. The sequence goes on along the minus strand of CM032663.1, from coordinate 29,963,290 downwards.
TCCAACGTTGCCATAAGATATACATCATATGACGTGAAAATTGAAATATTGTAGTGGGAAAGGGTGCTGGATGTGCCTATATTGGTGTTGTGATATTGCAGATCATACATGTATATGGATAGTTGCACTGAGCCACTCTGCACTTGGCTGCCGACTGTACGTAAAAAGAATGGGGGTAGGTCACCGTAGGGGTGACAGTGTCATAAGTTGGTAGTTTTAATATCAGGTGCTATCTTAGTAAATAATTACGTCAATGCTCAATATTAGGACCACAATGATTTGCTACCTATATCTACTTATATTAGTGCACTATAGTATGTAAGTGAAGTTTCTGACTGTTAGGGATTTTCAAATGAATACTTTTCTTTGCAATTGCAATCACGTAAAATTAAATGACAAATAACAGTGACAACCTTTTTTCTATGTATTTTACTACATATCAATTATTTAGACACGAAAATTAGTGCTTCATATAGATTTACAAAATGATGCAT
>CM032663.1:29943410-29955875 GCA_019095985.1 Streblospio benedicti | reverse complement strand
AAAAGGACACGATAAGTGACAAGGGAATGATGTTGCCTAAAAAAGACTCACCTGGGCATGATGTTGCCCACCACCCCCGCCACCACGGGCCCACAGTGCAGACCCACGCGCAGCTGCAGCTGCTGCTGTGGCCGGTGCCGGATCCGGAAGTGCGTCACCTCACTGAGCAGATCAAGGGCACAGTTGGCTATCTCGGCACTGTGGCGCTTGCCGTTCCTCACAGGGACGCCACTCACACACATGTATGCATCACCGATGGTCTCTACCTGAATGGATGATGGATACTTCACATTCAACACGAGGTATCTATTAAACACTATTTTTTTTTTATTTCTCTTATAAACTGTTTCATTATGCAAGTACAGCTCACCTTGTAGAAAGTATTATGAGTATTTAAAAATCCTTATGCATAGTACTAATCAATTAATACACTAAGAAATTATTTCATGACTTTTATTTTGTTTCTCATGGAATAATTGATACATGTATATGAGGGATCCACACATTATGAACATTACTCTATTTCAAGCAGCATCCATAATATCTCACTTGCATCATAATGGTCATTTTTTACATTTCTCATTCTATAATTTGTAGAATAACTCCCCCATCATACAAGCAAAACTAAAACACACAAACCTTGTAGACATCATGCTTTGCAATGATGTCATCAAAGCATGTATAGAGATCATTGAGGAAGTCAACAATCTGCATGGGCGAGCTCTCTGAGGCCAGCTGGGTGAACCCCATAATGTCTGAGAAGTAAATGGTGGCCTCCTCGAAGTTTTCGGGCTTCACAAATGTGCCGGCTTTGAGGGCCTCAGCCACGCTGGCAGGAAGCATGCGGTAGAGGAGGCGGTCTGTCTTCTTCTTTTCTTCAACCAACTGTTTTGAATTAAGTCAATTACATGAAATTGCTTTTTATGAATTGTAAATCTGATTTATGAGTGGTAAAATCAAAACAAAAATAGACCTCTGAACATTTTCTTGTGTAATCAATCTTATGTTTTCCTATAGATGGGTTATCATTGAGGAATATGTTGACACAAATGAAGCTTAATAGAAAATAAAAAAATACACTTTTATGTAAACTATGAACAAATACTTGACCAATACAACTTCCTACCTGTTCTGTCCGTTCTTCGACGATTTCTTCAAGGTTGTTGGCAAATTTCTCCATCATGTGCAGTATATTGTCCAGAATGTTGATCTCACCACCTGTAATCTTCCGCAGACTACTGCGGACAGACTGGAAGTTAGGTCGCTGATCAGGATTCTCATCCCAACAAGATCTGAGCAGTTGGATCAATGGTTTGCCAAGCTCACTAGATTCTGGTAATGCAGGGCGGTAAGGGATACTCTCTCCATTCCGAATGCGATTCACAACATCTCTTGGAGTAATGTCATCGAAGCAGTATGGCTCCATCCTCATCATGATCTCATAGCAGATGATGGAGAAACTGTAGACGTCACCTTTTGGTGTACCTCGAGGTGGAGGGAAGTTTTCACGCAGGATCTCAGGAGCAGTCCATAGCTTCCGCTTCATGGTGTCTGCTTCATTCTCTTGGAAGTCTTGTCCTGCGGGTAAAATAAGTCATTTGACACATCTGAATTGCTACATTATGCTTATAATTGACAGATCAAGCTTTTCAGAATACAGGATAGTTTCCCGACAAGTAAGAAGTCCATAAGATCTTGTAAATGTGACAGCGTAAAACACATATAGGTCTCTTTGAAGGGCTAAATATCAAAGACGCATGTCCTCTGAAGGCAGTCGATTTATATAGATTAATAAAAACATTCCAACTAACTAGCGTTGTATTTCATTTTAACAATGTAAAAGAAACTTTTAGGCCATATGTACCATTAATTTTCTTAATGGAGTAAAGATGAGAGAAACATCTACCAACCTGCAAGAAAGCTGGGTAAACCATAATCTGTGATCTTCAGTGTCCAGCGGTTATCGATCAAACAGTTTGAGCTTTTCAGGTTGCCGTGAGAAACCATATGACTGTTGTGCAAATACAGCATACCTTTGAAAAAAAAATTGAAAACCAATTGAAGTAACATTATATATTATAATATAGTGATTAGAATGTCTATAATTATATGATGTTAAGGTTCTAACAAATGTACTCACCACATTTATTGACTTAAGATATCATCACCCTAATCAACTTGGTCTTACATACCTCACAAGGCTCATATTATATGACATTGGGAACAGAATGTGAACCTTTGAGTAATGTGAGACCAAGATGCTGTGAATATTATACTTATAATTATATATAGTACAAATGGCCTAGCTTTGACAATGTTGATCATTGATAAAAGCTAGAAGATTTGCCACAGTATGTTTGAGTGGTACATGGCTAGCACATAACATGTACATTGCACAAACTCACTTTTGCTATCACAAATATGCAAGTACAGGCCAGTTGGTACAGATACATTATTCTTGCACTTATCTTGTGATCTTACCACTCAAAAATATAATCATTATACGTGTAGGGACCTGCACATAACGTAAACTTGGATGACTATAAGTCTTCAACATGAAAGGATTATTAAAAGCATGCAAACTGTTTTAGATGATGGTAACTTGAATATTGTTTCAGTTTAGCAACCAACCAGCCAAGCGACCAAACCCTCCCACCTAACCAAACCAGCCCAAAACTTTACACCTGTATACCTTTGGCTATGTCTGTCATAAACGAGAGCTTGAAGGTGTTATCGAGCTTGATGGCATCGTCCATGATGACGTCCTGTACCGAGCCCTTGGCACAGTACCCCCAGATGAGGCAAATGTTGGGCGGCTCGATGCATGCGCCAACAAACACATTCAGGTTGTCGTGCACAATCTCCTTGAGTTCGTTGAACTCCAGCAAGACATTACGGCTATAAATGAAAGGTTGCATTCTACTTTTAGACCTTCTGACATTTGTTGGTAAATTTTACTACTTCATGAATGATGGAGGACTACTAGTTGGTCTTGGCAGATTGTATGTCATTTTGTTTTCCATAGAATGGTCCTACATGGGATCTGAAAATAAGTGTCATGTCCGCGTGTCCATGTTTAAGACATTCCAAAATTTTCTTGTGTCACTTTAATGTGATGTATGTATACCATTGCCATGTTTGTCAAATATGTTAGGAATTTGTGGTGAAAATGGATTGATAAGAATCTATATATAAGCTATATAGTAAACTATAATTTTCGTACATTCAATATTCACATATTTCGATATTATCATTAAAGGCAGTACCTTAGCATCATGTGTGTTTTCTTTATGTGTTTTATGGCCACAATGACTCCTCCGTACATGCCCACATCAGTGAACATTTGACCTGTCAAAAGAATCAGTATTAGTATTAAAATACCAGTACATGTATCATCAAGGACTTTTGTAGATCATGTTCGATCAACTTCATAACATACTCAACATTATTATGACTCAATTAAATTTCATATGCATTTTATACTGTACAGATCTAGACAAAGCAATTGTTTCAGAGTCTTTGTTTTCTGATATGAAAACCCCAAACAATACCAAGGCATCTTATATTATAAATGGCTTAAACATAAAATCTAGAGACATACCACCCCCAGTTGCAATAGATGGCTGAGACCGTGTGACAGAGGATGACATTTTCGACTTTTCATCTAGTGTGTCCAGAAAGGAATGGGAGCTTCCAACGCTTGGTGTGCTGCCTGTCTTTTTACCTGTAAATTCGATTTCCAAAAAAAGTCAAATGTAGATGTTTGTCTAATTTACAAAGAACAGAATTACATTAAATTTTAAATCTTACGCATTAAGCATACTTTAGAGTAGTAAAACAGAAAGACCATAGGGGCAAACATTTTGAGATCAAGACATACATGTACAAAGAAACAGTCAAAACGCCAACAATAAAAAGAATTGGTATTGGACGAAAACTGTAACAGTATATTTTCAAAACTCCACAAAACTCACCCTTCACAGGTTCAATGTCTTCATAGTTGATCTTCCAGCTCTGTATGAGTAGCCCTGTCTCAAACTTTGCCCTGCGATAGAGAAAGACGCCGACCCCGATACCGACCCCAATGGCTACCAGCACCAACAGCATGATGAGGATCACAACCCATACCTATTGGAAGTGAGACAAGTCAATAAGTTTTATAGTCTGCTATCCATACGCTCAGTTAGTGTTTTGCATTCAATTGCCAGACCTTGCAATGTGTAAGTAAAGATAATGTAGACCTAGATAGCCAACTTAAAGGTCTCAATGGTGATTGCATTACTGGGGATTGCCCACCAGATTCAGTGCTGCCACCTAAATACCGTAGTCTATGTTGCGGATTTGCTGCTTATTGATAGGGTGAATTATCTGCAGCCATATCACACTTTTTACATGCGAGTTGCTGTACTTTTGTATCTAGGTCTACATAGGCAGATGCAGTTTTTTTTAAAAGGGTGGGCGCACGTAAGGAAAGGGGGGAAGCACTTATGGGATTTCATGAAAAACCCTATGAAAATAAAGTATTTTGGTGGGAAAAGGGGGCGCGTGCGCCCCCTGCGCCCCCCCTGGATCTGCCTATGGGTCTATACCATTTGTGGTTTAAGTACCAGGGAGTGGTGGGAAAACAAACAGGGATGATTAATGTTACACCCAACACCACACTTGGCAAAACTTGAACCCATGATCTCAATTCTGGTCATGAATCCCACTCCTGATCCACTCAGTACACCATTGAGCAAACTCTATGGGTGGAATCCATGGATTCTATGACGTCTATATCTTAAGGTTGCACTGTTGCAAAGTTCATATTTTGAAGACGCTATAATGGTATCAAAAGATGGATATAAAACTGTTTGTGGTCACTTGAGTGTTAGCACTCAATGTCTAGTAAAGTTCAGGTACTCACTGGAATGTTCACATCAGGACAGAACTCATTCTGGAAGCCACATGGAGGCACATCAGGAGGTGCGTTTTCGTGCCCCACTTTTCCGTTTGGCCACCTTGGGGGAAGAATGTTGGGGAAGAACTTACGCTCACCATTGTCTGTGTTAATGACTTCTGCTATTTTTAAGAACGTACCTGGTAAAACAGCAAACGTTTTAGAATGATGTTTATTAATAATATAAAATGGTAAATTCGGAGTTGGGGTGCGCAGATCCCCAATAAAAAATCGTCCCTAATAGCCCCACATTCGTAAGATTCCAACTGACATCCCCAGTCCACTCACCTCACCCCGCCTTTAAGAATGTGCCAATGATCGAGATAAATCTACATAAACAATAACCACTCATATCGGATTAGATATGTCAATTGTGCATGATTAAACATTTCTGTTTACGTTGATAATAAGTAACAATACTCATATTCGAGTACTATACACTAAAATAACTACAGTAAGACCACTCGTGAGACTGACTTCAAGTAGTTTCAATAGAGAGGTGGACTTTGCACGGAGGTTCATTTCGGTGACTTTATGAATGTTTGGGACCATGAAAAATTGTCCTATTACAGAGGTGGTCTCAATACAGAAGTGGAGGTTCTACTGTCCCCACACACTAGAAAGGGATCATTTGATCAAACTTTAAAAATGGAATCAGTACCATTAGGATGCATGTCGGTGATCCAATAGTCGGGCTCGCGGTCTCCATTCTCATCCAGCACCAAGTTGCCAGTCATGCCCTGGAACGCCTTCCCCCTCAGCTGTTGGGCAATGGCCACCCCCGAGCGCGGGTCCGTGCCCTTGGTGAGAGACTCGTTGAGAGAGACGGCGTACAACATCATGGCGTCGTACAGGAACGGCGAGTACTTGTCTCCGTACGCGAAATCCGTCATGTCGATGAGGCCACCAACGTAGGCATCCCACGGCGGCAGGCGCATACGACGGGCCACCTTGTGGGGAGTAGACTTTTTTTCACTTCACCTGATTCCTTCTTTATTTTCATTGTATTTTGTTTGTTTGTTGTTATCATTTTGAGGATTGAATATGAAGGAGGAATGACAGATGAATATATCAGTTTAAAGCGAATTTCTTTAATTTAATGGTATTTATAGTGTTGATAATATTTACCGTGTGCGTATTGTATCACAGATTACACATGGGATATTGTTTACTACTTCAAAAACATTTGAGGGTGATTTTTACTATAGTCTTTCGTCATCACATGATGTGGTCCACTCTATTTTTAGTTTTAACGTCTGTTAACTACAACACACCACGGGCACATGCATCGTAGAGGGTAGAAGCCAACCGAGACTAGTCTAACGAGTGTCTATTCTTTCCCCTTCATTGTTCAAGAATATATACAAATTGTGTAAGTTTGTTGAGTATGTATCTTCTGATAATTACCCTCTTCTATCCTGGAAGGCAAACATTGAAGCGAAAAAGAATAGACACTCATCAGACTAGTCTCAGTTGGCTTCTACCCTCTACGATGCATGTGCCCGTGAACCCACCCACTCACACAACGATGAACAGCCACGCGCATGCACTTAGTACCTCCTTCCTGAAATCATTAACCGCTGTACTGGAGAGACTGGCCAGAGTGACATGGAAGACTGCCTCAAAGGCCTGCTTGGCCTGCATGTCGCGTCCGTCCCCGCTGGACCACACGTCCTCAGCGCGAAGCACGTTCTCGTCTGGCAACATCTCTATAGTGTAGAAGACGTAGTCGCCTTTCGTCATGCCCAGGTCGTGCGCTTTTAGCAAGACGCGACGACGGTCCTCCTGGAAATAACGTTCACGGTTTCTATGTTTTTTATGTCTTAAATGTACTATGACTTGTGGTTTCTTCCCCCTTTGAAAGTATTGTCTGCCAGTTATTCATATGCATGATATTTCGGAGTATTTTCACAAGGAATGCAAACTGCCAAACTTCACATATACAGACTGTTCTAAAAAGTTAATTTCTTTTTACTAATCATTATTATTATTATCATACTTCTCTTCATTTAACAAGCCCCTTGATTATAAACACTACTGACTTTGTTTCATCATTTGCATTTATCAAATATAAAGTCTTTAGCCTTCCAATACAAAAAATATAGATAAGTACATCCACACCTTTGGCGCAATCACAAGCACTATCCTGGCCTCTTCTTTCACCTTCATCAACATTTTTGTAATCAGGGCATCAGGTGGGTATCTATCATAGGTGGGCTCGTAAGCGATGGTGAAGTTGTTCTCGCGGAAAACGTCTCTAATGGCTTTGGAGGCATCGTACCACATGAAATAGTTGGACGACAGGATGGCTAGTCTCTTCCACTTATACTGGTTGAAGACCTTTGGGGAAAGGGGATGTTATGTGGTTTAGATTCTTTTAAGATTGCAAATTCAAATTTTGGTGATTTGATAAGTAGTCCTAATGGATTGTTGATATTTCAGAATTATTAGCCATAAGAACTCTTAGTGCACTATCTTTTGTGGGCGAAAATTGCAAAGGTCTAGTATCACCTCAATAAGGAAAGTGCCCATCTTGTTGAAGGGCCCGAGCACCCTCCCGAGAGTGGTGAACACGCTCTTGTCGTTGAAGTCGGGGTCGGTGGCCACCCACGTGACGATGGGCTTGTTCCAGTAGGATGCCAGCTCGGCGGCGGGCCTGCAAGCCACCGAGCAGGGCGGCCCGATGAAAGCGTCCACCTATGAAGGATTCAATTCTTACTTATAATATGCATTAGCTATATGCACATACCCACGGTCGATCAACTGAATGAGTAGCAGTTTGCCACGTCGAATGTTGTTTTATCATTTCAAATGAAATGTCTTCAGACATCGTCGGCATGTCGGCGTTCGGGAATGTATTTTACACCGTAACCGGCTGCTCTTTCAATAGTTGATGCGATAACTTGGATTCTATTAAAAAAATTCCCCTGAAATGTAAAAGCCTGCTTTACACATAAGCAAATTCCGCCTACGTAATATTTTACGTTAATGATTAACAATCGTGTTCATGGTAGTAATATCATTTGGTACTTGCTTGGATGCAAAACAAACGGGACGTGTATGAACCTACGGGAAATGTCTGCTCGGTTCTAACCACAGTCACTGAGTCCCAATGTTTGCTTAGTCTAAGACCCCCCCAACCCCCCGACCTACCGTAGGTCGGGGAGTGTGTGACAATGTGTCTCTAGATGTAAACAAACACTGGGGCTCAGTGACTGTCGTTCGAACGTGACACTAGTTATAATATCTTTAAAGAAATGGAACATATCAGGTCGTATTTAGGTACATGCATGCAAATGAGCTGCTATGATTGGCTGCAGACACCAGTAACTTTATGGATTTCGTATGTGGCATTGATAAATTGCACAGTCTGCGGGGTGAGTGTGTATAGTATACGTTTCATATAATATGTAAAGCGGGTTTAATTCGCTAATTAACGATTTATGAAGTGAAGTTTCTTCTTCAGTCATTGTGGCAAGAAAAGTATTTATCTGTTTTCATTTACTCGAAGTGGATATCTCGCTTGGCACAGAAAAAGAATTACCTTCTCCTCGACCATGAGCCTCACGGCGTTGCCGGCCGCGATCTTGCTGGTACAGCCCGAGTCGAAACTCACTACGCTGAACCTGTGGGCACACGTGTTCATAAAGCAGACGTCAATTTATTAGGCAGGATTGTTTTTTAGCTTTCTCTTCGATCAAACGATAGTGTTGTTTGGACTACACCGAAACCGACCATCAATTGATGGTAATGCCTGTTATTTTTGTTGTGATTATAAAGAATGGGGTTCGGACGTTGCTATCGCTAATTATAAGCAAATTAGGAAATTAACACATTAGAGAAATAACCTAAAACGTGAATGAGTAATGGAAAGAGGCAAAGCCAGAATGAAAGAAGACACACAATTGGGGAATAATCGAACCACCATCGGAATCCCTCGCTCCCCTTCACGCGGATGTCACTTACCTCATTTTGTCGCCTAATGTGGGGTCGTTATGGATGGCGTCGATTGCGAGGCTGACGGCGGATGCTGATGTCAACGCGCTGAAGTCGTCATATGAGGTCTTCCAGGGCGCCAGTAGGCCCACCTATGGAAAACAAATATGGGAACAAGTATGGTCGTGCTTATGTCAGTTATAGCTTCACAGCAGAAACCCTCTATAGTAAGCCTACGTCCACCTCAGGGACTGGTGACGTGGTGTGAATAGAATGTGTTTATGAGCGTTCCCAGTCATGAAGCTTGGTTTATTTGGAGGGTATTACTATACTAACATTGTTGATCGATGATGTTGTCTTGATAAAGATTTTCTATTGTATAGGCTACGCTTTTATAGGTTGACTGGTGTTGATTCATTATTCACCCTTGTTGACAGGAGCACGCATTGTAAATTAGAAGACACAGTCTGATCGGTTGAACTCGAACTTGAAAGGAGGGAATAAAAAAAATATGATTAGCGGAAATTTTGCACGGTAGCAGTGCGATGGTCAAAACCCATTCCTCTCCTGCGATAGTTGTGACGTAGCAGAGAACGTGAAAAAAACGCGATCGTATTCAAAAATAGTTGCGCATGGCGGCCACCCTGAATACCAAGGGCTCACGTCCTAATGCGGTTCGCCTATGACACCCGGTTATTCAGTAATTGCCGACTATAAATGAGGGAGAACTTTGCTCTGATTGCTATTTTTCTAGGTTTATACAGTGGCCACACCACACTATGCCAAATGCTGTCACTGTGCAATTCCAAACGGCACTGTCATATCCAGTTTTTCAGAAAAGGAAGGGGGGTGCATTTAAGGGATTTTCAAGGCCCCCCTGGATCTGCCTATGGCACCCGGCCTGTATACGAATCATATTCCTTCACACACCAATACATTTATAACCTTCTATTACGATACGTTGCCCCTGACCTATTTAAAAATGATGATGCTGCAAAAATACACGTAGGCCTACATGTAATGTACTGGCAAATAAGTTTATATAGCATGCACATACACGGCGTATTTACCTAACGCTGTCACCGTTCATCGATGTAGGTGATGATGAGGGGGAGGGGTGCGTGCGGTGGGGAAGGATGCGCAAGCAGTAAGAGGAAGAGTTACCTTGAAGTGCTGGAGCGTCCTGCCGTCCACCACCACCGTGGACTCGGTGGGTGCGAGAGACAGCTGGCCCGCCCCCAGCAGCTCCGCCCTGCGGACGAACGTCACGTTCCCGGGCGATTCGCCTATGACACGCGGTTATTCAGTAATTGCTGACTACTTTTATTTGTAGACATCAATCATTGTGAGCATGTTTTTTACCGGTTTTCATTTTTGTATATACAACAAACAACTTTGATGAAGAATTCCTTTTAAGTATACACGTGCAGAAACATGTTATAACGTGATTTTACGCGTGAGGCATAAATATATCATCAAGCCCGTGATATTGTATTTATAATAAGATTCATTCTTGCTGTGTTTTTTTTTCATCTGATATTTTCTTAAAGTATATATTCTAACATCACAAGCTCTTGAAAATATTTTTACATATAAAATGAAAACAATTCCTACCATCACTGCCAGTGGCATATATCAAAAGAGATATGACCAAATATTTGTTTATGAACATTGATGACTAAATCCTTCAAGTCTTAAGGAGGGAAACAAATATATCGTATGACAAGTTTCTAGAAATTATGAGCTCTTTATATCATGTGCCACATGTCGGTATACCGTAAACTTCAGTAGACATTCTCAGTGCGTTGCTAACATTCTGTTTGGCTGGTGGTATTCCACATAAGTTAAAAATGAACCAAAACAAAAAATAGATTCATAGCTACTGAATATTGCTAATAACTTACAAAGTCACCACCAATTACCTATATTACAATTTTATTATTTCCCATCAAATCAAACGCTCAGGTCACAGTATTTACGTATTTATTAGTGCTCATTTACGGTATAATTGATCATTACCTGGAGCAGTGTAAGAGAGTATACGTGTAGAGTAAATGCAGGGCCGAGACCTTTTCTGTTGCTGGGGGCAGATGTGGATGAAACCTCATGTATTGGTGACACTGCACGAGTACAACGTTAACAATGCTCCTCGAAAAAACCCCACAACTATTCGAGTGTTTTTGTTTTCCATGTCAGCAGTCTAAAGATGTACAGAATATAGACAATGAAAGGGCGAGCTTTTTAATTAACATACCGGTTCTACATTGGTCATAAAGGATGCAATGCCCGAGTATTCTACTGTAAAGTACTTGACAGAATCTCCAGGGGCGTTGTTTGCATAATCAGTTATTGAGAACTCACTGCACGTGTTAAGACATGTGGGGAGTAGCCATGGACGTTACAGAACGTATTCGATCTAATGATCTCTGATTTACCAATAGCTTATCAATAATTGATACTTAGCTGAAATTAGATTACTGCACGCTAAGTCACGTGGATGGGAGGGTATGGTCCCCAATTGTTTCCCCCCGGGTATCCTGTACAAGTGGGGGATTCTTCAAGAAAATTTTCAATAATTTACACAGAAAATGGAACTATTGATGATTTCAATCAATCTTAACACAAACCCTTTTATATACATACTAACTGTTTACCCGGCGTTGCTTGGGTTGAAACAGATGAGATCCGGAACACATTAAATGCTCCTCCCTCCCCATCCTTCCTCCTGTCCCACATCCCTCGAACCAGTTCTTGGCAGTATACAGGTGTGTGACAGATTAAATACGCCCCCATCACCGTCCTCCCATCGTCACATGTCACAGCCATTTACACACTAAATCTACTAAATATGGAAATGATTGACCCTTCTAATATCCCTCCCCCAGCTACTGCTACCCATGGTTAACACGTGCGGAGCAGATTAAATGTCCCACTCATCCCTACCCTTCCTTCCACCACCCTCTTCTCTCCCCAACCATCTCTACCCCATCCCCATCTGAACAGGTCCATAATTAATGCACCCCCTTCCTGCTGCTGATCTGGTTGAAATGGAAGAGATCGCGAACATATTAAATGCTCCTCCCTTCCCATTCTTTCCTCTGTCCACAATCCTTCACACCAGCTCCCGTCACTATACAGGTCTTGGAAATATTAAATACACCTCCATCACCTCCCTCCCACAGTCATATGTGACAGCCATACACACACTACATGTGTGGCAATTCTTGATCCTTCTAACATCCCTCCCTCCAGCTACTTCTACCCCTGGTAAACACGTGCAGACCGTTAAATGTGCATGTCAATCACCCCCTTTCTGCTGCTGCTCGGGTTGAAATTGACGAGATCTGGAACAGATTAAATGCTCCTCCCTGCCTCACTACCAGCCATAACCCCACCCCACATGGACACCAGTCATGTCCGCCCCCCCCCCACACACACCCTCATCATATGGACACACACACCCTTTCTGCAAAAACCTCTCCATCATCATCACCACCCTCCCCAGCTCCCTCTATGACTGTACGTGTGACGTGCAATGACATAACTTTAGGTGTGACGTGCAACGTACGTTTGACATATACAAACATTTA
>CM032663.1:29924490-29943310 GCA_019095985.1 Streblospio benedicti | reverse complement strand
TTAAATGTCCTACTCATCCCTACCCTCCCTTCCACCGCCACCACCACCCTATTCTCTCCCTAACCCTCTCTACCTCACCCCATCTAAACAGGTCCATAACCCCCTTCCTGCTGCTGCTCTGGTTGAAATGGTAAAAACCAGAACGTATTAAATGCTCCTCCCTTCCCATTCTTTCCCCGGTCCCACATCCCTCAAACCAGCTCCCATCACTATACAGGTCTGGGGAAGATTAAATACACCTCCATCACCTTCCTCCCACACTCATATGTGGCAGCCATACACACACTACATGTATGTGGCAATGCTTGATCCCTCTAATACGCCTCCCTTCAGCTATTCTTACCCCTGGTAAACACGTGCAGATCATTAAATGTGCATATCAATCACCCCCTTTCTGCCGTTGCCCGGGTTGAAATTGATGAGATCTGGAACATATTAAATGCTCCTCCCTACCTCACCATCGGCCAAATCTGCCCCCACACACACACCGCCATATGGACACACACACCCTTTCTGCCAACACCCATCCTCAAAACAGGTCCGGAGCAGATAAAATGCACCTCCATCACAATCACCACTGTCTTCCCAGCTCCCTCGTTGTATTACTGTACGTGTGACGTGCAACGTACGTTTGACATATACAAACGTTTAACGTATTACGTACCTTTAACAAACATGGCCCTGTAAGCAACCTTTCTACAAAATTCTTTTTTCTTGTTTTTATCATTAAAACCAATATAGTTGGTTTTAAATGTGACATTATAACGACCAGCAAGTAGTCCTGATTGTACATACACAATTTGGAGTGTGTACGTATTGTGGTTAAAAAGCCTTTTGTGACACAAAAAATCGCCTCTTCCTTTATATATATAGATGTATATAGACTAGCTGTTTACCCGGTGTTGCTCGGGTTGAAACAGATGAGATCTGGAACACATTAAATGCTACCCCTTCCCCATCCCTCCTCCTGCCCCACATCCCTCGAACCAGATCTCGTCAGTATACAGGTCTGTGACAGATTAAATACACCTCCATCACCGTCCTCCCATCGTCATATGTCACAGCCATTTACACATTAAATATACTAAATATGGCAATGATTGATCCCTCTAATATCCCTCCCCCAGCTACTGCTACCCATGGTTAACACGTGCGGAGCAGACTAAATGTCCCACTCATCCCTACCCTTCCTTCCACTGCCACCCCACTCGCTACAAAACTCGAGCCTGATGGGCTCTTCCCAAACCTCTCTAGACCTCTAAGAAATCTGAGGCCGGCGTACTGGCGAGCCATTCCCCATCTAAACAGGTCCATAATTAATTGTGACGTGCATCATACGTTTGACATATACAAACGTTTAACGTATTACGTACCTTTAACAAACATGGCCCTGTAGGCAACCAGTTTTTTTTTTTTGTTTTTGTTTTCTCAAAGCTTATTTTTTGTGTTTTACTCATTAAACCAATTTAATTTGGTTTGAAATGTGACATTATAACGACCACCAAAAGTTGTCCCTGATTGTACATACATAATTTGGAGTGTGTAATGTCTTGTGGTTAAAAAAGCCTTTTTTTGACACAAAAAAATCGCCTCTTCCTTTATATACATGTGTATATAGATTAAATACATCATCACAACTATAATAGAATAACATGTAGTATACGTGTTTTGACGGTAACATGGTGCACAAACATGTCGGGCGGGCTTTAGTCTTTCAAAAGACCTTAATCTAATAGTTGTTTCTTCTATTATTACCAAAAAAAACAAAAAAACAAAAAAACAAAAACAAAACAAAAACAAACAAAAAACCCCGCTCATGTATCAAGTGCAAAGAAGAAGAGCAAGTCCAAGTGGTGACAGCCTCTAGCTCTGATTGATATAAGCCTTGTGATAGGCTAGGCGGGCTTAGAAAGAAGTGGGGTGTGAGAAAAAGGTCAAACATAATATGGAATTGGCAAAGAGGCTATAGATAGACGGATATGGAATTTCGTGGAAATGTGATGTGGGAAAAAAAAAAAATATTTGTGGGATATGGGGAAAAAGCGAAAAAATAGTGATGTAGGAAATTAGCCCCCCTCCATGTGAATCAGAAAAGAAAATGGCTGTTTCTTCGGCTGTATTTTAGTGACGGTACAGGTTGGTTTCGGATGGTGATTATAGACTTGCAGCTAAAGAACTCAGACTGGAACCATTGTGCAAAACTATGTTCATATACATATACCACTCGAGTAATAGGGATCGGCCGAGAAAGAGCTTAATTTAGCCGTAGTTAATTTTAATGTACCGGAAATATGTTCTCATTTTTACAGCTACATTTTTTTAATACAAGTGCAGTAGTAACAGTAAAACATCCGATCGAGTTATTGCCAAGGTGTGTTTACTAAGTCTTGATGTAATTTATTTATAACACAATTCAATTAATATAGATCTGGTAAGGGACCAAGCCAAAAGTTACGTGTATGATAGCCAAGTTAATTCTTTAACTTAGCTCAGAGACCCCCTCGTTAAGTTAATTAATAAAAAGTTGATTTAGCGGAACGACAAACCCCCGACCCCCAGGTAATATCTTAAAAAATTTTAAAAAATCTTGATTAACAAATGTTTGGTTTAAAGTTAACTATAGAAATGAAAAACAATATGAAACAACACAGATTGGAAATGAGCTGTTGAAAAGTTGATTTTGTCGGATGGCCCAAGTTGACCCCCCCCCCCCCGCCCTAAGTTAAATAATAAGCTTAGAAATCCGTCATTGATCTTTTGGCTTGGGCCCTAATCCATGTAATCTGGTAAATATATTGGCAATAAATCGATCGGATATTCTACTGCTACCAGTGCACTTGCATTAAAAAATTGTACTGCTACCAGTGCACTTGCATTAAAAATTGCAGTTGTAAACAATGAGGACAAATTTCAGTCCGTTAGAATTAACCACTGCTAATTTACTTCTTTCTCAAGCATCCCTATCACTCGAGTGGTGGTTGTTAGTTAGATCATGGATGATGATTACACATATTTAACAATAAATCGGTACAAATCTACGGTTATACATGTTAATTAAAGTGGCTGTTACAAGTGTTTTACGGCGCCTATTTATTTAATTACTTTGTTCATTCCGCTCTCATAATATTTTACATCTGATAAGAGGATTAATGTGGGACAACGTGGCATTTTGTAATCAAGTAGTCAGCGAAGTAGAAAAAAATATGGTGTGGATGGTGTGACCTGTAGCACATTTAAGGTCACATTCAGATCCAGGGTACATGATCGGGTGGGATGAGATTGCTTAGAAGGTGCCATACATATTTTTAGTGGATGGAGTTCGTATAGAATGATTGGATCTGCTCCTGTGAGGTGATACTGGGTAGACGCTTGAGCATAATATACTTTAAATTTTGTTTTGAAAGGTTCTCATCCCAATGACCCGGCCTACATAAAATCTTTACGATTGGGTGAATGTTCTCGCACATGTGCTCAACTGGAGTGACAAGTTTTCATAAATGTCACGTGCCATTTCTACATCAAATTTAATTATTTGATGGATATATACTCCATCTTTAACACCTACAGCTTTCACCCAATGTGTTAGGACGATATAAATAATCAGTTCATCATTGGTCTTGATAAAAACGTGTACCAGAAACATTCTTCAATTTATTGATAAAAATGTTGATTTTTTATACATAAATTGCAATGGCACGAACGGTTTCATGATTATTAGCAATGAAAATAATGTCCATCCTTACTTTCGAAATCACTGGCTGGTTCTTATATTTACAAAGTAGTTTAATCTTTAGACAGGGAATTCATTAGACTAAACAAGAATTATATCTAATTAAGATCTACATCTACATCTACATCTACCTCTAACTGACCAACATCAACAGGTTTGATGGAATGTGCCAAGTGAAGTAGATCTATTTAAGATCTGATTATATATAACGACCAGAAGATGAAAAAGAACTCACAAAACATTTTGGTCCATAGTTGAAAAAGCCAACCACCATAGGATGCATAAAGTCGCATATTCAGAGTTCAAACAAGTCTCACATTTTAATGTAGACTGTTCTTAGTGATTTGGTGACACTACCACTTACTTTAAACGTTACGTCATCAATGTGACGTCATCAAGAAAAAAACAGAAGAATCATTTCTGTTGAAGGTCTCGCGATGTTGACCGCAACGCCAAGTTCCGTGTTTAAAGTAAGTGTTAGTGTCACCAAATCAAAACCGTAAGTCTTATATTCTTATGGTGCAAGGAGTTTATAAGGGCAATAGTGACAAGATCATCCTGTTGTCCCCAGTGTTATTAAAATATTCCTTGAAACAGGAGCTCCGTGACTCATTTGTCAATAGATGCTGGATACAGCATCATATATTTGGTTGCATGTTGCTTTTAAAACATAAACACGTGGTCGCATTTTTAAAATCTAGAATACTGGAACACACGGGTGTATGTAATTAAATATACAAGTTGGGTTATATCTAACTGCGGATCTTTGTGTCTAAAATAATATACACAAGATAACTCGATCGTGTTTGTTTGGATTTAGCTTTATGATATAATTTCAGTATGAGGTCCAAAACCGGGTACGTAACCCTTAATTTAGTACCGTGGTTTTTACACATCACTTGGGCATCATAAATTTCTCCTAAACTTTATATGCTATTGTTTACCGAGTGGTTTGTTTAAGTCACTATGACCTCATGATCATCTTGAAAATAATTTTACTACTATTTGTGTAGTCCTATTTCTCTGCAACTTGAATTATAATGACAGCACCTCCTAAAATCGGACTATTGAGAAGTGTTCACAATTGACGTCAACCCTGAAAGGGGGTGGTGGGGGGTCAGCAAAAGTTGACGAAAGTTGACTGGGGGAGGGGGGCCGGGAGCATCCGAAAAGTTGACTGGGTGACGGGGGGGGGGCAAGTTGACACCAACTTTGTACATTGAACTAACTTAAATTTGTATCTTAACTTCTTTAGTAAAGTTACCAATTTAGGACTAAATTTATACTTGAACAGTAACACTTGTAACAATTGTAGAATAGAATGAGAACATTGTGATATCATATAAATCAAAGGGAATATAGCTGGAAACGGTGATTTAAGCCAGTTTGGTCATCTTAGTTACCACAGATATGAAAGAAACTTTGTGGCTCATGATGGTTCATATATAAATTTTCATTCAAAACAAAGTTGCAAAATAATTTTAAAGTAATGAAGAACTCAATTGTTTGTTATGCAATATGCTGACCTACTTCAAACACCATGTGCTTTTTAGTGATTCAATGTAATAATACGTATTATAATGGATAAAAATAGAAAAAGTTCAAACAATATATCAACAAAAGAAAAGAGGAGGTCATAAAGTTGACGAATGAAGTTGACGTCGGGGTAGGGTGGGAGTTGGGGGTGGGGGGTCTCATGAAGTTGACGAAAGTTGACAAGGGGCCATAGGCAGATACAGGTTTTCTGAAAAGGGAGGGCGCACTTAAGGAAAAGAGGGGGCGCACTTACGGGATTTCATGAAAAACCCTATGAAAATGAAGTATTTTGGCGGCCGCCGATCAGACGCTACACAGCAGAGTCCGCTAACATTACGCTGGCAGTGCCATGGCATCAGATTGGTTTCGTATCGAGTACCGGTAATACGACGCCAACAAGACGCCACTCAGTCACCTATGAGCTCCCATTCTGCTTTGTACTGTGCCAATACAATGCCAATAATTTCATTTTTTTAAAGTTTACATTAAGCTCCCACCAGTGGACAAAGGTAAAAAAATCTCGACAGATTGGCGACGACAAGCAGGAAATTAAAAGTTTCTAATCTGATATCATTTGTGTGTGTGTGGGGGGGTCAATCCTGTGTGACACGGACATTAATCGCAGCATCAAAGGTATGCTCTGAACTGATCATGGTAGTCAATTGCACTTAGACGACTCCTATACACATCTGAAGGACACATAACCATTATCTGAAAAAGATTTAATATTTTAATAGTAGCTACACATAAATTATAACATAATGCGTTATTACAAGCCATACAAAATATTACTCATGCAAACAATGAGCATTTAAATAGGGCCATTTCTACTTCAATGCTGTTTTAGACATTATCTTGGGTTTGGCAATTGGATCTTGGTGAAGTTGAATTAGTCCCGGGGAATTAGTTAAAAATATTGTATAGTAATGTAACCGGCTGTCTGAGCACCAGCTGCTTTGGGAACCATTACTTACCGTAAATGCTAACACACATGTGACACCAGCACTGGCAGGACCCCAGAACAATCTTTGGTCTTTTGAGCACGTCCAAAGTCGCCACACTACCTACCACCTTACCCATTCCGCCACGTGGTACTGAGGTAGCTTTTTATAATTAGGTTTCGAATGCACCTGTTCCATTTGAAAGACAGAAAAGTCTATTGAAAATAGCTCTTGAAGGTTACACTTGCAAATGTGTCAATGTACGTTTAAGTATGCTTTAGTTTCGCATAGCATCAACACGTTTATAGCTCCAGTGTGATTAAACACCATAGATCATGGTTGATTTATTGTGTTTATAATCTGCATTCCAGAATTACAAATTTATTATGTGCAATTAAAACATAAACTATGCAGCGGCAGTTTCCTATAAAAGTGCTCCTCTTGGAGCAGGAACCAACAACCACCCGGGGCAAGTCCGTAACTGAAGAGAATCACTGACATCTTTCTGGAGAATCACTGAAATCTGAAAGCAAGGTAAATTTTACGCATACTTAATCATTTACAGTATACTGCGCATAAAAATTAATGTTTCATACTATTCTGCAGGGAAACAAACAGTCAGATCATGTAGATTTGTATGAATGTCTTAGGATAGTCCAGGTAATGGCAGTGGAAAACTCAACAGCGTGACAACCGTTTAGTAGGATCAAGCTGTTAGAAATGATGTCCAGGGTGTAATAACATTGTTTTAAGGCGTACAGCAAAGCCACGGACTGTTCGGAAGTTGCACCATTTTATTACCGAACATCCGGCCGGAATCTCAAAAAATCCCTCGAAAAATGGCAAAGTAAGAATCCGTGGACCATTACGGCCGGCGATTTTCAGGTTCCGGGCACTGAAACGGAGGCTGCAAAATCCACTTCTCATGCGAAGTCATTTTTCGTATGCCGCCCGGAAAGAGAAATAGCGATCAACGTTAAGTATCAATGCAGGATATATATTTTTGTACAATAAATATTGTATTTATTCACTCCTTTTGGCACATGGCTTTCGCCACACAGTGGCTTTCACCGAGTATTTTCAAATTGTGCCCAGAGAAAGATAATTAGTGTCTAGCTTGTCATGGAACCGCTGAATCCTCGACTAGTGTGGTTACCTTGAAACCTTGATTGATAGTCTTAGTTTCATATACTATGGCCACTGTGGGATTAGGAAGCTAGAACGGAACGTGGTCGGATAGCATGTGGGGTTTGCAACCTAGTTCCTATGGGACCAGGCATTCTTTACTTGTCTTACCAAAGTGAGGTGATGGCAAACCTCCCTCATCATGGTTCTTGTGGCGCGAGGGAGTTAACTCCAAGAGACACCGTGTCAACATGGGTAAGAAGTTCTCTTTGTAATTAAAGAGTTCTCTCATAAAACAAATAGTTATTTACCGCCCAGAGAGCAGTTGTCTGCCTAGGTCCTAAGCAAGCGAGTGCTCATAGTGCACTGAACAGCCTGGCGTCCACCAGGGTTGTGTGGTCTTGATTTCGGATGCACTAGCCTTGGCAGGGGTTACATTGAATTGTTGACACTACAATGATCAAATTTCCTACTGCAGTTTACAGATTCAGACGAGCTCAGCATGCGTGCTCTTCTTTTGACCTTACTACTGGCGCCGGCATGTGTGCGGTCGGAACGCGTGTGTCAGTCTGATGCCAACAATGGTGACACGTGGGCACGCATGGTCGACACGAGCCTTGCCCAACAGTCACTCAAAGACCACACGGCACAGGTGTCGCCCAAGGAGATAATACAGGTGATAATTAAACGGGGGTAGGGGAGAGGTCTGGTGTGGGTGCAGGGACGGGCTGCGCTGTGATGGACTTGAAGGAAATCAGTAAGATTTTGTTGGAGGGCATGAGGCAGGGAATTAGTGTTAAACAGGACATCATTAAGACTCGCTATGGGAACAAATATAGTATTTGAACCAACAATGAAATACATCTTAACTTTTTTGCAAAATCTGGTTGCCACCTGTTATTATACATACAACATGTACTTGAATGCAGATTTCTAGCAACATCTGGTTGGCGCTGGGTTATGGCTTGTCCAACAGCGTTGTTATAAAGGGAGACGATGGCATCATCATCATAGACACCATGGACAGCGACGCTCCCGCCAGGGAGGTCCTACCCATCTTCCAGAATTTAACACGTACGTTGAATAGGTTGTTGTGAGCATTTAATTTCCACGTCCCTATGGCGTCATAAGAAGACATATATCTGTAGTAAAAATATGGTTGTGAATACTTTTAAAGCTGCCATTAACCGTATACAATAAACCTCCTATTATAAGAAGAGCCTTTAAACAGGTTTTAAATTTCAATATCAAGACTGTGTTGGAGTATGAATATGCTTCCACACGTTTCATTTGCAGGTAACGCCGATGGTAGCACACTGCCGGTGTCGGGAATTATCTACACGCACAACCACCCGGATCACATCAGTGGTGCGCATGTAAGTGGGGCATTCGGGTATATACACAATTCGATTCACAAATGGCAGAACCACATATGAAGTCTTTATAAATTAATTCACTCAACTAGTCTAACTAGTATGCATGGACTATGCTATTAGGTAAAAAGTGCATATGCTCATTGCTGTAATGTTGCATGTTTGTTTCAGATATTTGCTGGTGCTGCTGCACCTGACCTGCAGGTTTGGGCGCATGCCAACCTGGTGGACGAGTTCTGGGACAAGTGGCAATACAACCGACCCATGCTTATGGCCAGAGGAGTTAGACAGGTCAGAGCCGACAGAGACATGTAGAGTTCCATACACACCTGTGGCAGGAAGGATTGTTTTGTACCTGCAATTATGCATAATCCATCTCATCATCAAAACATAATCACAATCACCATCTCACACACATGTTCACATTCAAAACCCTCCTGTCTCTTCAAGCTCCTGAGCATCATACAAAATTTTGAATTAGTCAGGATCTTGCATATTTTTATATACCCCCGATAACCCTCTCACACGTGGTTTTATTTAGCATCATAAAAAAATTTAAATTAGTGAGAATCTTGCATAATTTTATCTACCCATTTATGCACTCTGGCTCGTTCGTTGTACTTGCACGACCTGCACACCAACCAAATTTTATTCCACATTTCCTTTTTCTTCAGGTTGGAGCCTTCCTGCCCCAAGATGTACTCATAAACTCTGGACTGGGCATCAAGTATGTGCTGGGCAAAGAGACTGGGCTGCTTCTTGTGCCACCAACCAATGTGCTGGAGGGAGCCAGTAAGGACATCTCCATTTCAGGTAAGTGCTTGTGATAAGCAGCCAGGATAGTGTAATTAATGTTTGAACCAAAGCAAAATACACACACAACTAATACCCCATAAGAAGTAGAAGCAAACTTCAAAACTAAGTACGTTCTGAGTAAACTAAGTAAATAGAAGTAAATGAATCAAAATTACTGGCCCTGTTTATGCTTCTCACTGCGAGGATTCTACTGCCTAAAATGAGATTTTTGTTACCTTTTCTATAGTGCTCCAGTGGTGGTGATTAGTCCATAGATCGAACGCCATATCCAGTTCTAACAGGTGATGGAATGCGGACTAGGATAATAATCATTGATTGTGTAATGGCATTAAATGGGGGTCAAAATTGAGGCCCGTTTATATTCCTGAATGGACCCTACTGACCAAATGGGCATATCCATTTCCCTAACCATAGTCAGTCTGTCGTGATGGAATGCAGACTAGGATCTGGTATTAATTGTTTGTGCAAACTACCCCTTCCAGGCGTCAACATGAGGCTTGTCTACATTCCTGGAGAGACCCGTGACCAAATGGGCATATACTTTCCTGACCAGAAGGTCTTCGTAGCCGGAGATGATTACTACCACACTTTCCCCAACCTATACGCTATCCGGTAAGCCACTGCATGACCTTACCAATACCCATAACCCGAGTATTTAACTGATGGAAGGTATGACAGTGCACATGTTTGCAATACCAGTTTGGAAGTGGACGCTTCCAAATATATATATAACCACCTAAATGGTAAAATGTAAGAAATACAATAATGGTTGTAAGAAATATATGATGTGTCATGATTGATATCAATTTATTACGTACACAGTAGTAATGGAAGAATATAAAAACAGATATGACAATAAATATCGACCTTTAAGATTTAGGAAACTGCTGTTGGTCATAGCTCAAGCAACCAGCGTATATAGATATATTTTTACAACACCAATAATATATTTTGTTGTCTATCATCACCTGCTGTTGTCTTTCAGGGGCACTCCTCCAAGACCAGTGCAGCAATGGATGCAATCGGTGCAGCTGATGATTGACATGGATATTGATATTCTCTTGCCGATCCACACCCGGCCTGTTTATGGAGCTGATATCCGTGAGAGACTCCAGGACTACAGAGACGCCATCCAGTAATAATGCTATTTTATACAGTACTGTAGTAATGATGGCCATATGAAAAGGTGACATTCCTATGATAATTAACTCTTTGCAGTATTACATCAATTTATTAGGATGCAATGGAAATAAGCAGAAAGTAAAAAAAACATCATTGTTGTTCAGGTATGTGAATGACCAGACTATTCGCTATATGAACAAAGGTTTTCATCCCAATGAAGTGGCAGAGCTAGTCAAGCTGCCAGAGTCGCTCAGGTCCAAGGTATGCACTGAATAACATTATGATGGGGGAGGGGGAATGGAAGGGAGGGGTGTCTCACATTATTGCGGTGAGTACGGACGTGTCCCCAAACTGGGTGTCTTTTTTTCAATTTTTGTATATTGCTGGGTGCCTTTTTCACATTTTTCGTATATTCATGTCACATTTTTGTCAAATATTGGTATAATATGTTACATTTTTATCAGATATTGGTATATAATGTCATATATTTTCTCAGATATGGGTATATTATGTCACATGTTTCTCAGATATTGGTATATTGTGGGTCAGGCTTTCTCAAAAAGACGTATATTGGTGGTTGCCATTTTCAAACTGTCCGTGGTATGTCTGTACTCATTTTCTGACCCAGACCTCCCAAGACTATTCCTTATGGAATCGAATCCTTTTGAATTAACCATATCACATTAACAAAATATGTCTGAAAATTAATGTATAGGCAAAGTAAAAGTAGTAAATGGCTTCCATCCTCATCATGTCGACCAACAGAAAATGAACAATATAGGACATAGTGACGTACATAGAAGTAACTGTAATGAATATGGAAGTAAAATTCAGACTATTTGTATACAGGTATTGATGTTCATTTTATCTTAGAACTATTTGCAAGAGCACTATGGTGGTGTGGAATGGTCAGTGAAGACCGTGTTTGAAGGCCAGATGGGATGGTTCTCTGGACTGCCTGAGGACCTGTACCCACTTACTCCATCACAGCTTGGATGCAGGACATTAGAACTCATTGGTGAGTGTATGGGGAGGTGTCTTGGCGGGGGAGTGTGGAAAGTGGTTAGGTAAGGGGTAAAAAATCCCACATCGTCTGTTTTCTATTATTGTTCACATCCATTTTATTTCTTAACTTTTCCCCCAAATACCACAAATGTCAGCATTTTATTCCTCCATACCACGCCCGTCAAATCCCACATTCCTATGTTTAGCATTTTCCCCATCTTTCCCCATATCCCACTTATTTATGATCTCCTCGGCATTGGCTAGAGAGTGTGTTTGTGGGGCCTGTACCTAGGCCCACTATCCCTCGTGTCTCTGAAACTCAGTGAAAAGACTGGTAATCAACCACCATAATCGAAATCCTATCTTATATGAAGAATATTAACACAATGTTATGCAATATTCAGTTTTTATCCCTTTGTATATCAAATTATATATTTTTATATATGATAGGTTTTCAAACATAATTTTAGAGATGCAGCATTCATTTTTTTGTATCTCTTGGTACATTAAATTCCCAATCTATCATTTGTACCACCCATCACAATCTCATCCACAGGTAGCATTACAAATGGTGCATCTGGCGGTAGTGAAAAGTGCAAGAACCAGCCGACTGCACTCGAAAGGGGCAGATGCTACAGTCTGGAAGAGGCTACCTTGGTATGTGGGATGCACATTAGTCAACCCCCAGTGAAGTGTCATATTTCATGATAATTTCAAAATATGGAGAGTGTTGATGAGGACAAGAACCTTGCACACCCTGGCATTGTTTCAGATCTCTGAGAAGCCTGATGCTGATACTTCCGAGGAGGACCTTAGATGGGGCATGACTGTTGTCTCTCATGCCATCAACTGTGATACCAGGTGCTTTTCCTTCTTCTCTATGGATATCTCTTGAAAACAAAACTCTTCCACACTAAATGTTAAACCATTGATTAGTTTTCTCTAAATATTTTGTGTGTGAAATAGATTAGATATTCCTTCTAAGCTAACGTGCAAAATGATAATATAAGCAAATGTATAACAGTTCCCCAAAAGCTCTTAAGCATTCTTAAAAATAATTCCCTTTTGAATACACAAATCACTGTAATATGGTGATGAATACTACACTTTACTGTCACTGAAAATACCATAATAAAATACATATTAATGGGAAATCAAAATGAAAATAGTTTATTCATAATGTATTGTTCTTTCTGGTAGTTCTTACTTGTCTGGAGCTGCTGTTGGTGATTTCATTGCGGAGGCCAAGAAGATCCGTGCCAACGTCGGCATCCGCCTTGCCAACCGTCAGCCCAGTCCAAATGGACGCAACTACCTGCTAACATATCTCATAGGTACACGCACTCAAAATCGTGTAGACCCAACTTTTTAGACAGGGGACGGTTGTAAGAAATTCCATTAGATCCATATAAATGTAGAATACCACATGAATGCAAATACGTGGTACTTGAATATAATACAAGAACGCATTATCTTATCCGACGAGTCCGACATAAGATATGCATGAGCCATATACAAGTGCGACCTATTTAGTATGAATGTGGTATTGTATTTGCATACATTGTTTTTAATTAAACAACAAACAAATTATTATGAACAAGTTATTTAATGAATTAGTGAATAAATATACAAATCTATAGCTTTAAATTTACACGAAGCATCTTTATTTACGGCATTTACAGCAGCACCTCCTCTATAAATAACTTTGTATAAGTGTAGTAGTTGCGTCCGATTCCGAGAAATCAGCATGACTTATACATAGAGTATCAGGTCACTTCGTAAAGGGGGGATAGCATGTCTGGATTATACAGGAGTTATAGAGCATGATAACTTAAGAAGTTATGGATCAATGAATGATAAATGAAGGTCTGCGTTGATGCTTCATCTATGGTGTCATTTTTGTGGAAAAATGAGAGCGGCGTGTACCCTGTGCTAGATGGATCTTCCATTTTATGCACAGACATGCACACCCTTATGCACAATTGCACATAAACAAACACAC
Source organism: Streblospio benedicti (assembly GCA_019095985.1). Taxonomy (NCBI): domain Eukaryota; kingdom Metazoa; phylum Annelida; class Polychaeta; order Spionida; family Spionidae; genus Streblospio; species Streblospio benedicti. Next base: position 29,929,660 of record CM032663.1, on the reverse strand, counting down.
ACGAAAGTACATGAAATGCATATTATTACTTGCACAGATAAACATGAAGAAACCTTTACATTTATTTGCCTACCCTTTTCATATTTTTACAGAGGAGAACTGCATAGGTCCTACCAGTGGTATTAACCCCAATGCCAACGACATGGCCGTTATCATGCTTCTGCCATTTGACAGAATCTTCAACAAACTGGCAACACTGCTGAAGGCTGAGGACTTAGATGGGGGTATGTCAAAATCACACACACACACATGCACACATACATGAACACATGGACACACATGTATATGTGCAAGAACTTGTCTTTGGAAGGCAGAGAACTTGCTATAGAGGATAGGTTCATCATTCATTCCTTAATGATAATTTATCAATTCAAATATTTTCATTAGTTGATCAATGATTCACCATTCATCATTTTGCCACAACTGGTTGCTTGTAGGTGCACAAGACGGTGGTGGTCGTGCAACCAGATGGTACAACCTTCACTCTCTCCTTGAGAAACTCAGTGCTGCAAGTGCTCAATGGAGCAGCACAGGACTTTGATCTTAAAGTGTCATTTGTCAACGGTGAAGGTATGTGCGGTGCTGTTCAGTACAGTATGTGTATGAATGACATAATGTACAAATTTTGATTCAATCTCACTGAAATTTATAGTTGGGGAACTACAACTGTATTGACACTTGCTTAAGTTGCCCTCATTAAACCAATCTTGAAAGGAGTGAATAAAAATCCCCTTTCCATTTGAAATTTCGAGTTATTAGAATGATTTTCAAAGTAACATATATTGCATTAATTCACTTCAAGGTGAACTGCATATAAACACTTGTGTTATAGGTGAGACATACTTCCGTGCTGTGCTGGCCAAACAGATGCCTGTGGAACAGTTCCTGAATCTGCCTGTCTACAACATTGAGGGCGACTACTCCATTGAGGAGTTCTTCAACTGGTTTGACGACCCCAACCTGTTGCCAGTGCTGCCCTATCTGGTGTAAGGACCATTGAATCAGATTTGTCAGTGGACCACATCGATTTGATTCAAAGGAGAAATGATTACTTTCAGAATCTTGATTGAAATATGAATGACGGAGATTACACTTGTTCATTGATTTGTTTAACTCATCGATGATTAATAATTGTTATCTGTAGGTTTGATTTTGTTATAGTGTACGTTTTCTTTGTTGTAAGTGACGCATGACTAAGTGTATGTTATCAATATCTGTGATATAAAGATCTGTGCAGCAATGGATGCAATCTTTGCAGTTGATGGCTAACATGAACCGTGCCTAATACCTGTCGTAACATTGAATCTTTTAATATACGTAAATGTATTTTTAAATTGAATAGTGATATTGTGATATATTTCTTAGTTATTAGCAAACGTTCATGGACCCGCGCATATTTGTAAGGAATCGATAATAAAGGTTTTAACTTATCTATTTTGTACACATAGCATTTTGATATATGCGTATTTCAGATAGTATTGTCATAACATCTTACTACAGGAAAGTTTTGGTATATGCATAATATAGTTTAATGATATTCTTGATTAAAATGGAAAGAAGTTGATGATAATGTTTGCTTGTACTATCTTGTAAAAGATGTTGACACTTAAAGGTTTTATACTAAATAGAAAAAAAAACATTTTGATTTATATGTAATTTTATTTTATTAATAAAGACTTTTGAAAATAAACAGATTTATAATTTAAATACATACATAGTTCTTGTTCAGATTTTAAACATAGGTGCTCTGTATTTTTTACTAGTACTCATGTCCCAGAGCTCCTCTTATCTAGAATTGGGCAACGGCAGTATGAGTAATAGTCAGTCATATGTTTGAAGTTGAATGTTGTGGGTTGCAGAAGTTTAAAAATGTTCGGCAAAGCATGAATTAATAAAGGAGGGGGGGGTCGTCCAATGTCCTAATTTATAGACATTTCTTGGGGGTGAGTATTCCAAACGGTTCTTATTTCATCCTCTTGAAAACCCGTGACCATAGGTGGACCATTAATAAATATATATATATATATATATATATATATATAGTCATATGTTTGAATATGAATGTTGTATATATATATATATATATATAAATATATTCGGCAAATATGATATGCCTATAAATGTTCATACGTCAATATATAATATATATATATTTATTCTGTGGTCCACCTATAAATATATAAATATATATATATATATATATATATATATATATATATATATATATATATATATATATATATACCACTTATATTATCACTTCTAGTTCTTATAGTGCTCAACAAAATATATATTTTGGAGCAGTAATATAGTAATGCGGTTGTTTGGCATGTGATAGTACTCTATTCATAATGCATAACTTCCTGATGATTGCATACCATATGTATGCATGAAACAAAATTGTAGAAGTATGTGATATGTGTCTTCAATAATAAAAAATAGAATATATATATATATATATATATATATATATATATATATATATATATATATATATATATATATATATATATATATATATATATATATATATATAGTATATATATATATATATATATATATAACTGGCATATATATATATATATATATATATATATATATATATATATATATATATATATATATATATATATATATATATGACTACAGGCAATCTTTGCTAGATGTATATCATGGTAAAAATGGACTTGGTAAAGATAAAAAAAAAGTGTTGAGTCCCAATAGTTTGAGAGTGGAGTGAAGGAATCCATTAACATACGAATAACTTGTGGTTCCCTGAGTAGAAATGGCTGCCCGTTGAAGAGGACCATGGCGGACACTAGCTGTTAATCTGCAAAAGATGCTTGTGAGTTATAACAACTATTGGTGTCATATTACACAGCCAGTATATTACCGGTAGTATACAGTTATAGTGAACAATGCTACAGTTTTGGTTGAAAGCTTTCGTTTCAGCTTTATGTTTCAGATTATCCAGTGTAAAGAGTTGAAATAAATGTTTTGATTATCATACATGAACAGCTGAATCTATATAACTCTCATTTCAAAACATCATGGAAGGGGTGTGTGGTATGTATACTACTATGATTTACAAACACTATATAATACACTTAAATACTTTTCTATATAATAAAAGTAATGTGTATGGTATAGTGTTTGTAAATCGATGTAGTATACATACCACACACACCCTCCCATAATGCTGGGGCCCATGTTTCAATACACACTTTTAAATCTTTGAAATTTAAACTTTCCTAGCCATGATCATCATTGTTCAAATTTTCTTCATACAGTATATTTACCACCCCCGAGGCTTGATTAAGCCAATAATACACTAATACATGTACTCTATTTGCAAACATACAAAATAGAATACTAATACTCATATTTAAGATTAGCATGATTGAAGTAAAAACTATATCGCTCATGCCATTAATACTGGTATGAAACAATCACAAAGAAACAAGGTGAAGCACCTAAGACCTCCAACAAAATGTAATGAATTTCAAACAAGACAATCATGCAACACGTAGAATGGAAGTATTTTCTCTCTGGTTAAGTCTCTTCTATGAGAGGAACAGTCTGACACACTATATTTTCTATGTCATATGTTGCACTTTCCTCGCAGGTAATGGCATGAGTCGAAGTATGTTCTTCCGGAATGGTTGATTCTATGAGAGGAACAGTCGGGCGCAGGGCCTTTTCTTTGCCTTTATTTTTGGTTTCCTTGCAAGGAATGAGACTCGCAGTCTTGTTTTGGAGAATAGGCTGTTCTTTTTGAGGATCAGTTTCACTCAATTCCTTTTCTATGTCATCATTTTCAGTCTCACACAATCGCGTTTCTAACTCATAATTTTCATTGTCCCCGCTGCCAGAACTCGAAGTCTCACTTCTGTCGTCTACTATCGTAGGATTAAAACCTCCACTGTTCTTAGGACTGATATAATGCCGAGGAGAACGAGACGTTGAAGGCTCCTCTATGTCAGGGAATGGGACGCTTAAACGTCGGTGATCGGGAATCCGGCTAGCAATGCTCATGTTCCGTGTCTTCATAGGTATATTTGTCCTCACGGAAGGTGACTCATCATCATCCACACATTCCATAAGACTCCAGCAACTGTTACTTTTCACAACACCCACACTTCCTTTGCCATACATTCGTGGAGCCATGATACGTTTGCTCCCTGACCTCATATTCTTCATACTTTCTCTGACACACGGACACCCATCTGTTACCTGCTCTTTGGACCATCTATACACCTGTTTACATGCAAGCTTAAGTTGCTGTCTAAATTTCGATATGCACACAAAGCATGGTAAATGCAACATATAATTGAGACATCTGAATAGATAGGCGAGGTGATGAATGAAGTGCATGATTCTAAAATCAGTATCGCTAATGATCATTTTATCCTTTAACTCATTTGTTAAGTAAATGGTTACAACAAAGTCATATCCATAGATCAATACACACACGACTGATCTAACTAGCACCATGTACAGTACAGCGAGCTTGCTGCTCCTTCTAGCCACTTCACCAACACGTCCAGACCTCCTTGTGTGCAGATAAATTATTCTACGAAACTTAATCAGTATGATGACAATGTTGAAGAAAATCACAGGTGTTGATACGTAAACACTAAGAGACTCGTGTGCTACAAAGTACAGGTTGAAGATTAAGTTGTATCCTTCTTCATCTTCACGGGGAAAGAAAGTGCATTTACTTGCCAGCTTTTTTGACAATGTAAGGTTATAGCCTAAAGTAGTATCTACCTCAATACGGCTGTACTGCCACACTGGGTACGTGAGTGTTATACATATTACAATGGTCAGAACAATTAGAATCATTCCAACCTTGAATGTGAACAGTGCATCATGGACTAGAGGCCAGAAAAGCCACAATGTGCGTTCTGTGACTAATACGGCCATTATGATGGAGCTGGCATAGCCAAATCCAAACCGGACACTCGTAAATGCCTTGCACGTTGGAATGCTGTCTATACCGTAGAATCCTAACTCATATACATCGTGCCATACCCATGGGTCCAGCATCTTACCCCTTTGCCATAGTATAGACATTGTGTCTATGATTGCCTGGAAGATGAATAGTGTCACTGTACACTGGACACGTCTAAAACATGGTTGTAACAACGTCAAAACAACTAATCCATTC
>CM032663.1:29913690-29924390 GCA_019095985.1 Streblospio benedicti | reverse complement strand
TGCTCAAGAAGCTACTATAAGCTCACAACAGACAAGGAGGCCCATGTACACGCCTACCAGCTCTCTTTTGATCCCGATGGAAGACGCACGTTAAATGACATCTGGGAACGCGTGTTTACAAAATGACATTTGAGTGAAGCGATTAGGTCTAACTACAGCATTCGAAATCAGAAGTATTTTAAGCCCGCTTTGCACATAAGCAATTGTAGGCGAACCCGTGCAACGCATCAACTCGTATTGTGTCAAGTCATCACCATGGGCGTATTGGCGCGCCACTGAACATAGTAAAAATGCATGGTGCGAAAATTTGCTGAGCCAAACAAAGTGTTACTTATAATCGCTGAAATTTTGCAATTCCAAGACGCAGCATAACTACACGTAGCTAACTATAACCAAACTGTAAATTCGTCCAAAAATTTTGAACATGTTCAAATTTTCCTGACAAATTTGCCAGTTCGCCAATGCACATAGAGCTACGTTAGTGGAATTCGCTCATGTGTAAAGCGGGTTTTATAGTCAGCTGTGATGGCGCAATCCTGCCGCTGCACTGAATTAGTGCTGACATTACGCTAACCATCTGCTTTTATCCTCTATTTATCCTCAGACAGTCGCCAGTCCGCTGACTTATCGTTTCCTTGCAGTTTAGACATGTTTTACGGATATCACCAAGTTAAAATTGTAGATGAACATAAAGAGAGAACTGCGTTTTCCACACCGTGTGGGTTCTATCAGATATGTGGAAATGCCGTTCGGTCTTCGTAACTCTCCAGCTAGCTTCAAACGAATGGTGGACAAAGTGTTTGAGAGTTACATTATGTCAATTTGTGTATTATATTTAGATGATATAATTGTTTTTTCGGACGCAAAAGAAGGTTTACATGAAAATTTAGAAAAGGTCTTTGATTGGTTGAGGAATTCAAATTTGAAGTTAAAACCTAAAAGATGCCATTTTTTCAAGAAAAAAGTAGAATGTTTAGGCCATACAGTTAGTTCAGATGGGATGGAATGTACCAATTCACATATAAAAGATATTTTGGAATGGCCAGAGCCACAGAATGTTAATCAGCTTCAAAGTTTTTTAGGTTTTGCAAATTTTTATCGTAGATTTGTCCCAGGTTTTGCAACCATTGCTGAACTATTAACATGTTTAACTAGAGGTGTTAGCAATAAGAAAAAAGGTAAAGGTTTGAAGAAGGTACAAGTTGAGTGGTCTCCCAGTGAGCGCTACACGTGTAGTATCCGTGTAATACACGTGTACGCTACACGTGTACTACACGGATACTGCAGGGGTAGGTTGGAAGGATAATACCCGTCCACAATACCCGTGTACTACACGTGTAATTGTACTCTTGTTTTATCCGTGTATTACCCGTGTAGTACACCTCTATTACCCGTGTAGTACACCTCTATTACCCGTGTATTATCCTGTATTACCCTATTACCCTCTATGTATTATCCGTGTAGTACACCTCTATTACCCGTGTATTATCCGTGTAGTACACCTCTATTACCCGTGTATTATCCGTGTATTACGCTTGTATTACCCTTGTATAATATATTTGGTAATTGATTCAAATATTGAAATAAACCATTAAAAACACAGTCGAGTTTCCATAGTTTATTAATTATTTATTGATTACACACAAATATATCAAAAAACTTTCTAATCCTTTTTAGATGCATTCTTCAAATATATTGACCACTCATCCCAGATCTCTTTTTCTGTGGCAGATGTTCCTTTCTGTACTGCAGCTGTAAAATAAATGAGAATTATGTAACACATTTGATAGAGAATATATCCAAATATAAAATACTCGTAGTAACTATTCATGTACACTCTTTGCCACTATTTACTCATGCACGGAACCTATTATATAAGCGTCTCTTTTCGTGGTTTCTAGCTCTAGAAAACGATTAATGTTTTTGATCGCAAAAGAATTAGGACGTGGACTTCAGATGTCATTGTCTACAAGTGACATTTGCCACTGAAGGCAGAACATAGGCTACATCTCTTCATCACATCAGTGCTTATTATAAGTGACTGCTATCTTGTTATATAGTAAGGTCCCTTGAAGCTGCAGAATTTTCTGTGTCTACCGTAACCAGTTTGTAAACCACAAATCCACCTAGTTTAACCACAATACACCATATTAATGTGCTGACAGCAAGTATGTGGAGTAACATTTTCTATGATAACTCTAAACATTGCCGAACATCCAAATAAAAATGATAGGAATGATACAGCATTTTTTGTTGTTGCTGCATGGCTCTACATTGTAATTTTTAAAATTATGATGAACGTGACTATGAATTTTTTTTCCATTTATCATTCTTACAGGGAAAAAAAAAATATATTCAGTAATATTTTCAGTGATTATTGAAAATATTACTCCATGAACTTAGTGTCAGTACATTAGTGAACATGTAAAGTGCCATTATCAAAATAATCTGATGACTCGTGAAAGAATAGCTTGAAATTCTATGAATGTTACAGATGTATAAAGCAAATTACATGTGAAAAATGCATTATTTATTTATAGAAACTGCTTCCTGCTCTTCATTCACATCCTCATAATATTCCATCAGACTACCAATAGCTAAAAGATTAAGTCATTTAATTATTCATCGCCAATATGTATATGTATAAATTGTGCTGACGGAAGTTCATGGAATAACATTTTCCACATAACTGAAGTGTATCACTTGAGTGATTAGACAAGAAATGTTCAAAGTGTCTTACTGTCCATCAGAGTTTTGAGAGATCGATAATGTACATTTCACAAAGCTACAAACCATACATAATGCGTATACTTGTACTTAGTACTTACATTGAACAAAGCTGTTTGATAGAGCAGTAGCAGTTGGTTCCGCATGACAGTGAATTAGCTGCATCTTTCATATATGCAAAACTGCACTGGGCAAATTTTGTGAGCTCCTGCCAGTCCTACCCAACAGGTATATTCCTTTATCTTCGAGAGGTAGAATGTGTTCTACCTATGTACCCAGTGCTATGCTTCATGGGTCTGAGACATGGGCAGCATCATCTATTAATGTAAAGCCATGTAGTGTTTGTAAGTCATAGTATACAGTCATACCACACACACACACACCCTACCATGATACTGGGGCCAGTGATTCCGAGTGGTGATAGAGTACGGGAATACGTGTAAAGTCTACCAAAGATATATAGTAAATTTATATGAATACAACAATGCAAAAGTCTTGCTCATTTAAAGCATTTTTCATTTAACATTTAATATACTGCTAGAAATTAAAGTAGAAATAAAGTTTACTAACCTCTATTGAACACACATGCAAATCCTTTTACTTAAACACACCCAAATGAACAAATATTAATAAAAGAAAAAATATATTTGTTTATCAGCTGTTCTTCTGCAGTACTAGTACTATAGTACTTAGTATGAGTAGTGCACCTGCGTCCATAATACGTAAAACGTGGGGAGTAAACTATACGACATACGTAAGAGTTGTAATAGCTAAAACACTTGGTCAATTATATATTACACCGTGGGTAGACTGTTATGGATAAAACTGAGGATTTCCAGTGAATCACGGTAAAAGCTGAGGAAAATGGCAGAAATGGCAAGGTTTTAAAGTAAGATCAGTAATAATTTGGACAAAACGACCAAGAAAAAAAGGTAATATATATTTCTAAGTATGTGCAGGGAATGCGGGAGTATTCAAGGTTTATAGAACTTCTTTCAAATTCGTTCTACGCCTCACAGTTTACTCACAGTCGCTCGCACAAATTTCAACATGCAAGATTTGCTTCATTTCTAGTGCACAAGATTGATGTAAATTCAATGAAGTCTACATTATAAGTCAACATTATCCACATAAATAAGAAATATGCTCCTCTAACTGTATCCATGCCAAGTGGCATGAATATTGTAGATCTAGTTTTTTTTTCTCTATGGCCAAATCTTTGTAAATTTTTATCCACCTTGTTTCCTGAGAAAAATGCCTCCTCAGTTTTTACCGTGATCTGAGCTCTGGATAAAAATTTACAAAGATTTGGCCATAGCTAAAAAACTAGATCTACAATATTCATGCCACTTGGCATGGATACAGTTAGAGGAGCATATTTCTTATTTATGTGGATAATGTTGACTTATAATGGTGACTTCATTGAATTTACATCAATCTTGTGCACTAGAAATGAAGCAAATGTTGAAATTTGTGCTAGAAACTATGAATAAAACTGTGAGGTGTAGAACGAATTTGAAAGAAGTTCTATAAACCTTGAATACTCCCATATGAGGCAATGCACATACTTAAAATATATTATTTTTTTTATCAGCTGGTCGTTTTGTCCAAATTATTACCTAAAATCTGACTGTCAAAAACTTGACCATTTCTGCCATTTTCCTCAGCTTTTACCGTGATTCACTGGAAATCCTCAGTTTTATCCATAACAGTCTACCCACGGTGTATTAGGCATACTTATGGGTATATATATATTGATATAGGTGTTAACACCATCGCCTGCTCACAGTACAAGCTTTGGGTGCACAGACTACGCATGTCTAAGATGTCACAGTGAAGCTTGTCCGATGGATGGTAGACCAGATGTCCAGGTTGAAGGGGATGGGTCCATGCTTGATGTAGAGCCCAATTTATGCTATCTTGGAGATATATTGTTATCAGGAGGACGATGCAGACTCGGATGGAATGTGTGAAACCTGAATTGAAAGACTATCTGCAACCTCCTTAATACATACAAGTATGTTAGAAATGCGTGGACAGTTGGCATGAGACACTGCCAACAGCTGCCTACCCCAAAAACTGGGACACCCTCTTCAGTGGACATACAAACCCTTGACTGTCGTAGCAGTAGTTCTCTACCCTAACTTTGGCTACAAATGCATTGATAGATCTATATATGTGTGTGTGTGTCGATGCAAGAAATGCAACTGGTCTTTTATTTCATTATTTGTGGTAGAAATACTGACTCAAAAAACATGTATGCACAGTGATGTTGAGGACATTGTGACCAAATAAAAAGAAATTAAATATGTTAAAATATACTTTTTGGTGGAGTAGCATCATTTTCGTTTTTGAAGAATTAACAAATTCAATTATCTAAAATGCATTGTAAACGTAATTTGAAATAAAAAATATGATCTTTATGCATTGTGATAATAGAATTATGGTGGACTTTTGAAGAATTCCTACACACTGTATATAAAGGACTTCATTATAATTTGTATTGCGAATGTCATATGCTGTACACGTATAAGCTTGTCAACTAGACTTGACATGTATCCATACAGGTGTATACCACGTGTATCTCTACACGTGTACAACACGGGTAGAGATACACGTGTTCTACACGTATATCTCTTCACGTGTACAACACGTGTATCTCTACACGTGTTGTACACGTGTAGATAAGGGGTATATCGTTGCAGCTCAGAGTATCCGTACATTACACGTGTACTACACGTGTAACTCTACACGTCGTATACACGTAGAGATATACGTGTAGTACACGTGTAATGTATAACTCTACACGTCGTATACACGTAGAGATATACGTGTAGTACACGTGTAATGTACGGATATACTCGTGGAACCCCAATTATCCATGAAATACACGTGTACTACACGTGTATCTCTACACCTGTGCTCACTGGGCTTGGGAGTTCGACCAGCAAAATGCGTTTGACTGTTTAAATAAAAGCTTTGACAAACCCTCCCATATTAGCGTATCCTGATTTTAGTAAGCCTTTTGAATTACATGTTGATGCTAGCCAAATTGGGCTAGGTGCGATTCTTTACCAGCATGATGAAAGTGGTAAATTAAGAGTTATTTCATATGCTAGGAGGACATTGAATAAAGCTGGGAGAAATTATACTGTGCATAAACTATAGTTTCTTGCGCTCAAATGGGCGGTTACTTTAAAGTTCCGGCATTATTTGTGTAACAACAAGTTTGTGGTTTATACAGATCATAATCCACTGGTGTATCTCTGTACCACTGCAAAACTGGATGCTCTTGGTCATCGATGGTTGTCAGAGCTGTCCTCTTACAATTTTGAAATATTTTATAAACCCGGTTTGAAAAATGCTGATGCAGATGGTCTCTCCAAAAGTGCTGGTCCAGACCAGTTGCATTCAGAATGTACACAGCATCTGAGCAAAGAGGTCAATGATGAATTATGCAACTTATTGATTTTAGATGAATATACAGGTTTTTATGAGCATGTCAAGAGTTATGCTGCTGTGGTTTGTTCAAATTTTCCAGAGTCAATTGACTGGGGAACGGAACAGGACAAAGATCCTGTTTTGTGTAGAGTTAAACTGGTGTTATCAAAGGATATAGACTTATCTATGAGGCAGAAAAGAGATGAGCTTCAGGGTGTTGTGAAATTACTTGTATATAGGGATAGTTTGTTGTTGGGTCATGGCATTTTGTACCGCAAGAGTAAAAATGCTATTGGGGAGGAGGTAAGAAGGGTTGTTGTTCCTGACAATTTGAAAGAGATCGTGTTGAAAAAGGTCCATGAAGAAATTGGACATCTGGGTTGTGATAAAACGCTTAGTGTTTCTCAGGATAGATTTTATTGGGTAGGACTAGGCAAAAGTGTGGAGCAGTATGTAAAAATTGCAGAAGGTGTATTTGTGTTAAAACCCCACACTCTCCTCATCGAAATCCCTTAGTTTCAGTGCAATCCACACAGCCTTTGGAATTACTGTGTTTAGATTTTTTAGGTTTGGAAGCTTCTGGACAATTTTCAAATATTTTGTTTGTACTGATCATTTTACGGGTTATGCTTGGGCGTTCCCAACCAGAATGCAAGAAGCTAAAACTGTTGCAAAATTGATATATGAAAAAATAATATTACCCTTTGGAATTCCAGCGCGGCTGCATTCAGATCAAGGTGGCTCATTTGAGGCTAAAGTTATTCATGATCTTTGTAAATTTTTGGGCATTTCGAAATCCAGAACTACACCTTATCACCCGATGGGGAATGGTAAAGCAGAGAAAATGAATTCTACTTTATTAACCATGTTGAGAACTTTGACTATAGAGAAAAAGAGTAAATGGAAAGATCATGTTACTAGCTTAGCGCATGCATATTATATATAATTGTTGCAGACATGAAACTACAGGGTTCAGTCCATTTTATGTGATGTTTGGGCGTAAGCGAAGGTTGAGTTTCGACGTAGCTTTAGATTTGCCAGTTGATTATGCATCTAGCAAAATTGTAAAAAATGTTTATGAAAGTTTAGCCACAACTTATGATATAGTGAGTAAGTCATTTGAAAATGCAAAAGCAAAGCAGAGAAAATATTACAATATGAAGGTGAAGGGTGCTAAAATTGAAGTAGGTGATCTTGTCCTTATGAGAAATGTTGGGTTGAAAGGCAAAAACAAGTTGGCAGATAAGTGGAATGATGAAGTTTTTGTGGTAACTGATCAACCCAATACTGACATCCCAGTGTTTAAGATCAAGTTAGAAAATGGGAAATCTGAAAAAAACTGTACATAGAAATTTGTTGTTGCCATTGGTTTTACCATTGGAAAAAACTAAGCGTGTTCAAAACTCTGATGTAGAAATCAAGAATGTGGTGGTAGACGATGAATATGTAGATTCTGATTCCGATGTTTCAGAGATTGAGGTACAGATTCCTGTGTCTAATGATTGTATTAATTCTTTTGTTGCAGATGACGAGGGGCTTTCTATAGCGTCCTCAGAGAATGGTATTGTTGAAGAGGAGATCTACTCTGAGCAAGCAGAGGTTCAAACGGTTCCAGAACCTGACACACCGCTTCCTGGGCCTCGTAGGTCTAGTAGGGTCCGTAGGCCACCAACATACTTGGGTGATTATGTTAGTCATGGGACTGTAGTTAGTATGTTGGACTGGCAGGTCAAAGTGTCAGCGTTATTGCAGTTACTGCCGTTGTTTCCGTTACAGCATGCAAAGATTGCAAATGCAATTCTCTATGTAATTGGTTATGCATGAAAGTTGTACTATGTATGTCTGTGGCAGTACTACATTGCTGGCTGTATAAAAACATTCCATCCATCGTCAACTACACTCATTTTGTCATTTTCATGTATTGAACATATACATTCACAGATTGGGTCGCAACCCTGGCAGTTAGCCAGTTACACATAGACATAGAATAACTATTTGTAACGAACCTAAACTAACCAGTTTATTCGCCAACGAATTTGCCAGTTCGCTGGTGCACGTAGAGCTAAGTAGGTAGAATTTGCTAATGTGTAAAGCAGGCATTAAGCTGGGTACTAAAATATTGGCTTGCAGCTCCCATATCTGGTAAGTTATAATGCTTTCTGCACACAAAAATAATCGTCTCAAACTCCACGAGTTATTGTTTTAGATATCGAATGAAAAAGTGAAAATAGAGCAAGAGCAAAGCGGAGTGGCTTTTATAAGTGGCTGTGAGGATACAATCGGGATGCTGTGCGAACGTACAGCGAGCACATTCAAGCCACTGACGCGGCAACCCACTTTGCTACCTTCCTCTTTTGTATTCTATTTGTACTCAGACAGTACGCTATCAGGCCGCTGAATTATCGCTGTCATGAGTGCAAAAGTCACATTTGACGGCTTGTCAGCGTACAGTTCAAATTCCCTCAAAACTTAGGTTTCTACATAGTAAGGGTAGATTTCTGGGTGGGACATATTTTAACTATCACCTGAAAGGATTACTTCACAGTACCACTACACTTTTATAGTTTTGTTGTACTTTTATGTAAAGCTGTAAAAAGGGTAATGGTTAAAGCTGTTGTCTATTGGTCCAATAAACATATGCTCCGTGCTTTGAGGCTCGTGACCCACTTGTCAAGTGATGCTAAATAAGTTTAATGTTGTAAATCTGTTCTTGTGGTTTTGACCCCATTCGTGCATCTAATCATAAATATATTCAAACATTTACATTCTGTTTTTGCTTAGTCACCGTGGTGCACCACATTGACCCCATGAACATCTTGAAAACAACTTAAGATCTTCAATTATTTGTGTAGTCCCATTTCTCTGACACTTAAATGACAAACCCACATTGCCGCACGGCAACTCACGTTTAGTAGACGAAGAATTCGTGTCAACAGCCCCAATATCAGATGGGGTATCATCTGCTAGCACACCGGCTAAAGAGAACCACCAGAACTCCTGGTTCTCGAATGAATGGCACAGAGAGGCGGTGGTTAATAGGGCAGTAAAGACGAGAGGCTTGAGGGGAGTTTGAGGCGGCTTTGGGGCAAGAAGAAGTGATAGTCCGTATTATTAGGGACAAGTGTTCCAAAGATCGAAGCACCAGTGCGAAAAGGCCACAGAGGTCCTGCTCGCCTTATCATCTATTTGGGGTAGGTTTGTCCCTCAATTAGCGGATTCAATTGAATGTCATTTTGTGAAATAGGCCGATTGAAGGACAATCTTCCCTGATGGTCTTCACTCCTCCCTCAATCATGCCATCTCGCCAGTGCTGGTGTCCAATTGGCCGACTTCACCTACACATTATAAACAAATCTTCAACACACACCATATCAGCCTGATTCTCGTCATTTAACATCTCTAATCGTCTTCATTGACGTTCGAGAGGCAATCTTCCCTGATGGTCTTCAATTGTCCTTCGCGCACGACTTCTCGCTTCTCTGTCTAATCAGGTATGTCTATACATCCCATATTATATTAGCCTGATTCAATGTTCTTCACGCATTTAACGTATTTAATGTTCTTCACGCATCTCTTCAGGCATTCTCCATCTTTTCTAGTTGGTGAATATTCGAGACGAGAGGCAACCCGACCATCTATGGCAGATCCAAGGTTTTTTAAAAGGGGGGCGCACTTAAGGGATTTCATGGGTTTTGTATGTGCGATGGATGGCAATGGATGGGGATCGATGGCAGACATGCCAAAAACCCTACAAAAATAAAGTATTTTGCGCCCCCTGGATCTGCATATGTGTCAATTGATTGTGAGACGATTGCGGGATGATTGAGGAAAGATATAAAAAGATTGCGATGGATTATGGATCAGTAATTTATTATATTTATAGTAAGACTAGCTGGTTACCCGGCGTTGCTCGGGTTGAAACATGAAATCCTAAACCGTGTAAATGCTGGTAATATAACTTTTTTTCTTAAAAAATCATTACATAGTTTGGAAATGAAGCAAAACAGTTTGAAAAATTGCAAGACATCGTTTAATTTGTGTTATTATTCAATACATGCTTAGAAAATAAGATGAAGCAACAAATATTGATACGCATAGAACAACAAATAATTGATATGTAAAACGACAGATACAGAAATTAGAACTCCCAACACATTAAGATACAGAAATGTACATACCATAACAGCAAATCTAGTACATATGTATGGGTTTTCATAAAAAATGACAGCAAATATAGATTGGTAACACAATACAATAAATATAGATATGAATATAACAGAGCAACAACTGTAGATAGCTTGTAACACAAATGGAATAATAAACGTTCAACAATAATTTAATTTTTAAGTTATGCTAGCGTACACCAACTGTGTGGAAGATCGTGTTTACATAATAACAATGAACACATTTTTGTCACACACATGTGTTTGTTTTCACCTTAGCTTCATG
The DNA here is from genome assembly GCA_019095985.1 of Streblospio benedicti. Classification (NCBI taxonomy): domain Eukaryota; kingdom Metazoa; phylum Annelida; class Polychaeta; order Spionida; family Spionidae; genus Streblospio; species Streblospio benedicti. Next base: position 29,913,773 of record CM032663.1, on the reverse strand, counting down.
AACCGGAAGTAAGGTTGTTTCAGAGAATTTACAAAATTGAATGAGTTTCAGTGTTGCAGAACCTCTTGGTATACCACATTTTT
>CM032663.1:29827275-29907015 GCA_019095985.1 Streblospio benedicti | reverse complement strand
GTTTTAAACAAAGGGGGACGCAGACTTTTGGCCGCACGGTTTCCTTAATGCTGCGGCGTCTGCATGAATCTTCCTTATGCAGTGACAATCCCCCAAAGCCTTGGGGCAGTTCTGACTCTCTACTGCCATAAACTCATGAAGAATGGCAGTATGGAGACAGTAGCAACAGTTTTCACGATATATAAAGTAATGCGCCAATAAGTACTTAACATATTTCATCGGATGTAGGTACGCTATAGGGGAGCAGATACGCTAAGCCGCCGTACCTGCTGCTTAGACATTGAACGCATGGAAAACACTGTACTGCCAACGAGTTAGCATTACCAGTTGTGCGGAAAGCATAAGCTCGGGGCACAACTGGCGAGTTATTTTAGTTGTTCAGGTTGCGGAATGTATAAAAGACAGTACTGTCTCAATAATGACAGTGCGTCGCCATTACTAACATTGTTGTGACTTCTACCACTACATAATCCATGGCTACAATGTACAGCCTCTCTAGAGTATTATATACTTTTAGTAGTCGAAATTGCTGCGTCCGTACTGATGATATGGCTTACCGGCTTTGAGTATGAGGTCAGGGGAAGCTTGACATATCAAACGTCTGGTACAGTCTCTGTGCTGCCTCTACGTTCACCTCATTGGACAACCACTGCATTTTGCTGGTTTCAGTGCGGGTTCTTCAGTGCCCCCCATGCAGTGACAACCATCAAGCTAGGGCACACACATCCAAAATATGGGTAGGACATTGTTTTTCATTCTGCAGATGTTAAAAATACTGGCCTGGTGGGACAGTGTTTTGCCAGTACTGTTGTTGGGAATCTCACACCTCTATTATCAAAGCTGTTAATATTTATATTTCCCGTCGAGACCAAACTTGATAAACGTACATTGGTCTGCTATGCTCAAAGTCTAGTATATCTAGTGATCACCGCCAGCAACAATGGTTGCTTAGAGCTATTCCCAATTCTGTTGAAGTTTACCTGAAATGGTAGGCCAAAGTACTGTACTTACTGCATTGTTGCCGTACACGGCTAGGACGTCGGGCTTGGTGGCCACTGCGTATGCCTCCGTGTGAGACCAGCCTGCGCTGCTGCCCACAGCAGTGCCGTCCGCGTATGCCGTAAAACTGTTGTCCACGTGCACGCGGATCGTCAAGCTACCTACGTACACAATACACACATACTTAAGGCCGCTTCCCACTAATATCTGTGTAAGGTCGACGCATAAATTCTATGATTTTCCAGGCACAATTTGTTATGCATCGAGGATCTGCTGATAGATAACCCCTTTTGGCAATAAATGATTTTTTCTCCAGTGCATATTCAACTCACAGCCGGCGCAAGGCTGGCGCTAAGCTGGCTTAAGAAAAGCAGACAGTGAAAGCAAGTTTAGCGTCACCCCAACATACAACCAACTCACAAAAAGGCTCAGCACCCGCTGAACATACGTCTACAATACGTTGAACATCTGCTGAATGTAAACCATCGTACGCTCAAGGTGTGCCAAGCTTACACGAACATTTTCATCTGCCGATACTCCCAATATGTGGTGGATGCGCAGCGTATGTGTAGTGTATGTTCGGCATATGCCGGATGTACCCCCATGTAAACAAATCAATGGAATATCCATTGGCGTATGCCATTTACGCTTTCAATGTTTTGAGCAGCCCAAAACCTCGGGAGCGTGTACGTACGGACAGATCGATAATCTTCCTAGAAATATTTTGGCAGCGTACTGGCAGTGACCGTTTGGCGCACGTAAAGCGGCAAAGTAATGCCGAAAACGCGGTCAGCATGGGCGGCAGATGCTTAGCGTAGATAAAAAAAGCTGAATATCCGACCAATTTTTATCAGCTGAGCATAAGTTCCCAGTGCGCCAGCCCCAATGGGACGCAGTGTTTACAAAAACTGTCTATCACTGCTTATCTCTACAAATGAGCCTTATTATATAAAATCTTCGTGGATCATTGTGTAAGATTTAAAACCGTACGTGCACATTTACGCATATGGTGTCTGAATGACTGGATTAAAATTGCGTGCAATCATTTTAACAGATTATTCATTTTGTTTTAGATAGCCCCTGATTGATACATTAAATCAAATTACTAAGAAATTGGTAAAACAATAAATGTTACAAGAAATCTACATTTGGGGGCGATCCTGAGGGGAGCATACAGTCTTTGACCAAAGTGCTAATTCCCATGGCCTGGATATTGGAGAGGAAAATTGACATAACGTTATTTGGACTTAAGTTGAAAAAATTGATTTTTTAAAGGTATATCAAATTTACAAGTGGATAAATTTATCTCATCATCAATTACCTGATTATATCATCAGTGACATACATATTTGATGTTAAAGATTTACAGTGCAAAGTATAACAAAGATATTGTGTAAATATTTGTTATCTTTCTAATGGTGTGAAGAACCTATATGTGAAAAATCTTTTTATGTGTACTGAAGTTAGAGAATCAATTTTCACTAATCATAATATTCAAATCTTCTGCATTTACGTGTACGGGGGCATGATGATGAACTTCATCAACACAACTCACCAGTTTACAGAGAACAATATCAAAAGAAGAACGATAAAACAGTCATGCTATAACCTTATATATCACTTTTATAGCAATTAGCAAACTATATACCTATCAACAACTATTAGAATCCTCGTAAGTTGGGAATACAATGTAGGTACATTAGAACCCTCTATATATTATGCACACCTTAGGGATTGGAATCAAGTTGTCGTAATAGAGATGTGGTCTCTTTATCGAGGTGAGCGTTGCTACCTTTATAAAGGTTTTGGATAAAAAGAGATGGTTTTATTAAAGGGGTGGTCTTATTGAAGATTCTCCCGTAGATACTAAATCAAAAGACGCAACAAAGAGCTGGTACTATTGTTGTAAATTAGAGGGCATTCCGTATCCAACACAACAATGACAGCCGCGCACATGTTTCTGTTACTCACGTGGGTGAAAAAATCCATGTGAGTATATCATACGGGTATGTCAGAACGTCATAGACGTATGGCGTATGTTCATTGTCTTTGGTTGTACTGACACTGTTAGTTGCCAATAAAATCTTCTTATTCTTATTCTTATTCTTCTTATTGATTTATAATTTGTTTTTTATTATATAAATGTATATTTCTAGTTTAACATAATTATTTATAGTATGACATGTTCTTACTATGTTAGCAAATGGTTATTTTTACATCTTAAGATATATGTATTTTTTACCAGTTATGTCTAAAACGTTAATGCATTTTTGGTACTTATTTACCTACACTTGCAAAATGATGAAAAGAGTATTGTGGATAGTAATTTGTATATTTTATTTAGTTTATTTACTTCTTATTTTTGTGTATTATGGTGTTTAATCGAAGTGGCTATAATTACATCGAAATTGTAAATATAAGCAACGTGGGCTATAATTACATCGGATCACTGCGCATGCGCAGTTTATTTTCCTTGCCATTACGTAAAATATAGGAGAACGACTACTTTGTGTGTGGTTAATCTTCACATTTCAGCTTATATGAAACATTTAAGTACAATGTAATATCAATAGACTTAATTTGGTGTGTACTATGAACAAACATGATATATTAGGAATTGTGTTTACGTCACGTCATCTCGCTGTATATATTCAGTACACAAACGTCGACGATCAATATTTGTATTACATACTACATGTAAAAACGTAAACACTGAATACTATTCTCGATTCGAAAATATAAAAACAATTTACACAAGTATTGTGAAGATAGATATTCTACTTACACGTCAGATGCGATTATTTTTTAATGAAGTATCAATTAATGAACACTTGATAGATCTACCCTATATGCACAATGGATATGTAGTGTTCGTTGATAGCTGTCAACAAAACAGCAGGTGACTAGATGATGATCTACATAACATACTTCTAGTCATCGTTCTTGCACACTGGATCTGGATGTGTAATTTTTTGTACTATTTAAGTTAACATTAATTGTAATAAATACATGTTATTTATAAAAAAGAATACAAATTGTTTCATAAAATTTTATTTTATTAAACAGTAACTTTGAAACTCAAACTACATAGCATCATTTACATGGCTTTGTGCACAGCCTAATATACTAGAATGGACTCCAAAAGAAGTGAAACAACTTGTTCTTGTTCTTGATTTCTACGTCGCAGGAACAGTTACCACTGTTATCGAGGCACTTATTCTACTTGTACATCATTCATTAAAAGTTAGCCTGAATTACCGTTCATTATGATTAAAATGACTAGTAATGATGTCTTCATTTTCTTATGTAGATCTAGATCTACATGTGTGGCTTGATTTCCAACACCGTCACAGATATAAAGTTTACACTGAAACTATTCCCGGTTCCTGCATATTACACGTTACTTTTCAGTACTTAAAAGTAAGTACTTTGAAACATGTGCTGATTTTTACGCGGTGCACGTAACACGCCACGCTGTTCTTTACCAGACCGACCTCTCGAACGCAGTAGTGTGACTAGATTAGCTAAATCTAAGCTTTTCTCGGCTAATTTTTTTTTACAAGCCTTACCTGAAAATTGTTGTCAAGTATGAAAAGCGCTTTTAAAATTGCAATTTATTGCTAAATATACACAATATTTACACATTTGTATGTCTAAAAGTGTAATGCAATTTTAACAGTGTGCATTATTTATATATATAGATTCGATTAAAGTGTGATGGACATGATCTATATATGTCAACTGGGATCCAAGGGTTTCATGTTGGTATATTTCTTGCGCATGCGCACTGGCCGATGTAATTATAGCCTCTGTAATTATAGCCTGCCCACACTGTATAGGCTATAATTACATCGGTCCAGTGCGCATGCGCGATGTAATCATAGCCGGTTCCGTGTTTAATTATGATAAATATTATGTATAAATATTAGTGTACATAGGGTTAGTGAGAAAAACACCAGAGTATGATATTTATCTAGAACTATTTATTTGTGGAGGTTTACATTGGAATAAAGCACAGTTTTGAAAATTGTAATGATCAGTCTGGATTTTGCTGTCAAGGAGGTAGCTTGGATTTCACCTTTTCCCAATAAATCTTCAAAATAATTGCTAAACTTGTCTTAAAACCAGGCTCACTCTACTTTCAAGGCGAGTGAGAATATCCAGCATCACAGGACATTAAAAATAACTCTAAGGCAGAATTAGTCACAATTAAGACCACCACACTGTCAGTGGAACTAATTTCTGCCTACTTTTCATCACTGCATACACACACATACATAGACGCAAATATAGTCACAGTTTACACAAATTCAAATACGAGATCGGCGTACACAATTAAGACAGCCACCACACTGTCAGTGGATACGTTCTACCTCACCCCATTAATAACAACACCGGATATCCTCACTTATTCTGAAACTAGTCATCATAACCCAAATTTCCTGACGTCCTTTCCCCAAGTAAAATTACTACACTATCATCTCCCTTCACACTAACAACAGTGTTTGACTTATAAACTGATAATCAGGTAGTATGCAATTGTTGGAACTTGCCACCTTGAGAGTTCAGAACTATGTGATGACTTTAAATGAGCCACTGATGGCTATTTTATTTGCACTGCCAAAGAGGAGTGGGACAATGGTGCTAGCAGCTGACGCAAAGTCCCTATTTATCAAGTACAATTACTTAGTAATAGCAGTTGGAAGTTCTTCAGCGAGATGTAATTTAAATAGGTGCTTTTACGAGAATGTAGCTGTCAGTGGATCATGGTACAAAACACATCGTGCATCCCACCAGAATATGGCGTGAGTCTAGTCAGTCGATTCGGAGTTTTCCATTGTTGACATAGAACAATAATCCTTTAGTAGCTCATATGATATTCATCCGAAAATTTTCGCATTAACTGAACACATTCTGAAGATTGTCTAGTTTCTTATTTTCACTATAATAAATAATAAAATATATAGCAACTAGTCCGATTTGGACAAAATCGTGTAATAGCCAATGCATTTGACAGCTAACGGGGACCGCCAAGTGTTAGATATTGCGATGCATGTGATTAATGGTCAAATTAAACTATTTAGTTAAAACAATTACATAGACTTATATATATGAATGGAATAGCATATTACTGCAGATTATTTCCATCAAAATTATATATCAATACGACAATGTACAACAGAGATATGATCCAATATATGTGTGGTGTTTTTCATTGTCATTAAACCTGTCGTCGCCTGCTGATATTGTCAGTACACTTTTTAGGATCACACAACAATTTCACCATTTCAACTTGTATTAAACATACTAAATACGATTGTTTATAGGTAATTTTACTATGGGACGAAAGGAACCTATATTATCTGTGATGTATGTAAGTGAGAATGCTGAAGTCTAAAGTTTTATTGAGCTGTGTGCATTCAAAATGTATTGCGTAATTTCTCCCATAAGCATAACATTACGACGTCCGGTATCATCGCTCGGTCCATAATCCAGGTGAGTTTAGTCTGGATGTAATGGTAGCTCCTGTTCTCGGGACTTTCACCCCCTATACAAAATAACATGTTCACATCATGTTTTATGATTTGAAGCTCCGGCTCTTACACCAAAGCTTCAAAGCTTTGAACTATTTTGATATCTGTAATGGAAATGTACCTGTTTCACAATGCACCCCAGTGTATCCACCAGCACATTGACATGAGTAACTGGTGACAGCATCTTGACATGTAGCACCATTTTGACATGGATCGCTGCCACATTCATCAATATCTTGAAATATTCATATAGGGAATAAACAAGCATGACATAATTCATTGGATATAATTTGAAAGATTTCCATGTAAAATGTACACCCCAATAGGTTTTATTAAGAAACTCATTCATAGTATTAAAATCTACAAAATGTTAAACAGGTTGAGAGAGATTTAACTTTTTGACCATATGGAGGTACTGTTTTTAAATTTGTTTTAAATGGATCAAAGCTCCTTATCCATTTAGTATTTTAAAATTAATTATTGCAGGAATATTCTATTGAAAGGGTGTCAATTTAATGATTTAGCATGAATATCAACAACAATGCAGACTCTTAAAGTTATGAAGATCACCATATTCTAAAGTATAAGTTTATTGTGAGCCCACCTGTTTCGCAATGCACGCCTGTGTATCCAGCAGCACATCCACAAGCGTAACCATTGACAGCATCTTGGCATGTTGCACTGTTTTGACATGGATCACTGCTACATTCATTTATTTCTATGGGTGGAAATAATTAATGCCAAAATATGAAATAAAATAGATATAAAACACATTTCAAAGCTTTTCCACTGTGGCTAACTACTTGTTAATATGTTCTACCTGTTTCTCCATTAAACCCGGTGTAGCCAGCAGCATTCTCACAAGTGTAACCATTAACAGCATCATTACAAGTTCCTCCATTTTGACATGGATCACTGAGGCATTCATCAATATCTAGAAGCATGTAATTATAGTTTAATAATGTTTCTTTCTGGACTGTCATATAAGTTAAGTTCACTTGTATAAATATTTAGTTTGCTCCAAGTAGAGAACAGACTAAACTGAACACTGATATACCAAAACATTCTTTCAATAATATTGCAGTTAATTCTATAACAGTACAAAGTAGCTTTATCTAATTAGCATAATCATTAGCAGACATAGAAAACAAATGGAATACAGAAGTATTACATATGGAATACAGAATTTATACACCTAGATATGTACTATATTATATTATGGCTGGTTCCACATTTGTTGACATTTGCATTTTTGTTAATGTTCACATTACATGAAAAATGCAACATCTCCTTTACACAAATATAAGATGCATTCATTTCACATAATAATATGAGCTGTTTTACACAATATTAAATATTCTGTATATTTGGCCTACAGCACTAGGTCTCATTGTCAATAGTGTCTTGCTTTCTTTTCTACGGCTGTATTATTACTAATATGAAACATTTTTGTTCTAAAGTTTAATTTTGATCTCAATTTTTATTTCACGTTTTTGAGCTCCTGAAGTCTGCTTTTCAAAATAAAACACCAAAAGAAATGAAGAACAGGTAAAATTTTACAGTGAAAGATCATCAGTTTAACAATAATAATAATATACATGCAGTACCTACTTAACAGATTAAGACAAATCCTTATAATAGATTATGATATACATTACAACACAACATGGAGATTTAACAATATTATATTTAAGGACCAGGTAATTGATTAGTAAATATTATTCTATGGAAGGCTGGTTGATAATGGTCAAGTTTCGAATTAAGCATAATGTCACATTTCATATTTGCTATTTCTACTCCTGATATTTGTCTTTCTAGTGGGCATTTATAGCTATTGATCACTTCTTTCTTGAATTCTGGGCTCTGTTGCGGGTGGTGGTCGACTATGTGTTGGGCAAAGGCATTATGTTGGTGCTTTGTCGGATCACTGATTGCTCTCCTGTGCTGTAGATCTCTGACATATGCTGATCTGCTACTTTCCCCTATGTACATAGATTTGGTACTATTGTTATAGCATCTCATGCATTGTCCTTTGTACACGATATTTTCCTGGTTGCAGTTCCCTTTGCCTTGACTAGTATGTACAACACAGTCCTGTCTGTTACATTTGTTTCCACTCTTCAGTGCAGGCAGGAGAGATCTTATGCTCATGCCAGATTTTTCCACTACTTTTATACTTATTCCTCCATTGCTTCTGCTGTCTTCTGCCACTTTCTTCAGTTGTTTGGTTAGAACACTGTTGGGCGTGGGGGGCAGAACATGACTGTATCATGAGGTTTGAACCATGCAACTTTGCTAATGTCCTTTTTCTTGTTTCGTTCATCAAGCTTGTAATTCTTTGGTCTATATAGTGGCCTTACCCCTATTGAAACGAAAGTCAGTGTTGCTTGTAAAGGTAATTTGGAAGATCGTGGATTCAAACTCACGACCTCCTAGCTATGATTGAGACCGGTCTTATATGTCATAGTCGGGTGCGCTAGCCATTACGCCAATCTCCCATGACGAAGGACACACACTTCAACTTCACCTATATGCTGCATTGCGCAACCACACTGTCTGTCACCTGACGCTGTATTTAGCTTCACCAGCCGCTCAGCCTTGATAAGATACACAACCACTGACCTCATTTGTTGGCGTGCTGTGATCAATGCAGGATGCATTGTGTCTCTGAAGCACTTTCTTTACACTATTTCATCGTTTTTGGTTTGTTTTTCGTACGCCTTTATCGCACTTTTCACTATTTCCAGTCTGTATCTATGTGGGTAGCCACTTTCCTTCATCCTCACACAAAACTCGCTTAGGACAAAGAAAGAATCGAAGAAGAAAAACAGATCCCCACAGACAAGAGAACTGCAAAGATAATGCAAGACATAGGAAACTCAATAATAGAATTTATACCATTAGAGATAGATTATCCATCCAAATACATACATAAAAGAATGCCAATACTAGATTTAGAAGTTGAAATAATAGAAAATAAAATCATGTTCAGATATTACAGAAAGACCATGGCTAACTTTCATGTACTAATGGAAAAATCAGCAATGCCCAGAAAAATCCAGGAGGCCGTTCGTATACAAAAAAACACAAGTAGGGCACACCCAGTGGGTATCAAAAACGATTTCCTGAGCGAGTTTTGTGTGAGGATGAAGGAAAGTGGCTAACCACATAGATACAGACTGGAAATAGTGAAAAATGCGATAAAGGCGTACGAAAAACAAACCAAAAACGATGAAATAGGGGTAAGGCCACTATATAGACCAAAGAATTACAAGCTTGATGAACGAAAGAAGAAAAAGGACATTAGCAAAGTTGCATGGTACAAACCTCACGATACAGTCATGTTCTGCCCCCCCCCCCACCCCCAACAGTGCTCTAACCAAACAAGTGAAGAAAGTGGCAGGAGACAGCAGAAGCAATGGAGGAATAAGTGTAAAAGTAGTGGAAAAATCTGGCATGAGCATAAGATCTCTGCTGCCTGGACTGAAGAGTGGAAACAAATGTAAAAGACAGGACTGTGTTGTACATACTAGTCAAGGCAAAGGGAACTGCAACCAGGAAAATATCGTGTAGAAAGGACAATGCATGAGATGCGATAAAAATAGTACCAAATCTATGTACATAGGGGAAAGTAGCAGATCAGCATATGTCAGAGGTCTACAGCACAGGAGAGCAATCAGTGATCCGACAAAGCACCAACATAATGCCTTTGCCCGACACATGGTTGACCACCACCCGCAACAGAGCCCAGAATTCAAGATAGAAGTGATCAATAGCTATGAATGCCCACTAGAAAGACAAATATCAGAAGGAGTAGAAATAGCAAATATGAAATGTGACATTATGCTTAATTCGAAGCTTGACTATTATCAACCAGCCTTCAATAGAATGATATTTACTAATCAATTACCTGGTCCTTAAATATAATATTGTTAAATCTCCATGTTGTGTTGTAATGTATATCATAATCTATTAATATGTATACATAAGCAGTTGCTTAAGGCCCAAACCCCTCATATAATGTCTTGTTTATGTGCAGAAAATTTGCGATTTTAATAAAATATTAGGCACTATGGGAATACCAGCAGAGGAACACAGGCCGCAAAATCCAGCCTCGGAAGTTTACATTCTTGCAGTATCAACATCTTTTGTACAATGACGCTCGCACGCACACGGACAGATGTTTGGTTTGTGTCTTCTAAAAAGTATATTTGATACCAATTCAAATGTCGGATCACAGATAAGGTGTTTGACAGCAGTCTCATGAAAACTGGGCTTCGTATATTGTGTGTTTCTTTGAAAACAATAAAATGTGGTGCCAACTACGCAGATATTTTGCCGATCCCGGGAATAAACAACCAATGTTTTAAAACGTTTTCACTCAGAAATGTTGTAAGTAAACATCTATTATGCATTGAATCGGATTCAGTAGTAAATTTTACATAGGTGAATGAAGAAATACGCAGTTTTATAAGCTCCACAACCTTAAATATTGAACTATTCCCTTTTTTGATAAACGCATATTCTCGGACATACCACCGATTTCAAGTGGCAACGTTCAGCGGGATAATGACAGCTAGTATTCTCATTAAACTGTTAAACGTTCCTTGACATTTCTATGTAAATTTTGAGAAATAGAAGTATCACTGTTGTTATTTGTGTAGTTACTTCTCGGTAGCCGATATGAAAGTGTTACGTTATCTAGCATTGAGTACAGTAGGTGCAGTGACCACGTTTATCAACATTATATGCGTAGTTATCTGAACGTTATGTACGTAATTCGTTCAAAACCACGGGGTCATCCGGTGCGTTTTGCTGAATTTTTGTCTGAATTCTGAGTTGAGTTCATAGCCTACAGACCTCGTGTGTATAGTCTTAACCAACCCAATCGGGGCTTGGGTATAAGGATTTGTCTTAATCTGTTAAGTAGGCACTGCAGTATATTGTTATTATTGTTAAACTGATGATCTTACACTGTAAAATTTTACCTGTTCTTCATTTCTTTTGGTGCTTTGTTTTGAAAAGGAGCCATCAGGAGCTCGAAAACGTTAAGTAAAAATTGAGATCAAAATTAAACTTTAGAACAAAAACGTTTCATATTAGTAATAATACAGCCGTGAAAAGAAAAGCAAGACACTATTGACAATGTTTTACACAATAACTCATGAAACATCAAAACTTAGATCTATATTCCATTGGCAAATATGCAAGATAAAATATTTAATCTACCTCTGTGTGACCATATTAGCAACAATTCGGTAAGACTTATCTTACTGTATACACTTCATACCTGTTTCACAATGCACCCCAGTGTATCCAGCAGCACACTGACAGGTATAGCTATTGATGGCATCTTCACAAGTTGCATCATTTTGGCATGGATCACTGCCGCATTCATTTATTTCTAGGGATACAAAATTGTAAAAGCCTAATCCATTGCGAATTTCACAAAATAGATATATTGGCAAACGCTTCAGCCTATGGATATTGATGGTTGAAAATAAGACTTTAAGTTGATAATGTCTCAGTTGTTGCAGGTCTTTAGTTTTTATGGACATTGCAGCAACTGATTTATTATAGACCTCAACTCAATCGTTTACTGAGCTAAATGCACTTCATTATCAGAGGAGAGCTACCTAATCATTATCATAAAGTGAGCAAAAATTTAGATTAACATATACCTAATTATATTCATTGACTTATGACTGGTGACTTGTGACTTGGGTTCATCGACTTATCATACCTTAAATATTCTAGGCAGGATAATATGAAGTAGACTTGTTCCAATATATGATATTTTTGTAGATTCAGGAGCATTATTTCTCACTGCTCATATATAACAACAAACCATGACAGGACTATTGTGATTATACTTTAAAAATAAAAGTATGTGTATCATTTACTTACACTTTCACACACATTTTGCAAACATGAAGTAGCAGCAATTATGTTTTATTCCTCTTTTATATAATACTTGCTGTTTACCCGGCATTGCTCGGGTTGAAACAGATGAGATCCGAAACACATTAAATGCTCATCCCTCTTCATTCTTCCTCCTGTCCCACATCCCTCGAACCAGTTCTCGTCAGTAAAGAGGTCTGTGACAGATTGAATACACCTCCTTCACCGTCTTCCCATCGTCATATGTCACAGCCATTTACACACTAAATGTACTAAATATAGGAATGATTGATCTCTCTAATATCCCTCCCCCAGCTACTGCTACCCATGGTAAACACATGCGGAGCAGATTAAATGTCCCACTCATCCCTACCCTTCCTTCCACCACCCCTCTTCTCTCCCCAGCCCTCTCTACCCCATCCCCATCTAAACAGGTCCATAATTAATGCTCCCCTTCCTGCTGCTGCTCTGGTTGAAACGGATGAGATCTGGAACATATTAAATGCTCCTCCCTTCCCATTCTTTCCCCTGTTTCACATCCCTGACACCAGCCCCCGTCACTATACAGGCCTGTGAAAGATTACATACACCTCCATCACCTTCCTCCCACAGTCATATGTGACAGCCATACACACACTACATGTATGTGGCAATACTTGATCCCTCTAATATTCCTCCCTCCAGCTACTCCTACCCCTGGTAAACACGTGCAGACCATTAAATGTGCATCTCAATCACCCGCTTTCTGCCTGCTGCTTGGTTTGAAATTGATGAGATCTGGAACAGATTAAATGCTCCTCCCTGCCTCATCATCAGCCATACCCCCCACCTCATATGGACACCAGTCATGGCCCCCACCCCCCACCACCACCCGCACCCCTTGCCATATGGACACACACCCTTTCTGTCAAAACCCCTCCTCAAAACAGGTCCGGAGAAGATAAAATGCACCTCCATCACCATCACCATCCTCCCAGCTCCCTCGTATTACTGCACGTGTGACATGCAACGTACCCATCTGACATGTATACAAACATTTAACGTATTACGTACCTTTAACAAACATGGCCCTGTAAGCAGCCTGTCTAAAAATTCTTTTTTTCTTGTTTTTATCATTAAAACCAATTTATTTGGTTTGAAATGTGACATTATAACGACCATCAAGTTATCCTGATTGTACATACATAATTTGGAGTGTGTACGTCTTGTGGTTAAAAAGCCTTTTGTGACACAAAAAATCGCCTCTTCTTTTATATATATAGATGACAACCTTTCTCTAACATAAGCCTTCACATTTTAAATATTGTATAAAAGTGTACCTGTTTCTCCATTTATTCCAGTGTAACCAGCAGCATTCTCACACGCGTAACCATTGACACCATCATGACAAGTTCCTCCATTTTGACATGGATAACTGAGGCATTCATCAATGTCTAAAAGCACGGATTTAGTATTTGTCAATTCATATAATTAGCCAATTCATATATGCTTATAATTATAATGACAATGTGGGAAATGATTGATACAAATCTGCATGGCTTAATAAATAAACACCTAGTTTGGGTATAGTATGTGTACCATCAAAATTGTATATGGCCCTCACATCAGTGATTAATGGTTACTTTTGTGTTAGTAATAGCATATTTTAGTATTGGTGCTGGTATACTTGATTTGTTAAGGCAAGGGAAACTGCTTCAAAATCATGTAAATGCACGGATTAGGAATATAATACAATTTTTACAAAATGCATATTCAATTACAGTTAACTTAAATTACGGAACATTCCTTATTTGCCCGCTGTTGTACCAAGGACTGGTGGTTTATGCAGATTATGCGAGAGGCCAGATTTTGTATAATTCAAAACATAACTGTGTGCATGAGCCACAAGTTTACCAATTGAATTATGAAGATCTGTATGACACAATGCATCACATTTATGTCAAAAATCAAACACTCATTTATTACATTTTAGTAATAAGGATGAGCTCTGAACTTGCACAATACACATACACATAGATAATTGAGCTTCAAATTATAGCATGTTTGAGTCACAAGCTTTAATATCAACAGAGTTAACCAGTCACTGCTCTTGTCAATGGACAGATCTGAGCTTCCCCCACAAATTTCGATTGGCCAATCAAAATGCAACACATGCCACTCAGAAATGCATGTGTTCATGTTTGCAACGTATGGCAGATTATATCTTTTTATTACTTAAGCCAATAAGAATAATGAGATACTAAATGTAGTATTCAATTGAGCAACTTGCCACCTTGAGAGTTTCAACACTTTTATGTGATGACCTTAAAAGGGCCAACATTTGCACCACAACTGAGCAATGGGACAATGGTGCTAACCACTGAATCAAAGTCCCTATTTATCAAATGCAATTACCTAGTTGTACAAAACGAAGTAATCATGTTGAAACTTCAGCTGTTACGCCGAAGCTTCTAAGCTTAAAGCTTCAAACTTTTATGACATCTCTAATTGAAATGTACCTGTTTCACAATGTACTCCGGTGTATCCAAGAGCACATTGACATGAGTAACTGGTGACATCATCTTGGCAAGTGGCACCATTTAGACATGGATCGCTGCTACATTCATCAATATCTATAAATATTTATGTAGGGAATCAACTAGCATAACATATTTCATTAGATATAATTTGTAAGAGTTTCATGTCACATTCATATGTACATTATAGTCAAATATCAAATAGCCATAGTTTGGATCAGTTTAAAGTTTCTACCTTGTAATGTTCAGAGCTTATAAAAATACATATATGAAAGAAGAATTGCCTTAAAAACGTTTGCGCTATTTGTTGTTGCAAATGGCACAGAGCAGCCGCTGCAGCTGTGTGTTTTTTACTTGGTGTGTTTTTTCGCTGGTAATATCTCTCAAGCACTGCCGCTAAAACTATGTCACTGCCAAGATATAAAATCAAGAAATACTTAGAAAATAATTGTGAAAGTTATTTACAATTGATTGTTAATCATTCCCTAACCTATACTCCACAGATTAAATTAATGTGCTGTAGTTGTCATCGTGTGATAAGTCTGATTACACAGGTGTTTACGATTTCCTGTCAAGATAAGGACATCATGACATGGATAGAACTTTGCTGGTATTTAGCTAATTCCTCCACATTGCCTGCTAGGCTATTATCATATGCTCCATCAAGATCAACCTACTAATGATGAGCTCAGCCAGCATGCTTTCATCTCGAACAGTGTTGAGGAGAGAAAACACTGTAAGGGATGGTCAGGCCAAATTAGTGACTCAAAATGTTGCTCACAAAGGAGGATGGAATCGCAAAGCATATGCTTCCAAAAAACTGTAACAAAAATAGGAGAAAGTGGCCTAGCACTAAAGCACTTGGCATTGAGTTTCAAACGAGGGGGTGTACTGAGACTTCGAAATCGGTTCTCTTAACTGAATAGCATTGGCAAACCAAGGGTGACAAAGTCTGAAATGATTGCAGAAAATATTGCTGCCCATTTTGAAAAGCAATATTTGTTGAAGTACGTTTTGTGACTTTTACCAAATTATGTGAGGCTTTAAAGTTATATGGTGTGCAGAGATTTTCTTGATTTGCATTGTATGTATAACAAAAGCTAGTATTTCAAAGGTTATTCAGTGAAAAAGAAGCTTTGTAATGAATAATATTTCTATAAATTAACAATTGATCAGCAAGTTTATAAATGAAAATGGGAAAAAATGAAATGGATATAAATTATGGGAACACAAATGGCCTTAAATCTTAAGTTTGATATTTATACACCATCTTTAGTCTGACATTTCTGTACAATTGCATCAATAAACAACTGATTAAGTGTATGCTAAATTAAATAAATTTTTCCTATAATTCGTTCTAATTATGTGTAAAATATATTAGAACTGTATTACATAAACATATGTATAATTAAGGCATTGATTTTGACATCAAATGTCACCTTTGTAAATTTTCATGTTTTTTTTGGGGGGAGGGGCAGTAAAATTGTAAATTTACGTCAACTCATTAGTTGCTAGAACTTTTTAAAATGAACGTTGACCCCCAATTTTTTCATACCAATATGATCAGAGTATTTTGCTGTATAATATAGCACAATTTTGGAAAGTTGTCAATGTTCAAAAATTTTACATAGACCATTTTTTGCAAAAAATTAGGACTTTTTATCAGTGACCTTGAAAAATAAAATCATATTATTTACTTGTGTATTAAATACATATGCTGGTTTATATCCATAAATGAATATGTTTTAATTGAGTGATCAATATTGAAGCTGGATAGCAAAATAATGTGAATAGATTTTGTAAAAAGTCAAAATAAACATGTTGACAAGTATAGCATTCACTATACATTCAAATCCTCCCTGGTTCATAATATATATATTTTTGTATATGTAATATCTCTTAAGTTTGTACGTTGACCCCCACTTATTAAACTATTTTTTGCATTGTTGCCCTCTACTGAACAACCATGAGAAATTTCAATGCATTGTCAATGATAAAAATATATAAGGGCATGTGCCTTTAAAGGAATATCATATTAGACGGTGGTTTAACTTCTGGATTTAGTATAATAATATTAAATATTCTGTATATTTGGCCTACAGCACTAGGTCTCATTGTCAATAGTGTATTGCTTTCTTTTACGGCTGTATTCTTAATAAGATGAAAAGTTTTCATTTTTAAAGTTTAATTTTGATCTCAATTTTATTCATAAATATTTTTGAGCTCCTGAAGGCTCCTTTTCAAATCAAAACACCTAAAGAAATGAAGTATGGGTAAAATTTACAGTGTAAGATCATCAGTTTAACAATATACATGCAGTACCTACTTAACAGATTAAGACAAATTCTTATAAAAGATTATGATACACAATACAACATGTATATGGAGATTTAACAATATTAAGTTTAAGGAAATTGATTAGTAAACATTATTCTATTGAAGGCTGGTTGATAATGGTCAAGTTTTGAATTAAGCATAATGTCACAGTTCATATTTGCTATTTCTACTCCTTCTGATATTTGTATTTCTCGTGGGGATTTGTAGCTGTTGGTCACTTCTATCTTTAATTATTGGCTCTGATGAGGGTTGTGGTCGACCATGTGTCGTGCAAAGGCATTATGCTGGTGTTTTGTCGGATCAGTGATTGCTCTCCTATGCTGTAGAACTCTGACATATGCTGATCTGCTACTTTCCCCTATGTACATAGATTTAGTACTATTTTTATCGCATATCATGCAGTGTCCTTTGTACACGATATTTTCCTGGCTGCAATTCCCTTTGCCTTGACTAGTATGTACAACACAATCCTGTCTGCTACATTTGTTTCCACTGTTCAGTCCAGGCAGCAGAGATCGTATGCTCATGCTAGCTCTTTTCACTACTTTTATACTTATTCCTCCATTGTTTCTGCTGTCTTCTGCCACTTTCTTCAGTTGTTTGGTTAGAACACTGTTGGGGGAGGGGGGCAGAATATGACTGTTTCGTGAGGTTTGTACCATGCAACTTTGCTAATGTCCTTTTCCTCTTTTGTTCATCAAGCTTGTAATTCTTTTGTCTATATAGTTGCCTTACACCTATTTCATCATTTTTGAATTGTTTTTCATATTCCTTTATTGCACGTTTTACTATTTCCAGTCTGTATCAATGTGGGTAGCCACTTTCCCTCATTCTCACACAAAACTCGCACAGGAAATCGTTCTTGATACCCTCTGGGTGTACCCTACTTGTATTTCTTTGTATACGAACGGCCTCCTGGATGAGGTATGTTCTCTTCATTTTTCTGGACATTGCTGATTTTTCCATTAATACATGAAAGTTGGCCATGGTCTTTCTGTAGTATCTGAACAGGATTTTATTTTCTACTATTTCACCTTCTCAATCTAGTATTGGCATTCTTTTAAGTATGTATTTTGATGGATAATCTATTTCTAATGTTATAAATTCTATTATTGAGTTTCCTATGTCTTGCATTACCTCCGCAGTTCTTTTGTCTGCCGGGATCTGTTTTTCTTCTTCAATGCTTTCTTTGTCAATGTGGACCTTACCTTTACTATACTTAGCTCCCAATGGCATTTCACTGTCGACACAGTTACAGTCATCTACATATCTCTTGTATAAATTTAATGTGAAGTCTATCCCTTTAGATTTAGATTTAGAAGTTGAAATAGTAGAAAATGAAATCCTATTCAGATACATATATGTTTGTAAAGAATATAGTTTATGAATGAAACCACATGTTAACAGCTCTACAAATTTGCTTCATGCATTCTTTAATAGAATGCACTCCTCTAAAAGCCATTTTACATGTATGTTTGTAGAGATATAAAACATACAGCACTAGATATTAATTGTGTAAAAGTGAGTATTTGTGAGTTACTTAGGAGGTGACAAATAACAGAGAAATCCGACTTTAGAATCAGTCAAATTTCAACCTATTTTGTAACTTGAAATGAACATTTTTGTATTTTACAAACAATTCTACCATGAAATATAAAATGTTTTGTAAGATTAATGGAGATTACAAAACATTTATGAAATAGGGTTGCACAGTTTTGACTAAGACCTGTCAGCTGAATTATGACCCTTTACAGTCAAATATACTAAACCAGCTGCTATAAACTGATTAAAAAGGTTGATTTACATATCTATGATCACATGCCATGACCACGAACATTCATGCAAAAGCACAGCAATGGCTCAAATATTGGCATTCCTTCCAAGAGGATTATCCATATTAGGGTTTCTCATTGGTGTGTATCAGTAAATGATGAACTATGAATATCTCAAACATCTTTATTATATTCTAATTACTCAGCAGTGATAGAATTATGGACAATTAAGTTAGAGTTATATAGTTTTAAATGAATATTACAATTGACATCTCAGTTGTTCATGTTATTTAGTTTTCATTGACATTGCTGCAGCAGATTCATTATAGACATCAACTCAATATTTCACTGAGCTAAATTCACTTCATTGCCAGAGGAGAGCAAATCTAATCATTATCATAAAGTGAGCAAAAATTTAAATAAGCATATATCTAATTATTTTTATTGAATTATGACTTTTGACTTTTGACCTATGGTTCAATGGCTTATCACGCCTCATTCCAAGTAAGGCAGAATAATAGGATGTAGACTTCCAACACATGATATTTTTATAGATGCAGTAACATATTTTCACTGCTTATATATATTGTTACTAGCAAATTATTTAACAATCAACAATGACTTGACTATTTTGCTTAGGCGTAGAAAAAATGATTGTTTGGTTCCGGTAACCCGAGCTAACCCATTTTAACTCCCCGAACCTAAACATTTTATTGTGATTTTTAAAAAAAAACTTCGAACCTAATGGATTCAGAAGTAAAACAATACATTAATTTTAGCGATCCTATTATACAGTCAGGTGTAATTCAGTAAACTTTTTTATATATTACCGTCTGCCACAGTACCGATATTCACTATAAATCATGCACTGGCCGGATTAGCTGGTGAAATGATAGCGGCACGGAGAAATCAATATTAGACTTGCCTGCGGGCATTCAAACAGCTGCAGCATTGATGCTGTGTTGTGTGACTGTGGTTAAAGCATGCAGCGGTGTGCAGCTAGTTTCATTATGTTTGGTACGTTGACGTTATGTTTTTAACACCCACCTAACATTTGCATGTGAACAACCATGATTAAATAAACAGCGTGGCTGCGTGCATCTTTAAAAGGCTTCTTTTATAAAGACACTGTCAATCGATGTCATTCATACTATACACTTTATCAGGTAGATAAATGACAACAATCCTAACATAACAATTTACATCTTTAAAATATTTTTTCTCCAGATAGTAAATACAATGTAACATCTAGACTCCAGTGTGCCTTATAACAACCGGTCTAAATCTTCAATTTGCACCCCCCCAAAACAAACAAAAAAAAAAAAAAAACACTATTAAAGAGACCTAACCTATTCTATATTGAGTAAAAAAAAAGCGTCCCCTAACTAACCTAATTTTGTCGCAGGAAAAAAAAAAAATAGGAAAAAAATATTTTGTCCTACCTAACTAACCTATTTTTCAAAATCATGTTACCGGAACCAAACAATCATTTTTTGTAGGCCTTATACTTAAAAAATAAAAGTATGTGTATCATTTACGTACACATACACACATGTCATGCTGACATGAAGTAGCAGCAACTATGTGTTATTCCTCTTATAATAATTTGTCAACCTTTCTCTAACATTAAGCTTTGCAGTTTAAATATTGTATAAAAGTGTACCTGTTTCTCCATTTATTCCAGTGTAGCCAGCAGCATTCTCACACGTGTAACCATTGACACCATCATGACAAGTTCCTCCATTTTGACATGGATAACTGAGACATTCATCAATGTCTAAAAGCATGTATGTAGTGTTTGTCAATTCATATACGCTTATGATTAGACAATGAATATGGCATTGTCAGAAATGACTGATGCAACTCTGCACGGTTTAGTAAACACCTAGTTTTTGTATAGTATGTGCAGCATCAAAATTGTATATGACCCTCACACTATTGATTAAATGGTTACTTTTGTATTAGCAATAGCATATGTTAGTATAAGTGCAAGTATGCTTGATTTGTTAAGGTAAGGCAACCTACTTCAAAATCGTACAAATGCATGGATTAGGCACAGACTTGTCCTAGTGAATGAACTACCAGCCTGAGTCATGTAAAATTGTAATACTTATAATACCTGTTTCCCCATGTTTTCCAGCATAGCCAGGAGCATTCTTACAAGAGTAACCATTGACAGCATCTTGACATATACCTCCATTTAGGCAAGGTTCACTGAGGCATTCGTCGATATCTGTAAACATTGGTTATACATTGGTTACATAGCAGCTTTTGAATGTAGGTATAAATGATATTTTCGTAATTTTTGTATCATCAACAACTGTCATAGCCCATTAGGCACTGAAATAGTGAGCATAACTGGATTTCATGGAAATTGATATTTATTCACAGTGAAATAGACAAATGTGAAATCTTGGTGATTTAATTAATTATTGTTATGTGCATGTATGAGTTAAAGCAAATAACTGTATAAGTAATTATTTCAAAACACTTTTGTTAATGATGGTCATACCTGTTGTACAGTTTTCTCCCTCAAAGCCTGAGATACAAGTACAGTTATAACCATTGATGTTATCCATGCATGTTCCACCATGTTTACATGGATCATTTGCACATTCATCAACCTCTGAAAATAACAGACATTAAACATTTCAATGCATTGCTGCTTTATTCTATTATCTATATGTCAAACCAAAATTACACACTTGCTTCATTCAAAAATCAAAACATATGATAGTCTACATGGATGAGCCTATTTCATTTACCTGTTGCACAGTTCGATCCGGTGTAGCCAGGAGCACATTGACATGAGTAACCAATGACATCATTTTGACAAATGGCATCATTTTGACAGGGGTCACTTAGACAGCTTTGGAAATCTGCTATTGCAATAAAAACAATTACATTTTAAATCTGAAATTACTCCAGTTAGCATACAAATGGTACAACAAAAGAGTAGGTTTGTCATTAGAATATACGGTTGGATGCATTTATTTTTTTATAGAACTTAACATTGATTTGATTCTGGATTTCCATATTTGTGACCATATGTACCACCATAGTAACATAAAATGGCACTTTAAACAAGCATCCTTCCATGAAGACTCACTACAATAATATCATTGCTGTACATAATGTAGTCAAGTCAACTGCCTAGGCATGTTACTTAAGTGGTGTCAAGCGAAATCTAGTCAATCAAATATGTTATATAAAATAGATATTTTTATACTTCTATCAAAACTAACACCGCTCATGTAAGATGTAATACATGTAGATGATACAGCCCAGAGATAGAGACCTATGTAATAGACAATGACAAGTATTTTTAAAGCAATACATGCACAAATTACATACACTTACCTGTCAACATGTTCTCAGATGTGGCATTAGCACTGGGGTCAATGAACTGTATAACACCTGAATCAAATTATCACATCATGAAAGACTGTAACTGTTACACATGTGCTTTTTTGCAAACGATGGATGCCCTCTTTATTAACACATGTATGCACTTTCTTCTTACGAGTCATCTCAGCTCTTAATCAATGAATTAATTTATCACAAGCATGGTCACACAAACAACATCTACTTGAAACAACGCATTCGGGGTACTAGTATGTGACGCCTAAGGCACCGACCATTTGATTAGAGGTGGGCGATTTTCTTATCTTTTTTAATCAGAGCAAATCAGCATTAGTTTTGTCCAAATAAACTCTGATAATTTATCTTTGAGCACGTATTAATCTAGTTTTTAACTGATACAACACATGTATGCATATAAGTAGAGAATTTGCAGAAATCGTTACTGCTACCATGTTTGACCCAAACAGTATAGGAGTTGAAGAAAAGTGGATGACACTAAGAGACAACTAAGAGACAGTTTGCAGGACACCGCTATGCATGTGTCCGGTGTAAAAGAAAAAAAACACTATTGGAGAAAGGAGACATGGTGGTGGAACTAACATGTAGAAAGTGCAGTGCAAGAATAAAGAAAACTATGTAAAGCTTAAAAAGCAGGTAGTAGCAGAGAGGCATACAATGTTGCAAAGCTCATAGGAAAAGGTGTTGTGTATTTTGCCAGAAACTCTGCTAAGAGAGTTGCAATTGAGAAAGTTAATCCAAAAACTGATGACAGATTTGCCAAACGAATAAGCTATGAAAAGCAGGGTGTTGCAAGAATAGAGAAAAGTTTGTAAAGCTTGGAATGCTGGAAGTAGTAGAGAGGTTTTACAATGTCGCAAAGCTTATGGCAAGGTGTGCTGTGTATATTGCCAGAATTGCCAGAATATTGCTCTTGACAAAGTTGATCCAAAAACCGATGGCAGATTAGCCTAACAGATGAGCTATGAAAAGCAGGTGGTTGTAGGTGAAAACCTGTAAAAATGATGACGGTGGCATTTGAATGGATGAAGAGGCTTAAAATGTAGCTTAGTAGCAATACTGATTGAATTTCCCAGGAAACCAGAAAATCTCTCCTCTGAACCTCCAATTGAAGGTCACAGCGTCCAAATCACTTTGAAGATGATATTCAAGGTTTTCTCGAAAATGAGAATGGGCAAGTCAGCTGGTCCGTCAGGAGGAGCTGCAGAAATGCCAAAACCTGCTGGTGAGAGCGGTGTCCAACGTTTTTGTGACCTGATTGAAGAGATGCATCGTGACGGTAGCACACCATTTCAGTGAGAAGAAAGCTCTATAGTTATCTTCTATAAAATAAAAGGCAGTTTACTAGAGATAGTAAATTACCAAGGGCTCAAGTTGATTGATCAAGTGATGACAATTCTGGAGAGAGTGGTAGAACAACTGGTAAGGAAGAGTATAGATAGGTTACATTCAATTTGGACTCGTGCCTGGAAGAGGGACATTGGATGTCATTTTCATTGCTCGCTAATATAAGTGCAGGAGAAATTCTTAGCAAACAACAACTCCCTGTATATGTCTTTTGTTGAATTTTAGATGGTGTTCAATTGTGTTCTTAAAGAAGTCATATGGTGGGCTATGTGTGAGCTAGTTGTTGAAAAATGACTTGCAAAGGTAGTTTAGTCAATGTATGCTAAGGTGTGGAGTCACGTTCTTGTTGGATATACCTACAGTGAAGAATTTAGCATTATTGTTGGGGTACATCAGGTTTCTGTTCTTAGTCCATTGAAATTCAACAAAGTTCTACAAGCCCTCTCTCAAAAGTTTTGAATATGCATTGTTGTACGACGCGGATGACCTTGTCACTATAGATAGATCTGTTGAAGAGCGATCAGACAAGGCAAAGCATGGAAGACGGGCAAATGCCTCGTCTCTAGGTCACACTTTGGTATGCTATGCAAATGTGGAGAATGCCCATGTATGCCCATGGGCTGTGTGCCTGAAGGGGGTGGCAAGAAAGTGCAGAAAGAGTTAGCACGTATGGATATGAGTCAAATAGACGTAACCAAGAGAAAAGTTTGAAGGGACTGATGTGGGGTAGACTGGGCATCCAAGCCAGACCCTCGAATCGATTAATAATTGGGACTTGTGTAACAAAAACTAGTCTCCAGTCCTTATGTAACAAAGCTGTACCTGCCACTGGACTGTCCCCATAAAGACAACAACCTGTAGCCACATCCCTCTTGGTGGGCGGGGTCCGGGTCAAAAAATGGACACGGACATGCCACGGACAGGTTGAAAATGGCACCCACAAATATACCTATTTTTGAGGAAAAGTGACCCACAATATACCAATTTCTGAAAAATGTAAATTATTTAAAGCTTTTTGTAATTATTTCTATGGTAGCAATTTGTGGTGTCATTTTCATAAATATAAAATTTTAAAATTCATTAGTGTATACAAACGTATCTTTCGGCAATTATTTCTGATACATAATAAGGAGGACACCCCAAAGTTTATGCTGGAATATGGTATTGATCCTCCACAAGTCATACTTAGAACATTATGCCGTAGTTGGTTTCTTCCTTTATTATATAGTCAAAATGTTGTAATATGTAATATTGTTTAGTCACTATTCTTTTATGATAGCACTATTGTGCAAAAGTGGGTAAATGACATTTTTAAGCTGCTATTACTACTATGTTAGTAAACGTTTTACACACATATATGTATACATATTGTACATATTCGTCTTTTCTATGGCATATTTTACATTTTACATGCGATATATGCTGAAATAAAATATTCTTATTCTTATTCTTATTCTTAAAAAGTGACACACCAATATTTTAAACTCAAATGATAGTATATGTGCATATCACACTAGAAACATTAGAATACAAGTTTGATCTAGCATGATATGCACACGACAACTGTGTGTAACTCCTTGAGTACAGCAATCCTCAAGCAAAAGCACTATTTGGTGTGCAGTATATGCATCCTTCATAAGCATACCATACTCAGAAACATACTAAAATGTGAAAACGACACCCAGAAATATACAAAAATGCGAAAATTGACACCCAGAATATACAAAAATGCTTGGCAGAACAGTGAGAGTAGAATTGAAAAAAGACACACAGCAATATACCAAAAAAACGTGAAAAAAACCACCCAGTTTCGGGGCACGTCCGTTCCCCCACCGAGCTTACCTCCTGCCACGAGTCCGCCTACGGCTGCCCCTCCTATGGCGAGGCATCCTAGCATGGGCAGCAGTGCCAACAGCAGACGCTTTTTCTTACGAGCACGACCTGTAGTATCGAACAAACAGACCATAGTTATTACTGATAATACGGTTATATTGTCTAGGAGACATTAAGATACCAACCAATGTAAATAGAAGTAATTTTACTGTGAATGTAGACTTATGGGTTATAGACTCCCTAACCCCCCTGGTAGAGTGGCCATGCGGAACACGGAGTCCGCGGTCTCTACGCGCGCGAACACCGTCCAATGGCTAGGGCAAAAAAAAATAGCGAAACGTGACCACGGAAGCAGACGGAGTCCGCACTATTCTTGGCACGGATAGGTCTTGCGGCGTACACCGGCGTACAGCGGAGGTGAACTGGTTCATTTTACATGGGACGGAAGCAGACGGAGTCCGTCGGGGCCAAATACGGCATCGTGCGGCGACCAGCGAAGTAAAAAAGATCATAGGAATTTTAATCAATAATCCCCATCCGTGCAGAGTTGTTTTAACTGTGAAAAAAACTTCTCCGGAGAAGTGGAGGGAAGCCACGCAATTTTTGCTCGCGGCGTTGATACGGAGGTAGCACGGAGCTTGCATGGAGCCCGCAAGAGTCCGCTGGGCAACGCGTCGGAGCCATCCAGCGCCGTCAACCTGATTAATCACTGAAAGGGTTAATTTCCCAATTTTTCATTTTTTTACGGACTCTGTCATTTTTTCGACTAAAAATTGACGCGGCATGGCCACTCTAACAGGGGGTAAGCTTACACCTCATAGGACGGCTCTACAGCGATTCCTATACATCTCATTCATAGGACTATTAGCTAAAGCCCAAAATATGTATAGTATATTGCCCTATAAGTCTTCCATCCCTTTACAGCTTTAGAAAAATGACGTTTTCTTGGTGTGCTTCAAGCCACAATGATTAAGCGCTCAACATCACCCTGTGGGACCAAGCCACCAGAATCTTAGTTTAAAATGATTCTCATCCCATGGAATACAATCAATACATCCGTTATGTCTACTATATGTACAGTAACATTCTTATTTAACAGACCAAGCCAACTAAGACACAAGTACCGTCATCCTTGCCATCAACCCGTTTCTCAGCATCAGGGTCCTTGTTTTCGGAGTTGTTCTTGCCGCTGTTGTTGTTTTTGCTGTCGTTCTTGGGCTCTACGTTTGTATTCTTTGTCATCTTGGGTGGCATTTGAGTATCTGAAGTGGTGATTCAACACTACTTACATAATTCAACACTACTTACATAATGTTTTGTATGCAAAAACTACTAAACTGTTATTCTAAGCAGCTTCAAATAGCCAGTCGAAAAACGCATTGGTATAGGCTCTGCCGTGTGAATTGACTTTTGTCAGTGAGAAATTGTCATCATTCCAAATTATTGCTGCAAGTTGAGTATGTCACTAATACAAAGGATAGTGATTTGGCCAGTCCATCAAGATGTGTTCTGCCCTTTCCCTACGTCTCACATCCTTATACCCCTGACCCCAATAAAATACAATCTACATATTATTTGTTCCGAGGTTAATGCGTCAACGGCATCTTACCTGACGGAGCAGTAGAGAGTTCAACATCTCTGGGAGTAACCGGCTCTAATGGCAGATCCCACGGACTCCTAGCTCAAGAAAACAGCATGATTCAATATCTATAACATGTTATTGTATAAAACTACTAACTAATGGTTCAGTTTATGACAGCAGAATTCTGAATACTCCGTGGTACGTGCACATGTGTTATACCATAAAATATAACCAATGTGCAGTCAATTGTGACTGGTCATAATTTACGTCAACGTGAAATGTGATTAGCCCCCTAAATGGTCCAGCTCCCGTAAAATGTAAACAAAGTAAATTGTTACCAATGAAATGAAGTCTACCAGCGGCTCTCAACCCTCTAACTCTTTTCTTGTACTCACCTATCTATTGTGCACCTAGGGAGTTCTAAATTGATAGGAAAATGGCCTCTCTGCCACCATCCTGGCCTCCCCATGCTTCGTCAAAGTGTGACCTTCCCTTTTTAAAACATGCCGAGCTGAAGCATGAACGGGTACCACAGAGACGCGAATTTGAGCCCCTTGTGTTTCTGTTACGTGCCAACGTAAATTGACGTAATAGAGACCAGTGTCAGTCCTTTTACACCAAAGCCAGAAAATAGGATGAGTGAGATTTCCAAGCGTGATCACAATTTACGATGGTCACATTTTACGACAACTAGACCATTTTTGGGTGTGTGGTGACATTTTACGTCAACATAGACTCTATTATGACCAATCACAATTTACGTGGGTTATATTTTTGGTCTAACACAAATGACCCGCAGCACATGCGGCAGATACGACTATTATAACTATTTCAACACGATTTTTAGAGGCGTTTTAACCACTGAAAATGGTGTTTCAAGTTTTCCTTATAGACCTTCTACTACACTTTCAATAATCAAGCCCCATGGTGCATGGATATTGAATTGTAACATTTAAAACACAAATACAAAAAACTAGTATACTTAGATACTTACAACGATTATAATTCAAAGAAGGTCTTTGTAGGAAAATAACAAATATATTGAAAAGGAATGATATCAACGTATAAAACCCATTTACATTTAATTCTGCGCTCCAGTTTCACCTTTTGGTATGTCAATGAGCTGAGTAAGCAAACATTATTGATTTAGAGCTATCATTTGTTACTTACTTTATTATTTTATAAAGAATACGTTATATTGTATTAAAAAGTAGGTGATTTTAATTAATGATTATACTATTGTCAATTACTGTGTCTCCTGGGTTTCGTAACCAGGTGATGATTTTAGTTAGAATTTATGTATCTTTTAGTTATCATATCAGGTGACATGTAAATAAATAAACTACATACATATTACATTTATTTGCATTCTTACTATAGTAGAGACAATAAGACAATTGCGGTGAATCATGATTAAAATGCGTTTCCCACAATTATAGCTTAGATAATTGAATAGTAAATTAAGTTTCTATGAACTTCGTCAAAAAAGGCACATGGGCCAAAAGTTGCCGATGTTCTTGACCTATACAAGTTTCTGTATAAGGTTCCTGTATCGGAATTCACGGTCAATTTGATAATCCGTTGAATATACAGTCATTGGGTGATAACAACTTTCATCATGCATGGCGTAGTAATTCACTGCAGCATGCATTCTTTTTTTACTACATTCTATATGGCCACAATATGCCCGAATTGGGACTTTACATACTTGACGTGCGTTCGAATATTTTATTTTCAGTTATGAGTATAGTGACTTTGTATGATAGTAAGTATGCAGACACAGTGAAATAAATCAGCGGTTGCTTTTTTTTAATTAGAAAAAAACCTATCTAACCGTCCTTTTTTTAATATGAAAAGGATATTCTAGCTGCACAAGAAGATGGATTACGCCGTGTTAGAGAAGCGTGGACGGATTAATGTCTTTAAGTTTTTAGAATTTTGAATAACTTTGCCATAGCGTGACTGTGTTGCAATTTTATCTAACAATTTAAGTGGAGCCAAGAATAAGTGCAATGTTTAGTTGACAGCGTTAATAAATGTAATGTTAAGTGTGACGAACACAGCAGTAACAATGTGCAAAATGTTAGCTGAACCCTTGCTTATAAGAAATTGTATGATATAGGCATTTATCATTATGTGACTCAGTGAGGCCGTTGATCGCATTTTTACCTGTTGCTCAATCTCTTTGTTGTTGTCGTATAACAAATAAATATGTTTAAACCAAAGTTGCACATTTCCAATCTCATATTTTCATAAGAGAAGTCTATGGGAACAATACATGTGATATGCAACTTTCCATTTAATTGATGGATTAGGATCCGAAACACACAGACTTTCTACATGTGCCTTTTAACTATTTTTTCGTGTACTTAGGGTCATCAATAGTAATGGCGATGGTCTAATGGAGCAGCTGGGTATTCATAGTCGCTGTCTAGCTTGGGATTACTAATTGTTTGATCTCCATTTGTTGGTGTAGGAGAAAATGCCAAAAACCTTGAAAGTCCATTACCTCAAAATGTTGCCACTGATTGAAATCTCGGCCACACAATAACGTTATAAGTATACCTCGATCATAAAGCTACTCTTCATCTATTGATCATATTCATCGCACTTTATTTAGTTTTTAATGCATTTTATTTTACTTAACAGTACCAAGAACTCTTTGTAACACTATTGCTTCGCATCTTTAACAAGTTTAATATGTGATTTCATTGTTATTCCGCTATTTCGTGTCACTCTGGTTTCAGCATCCCAACGCCATTATCCTTTCTACACAGAAATCTGCTTCAATAACTGATTTTTCATTGTTGAACATCGAAAATTTGAACGCATTAATCATAATCTCAACAGTAGACGTCTTTTGGGGATGTGTGTTCAAGCTACACGTACACTAGAGCTGTAAGGACATCTTTTAGTTCTCAAATGGTATTTTTCTTAGTGACAAAAACAATGCTACCCGGTTCGTTTCGGCCTCAATTTGATATGCATTTGTGATTTACCGTAATAAAATATCAAGCCAAACGATATAAAATGAATTCCAACTTACCCCCCTGCTCCATGCGAAGTGGTTGTGGTGGTCGGCATCCTAAAACAACTGGCAGATTTAATGAGGATCTGCAAATTTGCCCCAGTGCTACACCACCAAATGCGCTATCGTCCAATCACGTCGGACGAGGCGAAAAGTTGCACTCGTTTGAGTTATACACAGCTTGTTTAGATCTATATACTGTACTAACGAAAGGGTGATAGGGTCATATGCAAATTTCTTCATACAGCATTCGTGGGATTCGTAAGTTTGGAGACGAAATACAACATGGAAAATACATGATAAAGGATATGAACCAAATCACGTGTAATTCGTCGTTCTTGGTATTGTGCACGGCAAAGTATTGTTGTGGCCATGACAAATATCGTTGGTTAGTTTTGGTTTGGATGATTTCTTAACGATTTAAAATGATTTATATAAATATGGATTTTTTATATGGATTGTGAATGTGTAATTTATATGTGTGCTAGGGATGTGTATGCATGGTAGCTAATAGTGTAAAGTGAGCACCAAAAAGGACCTGATCATCGGTAATACACCAGTCACGTAAGCAGATCCAGGGGGCGCAGGGAGCACGCGCCCACCCCTCTTTTCCCACCCAAATACTTCATTTTCGTAGTTTTTTTTGCATGTCTGCCATCGATATATGAAGCCTATGAAATCCATTAAGTGCGCCCCCTTTTCCAAAAACTTGGATCTACCATTGAGTCCAATGGGCACCTAAGTTCCAAATGAGGACTTGGGTCAGAGTTATCATCAATCAAGAAGATATATATTGACATGATATTCAATTGGTCATGAAATGGGTTTTTGTTAAGTACCGTCACTCTAGGTATGATAGTATAATGTATCAAATTAGTATATCCTCTATAATCAAAGTAATTTTAAAGAATAACCAAACACTGAATTAGAATGAGATGGCGGAAAGCTATATATTGAATTAGTATTAAAATGTAAATAAAACTAAGAAAAACAATGTAAACTCTTTTCGCTGAGGGCAATTTCTTCCTCACTTGACCCTTCATCATCTGATGATTTTCCCCTCATCTGATGATCTTTTCCCATCTGATGATATAGTGATGCTTCTTCCTCAGTTTCAGTTTATTATTTTGGTTTCTAAAACATTGAAAATAGTTTGGCAGAAATCCAGTTGGGCCCGCAATATGTTTTATGATTGATTCTGACTAATTTGCGTGTGCCGAATTAGTTATTCAAGATGGCAGCCGTGGGATTGCGGAATTTTAGAATGATTGGTTCATAAGATGATATTGTATGTACAAGTGTGACAGTATAATATATAAAACTGTATGTTTTCCAAGCCACAGAAACCATTAAAAGCATTTAAAAGTGCATATAGCGCAAACGTAATTACTTACAAGATGACTGCCATGGAATTGCATAATTTTGCGATGATTGATTCATATTGTCATAATATATCTACAAATTTTTAAACTTCTCTCTCTCACACACGTCTTTTTAGCAAGCATATTTCTACCAACGATAGATATAGCTGAAGACAGGTTTTACAACCCTAAGCTTCCATTTGACTATATCAAGTGGCGCTGGCAGGACTCGAACTCACGACCCCAAGGTTGTGAGACCAGTATGATACCATCATCCCAAGCAGAGAGCTGTTAAAAGGTTACACGGCTGAACCGTTGTCTCTATAACCCCCAGCTTACATACTTGGTCTTCTATCATCTCAACCCTGTGGTCGTGGGTTCGAATCCCACATGAGGACGAAATTTTGGGAAGGTTTATTAGCACTCCTAGTGCGTTTGAATGATATATATGTGTTTCCCAGTGCTTGTGGATAAATTTTCAAACTTCTCTCTCTCTCTCACGTCTTTTTTAGCAAGCCAGGGCCACTTGATATAGTCAAATGGAAGCTTAGGGCTGTAAAACCTGTCTTCCCCACCGTTTGATAATGCTGCCAAACGCCGTTCTCACCGTCAGTAAAGCTCGTCAGATAACACCAGCAAACAGTTGGCTGACGATGTATCATGTTGAGTTCTTTCTTTATAAAATATGCTAAATTCTAAAATTAAAACCATATAATTACTAAATATAGGCCTATCTAAATA
This sequence comes from Streblospio benedicti, assembly GCA_019095985.1. Classification (NCBI taxonomy): domain Eukaryota; kingdom Metazoa; phylum Annelida; class Polychaeta; order Spionida; family Spionidae; genus Streblospio; species Streblospio benedicti. The sequence goes on along the minus strand of CM032663.1, from coordinate 29,874,683 downwards.
TTGTTTATTGAACTGTTTTCGACTGTTGTCCTCATCAGAATACGATGAGGACAACAGTCGAAAACAGTTCAATAAATAATTTTTAGATATATTTAGTAATTATATGGTATTAATTTTGGAATTTAGCATATTTTATAAAGAAAGAACTCAACATGATACATGGTTTCCAATATGCGATCAACCTTACTCAACAAATTTTAAGTTGGCTGACGGTTGGCTGGCGATGCAAATCGGACAAAACATTTTCTAAATTATTTGAACGGTACTCAACCGGTGGTACAAAAAACGGTATGTGTGAGGGGGCTTTTACGAACGAACGTTTTTTTGCTGCATATGAAATATACGGGGTTACATTCCCTAAAAAGTGTATATCAAATGAAAGGTCGATTAGGTAAGAGGAAAATAATACTTCTGGCGTGTGTCTTTATGATATTTGTCTTTGTAATAAGTGTTTTATTTGGCATTTCATTTTCAAATCGGCGCTGTGTACAACTAGGCCGCAAATGCGTATGGGTGAATAAAAAGAAACCCCAGTGTTTGCAATATTGAGACAATATTTGAGATATGAGATGTAATTTATTGATGCACTTACACAAGAAATATTGGTGGAAGAACGATGAAAAGGTAAAGACACGGATCTACTGTGCGTGTAATGTTTATATTAAATCATGTTTTAACAGAAAGAGTGTGAGAAAAAAATGGCGCTGGTTTTTCAAGTGATTCACTACTTGGAATGTTTCGGAGCTCAACAGTTTGTGAGAGTAGCAGAAACATTAGCCGAGGATTGCCGAATGCATGTGATTAGTACATCGGGACATCGGGACAGTCAGAATCATAGATGCCTTATGCCCAGCCTTATGCTGCAGCTGGTAAAAAGTTACCGGTATACACCCTTTATATTAATTTACATATGTAACTAGGCCCCCAAATGACTGATAGTAAAAGGTTATTGTATGCGTGATTGTAATATATCCGAGAATATCTTACCAAATGTGGGTTGTTAACAGTTAACAGGAGTGAGCGTAGGAAACGCATACTGTTAAGAATCCACACCATGGCAGGTGAGATATTCTCTGATATCTTACACACACGAATATAATAACCTTTTTCTCCTATGGTTATTTATCATTTTAGGCTATAAACTATGTAGTTTCTCACGACTTTAATAGAATTACTAAACTTGGTTGTGTCTATATGTTGCCATCATGGTCCAGTTTTTTTAGACAATCGGTGCTGACAAAATTATGCAAATAGTAGCACATTAATTCTCAGTTGGTAGGCTCTGATTGGCTGAAAAGTGCAGCTTACAGGTGGAGAGGAGATATCAGGGAATATCATATGGTCTTTTCATTCATAAAGATTGCCATAAGTATGAGAACACAGAGTAAATGGAAAATATAGTTTTGAATGTATAAGAATGACCAAACATTGTGTAACTCAATCATTGTTACAATAAACTTTCAAAGTACAACAAAGATCGCTTATGTTGTTCTGTCTCAGCTATATTCATTTCGATATTATGCTGGCAAAGACACCGTACAATTGCCATATTCATTCTGTTACAAATGTAAGATAAGTACCCGCCAAAGTCAAGACTGTATTTCTCCTTCATAATTCACAAGAAAGCAAAGAGTTCGCCAGGAGGTCTTTTAATGGTCTTTGAGAAAGTTGAAAGTGGCGGACTCAGGGGGACTGGCTTGTGACAGTGGTACAAACTGTGTGCATGCATGGCTTGAGTAGGGTAAGCTAAGAGTGGAAGATAACTATAGCTAAAATATAAATGTTCACAAACTTTCAGTTCTCGGCCCACTGGTCTTAATAATTGTTGAGAAGGCTTTGTCAAAGGACTTCCACATTGGCATCTATTGTGATCTGCTGACTTTGTCATATTTATTAAACAATAGAAAGAGTTCAGTGTTAGCACGATCACTGAGTCCCAATGTTTGTAGTTGATGGGCTATGCTTGTAACTGATCCATTACGACCTCCAAAGGAGGGAGCTCCCTCCTTTGGAGGTCGTAATGGATCAGTTACAAGCATAGAACATCAACTACAAACATTGGGACTCAGTGATCGTGAGTGTTGGATTGTTGATATGACAATCTATTAGTTTGCAAGGGGTATGGCCCTGTGACGAGGCAGACCTTTAGAGCTGTTTTCGTAGCTTGTTGAGTATGATGTACAATGGAAACCATAAGATAAGGGCATTTCATTGAATAGGCTATATTGGGCTTTAGGGTGTTCCATTTTTGGGAACTTTTCTGATCTCAGTGCTCATTAAACCAAATTTCCCATCAAGTACCCACACCAACCCCAAAAGATTTCAGTCCGATCCGTCGACGTTTGGACCCCCATCCCCACCCCCTTGAAAATCTGCCCCGTGGGACAATGAAAAAAAAAAAAATCGGCATACAGTGTTCATTTTGATTTTGAATAATAGATTTTGATTCGATTCACAGATCTAAGTTTATAAGGAAACTAATGCTTTTTAGACAATATTTCATTATGTAATGAGCAATTGAACATTATGCCCTGCACGGGTACTATGGAGAATACGAGGCGTTATGGCAACAGTGGCACAGTCAAACATTGTAAGTTTGCAATTTGAACAATAATGCTATGTTACATTATTGATAACGATTAAAGGATAAACTGCTGAGTGATGTAGTCATGAAATATAAAACCAATCTTTGTTTTCAATTTAATCTTCTACAGCGACATAGTGCTACACAAGCGCACCGTGAACTACGTGAAGCATCGCAGTGGTAATGAAGACGCTGCCACGGACCCCAGGGGCACCGTCTCGGTCAAGTCATTTGGTCGCCGCGACGTCGTCCATCAGCCTAGCCTCGATGGCTCCATCACTGTACAGGGTTGGCACATCCACACATACCGCGAATCGAGGCTGCATGTCATGCACCTTGGGTGGAACTTAGACTGGCGTGGAAGTTAGTGTGTTGGATAAGACAAGTGACTATAGAACAACAACCATCAAGGAAACGATAAAGAGACGGTTGCAGAAGCAGGTCATGAACAGGGACTAGGAGGCCTGCCAACTCTCTCACGTCTACGACATTGTAGAGTAACTAGTCTGATTGATAAATTTAGGCATTGTTCTGTTGAATTAAAAGCTTAGTTATTTAAATCATTCTGTTTATATTTCATTAAATATTCTGTATATTTGGCCTACAGCACTAGGTCTCATTGTCAATTAAATCAAACTTTAGAACAAAAACGTTTCATATTAGTAATAATACAGCCGTAGAAAAGAAAGCAAGACACTATTGACAATGTTTACATTTCAAATGTATGTTATAATGATAGAAACTGTGATAACTGTAGACTACTGTAATAACTGCATGCGAATAATGTACGTAGACCTACAAACGTTTTCATTGTTTAATATATGGACATGGCAATCTCTCTATGTCTGATTTAATAAATGATTTCATTTTGATTTGATTTGATGTAGTGAACTATGGAAAATCCCAAAGGTGCTTAGCAGGCCCTAGCTGTTACTGTTAGGCATGCTTTTATTGCATTTCTTTTTAGTCCTTGCTCTTAATTATTGTACTATGATGAAAGAAATTTTAAAAGTTCCATGTTTTCAAGTTGTAAATTGCACATATACTTATTATTTACAGAAACCAACCAGATCAGAGGTAGTTTTCCAAAACACAAGTAATAGTGATTGATCCATGATGCATGTATAATTCAGAAATAGAACAAATAACAAATAGTAAAATTGCGTAAGACTTTATTTATTCTAGCTTGTACATAGATATAACTACACCAGATGAGAATAAAGTTACATCGACATAATTAAGTCAAAATGAAAAAGATGATACTAAATGTGTTCAGTATAACAATATTTAAAACATTACTATTTATGGTGAGAAAAGATATGCTTGATTACCATGGAAAATGCAAGGTATATAGTCTATATTCCATAATTCCATACAACTAGCTCAAGATAATTATTGCAAATCTTTTGAATAATTTAGATATTATAGATATAAGACTCATTCCCAATGTATAGTAACATATCCTACATAGGTATAAATTCATTTCCATCCAACGTCAACTGTGAATAGTTCTTGTCATCTTCACTGGAGAGCAGCAATGAGTTTTTTCAAAAGGGCTGAAATACATGCATATTTACAAGTTTAAAATTAAATACTTTGAAAATTTTAGGAACTGAGGTAGATTACAAAGAGTGAACTAGCATAAAACAGTAAAGGAATATTTTATTCTATTTTCGGGAAATCATTACGATGAAATCATGATATCTGATTATATCAAGTAATTTGTAAAGCAGAAGCATCAATGAAACTGACTTGACAATAATAAAACAGTATTGAAAATGTCAAATATTATGCTTCTGAATCTATGAAAACATTGCAATATACAAACCTCTCCTCTCGTTATTCTCCTCACTGGAGGCACTGTCTTCCTCACTTGCTCCTTCCTCAGATGCTGATCCTTCCTCAGATCCTGATCCTAATGCTGATCCCTCCTCAGATGATGATCCTTCCTCAGATGAAAATCCTTCCTCAGATGCGTATCCTTCCTCCTCAGTTTCAGCTGATTTTTTGCTGTCTAAAACAATGAGAAGAATGAGAGAACAATCCTCGTTGTACTGTAAATTTAATATGCCCTATGGGTTTAATTTAAAGTTTATATTTGTGTCAGTTATAAAGTGCCACATCAGCACTGGCAGCACTTCGACAATGATTGCTTAAATGTCTTGACACCCCCAAATTTGAATACAATGACATTGTTTTGGTTTAGGAAATGCTTACTGTCTTCTGAGCTTTCCTGGCTTTCTTCTGCTCCTCCTCCCAAAATAGCATAAATGTATCTGTAAAGGAAAGCAAACCATTTTAAAGTGTGATGATCATTTTAAAGTGTGATGTAAAATCTTTCACACAAGATCAAGTACTCTGTAAAATGTGACATACTATTCTTCATAGAAGAAGCTTGTTTACTTACTCCCCAAATTCACTGGCGACTTGAGAGCATGCAAAGAGTTGAATTCCCTGGGCAATAGGAATATTGTTCACATCATCTGGAAAAAAGTGAATTGCTCAATAGTCCCAACGACTACACATGCTGTCATTATTATTATCATTGTTACGTACATGGCAATAGCGTTCAATGACGACAATATTTCTTTTAATCTAACTACAAAATGCATATGTCTCATTGTGTCCAAGCAAAACTGTCCCCAACTGTAACATTATAATACTATAGAGCGTCCACGCGGTGAATAATGGTGTTGCATTAGGATAACCGTAATGTAATTTCTTATTAGTACAACATATTAATTGGTGTGAACATACCATTTTCAGGGTGGCACACGTCAGCAATCTCACCCAGACCCTTCAGAACACAATGGCCAGCGTCCACAAAAGCCTTACACAGCTGAGGGGCAACTGAAATGTGGTGCGGTGTTATGATGAATATTTACATGTGTAAGTATAGGTGACTGCATATCATTTCATAATGCTTACATGCAAGGATTTTGGGTTGATGTTTTAGTAATCTCTAACATTTAATGTAGTTCTTTGTATTTTAAAACATGATTATGGTTTGATATATAAGAATTTTTTCACTACTAACACATATATTCACAATAAAATTTGTAATTGTGTGCACATTTTCAGTGTATGTATAAACAAATTATTTAATAACAATATAAAATATGATATTTATGATATATTGTAATTAATACGTTATAATCTATAATACTTTTAGTGTGAACGAGCATTAATCCAAGATTTACATACATGACTCAATGTTCTCTTCGTTTGCGGACGAAAAGTCAATTTCCATAAAGGATTCATGGCAAGAGAAGATGTCACGCTCTGAAATAGCAGAAAGAATTTGGTGAATATTCTTCAACATTCTAACAGTTTAAAACAATAGTAAAACAGCACTTTGAAATGCATTGATGCAGCAAATAACTGAACGCAAACTATTAAATAAGTGTTTTTCTTGGACAGATCGTTATAAGATACCTAAAACAAAAATAAACCTTGTGTATGCTTCATTTATTTTTACTCCAGACTCTCACTTTTCTCCACACGCAAATATATCTCTAATAAAATCGGCATTTTGATAATTTCAAGTACATGAGATTTCAAGAACCAATGCAGACATACCCATGACTTGGCCCCAAACTTTATGAGCTCTGCGTCTCATAGCTCCTTCCAGGAACATCATTCTTTTCACCACACAAACCACTCTAACTGAAAATATAGAAAGAAATAATGTATACGGTCATACTCGTAGAAATTCAACTATATGATCATGAAATACCAAGGCAAAACTATGTGAAATATGCTTGTTATTACTTATATAAAACTATATAAATTGTGTCATACTAAACTTTCTGCCCCTAGGGAAAGTATGAATTCAATTTACATTTATATACATACTGTATGATCTGCAGCAACAAGAGCTTTGTATAGGTATAGCTTTGTGAATACGGGTAGTGTGAAATGTTAATGCTTACGTTTCCCGTTGTCGTCCCTGCATCCCTTCTCATTCTCTGCTCCAGCAACATCTGTACCTAGAAAGTAATTAAATACACGTATCAGACGCATGCTATGACGGATGCACAGGACTGAGAGTTCACATTGGAAAAATGTTTAGCCAAAAAGTATAAAGAGCAGGTTTTACCTCAGAATTAATCAATCATATTATAACTATTGAAATGTAAAGAATCTGATGAATACCGGCAATCACTCCTCTGAGCAGCATGCTACCCAGAATCTCGTTCTTGCCCTCAATCTCAATCTCGGCGTTTTCCATCGTCTCTCTAACTTCCTCTGTAGCGGCAACAAAGCCGTTCACTGAAATGCAAAACGGATGCGTAAGCAGATGTAGAGGAATAAAAGTACCTGAGAGATAACATGATATGCCGTATAAATAGTACCAGTTGTTGAACACACAATGCGGGGTAAAAAGAAAAATGTTGTTGTATTACTATATTGTTCAAGCGCTATTAATTGCGTCTGATTAATCAATCCACTGTGAGGAGCTCAGCAGAGATAATGAAATCGGGTCAATTTGGTTACGAGGTGAATACAACACTGGCGAACTTTTACTCGAAATACCATCTCTTTAATTTACAATTTTGATTGCAGTGCTCATTAAGTAGATGGCATGATGACGGCTTTACCGTATCACAATACAATATTCTGCACTCACATGTATCAGTATTCAATATTTCTCGTGAAGTGTTGTACATCTAATTATTCATCGTTCTTTATTGTACATTGTTTTTAAGTAGATGAAGTATACATACTGGATGGCGTTTCGCATGCTTGCTTCATTATATCCAATGCTTTTTGAGCTGTCTCAGCCATGCTAAAACCTTCTTCAGTAGCAATTTTGTAGAATTGCTCAGTATCGGCTTTTGTGAGCTCTGTAAAAAAGGAGGCATTGATATAACAATCGCGACATAACAGCATATAAATGGGTTGGCACAGTTAACAAATTTGCTTTAATTGTTTACTATTCGTAATATCACAAGGCATAGGCAGATCCAGGTTTTCGGAAGGGGGGGCGCACTTAAGGAAAAGAGGGGGCGCACTTACGGGATTTCATGAAAAACCCTATGAAACTGAAGTATTTTGGTGGGAAATGGGGGGGGGGGGGGCGCCCCCTGTGCCCCCTGGATCTGCCTATGCAAGGCACATCGTATTAAGCGGTTTGCAAGAAAATTGAATATTTAAAACATTTATTGGTGGGAGAAAAATACAAGGAAGTGTCTCACAAAGTTGCATGTAAAATGGTGATATTCATTAGTGCATACAGGCCATATACAATTATGCATGTGACTCTGCTCGTATCGTATATTCAGTGAGTGTAACAAGTAGTGTTCACTTACAAGACCGGCACCTATCTAACAAGGAGGTGCCACGGAACAGAGCGCAACTCAGAACAAAATTCTTTAAGACTCGAACCAGTGACCATCTGGTCACTAGTCAAACTGCCTATCCATTCACCCACAAAAGCACACGGTTCAAACGTAAATGGGGCCTAATTGATTGATTTTAATTATATATTGGTATTAGGGCACCCCTGTTGGAATTGTGTACTTTTTGCTTGAAGGATAACCTAATTCCAACAAACTAGTGATTTTAGGGGTCCTAATACCAACACTTATATATATCCACCTTGCTCTGAAGTGAAAATGTTATTATTGGTAGCTGTTTTACTATTGGTTTTACTATTGGTATCTGTTTTACAAGCAGCAGGATCAATTTCTATAGCTATAGTTGAAGCTTTTAAACCCACTGTTATCTCAAATAAAAACAGCAGGAGTTTACATATGACTGTTGGTATTAGGAGACCCGACATAAGGAACAAACATTTCTGGAACATGCCAAACTCACACACGTGCGCGCGCACGCACGCACACGCACGCACGCACACAGACACACACAATCCCGTGCATAAGAGCAAGCCTCACTTTGGCCAAGTTGTTCCTCGGACAGCCCCTCTGGTCGCTCCTGATCGGGCAGGCCACTGAAGATGGTGGTATCGTCCACATTCCTGGTAGCCGTCTGCAAGAAAAAGGTAAATGCAAATCACAAAGATATATCTTCCTCCCATCGTTTTAGACATGTGGTAGTATGCACGCTGTATCAAGTTTATGCCCAGGTAGGAGTGTGTATCTAGCTGACTGTATATTTGATTGAACGATGCTATCATGATGCTCACATTGTACCACAGGCAGCCAAGTAGCAAAACGGATTCAAGTATAGCAATTGATAATCAAGTATCCGCTATTCAATTATAATACTCAGTTTTACCGTAGCAAGTCTGTCAAAATAATTGGTGACACTGGCAGATATCAGTTGTCAGAAAAAGGGGGCCAGCGCTTGAATTTTAATGGTTTTGTACACAGAAAAGCTCGCTGAAATGCCACAAATTCCATGTATTTTTTTTTGTTTCTTTGGAGGTTTGGGGTGGTGGTGGACTAGAGGGATTGGAAATTTGGGTGTTCGGCTTCTTCGTCCCCATGGGCTCATGGATATGCCACGGGATGATTAGATGAGGGGCATGATTACAATATGTGTGATGCAATGACTGACTTTCACACCAAGCAGAGCCTGTGGAATTTACTTAAACTTTATTACTTTTAAACTTTTAAATTAGAGTCTCGTGTACAGCGAACATCCGGGACTTCAAAAAACTTCACCTCATGCTTAAGAGCCCTTTGGCTTTCTGTTGTCATTTAGCACTAAAACACTGTGTTTTTGCTACGGTTTGAATGCCTGTCCAAACTGCACGCATGTTAGCAGGTGGCCCAATTCACATGATAAGTAAATGGCCGTATAAAATCAAAGCATGTTTAGCCTTATAATTATGCACATATTTCCTCGCATAATAGTCCCAAAGTAAATACTACTCTGGCATTTGTGTTGAAACTTTCTTCAGATCATGCAGTTTCATAGAGAAATGTACATATACATAGTATTGAGAGTATGAGTTCAACCGTCAAAATATAGAACATTATAGAATATTCACCCAACGCTTTCAAAATATTTAAGGTTTTTTGAAATTTCTTAGGCCTTGGATTAGCGATGGTTTGACAGTTATTAATCTCATATGATTAAAGAATGATCCCTTTTCAGTGTGTTTTCCCTTAAATGGCCACATGAACAATGATGGATTGCTAGTCAAGAGCATTCAATAGAATTATAAACCGCATCCCATCAAACTGAAATACATTGAGCACAATGATCCATCTAAAACTTCACTATTATGGCAAAATAAAAAGTTCACAAATCCGAGCACGTTCAAATTGATCCAAATGGTTATAAAATTAGGCAAACATCAAATATTCTGCAGAACCTACATTAATGAAATCCCGAATAAAGATATTATGTTTACTTATGATGCCTTTTCACAAACAGCATGAACCTGTTCCTTCTTAGAAAAATATGACTCCGTAAAGAAATAAATGCCCATGGCAGTAAAGTCATGCAGAGTCCCATGATCCCAATGTGACCTATTGAAATTACTGGCAAAATAAAACCTCACAACTAGGCGCAGAAATGGGCGTACACATAATGCCCCCATTTGGAAGGTATCCCTATATAAAACTAAGTACTTTAAGTAACAATTTATAATCAACGCCGGAATAAAAATGCTGCCTATTTCTTTATGTGTACATGTATCTGTTAATGAGGAATGCACATAGCAAGGTTTTACTGTATATAAAAAAGAACCGGTTTTTAGAAAGACTGTGCGAGATCCTCAATTATACACAAACAGTGAGAGAACACAATATTTATGTAACTTTGAGCCTTAAACCCCTTTCTTCTTATCACATAACCACGCTAAAATCACAAGGTAAAAGTATATTCTATACTAAGTGCTAGTAAAAACACAAAGCAATAAAAGACCTTAGGGTTGGCATATTGTCCTTTTAAGTTATGTCTGTAGCATATTTGCTGACACTTATGTATGCACATGCAACTCTAATAAGATAATTTGCTTGATTCATTTTTATTTTTTGAACAATCCTAGGAACAATCAAAATGCAGCCTAGGCGCCTTCAAGCTCTCTAATAAGATTACTACCTTTAAAGCTTACACGAAAGAAAAAGTTAATTCTCTACTCTAAAAATGTAAATGTGCTAATATTGTAAATACAGTTGTAATTCACTGTTATCGTGCTCTTACGACTTTGTATTCACACCAAGTTATCGGCATCTCTGCCAAAACATACCTTTTTCAACTACCAGCTGAGCAAATAGCCCATCCCCAACTGTAGCGCAGACGTACAAATAACTCAAACTAATAGCATTTTTGCCTCACCTGTACCTATTTAACGTGCAGGTACCACTGAGCTGTGTACAACCTATTAGAGATGAGCTTGCTCTCGACCCATCACCAGACCCGAAAGGGAAAAGAACCCATGACCCTCAGGTCACAAGTTCAACTCTTTATACATTCGGCCAGAGAAGCACACGTTTATATTTTTAAATACCCCCAATTTAGATTAAAAACACCAATAATAATGATAATAATTTAAAAAAAAAAAACACTACACCACACACAAAACCCGGTTCATAAAAATAGTGCACCCCTCAAAAACAGAAAAAAGAAAAAAAAAAAAAAACAAACAAAACTCACCTGCTTGGCTTGAAGCAGGGCGCGCAGATAGTTGAGGCTCCTCTGTCCACGGCTGAGGTGAACCGGCGAGGCGAGGGCCACTCCCAGCAGGCAGGCTGCGAAAAGCACGAGGCAAGTCTTCATGTCGTTTGGTGTCTGTGATCCGGGGATCTGGTGCTTGCTTCTCTCGACTGGCGGCTTATATAGGGTGGTGGCAGCGGGAGCTACAAGCCATATCCGCTGTGTCAACACGCATGTCAAGGTTGATTTCACATGGGATTTAAAGATAGTCCTACATATTTGCAGTGGGGATTGTTCGACACGACTTCTTTCGAAAAATGTATTATACCAGTGTAGGAAAGCACAATTGTTCACGAAGGTTGTGGGTTTGTAAGTGTGTTCGATGGACAAATTTCTCACGCCTGTTCTGGTATGTCTACGGTCTTTTCAGGAAGAGGGTTACATCAGAAGGTTCGGCTGAGCCAACCTTTACGATGTCATGCTAAGATAGTTTGTTGTATGGGTTTTTTCGCGTGGAACTTGTTTTTGGATTCACAGTTCTATGAATTAATTTTTATGGCATTGGAATGGACATTTCTAATAGATATTTGAAGTATTTATAGATTTGACATTTGTATTACTAGTTATCGGCAGATTTTACCTATGGACTCATTCGTGCAATGTTTGAGGACGTGGGAAAATCTTATATTAAAAGGTCAATCATGTTGAGGCCTAAACTAATGACGTCACATTAATGTAGATGGCATAGCATACGTCATAATGGCACATTTATTGGGTAGCGTAATATAATTATAATACTATCTAGTTTTATTTTTTATAGATAGTCATTCAAAATAGATATTGAATAAAAATTCAAAAGAATATTGAATGTAAACACACATAGTAGAAATGAATAAATTGTTCTAACTGATTCGGCTCGTAAATGAGTTGCTTCAGGTGCAAAAATAAACATGTTAAAAGACAGTTCATAAAAAGACTAAGGGTGGAGGGTTGGTAAAATTGAGGGTAGGACATGAAAAGTTTCACTGGTGCCATGAGGTACGTAGGACAAGAAAAGTTTTTACTAGTCGATTTTTAGTTCAATTATGATTATCATTAAAATTACACACTAAATTTCAAACAAAAATACAATGACAATCATGAGTGGAAATTCACTTACAGCTGGGTGCTAAATGATAATGGTAGCTATAAAAGTACTCATTGAAGCGCAAATGGTCCCAGCACATTTGAGCATCTACCAGCAGTTTAAACTGCCTTTCCATAAGTTTTCATTCAATGGTACCAGGGCATGTGCATCGTAGTGGGCAGAACTTAAGTTGTGAGACTGGTGAATACTGGTAGAAAATAAACCAAAGGCAGCAACTGCATCAATTGATTTGATCTTCTTTTTAAAGTGGCTTTGATCAGATTTTTAATGCATTCTTTCATTGTTAATTTTCTCAATTCATTTTTTCGTAATTAATTTTCTCAAAAAATCCCCTTCAAAAGACATGTTCCATAACTCACATTCATTAATGTAGTTGCCTTCGGCTAGAACCAAAACCAAATACGATTCGGCAAGGAATCCACTATCGTCATATCTCACGACTATTACCCTTATAAAATCTTAAACAATCGCTGGTGCTCACTTGTGCAGACAAAGATACCACTCGTGCAGAGATAGTGTGATCTCAACACTATAACATACCATTACCCTAATTATAATCCGAACGCCCACTGCCAAAATGTCCAGCAGGGATTTCAAGCGTTAAACCTACGATCTCACTATATAAATAAGACGAAACCGAGCATTGATTTTGTCTTTGACGTAAGTTTAACCCAAAATATTTTTTTCCACATACAAGCTATAACTTGACCCACGGGTTGGTATGACCAAGGACTTGTAAAGGCAGTGTGAGTGATCAAGCCGAGAAAACGGATGATGGGAATTCACGTACGTGTTAAAAAATATTTTTATTTTGATACTCCTGATGTGGAATAATGACTTGCTTGTTTTGAAAAAATAAGAGGAATTAGTGAACATGAAGACATCAGCTTAAAGGCCGCGTCCCACTAGTTTTGCCGTATGGTCGACGCATAAATTCTGGGGATTTCCAGGCAAAAAATATTATACGTCGAGCATCTGCTGATAGATTACCCCTTTTGGCTTTGAATGATTTGCCCTCCTCAGCGCATAGTCAACTCACAGCTGGCAGATGCTTAGCGTAGAAGAAAAAATCTGGCTATCCGGCCGATCTTTATCAGCTGGGCGTAAGTTCCCAGTATGTTCCCAGTGCGTCGGAACCAGTGGGACGCGGCTTTAAGCAGGTTGATGTCTACGTTTATTTTGAGAAAGGTTGGGGTACAATAGATTACCGTTTAAAAGATACAAATAATAAAATAAAATAATAATGAAAATTGAAAAGTAAACATACATACATACAACTTAACTATCAAAGGTACTAATATTGAATTTGCTATTAAAGCTTTTATAATGGAACTTCACTGTTAACAACAATATCTCAAAATATAGAAAATTAATTTTAAGCTAACAACCAGAACGACAATTTAGCCACTATATGAACCACTACCACAATTACATGATAGGGTGGAGGTGGGGAAGTGGTGGAAAACAGTTAGAATAAAATGATAAATTAAGTTAAGTGAATTGTAAAAACCGTGGATCAAAATGGCGTGCCTAAACCTAGAAACGCCCGTATGGAAACCGACCACACACCTTTATGTAAAGATGACCAACCAGAAAAAACTAAAAGGCCGCAACCTGATAACCTAAATAATACGTACAAATTAAAAAGCATTCATATTACTGTAGATCTACAGTGGATGCTCCTGACTGTGAGTAACATGACGAGTCTACCTTTAATTCCACAACACCTTTTTAGGTAAGGGCGATTTATTATTTTGACTAAGGGCCATTATACATAAACGCTAGCGGCAGCCGCAAGAAATTGCCGCCGAACCGGTTTAGTGATATTTCAATGGGATATTATTTATACATGCAGCACAGGCTGCGGTGCGGTGGTGACACCACCAGATGAGTTTAACGAACCGCTTCGGGTGGCGATTCTGCGGTGAGTCGCCCGCCTACCTCTAGGTTGCCTGAATCAGTTTACATTGTTTTAAATGAAGCATAATCCATTAGAGTGCGGTTCTACGATATTCCTGTATAATCTTCACATACTTATAGTACGTGGCTATGTATCAAAATGAATGTATGGTTTATGAACAGCGGTAGCGGCAGCCGCTAGCTTGCCGCTGCCGCTACCTCTCAAATATGGATAATGGGCCTAAGATGAAGGATGCTGGTGTACCATTTAAATTGTCGTTTTTTGTATTTGTTTTTTTTTACAACGACACCATCCATCTCATCTGAGCTTAAATTGATGTACACTCGGTAAATTAATGTACATATGATAAGAACATAGACATATTGGAAATTAACTGACTGGTTTTTAAGTATCGATGTACAGCAGAGCCTATGTCATATAGCCCTATAGACTTGGTGAAAGAATCCTCTAATATCAATCATAAAGAAAGTAGTCTTACAAATACATCGATTGGAGAATAGGATTTTAGACTATCTCAGGCTCTTTCGTCGTTTTAACAAGAGGATGGGAGCAGGTAATTAAATATAAATAAGTATGATTTGTGAATAATGATATAATATTAAACACACGCACTTGCCATGCAACAATCGGCCTTTATGCACATGTACACGTGTATAGGACTAGCTCGCGTCAAGAAGGTAATATTTACGTTTGACTCATGTGATTTGGAGTGTATTCTTGAGTTTTAAGTCTATGAAAGATAGATTAAAAAATAACACTCCAGTTATATTCATTTTTCTTCTCTTTATTAATTCAGGTGCAAGCTAAAAAGTAAATAGTGTTATCATTATCTATGGCTTTACATTGCTCTGTTGCCCTACTTGATGTCTATATGATACAGTAAATCCTTGCAATGAGGATAACCAATTAATAGAAACACTTTGCAATTAGGGTCAAACTTCGAATTTTCCGTTTCATTCGAGAAGACATCTTTAAATTAGGGGCCGGGTAACACGCCCATTATTCCAAAATAGAAATAGAAGACGAAGACGAAAATTTCCATATTCATCTTGGTATGAAATGTTTGGTCAGGTATCAGTAATAAATCACAATATAAAACTCCATAACTACAATGAATTTAGATAGAACCTGGGAATAAAATGACTATCTATGTTGAACCTGCACGTATGAAATTATGTAGTGAATCAAAGCCGATTTGAAGTTCATTGTGATGGTGACATTACAAAAGTGGAAATTGTAAGTACTTTTAACGTCTACACTAGAAAACGATCTTGCTCTGATACATTTTTGAAAATATCTAATTGATGAAATGAAATGTTAAACATGAGTGGAACAATATTGTACTAGTTGCGTTGGGTCCAGTGGTACATATACCCAAGAAATCTGTTTTAATTGACATCTCTCGGACTCGTCGGATAAGATAATAATTTGGCGTATACAAGTACGACATAATCACACTCACGTGGTATTCTATATGATTCGGGTGTCAAAATGATAAGTATTTTTCAGGGAATTTTGGTCCGAAAAGGGGTCCATTTTGGCATCAAATGCTTTATTTTCGTTATGAGTTATTACGACCTTGTTAATTATGGATTATTTTGTAACATGCTAGACTTCATTAATATTTCTTACTTTTGAAAAAAAAAAATGAAATAATTGCACATAGATCTTTTGAATGAAAAGGAGACACTTTGGTTTATCACCTCTGGTGACGCTCACTTGTAGTCATATTCATTTAATAAACTGTACATATTTATGTGCATTTATAGTTTATATTAATAGTAATCCACAACACACTTGTATTATAATATGACAACATTAGTACCTGCACATATATCATTGACAGATTCTTAAAGAATATGCGATGCAACATATCTTTACTACTAGTATAATAGCCCATGAAGCAGACAAAAATGTGACGGAATTAACTTGCTATATTGTAAAAAAAATATAGGAAAAAGAGCGCACATGATGCTGTGGTTTCTGAAACATCGGCGCAGACGTCATGTGGTGACAGTGATACTGTGCGTCATGTCATTGCCAGCTATCATCTTTAACACTCATGGGGTGTTGAAATACACAGTCCATTCCAAGGAGCTGATCTCAGCTACAGAAGGCGGCACGTCTAATGGTGGAGCTATTGCTGCGCTCAAGGTAACCTGGCCCACCCCCACACACCCTCAAAACTTATTACAATAACAGTATCAACTAATGCCAACCATGCAGTGTACTAGCAGTATAGTCCGTTGTTGTGAAGCTGTAATTACATGATGGATGTGATAATCTTAGATTTGACAAAATGATCATAAAATGAATCTGTAATGTGACGCAAGGTGTAACATATAAAGAGGTTCTATGCGATACATGTAGTTAAGAAATGATATTAAATTTTGTAAAATCGAATGTACCTGGTATGCAGCATAAGGTCTCATTTTATACACAACACTATTCTATTCACTGCTTTTATTCCCAAAACTCAAAACAATATTAATAATATAAAACTAGTTTTCGAGATCCTTAGTCTCCTTTTCAATAACAACTAATGAAATTAAATTAATGAACTTACATATCAATAACTATGTCAAATTTACATAAATCCCCTCAAGTACTTTACATTATTAAATTTCTATTTTGTATCTTAACACTCTATATAAATCTATCTTCTTTAAACTAAAACTATATTGTTAAATTCATTACAATTGAAACAACTACACAACAAGTTTTAAAAACAAAACACAGTAAGAGCTCCTTTAAGGTATCCACACAATGTACACTAAATTTGTTCTACAATTTATATATACAACCATAAAGTACAGTGCAACGTACAATCTCTTGTCTCTACTCTAACAAATTTTGAAATGTCATTCGCCTGATACCAGGTTGGTAATGGTCTAGTCTGCTATTGAGCATCTTATCTGCACTGCATCTTGCGATTTCCACCCCCTCCCTAGTCTGTCTTTCTAACGGTTTCTTGTATGACTGTATTATGTTCATTTTGAATCTTGCATCTTGGTTCCCATGTGATTTCCGAATGTATTTTGCAAAGGCATTATTCATATGTCTATCATTACTGTGGTTCCTTATTGCCTCCAAATGCTGCCTTCCCCTAATGTACCCAGATCTGCCAGACTCCCCTATATATATCACTTCTTTTCCCCCCTCACTACATGTCAAACACTTCCCTTTATAAACAACCCCCTCTCTATTGCAATCTCCTTTGCCCCCAAATTTGTGAATCATACAATCCTCTCTTCCACAATCCTTATTTTCTTTTAGTCCTGGCAACAAATCTCTAACTTTTATTCCTGCCTTCTCTACCACTTTTATACTAAGTCCCCCTTCCTCTTTCTGCTTACTTATTATTCTTCTGAGCCTTTTTACTAATTCACTGTTTGGTGTCGGTGGGCAGAATAATATTGTATCATACGGTTTATACCACGATGACTTTGTCCTTGCCTTCTTCCTTCTCCTTAGTTCCGACTCATATCCTTTTGGTCTATACAGTGGGCAACTTCCAGTTTTATCACGTTCTACTAGTCTTTCATAGCACTCTACACCCCTCTTTATTACTTCTAATCTTATTTTTTCTGAATACCCACTAATTTTCATTCTTAAACTAAACTCTGATAGGAGACTAAGGATCTCGAAAACTAGTTTTATATTATTAATATTGTTTTGAGTTTTGGGAATAAAAGCAGTGTTGTGTATAAAATGATATTAAATTTTGTTTATTCCAATACAGCTGTCAGGAGACGATGGCGGCAACAGTGGCTCAATTATTATTAACAATGCACCAAAAGCCTCCAATTTCAAAGGTTCTACACTGAATTACTACACACAATGGGACTACTACACATTGCCCAATGGATCTAACATCAAACTTATACCCATTCCCGACACAAATGAAACAATCAGGTGAATGTATTGTGTTATTTTCAGCAATTAACATACAATTCACTAATATGGTCACACTGCCTAAAAGTCTAAAAAACGCATACATTATGCATAAAATTATGGTCTACATGATTGCACGTTGAGAGTTTCAATTATTTACGTGATGAAAAATCATTGCTGATGAATTTTTCCATGATATGAACTACATCACGGTGTTCAATCGATCGGCAGTTAATGTGCGTAATTACAAGAGAAATCAACAGCTTTAGTGCGGAAAATGTTTACTTTTGAAAATCAAAGGTTTTGATTTTTCATTGTAGGCATATAAATCTCTGTCTTTGGCACAATTTATTTGGTCCATGCACAATAGGAATATCTGTAGTGTCTATGAATTATTTGTATGTCCACTTACATGGTCTGGTTTTTGCTGCTAAGTCTGAAAAATTTGGGGTTTTGCTGCTAAGACTGCAATAGTTGAAAACCCTCTTTACACATGGCTGTCTACTGTCAGAAAATGAACGATGTTGTGCCTTATATTGTTTTGTTAAGTCCCATGGTGGGTCAGCCATGTAGCATATACTGGACTGAAATCTACATTATGCATTGCATCTAAATTATCATATTGTGTTAAGTCTCCAAATCTACAGAAATACATGTATACTATCTTTCTAGAATCCCTTTCAAATAGTGACCACATGTTCAGTTTAGTTTAGATAGTTCAGCCTCACTGGTGTGTGTAATATGTATGAAGTCCTAAGCTTTAACAAATGTTGTGATTGCTAGAATTTGAACTACACAAAATCTCCAATCTTTCTATCTTTCACAAGGTTTTCCTCAGTCTGCCGCAAATCTGCCCATTCATCAGTACATATGTTGGTGAGACATCCAAAACATATTATTGTTCTTATTCTTATATTTCTTTTTCTAGTGCTAGAAGTTGTCAAATAAAATCAAAACACATATATCAAAATTTGAAATTTGTTCTAAACCTGGAATTTAATAAACGTTTTCGAACACACAGATTCCTTTTCAAATAACTTCCTATTTTAGAAGTACCATTTTCTATCTGATGACACTAATTTTGAAGGTGGGTTGTCAGACTTAGCAGTAGAAACTAACCCATGTGAGAGGGGATAAAACGCATCAGTACTGAAAATATTCAATGCATTTCTTGTCATATTTGAACTTGCCAACTCTAGTTGTTTCCGTCCAAGTATTACGCCGGATGAGATGGTCTTGTTCTACCACCTGCTGGACTTAGTGTTTGAAGTATGCAGCAAGTACAGTTTCACTTGCTTTCTCTCAGACGGTAAGTATCTGCTCAATGAAGGGTATACTTCTCGACTGATCCCTCTACAACCAGAGGGAAAGGGGGGAAGGGTCGGTGGGCATTGAAGAAATATACAATGTGTAGTGGTGGTATATCTGAATTCCCGAGCTGGCGAGGAGAATATATCCCATTGGCGTGTAATGAATAAACAGATATACCACTTCTTAACATGGTATATTATCATTATGAAAAGTGTCAGCCAAGATGACAAACCAGTGTTTACAGTAAGACTAAATACCAACCACAGTGGAACTAATAGGGACCATTATGCTTGTGAAATGAAAAGAGCGATATATTCACAATTGTTAACATACATGCCGATATTGGGAACTCTTGGTACAACGCTGATTTGTAGATTGGTGAGGAGTCAGGAATCCTCTAACATAACGGACCTAAACTGGTTGGGCTGTTGGGGCTAAAAAGTTACCAAAATATAGCCAATTTGTTGGGGAATAACAGATTGTTATCCCCACCTCTGGTCAATCTCTCTAAAATAAAGAAGGTATGGACATAACGATAATAGCATGTCAATGATGACAGGTCCAAGCCAAAAAGGAGGTGGTGGGGGATGGAGGCGGCAAATAAAATTATCACGTCTATCTTAGTCTGAAGCAGAGAAAAAAGTGACAAAAGATGAAGCTCCACGATCTGCGTGAAATCCGAGTAACATTAGTCATGAAATGTGAGGTGGAGACCGCTGTTATGGAACATTAAGTTGGGAGGTTAGGGGTTACACAGGTGAAAAGCTAAGGTCATGACCTGGAAATAAACTCTGTTTTGTAAACACCATTTATTTACCTAGTCATGACTTTAGAAGTTTAATAGAAAAGATTGACAATAACTTGTAAATGTTATTGATATGAAATATCTTGGCTAACATAGACATTTTACAAGCAGAACCACTTCTTAACATGGTATATTATCATTATGAAAAGTGTCAGCCAAGATGACAAACCAGTGTTTACAAGTAAGACTAAATACCAACCACAGTGGAACTAATAGGGACCATTATGCTTGTGAAATGAAAAGTGCGATATATTCACAATTGTTAACATACATGCCGATATTGGGAACTCTTGGTACAATGCTGATTTGTAGATTGGTGAGGAGTCAGGAATCCTCTAACATAACGGACCTAAATTTGGGGCGTTAATGGTCCATTCCAAATATTTGGAGAATGGCCACTATTTATAACTCACAAATCTAATTTGAATATCCTAGCTCTAACAGTGTGATCTGTAGACTGGTAAAATGACTTTTGACTTTTTAAACCAAATCTGAATACTAGGTAATCCAGCTCGAACCATGTTATATTACCTGTTCTGGTGTATCAAGGCGGGAATCAACAAATAGCCATAAAAAGGATCGTTCACAAATGACGTCATCTGATATTTGGCCTTTTTTGCCCCCCCTCCCCCTCTCACCTTTCATCAACTATGCAGTCACCCCCACTCCCTCTCCTGGTAAATTGACGTTATATTTGCCTCCCCCTCCTCCCCCCTCTGTCACATGGTTTTACGATGACATTGTGCTCAAAGTAACATTGATTTAACTGTTAACTGCGTCTTTGTATAAATACATTCGAATATATGTGTCCATAATTTAGACATAATTTTCCAAATGTGTTTAGGACATAAAACAAACAGGGTAATGTGATTTCAACTTCTAGATATATCACAACTCACTTAACATGTCAAAAAGTAAGTTCAAATACTATCAAATTAACTACATTTTTTTTTCAAAAGGTGACATTGATCAACCCCCATTCAACTTTCATCATCTTTTGCTACCCCCACCCCTGCCGGGCGACGTCATAGGTGAACGCTCTCTTATGACCCCAAATAGGGGCAATTATGATCCATATAAAACAAGCGCAAAAAAGTCACCATTTTCAACTGACAAACTAAATTTGAACATCCTAGCTCAAACGAGATG
Source organism: Streblospio benedicti (assembly GCA_019095985.1). Classification (NCBI taxonomy): domain Eukaryota; kingdom Metazoa; phylum Annelida; class Polychaeta; order Spionida; family Spionidae; genus Streblospio; species Streblospio benedicti. The sequence continues at coordinate 29,853,301 of CM032663.1, read as the reverse complement.
TAACTTGAAGGGAGGTAAGAGTAAGAAATGGACCAAATAATGATTCAAAACGGACCCAACTATGGATACTGGGGGTGGGGATGGGGCGGTGGAGCAGATGGGGTATTTAATGCTAATTATTAGATGATATTATAAGCTTATTTTGAAAGAGAAATGACCTGACAAGTACAGAGGTGTGGGTATACAAGTCCAATATTTTGTACTTGTTCGGACCAGATTTTACAACGTGGAAATACGACAGCTATGGTACCTGTTCTTGTTCAAGGCTCGCTGATTGGGTCCTACCGGCACCATGGGATGATTCCGTGGGATGATGACGTGGATGTGAACTTCCTGTTAAGTGAACAGGTTCATATTGATGCATCCCTGAATCAAATATCATCAGAATATGCAGCAGTTTCGACAAGGTGAGGCGATTAACACGCTTAACATTTATAAATGCTAACTTATGTTTCATATGGCAATGATTTCTTCAGCTGACGTTTTTGTTACAGCATGCTGGTAAATAGTATTCTATGTAATAAAAATATGCAAATACCAATCCAGCTCTTCCATCAAGTTCTACAGTCCCACTATGAGCGGGCATTACAGTAAGAGGTCTTACGGATGGCCCGCAATAGACATGCTAGGTATTTCTACAATTATATATCTAGCAAAGGCAAGTATATTCCTCATGTCAAGCCATCTGTCTGTTTGAATGATTACATCTGTCTCCTTGTGCTACAGTCTCATGGTATGAAAGCGAACCTGCGGATGCTTGCATACTAAAAATATATAAATGTGATGAAAATATTCATTTATTATATGGTTGATTCATATAAGATGTTCTGCAGGTTGTTCGCCGTGCAATAAGACCCACCTGGAATGCCCAGGAAAGGAATATATCAGTTACAAATTGCTGTTCCCAACGAGGCTACGCAAGTTTGGACCGCTTTATGTTCCAGCTCCCAAAGAGGGTACTAATTGTGGTATTCTATTATATTGTAGTCCGTTGAGTATTGCAAGATTAAACTTCAGGTTTAACTTAACATTGACAAAATTATTCTTTAAAATCTCAAAAAGATCGACTGTCAGGATCATATACTTTATCATGTGTGCACTATCACTAAGTCCCAATGTCTACATGGCGATGGGCAACTACCCAGCAAGCTCCCGTAAGCAGCAAAAACCAGCCCATGTAAGTGGACATACAAACCAGTCGTGGCCACTACAGAGATTCCCATTGGGCACCGACCAAATAAATTGTGTCAAAGACAGATATTTATGCTACCTACAGTGAAAAATTAAAACCTCCGGATTCTTGAAAATTTTGTTTGGTATTTTTTGCAGGCATTAAGATACTGCTGAATATCTTCGGTGAAAGTGTTTTAACCAAGTGCAAAACAGGCTCGTATACCCACAAATACTCTGGTTTAAAGAAACGGTAAGTTTAGTATATAACAATTCAGGTGTTACGGCTAGCAATAACTATTTCTAACAAAGCTTCCGGGTACTTTGTTTTAATAACCACATAATCTACACGTAGATGCAATTCTAATTTTACAGGCGGGTGGCGTATTTCAATGGTACATATAAATATTGCTCGCTGGACTGCCAAGATCTATGGAAATACTACCCATTTGTGAATAGGAGTGGCGAAGGCGAGAATGCCAAAGAAACACTTATGTTGGATGGTGAAGCTTTATGATGTGCTAAACTTGGTTTATCACTAGACCACATAATGAACTAAACTACCTGGTATATTATTGATACGGAGCACCGGTGATGATTTTCAAACACATTAATGTCTGTACTAAAAATCATTTAGTAAAAATAGAATATATTCCGGCGGTTAAATTTCACCCACCTCTGCTCTGTGGATGAAGAAATGAAACGTTCCATTTCTCCAAGTTGCCCCACATTAGCATTTGGAACAATTTCTACACATCATAAAACTCATCAGGGTTTAATATAAAACTAACTTGCTCTAATTGTTTATTACTTACAAAAGTTGTCAAACTGTTAGTTGTCAAATTCGTAACTACTAGCTAAATATTGAAGCTGCCAGTAGACTCGGTATCGTAATGGTTTTAGGGCACGTGGCTTCAAAATGGGATTTGCCTCTGTTGCGAGTTCGAGTCCTGTGCACGCCAAAGACGGATGTCGTACGTTTCTAACCATTAAATTTCCGATTCTATCGCAGCATGTCTCCAGTCCAGTGCCCTGAACAAAATTATGTGACAGGCTTCATGACCTTGGGACATTTTAATGATATGGGGGAATATGAGTTCAGGGTGCCACCAGTGCAACGTGATAATATAGTCAAATGGAAGCTTAGGGTTGTAAAACCGGTCTTCAACTATATATATCGTTGGTAGAAATATGCTTGCTAAATAGATGTGCGTGCGTGCGTGCGTGCGTGCGTGTGTGTGAGGGAGAGAAGTTTGTAAAACATATGGGTCCCCGTCTCCTGACAAGGAAAAAGACACTCCACTGTCGTTAATGAATGGTTGGTTATCCCATATGATTGTGATATCAAGTACATCAAGTATGTGCTTATTAGAAAACACATGCGTGAAGCATTACTTATTTTTGCTAAACAAATGGGTGAAAATAAGTTGTGACTATTTAGAGTAAGCAAACATCGATTAGTGTTAGCTATTGCGGGATGTGTTACATACGAACATAGGACTTGACTCTTACAGATATTGATCAGGTTTTCGGAAAAGAGGAGCGGGCAACCGGGAGTTTGCAAGGGTAATATATCTCTTACTTCTGTCCTACTTCGGAGGCATTTGTGAATATGGTCGATATTGATACAAACCTTTACACGCCATATTCATAAATTCAACAAGTAGGTTAATCAAAATATTACGTTGAAAAGCGCAGTAGGTGCTTAGAACACAGCTAAACAACAGAAGGTCGTCCGGCTACAGTACAACCACCATATACGGAATGAACTAATATCCTAAATTCATGGCACACCTGGATAGCTGGAAGTAATAATTCTTATAGACAACAGTACTCATTGAAGATTGACTAGATATATTCATTGATGGGTATAGCAGACGTTGTTTCCGAGGAGGTTTCAGTACTTGTAGGGGGACTTTATATCTCCAAATATATTGATGAATTACCATGAAATGCCACGTGAAGATAATCAACTTCAAAAGCCTCTTTGCACTCTTTTCTCGTGGATGGGCTGCCAATGGAGTTTATTATATTAATTAAAATCTCATTAAACTCATGGTTCAGAAAAAGGCTGGAACAAGTTAAAGCAACTCCGTTTCAAAAGGGGGTGCGTGAGTGTCAACTTACATTTGCCAATAATCTCACGCCTACAGATATGGTTCTTGGGTACGCCTTTATAGAAGTTACTTGCGGGTTGTGGTCGGTCTTCGGGAACATATATTGGAGAATATACACGCCCGCTTAATTTGGATTGTACAGGCCGAGTAAGTATGATTCTATTAGCACAGGTGTTACAAAATCTTATTTTCAAGTCGGAATATATAAAGAAAAGCTCAAAACCGAGGTGGATGCAGTATTTATGTATACAATTGTTTCCGGGGGTTGTTTGTAAGTGTACCTAACAATCACGTGATTTGAAACAAAACCGTACTTTCATGAAAGATAGGCCAAAAGCCTAACATAAGGAATGAACCCATGTAGGGTCGAAGGTCTAGAGCTACAAAGTCACCGAATCTTTGTGCTGTAGAATGGGGGTGGGGGTGGGGTCTAGAATGGGTAAAGAATTATGTATTATTTACATCCCTATTTTTTGCCCTCCCTTCTTTAGTATGAATGAAATTACAGCGATGTGCTTTATGAAAAGCCTAACAATAAAAATACAATAAACTAATTTGAATCGTTTATATTATTTTCCATATACAAGTGTGAATTGCATAAACAATCAGTTAACCATGTCCATTTGAGGCATACAATTTCCTCCATATTATTCATCTAATTTTTGTCATGAATCTGGTCAAAGATTTTTTCAGTATTTCTCTCATCGATTTCATTTTTACTCTGCAGGGATTTTGCAAGCTCCTTCAATTCTTCTAGTATTTCATTATCACCTGCAAAAGGAAAATTTTCCAACTATAAATCTTAAGAATGAAGATTCTAATAAATCTAAGGAAGCACAAATAAGCTTAGCTCACCTAAAAATTTGCAAGTTCTCATTTCATTCGATCAGCTCAGCCCAGCTGAGTCCGAGAACCTTTACATGCACCAATTTTAATTTACCAAACCAAATAAAAATCTAACCTAAATACCTTTTAAACCTACATGATAATCACAATGATGTCTAAGACTGATCTCAAAGGGCAAAATGCCAAAATCTCACCTGTGTTGACTTCACGTTTGGCATTTCTCATGCCGTCAGCTCCCACCATGCTGTGAACCATAATCAGCTGTTCTGCCAGCAGCTCCCCACCCACACCGTAGATCACCAACTCCGCCATAACACCGTTCTTCGCTATAATAAAAGGTAAAAAATAGGTTTTACAGATGTTTATTAACTCTTGTTACCACACAAAGTGGCAGACCCAAGATTTTCTTAGATTCAAGGGTCTCTGTCTGAAAAGTAAACACCCCTGAGTTTTTATTATACACAAGGAAATCACTGTGGAACAATATTTACTATGGTAATTAAACTATAAACATTTGAATCAGATGGGAGGAAAAATTAGAGGGTCAAAGCGATATCTAAAAAAGTGTGTTCAAAAGGACATGTTTAGATAACAATTTACTAAATATACCTTGCATCGGGTCTGTAACACGAACGATTTGGTCAATATTTTGCTTTATACAGGACATTGCAGTTTCCATGGCAATCTTCACATAACTCACAGCTGTCAATCAAAACAATTTAACAAAACTACTGTAAACATCAAAATGAACAAGAAAGATTTACAAATGATGTGGAAAAGTCAATTTATTCAATAGTAGCACTTTTGACATCTATGTTTATGAAATTTTATAAATTACCTATAGCCCGATTTTCCAATGATGCCAAGTCACGGTCACACTGTTCATTGAGACCTAGCAGAACAAAATCCATATATTAAATCATTGACATTATGATTCTTGAAAAATAATATTTTGAACTATCTAACAACCTCAACATAATTTTAGCTACAAAAAGGATGTACTCAGTTTTGATCGGATTTCTTTGTCCCATCTTTCATAAGCCTCTTCAAGGTAAAAGTACTTCTCAAATACACAGTACCAATCTGAAATTGCGACGGGAATAGAACTTACAAGTTTCCAGTACACAAAAGTATTTATACACATAAATAAGAAAATTAAACGCCTTTAATATGATACATGAAAATTTACATTATACATAATGTAAAAGTCAAACTGCAGACCATTTTGTATAAATATATATAATGTTAAAAACTTTACAATTTAATCTTAGAATTTTAGCAAGAATTTGTTGAATACTCTTGTGCTTAATTTTATTCAAATTTTACAAAAATTACATATGAAAATATTAGTATTTTATATTATGCTAAATTTGGATTTTAATTAGCATAATTAAAACCCAATTGATATAAAAAAATAACGTTGAAACATCTAAAATATTTACACTAATTTACCTAATTAAATCTAATAAGGTTATTTGTTCCACTCACCATTATGGCCAGCTTCACATCCAACTTCATTGTCTTTACGTGGAATACTTGACCCTACCCCCAAAAATGTAAACAATTATATCCCAAAATAATTCCAGTCAAATTATAAATATGGATAAAAAAATCAAACTACTTTGACAGCATCAATATAATAGTAAAGCTATGATCATGGTCACATTTTTAGTATCCTATTTCCTTTTTTTGCATGTACTTTACATAACAAATATTAACTGAATGTTATCAGACAAATGAACTGAAGTGTGTGCTCTACCTGCTACTATTGCCCCAAACATCCTCTGAATAATGTCACCAACTGTACTGTAAAGTTCATACTTTTCCTTCAAGGTCACTGATCCAGATTGGACTTGAGACTGAGCCCATTCTTTGGTGTATGTAACTGAAATAAGCCAATTGAACAAAAACAGGGTTTGTATTCTACAATTAAAAAAATCTGATTCAAATATCTGGTGCATATTTGTGGGTATACTTTGTGAGCTAAGTGATATATTTAGGAGTAGTATTAACTTTGTTAACAATGTATAAGGCTGATTGGCAATTTTGAATATGCAGATTAAATGAAAGAATCGCAATACTAACCCATTCCACTGGATGGAAGTCCATTAAAGAGACTAGTAATAGCAGCAACAAACTTCCTTGCAAATGCAACCTCCTCTTTGACCAAACTTCTTATCCTTTCATAGTCTCTCATGAGCAGGGCTGTAAAAAGGATATTAGCTTTCTAAGAGATAATTTGGATGAAGACCAATCTAATATAATGCATGATCAATTAGTACAATCTGATGCTAGCTCCGCACATTCTAGGTTAATCTATGAATCAATAAAATGTTCAATACCTTTAAACCAAGCAACTGGTGGCTCTTGCTCATTAAAAAAAAAGGTCACAATCATTTGGGTATACGGTCACTGCATACTCAAGACATGCAATTTGTAGACTTTACTCACACCAACATATTTTTATATAGCAATATGAAACTTACGGCGTTGTGAATAGTAGGTTAAGAATTCTTTGCCCGGTACATATGGTACCTCTGCTGAGTCTCCTCGTAGTCCTTTGAATACTGTCGTGAACCGGCTTTTGTCAAATTCACTTCTCTTATCCTTTAAAACACGAAAATATTCTTATTTTAGTTTGTACAGTTTATAAAACTTTGTCCCATTGAAACTTATGGTGCGTCCACTTGCTCTTCCGACCTCGTAAAGATACGAGCGTCCCATATGGGAAATTCACGTGAACGGGCGTCCCCAGTCCGAAATCATGGTATTTCCCAGTGGGAAGCTCGGTCCTCTAAAAAAGCTCAGAGTTCACGACTGGGAAATACAACTGGGAGTGCCCATTCGGGTGCATTTACCATATATATATGGGAAGTTCGTATTTTCGAGTTGGGAAATAGCACGCGAACGCACCATTACTCAAGTCAAATACATAGAGCCAATAGAAGTCATGTAATGCATATCTTCATTACAAATAAATTTTACATTGCCATACAGTGACATACGTGTCAATAATAAAGTTCCTATATATTCCATCATACCCAAAATTTGCGTTTCCAAAACCTCTTGGCTACACCCTCGTCCTGACTGCCGTGTATGTTGGTCGAAGACTGTTCTTGCTCTAAACTTGCTAAATTCTTCTTCAGCACAGCCCTCAAATGGTCGACTTCTGCCTTGGAAAGAGCGGTGGCCCCACCCAATCTAATCACCACGAGAACAAATAGAAGAGTCTTCATGCTTAGATATCTTAAACCCAGACGATTTCAGACTCAAATGACTGAGACACGGGTCCCATGCAGTATGCTATGATGAAGCACATAAATAGTACTGTAGTCGTGTGCACCAACCGTGACGGATTCGTCGACTACATCCACCTTGAGTGCACTAATCTGGGGTGACTATAACATTTGTTACTTCTGTTCCGGTGCTTTGGGATAATCAGCTGATGCATGCGGTCAACTTGGTGTATCACGTCGAAAAAGGGGGAGGGGGGGGAGAAAAAAAAAGAAAAACTTTCTTCACGATCTACCATATTTCCAACTGTGAGTGAAGCAGTAAGATTAAAGATCACTAATTAATGAATTAATGCAAAAGTTGATTGTTGACAGAAACGTATCTGCCTAGGCAGATCCAGGGGGCCATTTTCTTTCAAAAATGCTTCATTTTCGTAGTGTTGTTGGCATCCGCCATTGATCAAACGTAGGAAACCCTTGGAATCCATTCAGTGTGCTTCCCCTTTCTGAAAACCTGGATCTGCTAGTGTATCTTTTCGATGGAATGAAGAACGGAATATCAAAGTCCGACAATGCACAGAAGTGCCCTTGTGTATCTGGCAGTGGAAACCAGGGAACATTTATTAAAATAGAATGTCATCTATATATTAGAAAGCACCCTAGCCCCATACGTGAAAAACATGTTGGAACATAACATATCTGAAGACGATTTAAGATGTTGGGGACTAGTGGAAAAGATGTGCGTCCACGGGCCACGCTCGAGGCACGCCGCCCATGGTAGGTGAGAGTGCGGATATGCTCCCTAAGGATACCCTCTTTCCCCAGAACACTACTTTTCAATTTCTACCTGCCATTTTCATTGGGTTTCAGGATAAAATTCTAAAGCGTGAGCAAATACATGCATTCAGGCTGGAAAAAAGCCACGTAAAAGCTACAAGACCAATGTATAAAACGTGTACACATGTCTATGTATATGCAGTATCTGTTTTTTCCACACACACAATGCGCTCAATTGATATATTGTGGCGGGATATTGCCTGTCATTAGTTCTATGGTACATATCGATTCAATTCATGTAATAAAATCTCATTGAAAAACACAGCATTATCATTTGTGTACATAACTCATTCTTTTACACCAAAATATCTATTCATTGGATGTCATTCTGCAACAGCGATTGATTTTCAAATTCAAAAGATTCTTTTTCTCCACCCAGACGCCCATCACGAACTATTAAACATGCATAATTTAAATATATGGCTTTTAAAGAATAGAATATTATTTTCAAGGATAAAGACATCTTTTTGAGTTGACAAAATTCGAGAACAAACGACATTACGTAACGTCTAGAATTTTAGTATTTAAACGCTCAGCAGCGCACTGTTTCTCCCTTTCAACATCATTTCCACGATCGAATAAGAACAGATATTTTGCTGGACTTTCATGTAAGTATAACTTTTATCTGAAAAATATTTATATTGAGGTTGTAACTTGAAAGCAAAATACATTTATTGTTCACCGGGCACTGGCCCCCATTTTACTCCATAGTATTTCAACATTGTTTTTAGTTCATAATGCGCCTGCTGATCGTAGTGACCTTTCTGATTGCGTGTGCCGCAGTCTGTGTTGCCCAGAATACTTGGACAGGTAAACAAATGTGTACATATATAGCACCGTCATATCCCACGGCTATTTACGCCGTGATGATGGACATAACATAATAATAGCCTTGATGATGAACATAGGCTTGTAAAGGCAGTGTGAATGACAACGCCGTGAAACGGACGAAGACATATAGATTATAAGTCATAAAACACATGATTTTTTTTTTAAAATATGCATCTCAAAAGGAAATCATTTGTTATGTTAGATATAAATAGACGTTTATGTAAATGTGATGGTTTCTATATAGTCGTCGCACGACTTTACAGTTTCATTTTCTAGCAATAGCAAACTTAGCTGTATAGCCAATTTGGTCACGATACTTTGGAATTCGTGTATGTCGCTTGCATTGAAAATATTGCAATGTTTCTTTCACAATATTTTATTTAATTAACACTCAATTTACCCACTTATTTAATAAACTACATACATGTATTTGGTTGATTGTTTCGTAGTGTTAATACCCTAGTACACATACACGTTAATGATGAAAGCCATGAACTTTCTATTGCAATCAATTGCAATCAACAAGTACAATAATTTACGTGACAATATGTATCTAATCTAGTATAACAATATTTTACATAGCAATGTTTATTCCATTCCGTTATTGAAGCGTAAAGATGTTGATCTTTTCAAATCAAGACTGACCAATCCAACTTCCTGCCTGGTAAGACCATCAACCACTTATGATTGGATCAGTATTACATAATTAATCCCGTATGAAAAGTGAAATCCTTAAATACACCTGAAGTGACCTTGTAGCCACGGGAGCCCGTACCCGTAGTGACCGCTTTTTTATATTTGCCAAGGCTAAGTGGTATTTAATTTCCCTTTGTCTATCAGTTTTACCCTACACCGTGAACACCCCCCCCCATACCACCCTTGTTTGTAAGTGTGTCTCAATACAAAATCTTGTCACTTGGCATCGGAGAGAGTTATGGTTTAATATAGAATGCGTAAGTCCTATTAATTATCACTCATTGAACTGCAAACGTGTATGCTCTAAATTACAGAACCTACATAATGTACATGCACATAATTTGAAGTACATGTATATTGATTTCGTATCATCGTTTTATTTTAGCGCGGTAAGAATATCTTCTATTCAGTAGATGCAGTATCCTTAAGCTAAGTAAACCTTTTAATGATATAATAATACGAACGTAAGCTGTATTCAAAGTTCGGTTACATTTAACTAAGGTTTTAATCTATAATGCTTTGTATTCAGTCCTTCGTCATGGGGGACCATGTTTACAATCACCCAGATTCTTTAAATTAAACACGGTGTACAGTAATATAAATCAAGTCATTTGAAATGGTTTTGCTCTAATATAATCCAGCATAATGAGGCGAAAGCACCAAATCAACTGCAATAATTTCATATTGGCAAAAACGACAAGCCGGTAGTACAATGTATTCTAAATGCATATGTGCAGGGACAAATGGATCCGTGTGCGCTGACCCTCATTTTATGACGTTTGATGGAGCAGCATTCAGCTTTCAAGGGGAATGCACATATCTACTATCGCAATCAGATGGTGGAGATGGTGGCCAACCATTTCAAGTTAGTATAGAACGCTAATTTATGGATACACTTAATAAACATCATGTTCACTACCAGTGGTAAAATGATTGGGATTGATGGCACAGACTATAAGAAATGTGTTAGACTATGTCAAAGAATTTTGCATTACATAAACATGACGTTAGCTCGAGTCTTCTGCGTCCGTATACAAAGGCAGAATTCGCTTATGTGTAAAGCACGATGTGATACCCACACATATACCATGGTAGTTCCAGATGCTCCAGAAGACGTGTTCTGGCTTTTGTTGTTGCCTTTGAAAGATGGGCATTGGTCGACAGATGAAATCGTAAGTGCCTCCACTACCGTTACAATCTCAAAGCAATGGAAGCAGTTGGGTTGCTCACGATGCTCCATGGTTAATGCTGTCCTCCTGGAGGAAATGGCACCCCTCTGACTGGTTCTGCCCCCCAAAATGTTCACTGCTCTGGAGAAATAATTGTGATTTTTATTTCGGGTTGTGGGCCGCCGTTATGGATTATTGCGTTGTTTATGTGGATTCATCTTTTGTTTTTTTAGGTCGTCTGAAAGGCTAACTCGACCATAGTATGGTCTTTCTGCATACAAAAAAGATGTTTCTGTGTCATCCCATAAGGTTTTCCCACAGATATGCACACAAGGCACCATAAATAGACTAACAACATTTTTATCGTCTCCTCTTTTGGAGCATCTGGAGCTATCATCGTCTATGTGAAATTTGGGGTGGAGTGTGTATGTGTGTGTGTGTGTGTGGGGGGGGTAGCAGAACAAATATAGGGCAACGAATTCCGCCTATGACTGGCGAATAATATTTTGGTTAACTTCGTTAGAAGTAGTTAATGTTGTATCCATGAAACGCAGAACATTCCCATATACACTTACTCAAACCCGCTTTACACATTAGCGAATTCCACCTACGACGCAACTCGTTGTAACAATCATTTTACTACGTTCAATGTCGCCTCAATACGCCCAAGTTGACCACTGGTGTTGATGCGTTGCACAGATTCGCATATGATCGCGTATGTGTTAAAGCGGGTTTAAATGTATATAAGTTCGTTTGGCTTAAACCCCCCCCCCCATTTCACATGGCCGATCCTAGCTTCAGATCGTCCAAAAGACACCCGATTTGTCATTTCTGGGTAGATCGGCTGAAATGGATCAATATTTATTATGTAACAGTCTGAAGAAGGAGCAGGCCAAAGTCATCTGGTCCTACAAGACGTCACAGACGATGAAGCAGGCCCTGACAACAATGGCAGTGCCGTAGCCTCCCAGAAAAAAATGTAGCATGTGATGGGAAATGACCAGAGACAGATGAAGCACGACGTAGATCAATGCCAATGGTCGACCGATGATGATTCAGGGCCCACTAAAGCGTAACCATCGTCCTCTTATTCACCCGCGTGTAGTTTTCTTTCTCTTCTTTCCTCCCCATGGTTATGCTGTTGGGCTGCAGCAAGATTAAGTGCAATGGCTGCCATTGTTAGAATTTTTATTTTTCAGAGATACAAACAACAGTGGCAAAATTTATTATTTATTGCCTCGTGTGCATATGTTGTAGCTTAAACTTTTGGGTTTTTCATAAAATTGTCAGCAAGCAGAAAGCCCTATTAACGACGCACTCATTAGCCCTCCAGACGAACCAGCAAACCAAAACGTTGATCCAGTTCAACAACTCAATAATCCATAACGGGATCCTACGGGCCGAAAAAAGTCAAAATCACTTCTCCAGAGAAGTGATAACACCCTTTGGCCAGAAGCTGGCAGAAGTGTGAAGTGTGTCATTTTCTCTATGTCGACAGCATCAAAATCGGAGCATCGTGCTGTTGGAAAAGATGCTGCTGTTTCATGCTTCCATTGCTTCAGATTGTAACAGCAGTGGCGGCACTTATGGTCTCATCTGTCAAATGTAATCCTCCCAGAGCAGCAAACGAGGCCAGAGCTAAGGTGAAAGACCTTGGGATGCTGCAAATGCAAGAGAAAGCCCCAATGACAGCCCCCGAAAGCACGTAGGCGTGTGGTTAGTGCCACATAAGCCGAAAAACAAAAATCAGCCCAGAGCCGGCCAAAAGTGCCCCATTTTCCGTCGAACTAGCCAAAACACATCACCTTTTAGGCCAGATCACTCACGATCCACCCCAAAATGACAAATCCGGCATCTTTTGGAAGATCTGGAGCTAGGATCGGCCATGTGAAATGGGGGCCTAAGCAACTCCACATTTGCGGACAACACAATTCCTGTGAATGCGTTGTACGGATTCGCTTATATATAAAGCGGCTTTTAAGACATAGACTGAGTCTATAGTCTACTTGGGTTATACCATGGCACTGTTGTTCGTTTCAGATATTCGGACGTTTTGTTAAAATTCAGCGGTATACAAAACTTGGGGAATTGACGGTTGTGTACGATGGCAGCACCATTATAATCAAACGACAAGGTGTTGTTACTGTAAGTACCTGGTATTAATTTATGCAAACGTAACTGATAAAATACGAACTGCGTTTTCACTGTGATCATCTTCATGATTGCTACTGGAGCTATATAGCTTTAATGCAGCAGTGAACCCCAAACGTAGCTTGCTACATGTGTGTTTGAAATATCAAAATGAATAAATTTAGGTTGATGGAGAAGAAATTCAGCTCACATATGGTGGAAATAACTACACGATATATGAGGAAGATGGCTACACAGTGCTTGAGACAGGATCGGGCCTCAGAGTCGGCTATATCGACCATCTTTGGTGCGCCTTCATCGAGTGTCCAATGTTTTATGCCCAATCCACAGAAGGTTTCCTTGGGAAACTTTGACGGATGATAGCAATGATCTTGTGTGAGTACTGTGGTTTGATTGCAATGAGGCCTATGTTACATCAGTAGCTACCATTTAAAGAAGGTCTAATCATACGCATATTGATGAAATATGGAAACACCCGTATCCTACTTTCCAACTGGTCCGTGGTTGAGTCGAAATGACAATAATAGAGGACGGCAATGGCAGAATTGGTATTTTTTAAATATAAAGATCATTATGCAAAATCTAATCTTCTACTTGATGTCACATTGCTGTATGTGTAATATAGCTTTATTTGTTATTCTATTCATTCTTCTCCAGAACTAAAGATGGAAGCGTTGTAAATGATAATGATAAAGGCTACTGTCAACTTGGGAACAGTTGGCAAATTGAACCAGAAGCTCAGTAAGTAGGTTTGTGTATTTACAAATAGAAGTGAAATATGTGATACTTGTGATGCACTGTTCAATCATAGATCCCATGAGACTATTGTAATCATTGTGGTTATTGGGTATAAAAATTCTCAATTATGAGCACAAGTTGTCACAATATAATATTATTTCAATGACATAGCAAGTACGACTCATTATCTTTGCTGCTGCAGGTGCCCACTAAAGAACTGCGAGTGAGAACTTCGTCCAGAAGCCAGCAAACCACATAAAAATAAAGTAGACAAAGATATAAATATAAGCGATTAAATGGACATCAATATATTTATTATATTATATTTATTTTAGCAGAATATGTTCTGTTATTTTAATATATTGTTCTATGCATAGAACGATAGTGCACTTCGTATATATGTTTGGATCCAAAACTGTATCATTGTAGCAATATATCAGTTAGTATGGGTTGCTTGTACACATATAGAAGGGATTGTTTCATGTGCCAATTTTATCGCCCCCCTCCCTCCCTCAAAAAAAAAAAAAAAAAAAAAAAAAATGTTTTTCACTTGCATTGACAATTTAGTGTTGTATCCAGCCAACAGTGTTGCAAATTTACATTGTTTATTTAATTGAAGCTGGTTTGCTGTCATTGTAATTTTCATGATGTTTAATTAGAAACAAAGTAAACTATGAATGTAAGGAGAACTTCAATGGATAGATAAATTTTATGTCTAAGATTTTATTCAATTAACATAATTTTGTGTGCGATTTTTGATGATTTCATTAAACTGACTTTCAACTACTGCATTGTTCCATTATTTAACCAAAAGTAATCCAACCCGTTCAAGGTTGCTATACATGTGCATATTACATATTAAGTTGCGCATAAACTGCTAAGTATTTTCGTGCACGTGTGCAATACAGTTATAAAGAGCTATTAAGACAGAAAGTTGTATAACCTTATGAATGTCTATTCGTCTGTTCAGTTTTGTACATTATTCTGTGACGTTCGCTCTTTTCCTCCAAAGTTGTCACACAGTGTGACAAAAAATAAGTTGTTCTAGGAAGTCCCGAGAATGTATTACCACCTATCAAAATAATATAACATAAGACAGACCTATGTAATAATTGCTTCCGTCCACCAACTATTGTATTCACCCTATCAACTACGACTAGCCATCAACCCCCACACATTGAGAAGTAATAACAGAACCAGGGAGCAGTTTCTATCCTGTTTATTGACTGTCTTCAGAGAAGCTTTCCCTCGCTTATATACTAGCTACCAGCGTGACGGTGTGTGCGTGCGGTAGGCGTAGCCGGAAGCGTTAGACTTCCTGCGGAGCCTATGAGTCTAATCAGACTCAGCTCTTTCGTATCATTACATATCACACATGACAACACACATTATCCAGTCATTACTTGGCTGATATCAACATTAGATGCAATTCTGCTGCTTACAAATCCAGATATTATGAAATATGTCAGCCATGAAACATTGTAACAGAATTAATATTACTGAGAGTCTTATTGTTTTTCTACACACTTGGAAAGATATTTTCCTCCATTTAAAGTTACCAACATACAATCTTCATAAGCAAATGTAGTACCAAGGAATATATCTGATTCAAACAGTTTGGCTTAATAGCCATGACAATTATAACTTCATACTACTAGTACTAATAGTTAAATTTGAACCGTATACATACATAGCATATTAATGCAGCCACACACAACTGTTTAGACTAGCACACACACACACACACACACACACACACACACACACACGACACACACATTGTTCAGAAATACACACACACACACACACACACAACACACACAATAAAACGACACACACACAAATGTGATATATATTATATATATATATATTTATTTATTTATTGCTTATATATATATATATATAATATATATATATATATATATATATATATATAACCGGCATGATATACATGACTTTGTATTAGGCAATGGACAAATAGAATATATTATATATATTATGTATGTCATTGCTGTTTGTGAAGGTTAATAGTAACTTTGAGGAACAAAAGTATATATATATATATATATTCGGATTAATAATAAATGTATGCATATATATATTTATAAGCTCGGGTTTTATATTAAATTAAATTCTTTATATATATATATATATATATATATATGATATACATGATATTTGTATTAGGCATGACAACAATATATATATATGTTTTTTGCTTTTATGTATTTAATCCATATACTTATGTACCCTATCACTGTATGAAAAAGATATTATGAATATTTTAGACCAGAGCCCTGATGATTGCCAAATGAAACAATGTTAATGAGAATGTCATTGTTTTTGTTCATTTAATTTATAATTATTAATGCTCCTTAATTGTTGAGCACTTTTGAACATGTAGTCATTCATAAGCAAATGTAGTACCAAGGAATATATATATATAAATAAAACGAGCGCAGCCATATGGCGACATTTAAAGGCATTCGAAAAATTATAAATATATATATATATATATATATATATATATATATATATATATATATATATATATATATATATATATATATATATATATATATATATATATATATATATATAGTTATATATATATATATATATATATATATATATATATATATATATATATATATATATATATATATATATATATATATATATATATATATATATATATATATATATATTATTCTATAAGTGAAATATTAGATCATGTCAACAAAGTCTGAACAAAGACTATTGTGTCTTACCAGACATATCAAAAAAGAGACGACGAACCCAGACAGACGGCTCTGGTTGTTTTCATCTCAGCTTCGATCACATCAAAACAACCCTGAAATTTGTCATTTTGTTTTGTTTGGTAGATATTGATTATTACAATAAAGATATGACAATGGAAGCTTCTGAGAAATTGTTAATGTCTCTTTCCAATCCTAAACCAAACGTGGTTTTTTATTGTAACACTCATAAACCAAGTTTGGATTAGAGTAAAAACCAACTTTGGATTTTTAACAAACCAAATCCCTAATGGGAATTGGTCGGGGAATTGGCTCAAGCAGCTGTCATCATGGATCCCTCCCATCTCCCCAGGGACGCTCGTCACGCCTCCTTGCAACTGAGCAAGAACATGGAGATACTGCATGTTTTAAACTTTATTCTACTTTCATTTTGCTAAGATAAATTATTTGGAGGTATGTGGGTTTTTTTTTTCATCTTGTGGCTACCGTCTTTTCCGCCAGTTCACACTTCAAATCAAATGCTAGACTAAATGAAATCAGCTTTTATTCTCTAATATTTTTGTGTTCTAACAACAACTCTTCAGGATAAAAATATACAAAATATGTAGCAAACAATATTTAACAGTTCAAAATATATATATGTTATATGAACATTTATAACTTCATGTAATATTGATAGAGGAGTTCTACTGTATGACATTGTGCACGGTAATTGAAGATGTTTTTTACAGGTTTTGACTTTTGATTAGGGGGTTATAATGGATATCACATGATAGGTTGTGTAGGGGTCATAGAAGGGGCTGGGGCGGGGGGGGGGGGGGGCAGGTGCATATAGGGGTTCGGTATGTTATTTTGCATGCATTTATTTCCAAACCCTTAAAAAACTAATAAACTTCATATATCGTCCTCTAGTAGAAATGTAGAAGGACGAGCTGTCTTTAAAAAGCAGGTGCATCCTGGTTTTTACGAAAATATTCGTTGTCTAGCAGAACACTCCATTAGAAAACTCACGCTTTACCACAGGGCTTAATTACATGGGGTATGCAGTAGAACGTGCGATAAAGACAACCTATCTATCGAGGACACCTTCATAAAGTTACCAGAATGAATCTCTGTAAAAAGACCACCTCTATTGAGACCACCTAACACTATACGAACGGTGGACTTATTAGAGACATTCTAGTACTTATATTGTATTATTTCAAAGTGGTTTTATAGTCAGTGGTCTGGTGGTAGGCCCTATAAAGTTACAGAGGACATAACACAGGTTACACGGTGGTCTAAATGGAGAGGTTCTGAGTTAATTGTCTGTCATTCAAGGAAACGGGTGTAACTGAATGGTACACAGTTGCGCTTTGAAGTCGAAGAAAATGTGCCACTTTGTTTTCTACAGCAAGAAATCCATCTATCACATAATTCACGGATAATCATTGATTATCACATGCATTTGACCAGTGTGCACTAGATTACATGGTCAGTTTTGTGCAGTTACACATGTTCAAAGATCCCCAGGGAATCACAATTTGCACCTGTAAACACGGACGTGCGTGGCTTGCTGCTAACCAATTAGCGATCACATTTGCTTTGATTTTGCTTTAAATCACATGGGGATGCATTCGATAACATATTTCTGTTTCATCCAAACAATGAACCTTATTTTTATTTTATGTTCTATCTTTGTTGGTCGAATATCAAATTAGCTGCGTTATATAAACAATCAAGGGATATAATAAAGATGCAGTTCCTGCTTACTCTCCTGATGAAAAAAAACACAGCCAGTGAGTGACTGGTAATAATTTAGTGTGATCATGCATGTGTTCAGGTGTTATCAAGTGATAGATTTGTTAGGCGTAAAAATACATGTAAACTATACAAGTTACTCACAGTGGGGGCATATGTCATTTACTATCACTTCTAAAATCTATTCATTGACGGACGTTCGTGTTTTCTGCTTCACGTGACAATGCAAATATACATACATAGTATAATCGCCAATAAAGATCGCCTCTCTGTTGAGTCTTCCTCTATAATCAGACCATTTCTCAATGTTTAAAGCCTTGATTAAGAATCCCTCATCACCACCCGCATGAGGAGTGTGTCACTGTGCTTGTAAACAAGTCAATTACCACGATCACAGTAATTAACACATGCATGCATCATTTAGCTTATCTTTGAGATTTTCACTAGGGACGTGTGGCGACCATGTCATGGTGATTATGGTCTCTCTGATCTGATGTTGATACGGCAGTTGTTGTTGTTGTTATAGGGATGAGATTAAGTTTCCTGAGCTGAAACTATGATGACAGGTGTTGCTTGCTATATGCACAATGAATAATTAAAGGGTTATCATTTGGTTTTGGGTGTGATATAGCATTTATCCTTTGTATAGACGAATGAGCAATCTGATACTATAATTACAAGGCCATACAATTATACAATTAAAAATCTAATTATTACATAATTTATCGACTTTTGTATAAACCTGAGAGTAAGCAGTAAAGAGGCTGCATCAAATATGGGCAAAGTGTCAGGAGAGGTCGGGTTGGGTCGGAAGGGGGGGGGGGTTAGGGGAGGTTATAGATGCTGAAAAGAGTAAAGGGATGAGGGTCGGATCTGGTGCCCCACTGGTACCTGCACGTTAAATAGGTGCAAGTAAAGCGAATTCTAATGTGAGTAATTCACACGTGTGCGCTACAGTAACAAATGCTGTATGCAACCAGTGAGTGTTGTATGTTCTCTGGGGCGTTGTGAAAGGTTAAAATTGAGTGCCAAAGACGCCAATGACCTGGTGTAAATGAGTCAACTGAGCAGTACTTCTGGATAGCACACTATAATCGGAAACATTTACATTTATATTTAAAACATCTAAACATAACAAAATATTCATTTGTTTGTTTGAATTTCGATTCCATAGACAAATATAAAAAGTGAAACGTGGCCAGTTTATATTATCTATTATAAAGCAAGATAATCACAAACTGTATCACGCAATGAACTACATTCGGAAAATGTCAAGTCATGTTGCATGACCAGTAGGGAATAACATAAAAGACCTTTACAACAATGTTGTAATCAAATAAAATTGTAATATATGAGCTTGGTAAAGTAGCCTCTCTTCATTTGCATAGAGACATGAAGCAAACCCCCTGCTGATGATTCTAACTGTTTATCTTGCCTTAGGCTAATCACACGCTGCTGTAAGTATTCTGCCTGACAACAGCAATTACATTTTGCCCTTTGAACTTTTATTCTAGATTGCTATAAAGACTGATTAGATGACTTCAATAAGAACATAGCTGGTCTGTTTACTTTGGCATGAGATACACTGGGGTGGAGTGGGCTGCTGGATGAGTGTAGGGTGGGGTTAACTTTCTCGGTAGTTTTTTTTTTTTTTTGGGGGGGGGGGGGGGGGGTTATCTCCAAAACTACCTAAAACTACCATCTGTTTTGTGGGTAGGTATGTTCCACGGTGAGTTCAAAGTGTGTGTTTTTGTATAATGGGGGTTCTCTTTATATGTTTTATGCGATAATGAGTTTTTTTCTGTGGAAAAGTGTGGGTCTTTGCTTTGAGTTGAAGAGAAATTAAAGGGTTAAAAACCGTTTGTGGTGATTGGCGATCAAGAAATAAGGGGCCTTAGATATTTTGTCCCAAAGGGGAGCTTTATGTGCAAAGTGTGAGGAGAGGTCGGTTTGAGTCGGGGGGGGGGGGGGGGGGTTGCACACTGCCCAAATGCTGTATGCAGCCAGTGTTGTATACTCCCGAGGGTGTTGTGAAAGGTTTAAATTTGGTGCCAAAGACGCCAATGACCTGGTGTAAATGAGTCAACTGAGCAGTACTTCTGGATAGCACACTATAAACTGAAACATATACATTTAAAACATCTAAACGCAACCAAATATTCATTTGTTTGTTTGAATTTAAATTCTATAGGCAAAAACAATAAGTGAAAAATTGCTATTTTATATCATTTACTTTTTTACCTTTTATAAATACAAGACAATCATTTACTGTTAAGCCGCATAAGTGTTCATCAAAAAACAAATGGAGCTTTTAGATATTCTCTAATGAAAGATTCTTTTTACAGATGTAGTCTAGATGGAGAGATAATCTTAATTCGAGTTTCTACTTTACAGATACATGTGCGTACACTTTGAAATTTCATGTGATATGAAATAATGTGCATATCTGTTTTTGAAACAGCTTCATAATATATAAAACTATAAAGAAAAGAGAGATTTTAATCACATTCTCACAAATAAAGCAAAATAGCGCTTACAATGTACAAAACTTCCCCTTCCCACCCCCTGAATTGCAAGGATGCGTGACGAGGGTCTCTGGGGAGAAGGGAAGAATGCATGATAAAAAAAAAGCCTGAAGCCAATGCCATTAGAGATGTGTGGTTTATCAAAAAACCAAACGTGGTTTTTCTCACATCCAAACGTGGTTTAGGAATGTATCAATGAAAATACAAATTTCATTATCTACAGTGCTCAAATTGACCTTGATTCCTTTGGTATCAACATCAAGTACTTGAGCGTTTTCAAATTCACTGCCACGAAGTCGAAGGTGTTGATGGTTTCTTTATATGAATACACTGGACTTCATACAAAACACAAAATATTACAGGCAGTCTATGAATAGTTCTACAATTCAATTATGTCAATAAACGTATGTCAATAACTACATGTATAGCAATAGGCATCTTCAAGATCTCTTTAACTAATTGCAAGACTCTTCCAAACCCACTACACAGATGAGTGACTCACGATTTAACACAACACCATATGCTTAGGCTGACAGTATCGGTCCATCTTATTTTCTATGCAATGGCTCTTATCTACATGTAAGTGTCTCACACACTATGTGAATTTCTTCCAAGCCTACCTGCATCATAGTCTATATTGTACACTGTTATCGTGCTCTCCTTCGCTGCAACTCGGCGAGTCATTACCAGTCGTTTATCAAAGGCCGCACTAAGGTCGCCAAGGTACTTGAAGCTCATCTGAAACCACCCATAAACTAGTCCTTTTTTAACAAATACACAGATCTGGTTGGTGATTATTTCATAGAGGAGAGTCCATGCGTGACTAGGTAAATAGGTGTGGCGGATACACAAATTAATTCATATGTTAGACATGCTCATTTTCCACCGTAGGTACAATATAATATCACCCAACAATCTTATAAAATGAAGAGTTGGACGCTTAAAATTAATTTATTTCAAATAGCATCTAAATGACTTCAAAGAAGCAATGTAGTTATATTTTATTCAAATGATAAAATTCATGAGCCAATACTTAGTGTAGCTCACCCGCGGTGCTTGATTGTTTTCGTCTGTCTTGCGGAACAACTCTGTTCTGCGGCCGGGCCCTTTATACTGCAAGAGGATGTAGTCACCCACCATGAAGGGCTGGATCTTTCTTGATGGGAAGCGCGTAATGTTCATCACAAAATCCTAAAATAGGAGTGTATGCGTAAGAGCAAATCCAAGTTATTGAAGCAGGCGCACGCATTTGGTGTGAGCTATCCCTGAGCTTTTGTACGCCAACATGCTTGATTATGAAATATTTTGGTCGAAAAAGTTGAGAGCGGCATACCCCCAGCGCACTCATTTACTATATTGTGTGTTTCGAACTTTAAACTCAGTGGTAAGAGATACATTTAATGATTTGCAATTTAATATAAAGACTCGGTGACGCTTTGTGGGCTGTCTGCTGCCGTCTTGTTTTGACACACCAGAGCCTGCATTGTGTCCCTGGTTACAGTGGTTTATAGGTAAATCACACTGTGAGTCATAACTTATCCATTGTCTCTTTACGCATCTACATGTATGTGAAAATAGGCATGTTATTTTGTCATTTGTTTCAAATAAACAGAACAGGGAAAAATATCAGTGTGTGTGTGTGTGTGTGTGTGTGTGTGTGTGTGTGTGTGTGTGTGTGTGTGTGTGTGTGTGTGTGTGTGTGTGTGTGTGTGTGTGTGTGTGTGTGTGTGTGTGTGTGTGTGTGTGTGTGTGTGTGTGTGTGTGTGTGTGTGTGTGTGTGTGTGTGTGTGTGTGTGTGTGTGTGTGTGTGTGTGTGTGTGTGTGGTGTGTGGTGTGTGTGGTGTGTGGGGTGGTGTAAGGGCGGTGTAAGGCGTCAAGAAATCCCACATCCCTAATTGGCCTTATTTCTCACATCCCTCATTTGTTTGGCCTTTTTCTCCATATCCCACTAGCTTTAAAGCTTTTTTCCCATATCCAACTTCCTTGAAATCCCACTTTTTTGTCTTTTCCTCACTTCCCTAATTTTCCCCCTTTTCCCACATCACACTTTCCTATAAACACCCACCCTTTGAGTGGGCTGTACTAGACTGTCTTGACATCTCTGCCGCATTGTACTTGTAGCCGAAGAAGACGTTTTCCCCTTGTGGGCGCACCATCACTGAGCCATCGTCGCCCATGCCCACTGTATTAGTGGAGCTTTTACCTGGTGAAACACTAATCGTTAATATGGAGCACAGCAGACTCTCTCTCTTAGGACGAGCCATGGGACTGGTCTCATTAGAGGTGGTCTATTTATGGAGCTGTTTTGGCTGTTTCATGAAGGCCATACATAGGCAGATCCAGGGGTCGGGGGGGGTCATGAGATCCCGTAAGTGCGCCCCCTTCCACTTTTCCTTACGTGCCCCCCCCTTTTTTCCAAAAACCTGGATCTGCCTATGGCCATAAGATATTAGGAAATAGTCCTGTTATCGACATGCTCTCTTTTATTTTTGGAAGAGTTCTTATTAGGAGGCTCAACTATACAAAGAAACATTCCAAACGCTGATACGACATTTCTGATGAACATATTCAGTCAATGTGTTATACAAAATATTAAGTAAACTGTTTATATCTGTTACATACAAAAGGCCTACATATCTAAAATACAAATAGTTTAAAAGAATAGGTTATAGCTAGTCGTATGTCAGGCTTCACGTCTGACAAGACACACGTGGTGTATTGTCTGTATGCCCCCAGGGGAGTTGAGAAAGATATAGTGTGACAAGGATGCCAATGGCCTGGTGTCATCGTAAGTCGCTAGAGCACGGCAAAAATATGAATTGTGACTGTGAATAAGCACATTTACATTTACATTTGGTCAATAGCCTGGTCGTCTGAAGTCGTCACTTAGTCGCCACTTAGGCAAAGAGTACGCTTGTCTTTAATCGACACATTCCAAAATACCTGCAAATTCGGGTATTGGCTCCCGCAAGCTTGCATGTAGGGGCTCAGGAAGTGGCACTCTAGAAAATAGCTGCAATGAAAACTAGTGATAAGCTATGTGCATTTACAAAAGTATGGTATAATATGGCGGTATGAAGAGAGCAATAGCATGTCTTTAATAGTACATGTATAAGCTGCAGTTCGTTATCACTGTATCTTAGGGGAATGGAATTTATCATGGCCCACGGCCACGGGAGTATGAAACAAAAACCCAGCGTGAGGCCCCGAAAACCTGACCTTGATTAATATTACTTTGATTATGGGATGAGAAAATATGAAAGGCGGCGCCAAATATAGCTGCAAGTGGGGTGGGGGAGATTTCAAAAGAAATTTAGTCTGGGGAGCCCAAATTCATACTACACTACTTTAATTTGTCCATACCCCTGGGGCCATAATAAATGGTAGACCATTATGATTAGCCTTTCAGTAGCAAGCGTTGTTAAAAGGGCCGCATAGCCTTGTGTTATGACAAACTGCAGCATATATTGATGGTGATTTGAATTTTAGCAACCTGCCAACTAAAGTGTGCTTTCCGCGGAACAATTTTGGCCCGACATTCGACATATTCATGAATGTGGATTTTGCACTGAGACATACATAGTGTAATATTCAGAGGTACACATGTTATGTAAGCAGGGACACGCCATTACGTTTGTCCTTTTTTTTTACTTAAATGCAATAACATTTTCATTCCCTGAGTCTGACATGTTTTTTTTTGTTTTTTTAAATTGAGGTACAACATCACTAGTAACCATCATTTTGCAAGACCTTGGAACTAGTTGCCTTCCATAAATACATGGTTTAACAATGTGCCAGTCACGCTGCCCTCTTTAAGGAATTTTGATATTCACAGTTGTTCAGCGATAACGTAAGTTGTGCCACAATCTATATTTTTCCTTGCAAAACTCAGCATCACCGTCCCCATCAAACACATGTGAGTACGTACCTCCTCGTATAGCGCCCGCCTTTTCGTCGCTGCCTGCTTCAGCATCAGTTCACAATCAAGGTCTACCCGGTCGGCTGCAACGTACAGTATATAGTAAGGGTACGACAAACAAAAAGCTGCACGCTACTTGCGACATGCGATGTTTTGTCGACAATCGTTGGTTTGTATAGGATTGTTCACACATGAGATTTCACAACGAACCGCACACTACAAGTACAGACAGTAGCTAACAGACAGTATGCAGGTTGTCCTTCTACGTGTATTAGTACCTCCCCCGGAAAAACAAAACAAAAAACAAACTTATGAAGTTTACAATGAAGTTGCTCAAGTATCTCGTGTGCGTGCAGGTGAATGCAGATATCATCCGCAGGATGTGCTATCACTGGTACGAATACATTTTAAACGTTCACTATATTTATAAATAATTATATTTCAAGTAGTCTTTCAGCGCTGAAAGTTGATTTTCCATATTGCAGTTCCCCACTAAATGGTTTGGGGTGGAGCAGGGATGAAGTTTTCTTACATACAGAAGCTGTAGACAGACTTTCAAACGGAAACATCTTACTACAGACCCGCTCCTCTCTATAATGAGTGGCCCGTGATAATGCGGGCAAGGATAGCTTTAAGGACAGCTTTTTTTCTGTGATCACAGATAAGATGATTTCTTCATATTCTGGAGAGTTTTTAACTTTTCTTTCTCAAAAGGCTTTTGGAAAACAATACATAACTTCTGCTCATTCAAAAAGCTAAGGATGAAAACAAAGAGGCTATACTCCTTATTCTTGATTATGAGAAAGCTTTTGACTCCATTAAATGGGATTTCATACATCTTTGTTTAAAAAGGATGGGATTCAAAGAAAACTTTTGTCGGTGGCTTCAAGTAATATACACTAAACCTAAAGCATTTTTAATCAAAGGAGTCAGACTCCTGAAAAGCCGGACTTGCTGTTATAAGTCTCTCTTGAATGAAATGTGCGTGAAATTACTACAACATGCGATATAACTCGGAGTTGTTGCATGCATGCCAGATAGACAGAAAAGAACAAACACACGAGCCACATGCGTGCATATGTACTGGCGTATTGATCTTGATCGGCTGCGGCGTTTGCCAAGCTCATTAACATCGGCGATTGTCGTTCCATTGATGAATTCGAATTGGGCACTAATTTCAGCGCGTATGGATGTGCTTATAGTAAACGTAGTAGGCGGTGAAGAGGGAACACAATGAAACGCCTACAACGGCTATAAAGCTCGAGTCTTCTGCGAAGCTCGGCTTTAAAAATGAA
>CM032663.1:29817016-29827175 GCA_019095985.1 Streblospio benedicti | reverse complement strand
AGCGGGTTTACACATGGGCGATCACATGTGAATCTGTGCAACCCATGAATACAATTTTGTCCAGGTTGTCTACATGGACGAATGAGGCGACATTGAACGTAGTAAAAATACGTGTTACACTGAGTTGCTGAGCCAAACGCAGCGCTACTTATATGTGGAATGTTCTATGATCCATAATCGTAGCATAACTATTTGTAAAGAATCTAAACTAACCAGTATATTCGTCAACAAATTTTGAACATGTTTCTGACAAATTTGCCAGTTCGCCAGTACACGTATGCAGAATTCGCTAATGTGTAAAGCAGGTTTTACGATCATTATTCCAGAGTGGTAATACACTCTGGCTTATAGAAAATTAAGTGCGTTTAACCGCCCGTCCATCTGGTTTGTTACCCCTCTACAGGTTGTATAGTTTGAATTTAAATTTTGTTTGTAGCTTGAAATTGGTAACCAACGGGTCCATTCAAGACCATGAATTGATATTATGCCGACTCCATTGTGCTAAAATTTTCGAAAATATGAAATGATTTCACACAAAATTACTTTGGTTTTTCAACTCTGGCGTCGCTAACGTGTTATCATATTCATGAGATGTTCCAATTCTACTATTTCATTTTTGACAGAGGAGTTACCATGGGAAGCTGTAATCATTGGACGGGAAAAGATACTAGGAGTGTGTGTATGGAGAAAGACTCTAATCGTTACAGGGACGGTAAGTAATAATGATGTGCAAACCATATTTTGTAAGATCAATTTACTTGTGCATGATATGGAATGCTGTGTTCTGCCGGCGATTCAAGTCAATTGTGATGTGACATGTTAATGAATAATAATCTATCGTACACAAATACGCCACACCCACCCTTTGTTCCATAACTTCCTTCTATCGAATGATTCGTTCTTGTCGGTTTCACGACTTTCCCATTCAGACAGCCTTCACAGTCCAGTATTGACCCCCAGTATTATCTATTTTCAGGGCGGTGTGCTTACACCACATACTAATAATTTCATAAAATTAAAAGAAGCCCTGAAACTGCTAGACGAATACTCGTGGATTGACTTTGACTGTATCGAGGTTAAGATCTATTACAGAGGAAAACTACGGAAAGTCATTCCTCCAACTGATGTCAATTGTTTAAGATCAAATGGAGGCAGCGGGGGAGGACGCAGAAAACGTGATACCCCTACATGTCCGTTTTGCGAGTGTAACGTAAGTCAATTAGTCATTATGTAGTGAATTAAAATAGACGTAGATTTTTTTTATATAAAACATCGCATTATACTTAATGACATAATTGCCACCCCAAAGGTATAGTGGCATTGATTTATCAACAGAACTAAATGATGTCCTGGGTTGTGCCCCTAGTCTTGCTAGGTGACAATTGTAATAACAGCGCGTTACTATCAACGCACAACGTTTCTTTTCATACTGACTACAGGTGCGAGCTCCCGTACATTTAAGAATTCCACTATTGATACGGAACTAATTATGTAAAACTGATAAGCTAACCACGTGTATGACAATATGTGGTCAGTTGAATGGTGGGTATGAAAGGTGACAGACCTATGTGTGCCATGGTGGGGAGGGCTTGAAACATAATTCCAAATAATATTGTCCGTGTCCGTAGGATGTATATTACAAGAAAGAGTGTCCTTCACAAATGCACATTAATGAATGTTATAATTCACACATGAATGTTTCTTTTGTGGTGACAAATACTTTGGAATTCGTGTATGTCGCTTGCATTGAAAATATTGCAATGTTTCTTTCACAATATTTTATTTAATTAACACTCAATTTATCCACTCATTTAATAAACTACATACATGTATTTGGTTGATTGTTTCGTAGTGTTAATACCCTAGTACACATACACGTTAAGGATGAAAGCCATGAACTTTCTATTGCAATCAATTGCAATCAACAAGTACAATAATTTACATGACAATATGTATCTAATCTAGTATAACAATATTTTACATAGCAATGTTTATTCCGTTCACTTTTTGAAGCGTAAAGATGTTTATATTTTCAAATTAAGACTGACCAATCAGACTTCCTGCCCGGTAAGACCATCAACCACTTATGATTGGGTCAGTATTACATAATTAATCCCGTATGAAAAGTGAAATCCTTAAATACACCTGAAGTGACCTTGTAGCCACGGGAGCCCGTACCCGTAGTGACCGCTTTTTCATATTTGCCAAGGATAAGTTGTATTTAATTTCCCTTTGTCTATCGGTTTTACCCTACACCGTGAACCCCCCCCCCCCCCCCGACCACCCTTGTTTGTAAGTGTGTCTCAATACAAAATCTTGTCACTTGGCATCGGAGAGAGTTATGGTTTAATATAGAATGCGTAAGTCCTATTAATTATCACTCATTGAACTGCAAACGGGTATGGTCTAAATTACAGAACCTACATAATGTACATGCAGATAATTTGAAGTACATGTATATTGATTTCGTATCATCGTTTTATTTTAGCGCGGTAAGAATATCTTCTATTCAGTAGATGCAGTATCCTTAAGCTAAGTAAACCTTTTAATGATATAATAATACGAACGTAAGCTGTATTCAAAGTTCGGTTACATTTAACTGAGGTTTTAATCTATAATGCTTTGTATTCAGTCCTTCGTCATGGGGGACCATGTTTACAATCACCCAGATTCTTTAAATTAAACACGGTGTACAGTAATATAAATCAAGGCATTTGAAATGGTTTTGCTCTAATATAATCCAGCATAATGAGGCGAAAGCACCAAATCAACTGCAATAATTTCATATTGGCAAAAACGACAAGCCGGTAGTACAATGCATGTATTCTAAATGCATATGTGCAGGGACAAATGGATCCGTGTGCGCTGACCCTCATTTTATGACGTTTGATGGAGCAGCATTCAGCTTTCAAGGGGAATGCACATATCTACTATCGCAATCAGATGGTGGAGATGGTGGTCAACCATTCCAAGTTAGTATAGAACCTAATTTATGGATACACTTAATAAACATCATGTTCACTACCAGTGGTCAAATGATTGGGATTGATGGCACAGACTATATTAAATGTGTAAGACTATGTCAAAGAATTTTGCATTACATAAACATGACGTTAGCTCGAGTCTTCTTCGTCCGTATACAAAGGCAGAATTCGCTTATGTGTAAAGCACGATTTAATACCCACACAAATACCATGGTAGTTCCAGATGCTCCAGAAGACGTGTTCTGGCTTTTGTTGTTGCCTTTGAAAGATGGGCATTGGTCGACAGATGAAATCGTAAGTGCCTCCACTACCGTTACAATCTGAAGCAATGGAAGCAGTTGGGTTGCTCACGATGCTCCATGGTTAATGCTGTCCTCCTGGAGGAAATGGCACCCCTCTGACTGGTTCTGCCCCCAAAATGTTCACTGCTCTGGAGAAATAATTGTGATTTTTATTTCGGGTTGTGGGCCGCCGTTATGGATTATTGCGTTGTTTATGTGGATCATCTTTTTTTTTTTTTTTTTGTCGTCTGAAAGGCTAACTCGATCATAGTATGGTCTTTCTGCATACAAAAAAGATCTTTCTGTGTCATCCCATAAGGTTTTCCCACAGATATGCACACAAGGCACCATAAATAGACTAACATTTTTATCATTGTCTCCTCTTTTGGAGCATCTGGAGCTATCATCGTCTATGTGAAATTTGGGGTGGAGTGTGTATGTGTGTGTGTGTGTGGGGGGGGGGGGGTAGCAGAACAAATATAGGGCAACGAATTCCGCCTATGACTGGCGAATAATATTTTGAACTTCGTTAGAAGTAGTTAATGCTGTGTCCATGAAACATAGAACATTCCCATATACACTTACTCAAACCCGCTTTACACATTAGCAAATTCCATCTACGAAGCTCTACTAGTATACGTGCAGTGGCGAACTGGAATATTCACCAGAAAGTTTTGAACATGTTCAAAATTTGTTGACGAATATACTGGTTGGTTTGGATTCGTTACAAATAGGGATGTTGCGTCTGCATGTGGACCGCAGAACATTCGCACATATAATATAAGTGAGTAACACTTCGTTTGGCTCAGCAACTCGTTGTAACAATCCTTTTACTACGTTCAATGCCGCCTCAATACGCCCAAGTTGACCACTGGTGTTGATGCGTTGCACATATTCGCATATGATCGCGTATGTGTTAAAGCGGGTTTAAATGTATATAAGTTCGTTTGGCTTAACCCCCCCCATTTCACATGGCCGATCCTAGCTCCAGATCGTCCAAAAGACACCCGATTTGTCATTTGTGGGTAGATCGGCTGAAATGGATCAATATTTATTATGTAACAGTCTGAAGAAGAAGCAGGCCAAAGTCATCTGGTCCTACAAGACGTCACAGACGATGAAGCAGGCCCTGACAACAATGGCAGTGCCGTAGCCTCCAAGAAAAATGTAGTATGTGATGGGAGACAGATGAAGCACGACGTAGATCGATGCCAATGGTCGACCGATGATGATTCAGGGCCCACTAAAGCGTAACCATCGTCCTCTTCTTCACCCGCCTGTAGTTTTCTTTCTCTTCTTTCCTCCCCCTGCTTATGCTGTTGGGCTGCAGCAAGATTAAGTGCAACGGCTGCCATTGTTAGAATTTTTATTTTTCAGAGATACAAACAACAGTGGCAAAATTTATTATTTATTTCCTCGTTGTGGATATGTTGTAGCTTAAACTTTCGGGTTCTTCATAAAAATTGTCAGCAAGCAGAAAGCCCTATTAACGACGGACTCATTAGCCCTCCAGACGAACCAGCAAACCAAAACGTTGATCCAGTTCAACAACTCAATAATCCATAACGGGATCTTACGGGCCGAAAAAAGTCAAAATCACTTCTCCAGAGAAGTGATAACACCCTTTGGCCAGAAGCTGGCAGAAGTGTGAAGTGTGTCATTTTCTCTATGTCGACAGCATCAAAATCGGAGCATCGTGCTGTTGGAAAAGATGCTTCTGTTTCATGCTTCCATTGCTTCAGATTGTAACAGCAGTGGCGGCACTTATGGTCTCATCTGTCAAATGTAATCCTCCCAGAGCAGCAAACGAGGCCAGAGCTAAGGTGAAAGACCTTGGGATGCTGCAAATGCAAGAGAAAGCCCCACGACAGCCCCGAAAAGCACGTAGGCGTGTGGTTAGGTGCCACATAAGCCGAAAAAACAAAAATCAGCCCAGAACCGGCCAAAAGTGCCCCATTTTCCGTCGAACTAGCCAAAACACATCACCTTTTAGGCCAGATCACTCACGATCCACCCCCAAAATGACAAATCAGGCATCTTTTGGAAGATCTGGAGCTAGGATCGGCCAGGTGAAATGGGGGCCTAAGCAACTCCACATTTGCGGACAACACAATTCCTGTGAATGCGTTGTACGGATTCGCTTATATATAAAGCGGCTTTTAAGACATAGACTGAGTCTATAGTCTACTTGGGTTATACCATGGCACTGTTGTTCGTTTCAGATATTCGGACGTTTTGTTAAAATTCAGCGGTATACAAAACTTGGGGAATTGACGGTTGTGTACGATGGCAGCACCATTATAATCAAACGACAAGGTGTTGTTACTGTAAGTATCCTGGTATTAATTTATGCAAACGTAACTGATAAAATACGAACTGCGTTTTCACCATGAGCACTTGCATCATACAAGACTTATACATGTACAGTGAGACCTACAATAAATGATTCTTTTCTACTAGAATGTTTACATATATAAGAGACAGAGTAAACAACAGAATTTTTCAACTGCACCAATTGTCAACTATTTTACATATTAATGATCTAGGTACCTTGCTCGTTCTTTCTAACTACTTTTGGGCGCCCTAGGCTGAGTATTTACCACCTAAAATTAGCATGTTTCCATCACACCATTCTTTCTGATCAAAGTGCTACTTGTGGGAAAGATGGCAGCCAGAAATCTGCACCAAATGCATCCCTGGTCATTGATTGGTTGAAACCAAGCATTTTCAATCCTCACTGGGAGTTTTGGGAGAGTTCTGTCCTATCAACCAATCAATGACCAGGAATGCATTTGGTGCAGATTTCTGGCTGCCATCTTTCCCACAAGTAGTACTTTGATCAGAAAGAATGGTGTGATGGAAACATGCTGATTTTAGGTGGTAAATGCCTCAAGGGCGCTTAAAAAGTAGTTAAAAAAGAGCTGAGCAAAACCTAGATCGATAATATAAAATAGTTGACAATGGTGCAGTAATGAAAAATCTCTACTCTTTATAAACATTATGTGAAAAGAATCATTGTGATCTCACTGTACATGTATAAAGCCTTGTATGATGCAAGTGCTCATGGTTTTCACTGTGATCATCTTCATGATTGCTACTGGAGCTATATAGCTTTAATGCAGCAGTGAACCACAAACGTAGCTTGCTATAATGTGTGTTTGAAATATCAAAATGAATAAATTTAGGTTGATGGA
The DNA here is from genome assembly GCA_019095985.1 of Streblospio benedicti. Taxonomy (NCBI): domain Eukaryota; kingdom Metazoa; phylum Annelida; class Polychaeta; order Spionida; family Spionidae; genus Streblospio; species Streblospio benedicti. Next base: position 29,820,716 of record CM032663.1, on the reverse strand, counting down.
GAAGAAATTCAGCTCACATATAGTGGAAATAACTATACGATATATGAGGAAGATGGCTACATAGTGGTTGAAACAGGATCGGGCCTCAGGGTCGGCTATATCGACCATCGTTGGTGCGCCTTCGTCGAGTGTCCAATGTTTTATGCCCAATCCACTGAAGGTTTCCTTGGGAACTTTGATGGGGATGCTAGCAATGATCTTGTGTGAGTACTGTGGCTTGATTGCAATGAGGCCTATGTTACATCAGTAGCTACCATTTAAAGAAGGCCTAATCATACGCATATTGATGAAAATGTTCAGTGACATGTCCAAGAGCTTTTTTTTTAAATCAATGCACATGAAAACACCCGTATCCTACTTTCCAACTGGTCCGTGGTTGAGTCGTAATGACAATAATAGAGGACGGCAATGGCAGAATTGGTACTTTCTAAATATAAAGATCATTATGCAAAATCTAATCTGCTACTTGATGTCACATTGCTGTATGTGTAATATAGTTTTATTTGTTATTCTATTCAATTTTCTCCAGAACTAAAGATGGACGCGTTGTAAATGATAATGATAAAGGCTACTGTGAACTTGGGAACAGTTGGCAAGTTGAACCAGAAGCTCAGTAAGTAGGTTTGTGTACTTACAAATAGAAGTGAAATATGTGATACTAGTGATGCAGTGTTCAATCATAGATCCCATGATACTACTGTAATCGTTGAGGGAACTGGGTATAAAAATTCTCAATTATGAGCAAAAGTTGTCACAATAGACTATTATTTCAATGATAGCTTGTAGGACTCATTATCTTTGCTGCTGCAGGTGCCCACTAAAGAACTGCGAGTGAGAACTTCGTCCAGAAGCCAGCAAACCACATAAAAATAAAATAGACAAAGATATAAATATGAGCGATTAAATGGACATCAATATATTTATTTAGCAGAATATATTCTGTTATTTTAAGATATTGTTCTATGCATAGAACGATAGTGCACTTTGTATATATGTTTGGATCCAAAACTGTATCATTGTAGCAATATATCAGTTAGTATGGGTTGCTTGTACACATATAGAAGGAATTGTTTCATGTGCCAATTTTATCCCCCAAAAAAAAATAAAAATAAAAAATAAAAAATAAATACAAAAAGATGTTTATCATCTAGGGATAAGAAAAAGTAAAACTAAATTTGTATACAAGACTATTTATATGGTAGAATATAATAACTAATCAAAAAACATTTGGGGTATTTTATTACAAAATGAATGGTCTCTTCTACTTGTTGGTAAAATATGGTAAGTCCATAAAAATCATAATATTAGAAGAAATATTCAAAATCAACATACAATGCTGCTGTGTACATTTAGACAAGATAAAAATATGATTGTGACTTATTTGATGGACTAGTTCATGCTAAGGGCTAAACAAAATTGTAAGTATTACAGCACGTTGGCAAATCAGTGAATGCCTAATTGCTTATATCAATTCTGCCACTTTATATGACCTCATCTTTTAAATTACTGTTCTCTTAATGAAAATCATGTACATGTATGACACACTGAATAGTGCTACTTAAGATAACATATAATTTTAATTGGTTTAAAAAATTAAAAGCATGTGTGATGTCTTTTTTGTGCGGACATCAACTTTATTCCACTAATTTTTGGCTTGTAACATTTTTTTCCTTCGGACAATTATTCTGTAAAATATTGGAAATCATCCATGCTAAAATGCCACACCCACATGAGAATTTTTGTGCATCTTCATAGCTTGTAAAGATGTGCTAACAGTCACACTTATATAGAAAAATTGAACATATCTGGCTTTTTAACTGTGTAGCCATATTGTTAAGAGGCAAATGGGCTATGATTGGAACAGCTGTGTTTATGTGCTTTTAGAAACAATTAACTAATCCCTATATTAGGTCCAGATTTCACATCCAATGACTGCTTAGGCATGAATGGCATTGTATAATCTCTTGTGCATTTGGATATTATTGAACAATAGAAGTTATGCTTTCCTTCACTGGTTTAAGTCAGTAGCAGTTCCAACCATGCAAATTTGCCTGACGTTTTTAATTGGGCTTTGCCTGTTCAAAATGTCTATATTTGCAAATTTAAAGAAACCGGAAACTTTGCGTAGGTGCAGGATATTACTTTAAATCATATCTAATAATTTTTAGAATAAGTGTTTAAGGAAAAAGTGGTGTGCAGGATCCTATATACCTCTACCAATCTCTGTTTATATCAGGTTTCAATTCTAATGTTAGAATGGCCACCCTCAATGGGCATTTGAACTACTAATGTTCCACATCAAGCATCTTAATTAAGGGGTGTACAATGTCTAAATCTTTCTGAATCTATTATTTTAAATTTTGAATTTCCTTGGTAAACAACAGTTCAACCTTTTCATGAACCCTCCTCAATTCGCGCATTTCTTTGGTGTTTTGTTTCTCTTTTTTTTATTGTCCACTCTTGTACTTAATTTGAAAGTATGCATAGCTGTAATGTTCTTTTTTATAAATTCAATTTTTTAAATTCAATTGCAGATTATATGATTTTTCAAAACTACAAGTTCTGTACAACTGGCAAGAGATTAATGAATTCAATACCCTGTACTAAGTACTAACTATTCAAAAATTAATCCTGATGCAAACACTATTTATTTTTCACAGAAAGTTATCGTTTCACTTAAAGCCATGGTGCAAGGCTTAGAAGGCCCTTTAAAGGGGCTTGCCATGTATCCAGATTGATTAAGAAATATATACACATCTAACACTTTAAATAATGTAGCAAATCCATAACCATGCTTGATGCTGCAATTATCATCAATCACATTAACAATAGGTGTATCCAGAATACTTTTTAAAGGTATTTATTTTCATAATTTTTAGTCACCTACATATTTTGAAAATGCCACTTCCTGTTTAGTTAGCAGGTGCTCTTGGCAGGTGGTTGTGTGACATCACAGGATGAATAAATAAACAATACTACATTCTGGACACAGAATTGAGGAAGGAAACTTTTGCAAGGCATTTCATAGTAGAATTTGTTATACAGTGGTTCTAGAGTAATTTGGGTGTGCTGAGTCCATTTCTGCCGTATAACATTGTCTATCTTGCATATTATGGGCCAAAAAATCAAGTTTAAACATAATGTACTCACAAAGTTAATAATAATACTTTATTTAACTTTTTACAAGATTGAAAACATACTGATAGAGTGGATTTAGGGTAATTTGGATGCTCTGAATTCATTTCGCCACATAACATTATCCATATTGAATGTTAAGAACCAAAAATCGAGTTTAAACATAATGTACTCACACAATTAATAATAACACTACGTTTTGATCGATGAATTTCCATCATGATGAAATGGATCCTTTTGCTATAATTAGATCATCTCAAAATTAATTCATGCTTTAAAGAATATCTCACATAGCAGGATTTATTCTATTATCAGGCACTAGGAATAAAACTGTACACTTAATTATCACTAAAGCGATATAGTCTCAAATTCTGTAAACACACTTACTTGAACTTATTCAAGTGTTCAATTATGCAATGCTCAATATATTTTTAACTTGATTGAAAATGACCCTTTATATTTCATATTTACACATATCATGTATCTATCATGTCTAAATGATGAAGAAAACAATGTCACAGTGTCAATATATCTTGGCAATAATACACAACATCTATACACTTAT
>CM032663.1:29776443-29816916 GCA_019095985.1 Streblospio benedicti | reverse complement strand
TTACAATTGATTATTTTGTTTTATTTTTACACGCAAAAGCTATAACATACATGTAATGCGTAGACATGTGTTAAGTGCTGCTCGGAGCAATATCTTATTGCGTCGTTTCAGCTGCTGAAGTGAAAGCCTTGTGTTTCATTCATTAGTGATTAACTATGCAAGTTTGTATGTATGTCTCCGGACAAGCTAGAGTCCTTGCTGGTGAACTTTACACAACTATGAGGTATGAAGCGACACTGAGGTGATTCAATTTTGGACACCTTGCCCTTTAAATTGTGCTTTCCACAAGGCCATTTATGACATTATTTACTGGTATTCAATGCACTTTAGCCAGCATGAAAAAATATGATTTTTCATTGAAGCAGCAAAGTCTACTTGGTGCAGTTTTCTGTTTGCTGTCATGTAGCATGACAGAGCCAACATGATTAGGCAATAGCACAGAGATTATTTGTGGCTGATTATGTACATTATAATTGTGTACTTTTAATCAAGATTTCATTTTTTTCTAGTGAACATCTTTATTACCCATGACTCAATGTTGTACGAGCAACGCTGTGCTCTTTGAGCACGTTTGATCTAGTTTGAATATTTTTACTTGCTTATATTGCAGTTGTTAGATTTTTCAACAAATAATTTAGATGTGATATAAATTGTGCGGCACAGTAAATGTAATTTTGTTGTCTTATTGATACATGTGTGTGTGTGTGTGTGTGTGTGTGTGTGTGTGTGTGTGTGTGTGTGTGTGTGTGTGTGTGTGTGTGTGTGTGTGTGTGTGTGTGTGTGTGTGTGTGTGTGTGTGTGTGCACGCGTGCGTGTGTGTAAATGATTTTTAATAATATAAAAAATATAAAGTAAATATAATCATACTCTTTGTTGTAATATAATTCAACTGTGTGTGAACATTATCATTGTTTAGAAAGCCCTAATATAATATGATGGATTTCAGTACATCTACACTAAATTTAATTGCAATATCTATGTGTAACGAATCTATGTGCTTGCGTTTATCAATAATTTGGCTTTGCTGTAAAAAAATATTTTGCCCTGGACTAAAACCCCAAACTGCAAGCATGCCAGCTAAATATTGACAAATAAAAAAGAGTAAATATGTTTGTTCTAATGAAAGCATCGCCCTGCCTGTAATGAGCAGGACAATGCTAACGAGTTTATTTGGAAATTAGGTGGGGTCAAAAAACGACACCAGATTAGTATATCAAGAAACACGTAATGAAACAATTAGCATAGATGAAAATAACCGTGTTCAACTGACTTATGCTGTAGCGTAAACAGAGACTACATAAAACAAATTTACAAAATATGTTTAAAGAAAGAACATTGTACTAAAAGAATTCTGCATGACAACAGACGACCGTTATAATCACTTTTTACTAACATAAAAGCTAAAAAATATACAATTGCTAAACACATTGTGCTAAAACATGGAAATAAACCCATATATGCATATGGGCACTGACATGATTACCAAACACAAACATCAAGCTACAAAATAAAATTAAGTTACAAACATTTAAAACCGGATAAACTGAACCTGTAGCAGCTCACATAAATAATTTATGTAAGTAGAAAAGGGTGGCGGATGGGGAACGTGGAGGAAAAACTTTTTTGAAATTAACAGTTGAACTGAATGCTGTTAATGAAAATCGCTAACTGCTGGTCACATGGGAGGGTTAACACAAAGAGAGGTGAAAACGACGCTGAATGCCACGTGACCAAAGGTCAATGTCTTAAGACAAGCTGAGAGGGAAACTAGGCTGAAAGTAGAGTTCAGTTAAGGGTAAACATGTATGGAGGCTGAAAAACCTCATTGGATAAAATAAATAACGGGTTTTTGGGTCAGGGCAAAAACGAGTTTTTCATTTGGTTGAAAAACTCACATTTTTGCCCTGGACCCAAACCCCAAACTCAAACATGCCAGCTAAAGTAATTGACAAATAAAAGAAGTAGAAATATGTTGTTCATGAAAGCATCGCCCTGCCTGTAATGGGCAGGACAATGCTAACGAGTTTATTTGGAATTAGGTGGGGTCAAACGACACACAGAACCCCACCCAAGGCATGCTTGCACAAAAAAAAAGTACTTAGGAATTACAGACACAATGATAACAAGCTACAATGCAAAATAATACAATAGTTTACACAAACACAAGTCTAACTGGAAGAGAACCAGTTGCTCAATCTTCCTTTATAGGCTGGGATGCTGGGTCAACCATGGAGCCCAAGACCTAGCTTTAACCATCATAAAAACAGAGACAGTCAATCACAGCTGTGCTCAAATCTGCAGTGAGACAGCCAGGCAACCTTTTGACTGAGTTGAACTCAAAGCAGACCCCTTTCCAGTGGAGCTTGATGGAAAGGGCTTCCTAAGCGGTGTGGGTGGTGCTGACAATGAAGCTAGTGGTGCGGTGCACCTAACAAAGTACCCATGTGCAGTACCGACCATGGATGATGCTCTTCATTAACTGCTCTGAGCCTCCTGAACTCCTCGTCGTACCTGAGGTAGGTATTAGTCCCAGGATATAATTTATGGGGTCCATAATGCGTACCATAAAGTATTGGTGGGGCCCTAGTGCAGGTTTAGCTGTTGATAAAACGGCTGCATAGATGTTGAACAAGGCGCAACCATTCAAAAATACTGGTGATAGCTTTTTGAGTCTTTGCGACCCAAAACAAATTCTTTGCCATCCTGAGAGACATGCGCAGGGCCAGGGTATCCTCGTGTTTGAGCAGCGAGGATAATTCTATGTAAATTTATCCTGACATCTAAAGTTGTACCTAGCACACTGTACTCCTGAAGAGGATGCTCCCTGGCCCCATAGTGTGGTTGGATAGCACCATTAACTCCGGGTACATTACGATTGATCCTGTTAACAATTCTAAATTTGGCTGTGATGCTACTTCCTGGCCCATAGGGTGTTGACTGGATAGGGGCGGCTTGGAGCTGAGTCTCCAAGGATGACAAGCGATTGATCATAGCCTCTGTTAACAATTCCATATTTGGCCTCCGAAACACTTAGAATCCTGGTGACTTTTTGGGGCTACTGTCAGTGACAGGCAAATGGGCCACCTGCTGTAGCAACACTGTAAGGATATCTGCGTTTGCTGTTTGTGGGTTTTTCTGCTCAGGTGGACTTTTGTTGGTTGTTGAGCTTGCTGCTCACTTGCGACAACTCAAAAGGAGCGGCAGATAAACTAGGTCCTGTGAAAAATTGATGGTGGCTACTGTCAGTTACAGGCAAATGCGTAGCCACCTGCTGTAACACTTTATACATTGCATGAGTTTTGTTTCCTGGGACCATTTGCTGGTGGACCCTTTTGTTAAATGTAGTTCCAAGGCTTACTGCTCTCTTTGGTGCCTGCATAAAGTGCAATTATGTGCTAAAGGCGAACTTACCGAATTGACGAGATAAAAGGAATACAGTGTGAAAAAATTGATAAAAGTCTGAACACATAGGCAGCATGGCGAGCACTACGAACCACTGTATGATATACATGCTAAAGAGTTTTTACGGCATCTAGGACCATTACCTGGAATAAAGTTCGAATATGTGCTAAAGGCGTCTGACTTACTAAAACTGAATAAAGTGCAAGGCACGTCCTGCTTAAAAGGTCACCTGAGCGAATAAAAAAGTGCGAATATGTGCTAAAAACGCGTCTGACTTACTAAAGGCATCGTCAGGGGCAAGATACACGAATAAAGTGCGGAATATGTGCTAAAGGCACGTCTGACTTACTAAAAGGTATCGTCAGGCGAGATACACGAAAAAGTGCGAATATGTGCTAAAGGCATGTCTGACTTACTAAAGGCATCGTCAGGGCGAGATACACGAAATAAAGTGCGAATATGTGCTAAAGAGACTCTGACTTAAAGGCATCGTCAGGGCGAGATACGAATAAAGTGCGAATATGTGCTAAAAGGCACGTCTGACTTACTAAAAAGGCATCGTCAGGGGCCGAATAAAGGCGAATATAGGCATCGAATAAAAGATACCACCGAATGCGAATATGTGCTAAAGGCACGCGTCTGACTTACTAAAGGCATCGTCAGGGCGAGATATACCGAATAAAGTCTTGAATATGCTAAAGGCACGTCTGACTTACTAAAGGCATCGTCAGGACGAGATACACAAATAAAGTGCGAATATGTGCTAAAGGCACGTCCTGACTTACTAAAGGCATCGTCAGAAGGGCGAGATACACGAATAAAGTGCGAATATGTGCTAAAGGCACGTCTGACTTACAAAAAGGCATCGTGTGCAGAATAAAGTGCGAATATGTGCTAAATGCACATCTGACTTACTACTAAAAGCCTCGTCAGTAGGAGATAAACGGATTAAGTGCTAAAAAGTGTGCTAAAGGCACGACTCACTTACTAGGGATATCAGTTACAGGGTTTATGGATAAAGTGCAATTATGTGCTAAAGGCACGAAAAACTTACTAATGGCACGGTAGTTAAAGGGTACAAGGATAAGTGCAAGTGCAAATATGTGCTAAAAAGGCACGCGGGCTTACAAAGGACATAGTCAGTTAACAGTACATAAAGTGCAATTATGTGTGCTAAAAGGCACGGCTGACTTACTAAAAAGATCGTAAGTTAAAAGGTACATGCAAAGTACGAATATGTGCTAAGGTAGATGAAAAAAGAATTCTACAATGGCACCACACAAGTTAAAAGGATGCTGGTGTGCTGGAAAAAAAGGTAATAACGGGAAATATTAGTTGAGATGGTGAGCCTGGCTCAAAAGACACAAGCAGCAGCTGAAATGGGCCTGCCATAATAACAAAACTTTGAGGGTTACACAGAGAAAAATGGATAAAGCTGATTGCACAGAATAAAATATTTAACCATTCCGTGTGTGTTGAGATGAACTCCATCTGTTGAAAATGTACCGCCGCCAATCTGCAACTAGACCCACGTGATGCCAAAATTTAAACTGCTGTGCTGACCTACATAAATGATTGAATTCATAAATAGAATGATTCAAATCAGTCACCGTCAGGGATGTTCCACGGCACACTTTAGTCTAAAAATGCTTCCAAAACTGCCACCACCTTTACCTGAAATTGCCTTTTTTAATATACTTGCGAAATTTTCAAGCGTCTGTACCAAGAGATGTGGGGGGTATGTTACCATTATCAAGATCATTTGAGCCAATATCAATCAAAACTACTCGGGGTGATAGGGCTTTAATCCAATTTTTATGGTAACTCAAGTGATCTACTAACATTGCTGAGAAACCCCGCAAATGGACTTTGTGTGATGATGTACGCAAACCCATATTAGTTCTGTTATTAGCTTGAATGGCATATTGAGATAAACAACTTACAAACGAAAGCCAAGTACTAGAATCTTTGGCTGCATGGTTACAACGACAAACGCCCAAACCACGTGTAACAATAATGAAAGCAAAATTACACACCTGAAAACGCCAGCCTTGTTCAAAAAATACTCCACAAATAGTAAACTGCACTAGCACAACGCAAAACTTTTAACTAAAAGTCTGAATAATCCTCCAACAATGAAAACTTTCAAAATCCTGAACGAAAAACTTTTGAATGTAACAGTTGAACTGCTGAATGCTGTTAATGAAAATAGCTAACTGCTGGTCACATGGGAGGTTAACACAAAAGAGAGGTGAAAAGGCTGAATGCCATGTGACCAAGGTCAATATCTTAAGACAAGCTGAGAGGAAACTAGGCTGAAAGTAGAGTTCAGTTAAGGGTAAACATGTATGGAGGCTGAAAAAACCTCATTGGATAAAATAAATAACGGGTTTTTGGGTCAGGGCAAAAACGAGTTTTTTCATTTGGTTGAAAAACTCACATAATTTGGAAAATCATGATTTTGGTGTTTGTTATTATTGAATCTGTATTCTCTCATAAGTGGTGATAATTCACAAATAACGTCATCAACGAGAGGGATCTGTGGTGGGGGCAAAGTAGACAGAGAATCATTACGTCCTCATTTAACCCCCTGTAAGAATGTGATCTTTTGCAGACACTACGTCTGAATTTCTCTTGGTCATAAATTGGCATCTCACTATCAAAGCATCTGCATAGATCCAGCTTGGGAATGCAACCCGATTTACACATGCACATCGCCGAAATCAACGTTCATCATGGGTTAACATTTTTTTGTATATATCGTTTTAGTGGTTAACAAATACACAGCTCCCCTTCCAGGTTAAAATGCGGATTTTGCCACAAAATAAAACTGATACTTTAATATCACATGTACTATACATATTTTCAACTTATCAGTCAATGCTTGCCATAACATTACAAAATACCGTTTGCCTGAATGAATTTACATTAGGGGTTATCAACCATAGCACTATTACATTGTGACTTTGAATTGTAGGGGCTTTATTGACATTATTAAAATATTTAATCATCTTCACTGCTCAGGAGTCGACATTTGTCTAGCCACGTGGTGCTCCCTCACACTTTTGACCTAATATAGTTATAGTTTTATCAGGACAGTTTTAGCATTGATTCAATATTAATTCTCTTTTATTTCATGCGACCAACATTAACTGCATTATTACATTGTAACTGCATTATTTCAGGAATCAATGAATGTGAGAGTTCTCCCTGTCAGAAACTATTATAAGTGCAGTTTAGTTTACAAACCAGAAATGAAAATGTTGCCAAATGAAATATAACGAGTAGTGAACTTAGCATTCCTATCTAAGATGATCAGGAAAGCTGGTCTGAAATAGCTTTCTGGCCATATGGATTTACATAATCTTCACATAGTGCCCCAATCAACATACTGACGCATGCAGATACAAACTGACATACTGCGCTCTTTCCGGATGCCTTTAGTGTCTTGCTTTATCTTCTGGGCTTTGTACTAGGTCCATTTCAATTCATAATTCATACAGGTCCAGTTCATGACATAGGTACCAAACACGATCTCATTTGGTACATTGATATATTTAGTGTGCTTCCGTGGCCGAGTGGATAGGGAGTTGGACTCGTGACCAGAATAGAAGGTCGTGCGTTTGATTCCCAGTCGGGTCTGGTAGTAAGTGTTGAGCAAACTTACTTCATGAATTCAAACAGGTTGCACACTGCTCCGTGGTACCTACGCGTTAAATAGGTACAGGTCAGGCGAGTGAACGCAAATATGAATGATCAGCACGTGTGCGCCGCTATGGCAGCAATTGTGCTGTATGCTCCCCGGGGAGTTGAGAAAGATATAGTGTGATAAGGATGCCAACGGCCTGGTGTGAATGTAAAGTCGTGAAAGCACTAGAATCATGATTATAAACCACATTTACATTTACATTTACAATATTGATATGAAGCAATATTGTTGCAGATTATCAAATGCCTGAAATTGGAACATGTTAACATGGAACATGTTATGTATAGCAAACTTGTACACAGAAAACTCCAAAAAGTCCAAGTCCAAACTACCATAATGGCACTTTTATTTTGTTCAATGTTAAATGCCTTATGTTCCAGACATCATCTCTACTGATTAGAAAAACTAATAAATATGGTTTTACAAATAGATAAAGAACCAATTGCGTTATCTGTATATTAAGTTATGAGAAATAATATATAGGTCAATGATGACACTATCATAGAACCAGGTCTCTCCTCTCTCTAAATACGTCGGGCACATTGGGCCCTTGACTGTGTGCAAACAAAATCTGAATATATAAAGGTAGATTTTATTAGTCCATTATGCTGCTCTTGGTCTCCCGAAAGGATTAAGGTTAGTACAATTCCACAACAAAATTTCATGTAAATTGTATTGTAAGTTTTATTTAATTTGGCACTATGTTTTATTACCTGTGTTATTAAGTTTATTAAATTCTAGATTAGCTTATATTACATGTGAGTGTTTTTATGTTCAACTTGTCTGCATTTAAAATTACTGGTTTGTATCTACGTTATTATGAGGATTAAACATTTAATACGCAAAACAGTGTGACAATAGGATATTGTAATCCTTGTATTCTAATTAAAAAGGTACATATACTATTTATTGGATTAGAAATATTACAGTAATAATTAATGCAGATTTATTTTGGTGGTAATTTAAAATGTCAACGTTTTTTTTGCTTTTTTTTTGTTTGTTTTTTGTTGTTTTTTTAATACATGTTTTTCATAGTTGATGTTCAAATTTTCCTTTACATCTTTACTTATACAAATTTCTAAAGTATTTTAGTAGGCTGTAGAGTGTATCCAAACCTTTGTCGCATAACTTTCAATAAAATATTTTCCATATGTTCTACTGGCACAGCATATTAAGCACTCCATGATACAGAACCGAGTGTAAAATACAGCTAATAAATCTAATAACCCTTAAAATCATGATAAAATCATGATTTTACTCAACTGCAATATCCCAAGGTGCCCGTGTCACTAGACAAATCAGAACTTATAGAAAAAAAGAACATTCAAAACCACCCATCAATTTTCACTTCAGAGCAAAAATGGAGAAGCATATCATCCTACTGGTAGCTGTCAGCCAGCTGGCTTCTGGTCTGCTCCTGTACCAGGATCGCATCCCTAATGGCTTCCGGGTGCCGCATCCTTGCTTCGAGGCCCAGATCTGGATGGGAGTGGGCCACCAGCAGAGGGAGGGCGGGGGCGTGCTCAACCAATTTGGACAGGACTTCAGGGATAATGGATTTGTAAGTGTTTAATACGTTCAAGATTCAGACTACACAGAAGGCGGCTATTGGAAATTTCCACAAATAATTTCCCTATTGATAATTATTCCTCCTCGTTGTCTCCATTCACGCTTGTAATCTCAATCGACAATTGGGAACTGTGGATTTTAATAGGGGTAGTACACAGTCATTATTTACAAATAAGGGAGAAGAGTAGGGAAGTTCGAAAGTGATAGTCTGGAATATGATGCCTTCTTTACGAATCCTGCCCATGTTTTGAGCGTCCACATTGGGTAGAATTGGGAACAAGTAAATGAATGAAGGCTGAGCTTGACTTATAGTTACTACGCTTCACTTATAGTTACTAACGTTTTGCCCGTAAACGTAAATACTTCACTATCATACAAAGTTAGAGTTAGTTTTACATGCGTCGAAGTGCGTTGTACTTGCGCACAGCCTACGCTGTAGTACGCATTGTGTAATTGCTAAAGCATGGTTGGCATGCGGTTTGTTTGCAGACAAAGCACTGCGTCTGTATTGTATCTGTACCGACAGCGTTCAGGCAAATCCTTTGTGTGTATAAGATGTAATTAGCGTAAGGTCTTCGTACTGCCTTAAAAAAGCCTGCGTCTGCCGCAGTGAACACTCACTGAACGTTACGGTCTGTATAGGTTTTTGGCAGTACTACTGGCATTAGATTGATCTTGCAGCCATTTATGCCCTAGGCATTAAAGGAAGCCCGGACCCACTACATTTTGCGTATTGATTTTACGTTTTTTGATAGTCATGTATTCATAATTCTTATCTACAAAAAATATGAATAATTTGTGGACTAGTGGACTAGTCTTACAAATTGGTATGGGTGATAATACGAGATATTGGTAGTGACCTACATTAACCATTTTCAAGTTTATCTAAATAAAACTTTTTTATTGACACCAAACATTGAAAAATAAGAGTCGGTCGACGTAGATAAATGTGAGTAGACGACGCCTCTTTTTATTTGAAATCGGTATAATGTCTCCAACCTTTTTTATACATAAAAAATGTTTTGTGCAAATTTTTATCAAATAATAATACTTATTTTTTTTTGTAAATAAGAATATACTGCAGAGTAGATAAGAAGTTACCCACCACTAGTTTGTATGGTGTGCATATCAATATTTCATACATACCTCGATAAAATGGAAATGGTCAAAATTAAGTGGGCTTCCCCTTTTAAAATATACTGTGGTGGAATACCTTATTATCCAAAAAATGTGACGTTGCGTGATAGTTTTTCAACTTCTTGCTGCATTTTTTGCTAGCAACAAAAAAAAGTGGCGGTCGATTCCATCATTAACCATGAAACATCGTATGTACAACAAAACTGGCTCAAGCCAACAATGCTCTGGACTATAGCTTCATAACAGCTGACTCATGCATCACGTGGAATCCGTTTGCAGCAATGGGACTGGTGCTTGTGCCAGCACGACTCTGATGGCGATGGCAAAACCAACGGCGAGGAGCTGGGAGACCCGGACTGTGAGTGGGTGGTCGGCGAGATACCCAAGACCATATCGGGACTCTCCCACCCAGGTAAAAACCTCTTATCTACAGGATTAGGTTTCGTGAAGGTGATTTTGATAATATGTGAACTCTCGTAATTTGAAGAGTTTATTCAAGTAATTATCTGCGGAATTCATGATAGTTATATCGGTATATATCACAGCTAAGTACGCAGTACATAGATGTGATTCCAACAACCGTAACAACCGTGGAAGTTGGCAAAAAATCCAACCCATCAAACGCCCCACCTAACTGGCGAAATGTAACAGATGGCTAATCTCCAAAAAGCCTCACATATGTGTAAACAAAGCGGTTAGTAATAAAATGTCAACGTCGACGTAGGTTAGATAAAAAGCTAATGCAATAGCCCCTACCAGCAAGGCCGTTATATGGAACGGACGATCTGATAGTAGATTTCTATTTATAGAATCTATAGATTGCATGTGTGGCGTGTGGTTGTATGCATAGTTTGTTGTCTTGCAGTGATATTCTAATGTATAGATTTCAATTCTGAATCACATATAACTAGCATATAGGTGCACATCTTCTGACGGTGCCTTGATATGTTTTATATTATGTATATCCACAAGTATATCTGAAACTGTCACATCTCATATTTTTTAAGTCATGTAATTAATTATAAAAGTCCACCGTCATGATTTTGAGGCAGGAAAATGCCATTCCAAATCGTACAGGATTTATCGGGCTGAAGTGATCACTGTCGTTCTTTACAAATTATTTATGCACCACGACAGACGAGAAAAAGTACTGCTATCGTATGGATTTCTACGATAACAGCAGGACAACACTTTCATAAAAACAGGTCTCAGGTGCAGATAGCAACATCTTGCCTTATTTTACAACAACACTTCATAAATCTCCTGACCTAATTCATACGCAAATACAGCGTATACAGCTCTTTCTCAGATGCCCCAGCCCTGTCATTGAACTCAAGTGTTTGGTACAGAGCTTGGCTGTCTACGAACGTGTACATACGTGATGACACTGAAGATATGAAAGGAATTGGCTCCTTGAAATCTAATTTGTGGTACTTAAAAAGTGTGCCAGTCAACACCGGAATATAGATCCCCTGAGTGTTCTTCTTAATTGGATCTTTATGTTATAGCCCATCGAATCAATCAAAGATTATTGAATCTTTTGGATAACTGATATCAGTTTGATTGCGATTAGTGCGAATCTATCATTAGATTCCATTTAAGTCGTGGTTATTATGTGAAGAAAGGCTGATATCAGTAGGCCTTTTGTGGTGGCATTGGTTTTGTCCTTAATATCAATCAGTTTGAAGAGAGCAATACTTTCCGTTAACAGAATCCTGAAGGCCCCATAATGGTTAAGAGTTGATAATAAACCACGTTTTGTGGATCCATATGTCGGCTGTTAACAGATTATGGATGCAATAAGTTCACACCACCTCAAGTCAAGCACATCGTTAAACGTCTGAGATTTTTCATCAATCAATTGACATTAGGCACCTGGATTGCTGCCAAACTACGCTGATCTGGTCCCTGTTGGCAACCAATAACAACAGATACTGCTTTAAAATATTTGGTAGAATGTTGCTAAAGCTGCTGTCTTAAAATATGATCATACTGGCGAGGCCCATGTCACAGCTAGGCGAACCACACGGGAAGGGTCCACCATGACGTACACCGTTACGCGTGGATCTTGTGTTAAAATAGGAAACCTTTTGATGATAAAACATGTAGTTCTTCATTGTTGTCTCTGCTCCACCTACTCATACCGTAAATACATCTGTAACAATTGCTACTGATTCTGGAGATTTTAAAAGAGCGGGAATCCCATTGTTTAAATAAAAAGTTGGGCAGAAACTGTTAAAATCATATTTGAATAGTAATAATCTGTTGTATGATTCTAATTAATCTGGATTTCGAAAGATTCTTTTTTACTATGAGGGTGGGCGATGGGATAATTTTACATAACAAAACTATGTCTTACAAAGACAGTGCACACCCCTTGTGTGTTGTACATAAGTTTGCAACCATAACACTAGAAAATCATGAGTTTCATCCAGCTTTCTATGTAGTGTGGCGTATTGGTACCAGGTTAATATAGATTATCGTGCACTTTAACTATGTTTGGATATATGTCCTTTTTATCTTGTGTAACTTTAATTGTAAACTTTCAGGAATTTGTGAGCCAATAAACGATCCTAAGTGTGCTGGAAAGAATGACTTTATTAAGGACATCTGCACTGTGACGGAATTTGAGTGTGATGCCATAAATGAACCAGGTAAAGATTCCCTGTGTACTGTAAACCTTTTACACTTTGATATCAATAAATTTAGCTGTTAACCAATTAAATGTATTTCACACAGATGATAACATTACTTTTCTTTAAAAATATTAGTCCTTTAATTAGATGGGTCCATTGATCTCTCATATCAATTACATATACTTCAACACCTTGAGAATTTTACAACCACTAAAACATAATAAATTTGATATAAATTACAAGGATTGTAAACAAATGACAGAACTGTTTTTGACTGCTTCTTAAACTGTCAAGGATTTCAAGCAGGGTGACATTTTAAATATTGGATGCTAGAAATACTGGTATTGTTTTCTGCCGTCTTAATGTTACCATAGTGTCTTCTTTTCAACACCCAGATAATATCGATAACAACAGGCTTTGTCAAATATATATACAAAACCGGGTTAGTTTGTTATATGAATTATGTTATCAGGTGAGTTCTTTGGGCGTATCAAGACAAGCCCGAAGGGCGAGCCTGATGCGTTATCAGAATGAATCCTGATAAAATAACTCATGTTACACAACGAACCCGGTTTTATATTTATCATTCTATTCTAAACAATTACAACACTGGTTTAAAAAATGTGAAAAAGTAGTCTGACTGGGTACAAGCATGATAACCATGGTATCACCCTCTTCGAAGAAGGGTGATAACCCTCTCCGGGTTATCTGATACTTCTGGATCATGATAACCAATGACATTACATTAAAAAGAATGATGAAGTTTGTATTTATAACTTAAAATTGACTGGCTGCAAATCTATTTAGAAAAAAAACTCTTAGAAAGGGCTCCTCAAGCGCTTTCAATCCAAAATACAATATTGAGTTAGAAATGCAGGAAGCAAGCATCGCATAGCAAATTATATTATATTATCCTTTTCCAAAATTACTATTTCACTAAGCCTATTATAAGAGAACAAATATTGAATTGATGCAGTCAAAATTATAATGCGCAAATGGACAGTTTCTATGGAAATAATAATAAATTGTCAACAAAAATATTATTGGAAATGTATCTTTTTAATTGATAATCTGTGTTTGTATTAGTATTGCATTCATATTGCATTTGTATTGCATTGCAATGTTTAATGGACGTTTTATAAGAAGTTATATTATCCCATACGATTACAGAGAGTCAACAGTTTCTAGCAGCTTTCACGGAGGTAGAAGTCGAAGCGGTGGAGACTTCTTACTGGTGCTATGCCATGGAGATCCCTCATAACGAGACGTATCACTTGTTTGCTATGGAGCCAGCAATCACCAACCCTAAAGTGGTGCATCACATAGAAGTGTACGACTGTCCTAACCATCTCGGTTAGTATTATTGTGCTTATTTATCACTTAGTGACTGTCCTGATCAACTATGTTAGTGACTGCCCAGATCATTTTGGTTTTAAACGACGGTCTTTCTCTGGAGCTGGCGGTTCTGAAGATCTTGTAAGTGACTATCCTGACCATTTTCGTAAACACCCGTCCTTGCCATTTTTCCAACTTGCTACCGAATTTTGTGAGAATGGTTCATTAGACGTCAACAAAAATGATCAGTCTAGCTGAAAAGCACAAATGGGTTAACATTTAACAGTAAACAATTGATGCAAGAGTACAACAGCACCTGTAGCCAATGGCACACCATCATATCTGTTTGCACCATGCCTCTAACCATATTATCAGTCGATTTTGAGTTAAATTGTGGGGAACACTGGCAGCTCAGCTAGATTGTAATGCATTAGCTTACATGAAAATAATCAATGCCACTTTACCACGCAGCTGATGATGCTTTAGAGCAGTACCCAGTGCCCACAGTGTGTGGCGCTATGGGTGGGTGCGGCGGGGGCATCCTCACCCAATGGGCCCTGGGTATCGGGCCAGTCTGTCTGAAAGAGACGCATGGTGTGCGGATGGCTAACCGTGTGGCCATGGTCCGGGTAGGTAATTGCATGTTTTATTTCCCATATGTGTTGCCATTTTGTGTAGTTTAACAACTTCAGAAGACGCTTCATATGTCACATTGCCATTAAACAGATGGCGATCTAATGATAGATACAACAGAAGGACAATAAATGTCGTCTGAATAGACTTCTTTATACTGATGACTTGTTATTTATTAACATCATCCATAACAATCTATTATTCAGATCCACTACCACAACCCAGAGGAGCTGGTGGGAGAGAAGGACAGTTCTGGGCTCTTGCTTCATTACACCAACAAGATCAGGACGTATGACACTCAGGTAACATCACTGAATCTGGGCACTACACAGACAGACCATGGATTGTCTGGAATGGGAAGTGTAAAACACGTGCAAACAGCATTTACCGAATCTGATAAAAATCACAAAGGAAAAGATGATAAAGGGACTCTCCATGCCCATCTGTATTTGCCATTGCACTGCACTTGAGTGTTTAAATAAGGCTGGGAATATGACAATTGATATGGTCAATAGATATGGTCAATATTACGTTGCATAATGCATATAATGTATGTATAGTTACACAAACGCTTCTTAATCTTTTTAATTCTTCCCCCAACATGCGTTTAAAACATCAACTATATATCTGTACATTGCATAATTACAGTTTGACCCGAGCTAAACTAGCCCATTGCATTACATTCTATATTTAGGTGATGAGCCACATGGGCATGTATCTGGAGATTCCTCCGGGGCTTCCCTCGGTCAAACACGATGTCGTCTGCACGCCCGACTGCATGGGCGGCCAAAATGGTCTCCAGGAAAACATCTACATCATCATGGCTACCACGCACATGCACTTCCTCGGTAGGTCCCTACATACCTGGTGACATACACCAGGACCATTTTGCATATCAACAGTACCATTGAGTTTGTGGAAACTTCTGGTTTGCCTGTTATATAAGTTTCTTTTTTTGTCACTATATTTCTTATTGTTCTCGGGCTTAAAACCCTTACTTGTTGAAATTCGTACACTTTTGATGATATGGATGAGGGCCATTCTTAAATAATATTGGTTTTTATATTCTGTTATGGTGCATTTGATAGTGCATAGCTGATCAAAATATCTATAATCTGCGTTAAAAGTGCAGTATATGAAAATGTTCTGCTTTCACCCATTAGGTAAATCCTCAAGGACTGAACTTTGGCGCAATGGATCGTTTGTTCAAGTGATTTTTGAACAAGAAAACTACGACTACAACGCACCCCTCTTCGTTAGGTATATCATAGTACATATCAAGATACTTCTTCGTAGAACTAACTTAACTATATTTGAAAAAAACATTAGTAAGTGCACATCTTTACATAACCCCTTTTCGGTGCTCACTCTATTACAGCTATGAAGACAACCCGATTGAAGTACGTCCTACAGACACCATCAAGCACACCTGCGAATTTCAGTCCATGGAGCGCACGGATATGACATACCGCGGGCGCTCGGGCTATGACGAGATGTGCGAGACTGTCTTCGTGTATTATCCTGCACATACCTTTCTAGGCTGTTCGAACTATGGGCAAGTGGAGAGGTGTAGCTACATGTAAGTGGTTGTTTCATTGTTTTGTTTTTAGTTTTAGGTGGAGTGTTTGATTTTAAGGTTTGCAATGGCATGACCGGAGTCTCTTTAACTACCCAAAAAATGTATGTTTGCATCATCTAGCACAAACCATGTATGATAATTAGACAATGAAAGGGAATTCCTCTGTTGTAAACCCCCATCCACTAATCACTGATCTAAATGTCTGTGTCTGCTAATTGTGAATATAAAGCTGGGTCTTGAGCAACCGCAGTCAGATCAGTAGGAATGTGGCAATACAAGGTGTAAGTGCCTGTAACAAACATAATGAAGACAGTCATATAGGATCATGCTGGTCAAACAAACGTACATTACGCGTGCATTAACATTGTTAAACAGCGGTTCCAACAGCTGGTTACCAAATTGTATCCTCACGTGATTTCCGAAGACTCTCAGTAAATGATTACCTCCATATTCTCCATCTGGCAACCGCTACAGAAAGAAAATGGGGGTGGGGACGGGGAGAAAAAAAACACGGAAAACATACCGTTTCATAACAAAATCAAGAATAAAGTAAATAAATGTCAATGGAACATGTTTTCATAGTTCATGACAACATCCGGACAGTTCATTTCCCTCATAAAAACACAACGTAATCAGGGCCACACAAATGAATCTATTTTTAGACAAAATTGGTATTCTAGTCTTGATCAACAATGCGGTAGCGGTCGTTAGAGACAAGTTAAAACGAGTTTTATTCTCTTTTGTTTTAAGCCAGAATGTGTTAGAATAAACATTAAAATCAAAGCGCTCATAGGTTTATCGACAATTTTGAAAACGCCAATCTTTTTGTTTTAGTGGTTTTGCCTAAAAGCTAAAAAATAGTATCATCTATAATCGATTTACAAAAACTAAAAACAGATGTTGATACAAAGGTTAATGATACAAACGTTACTACAGACATACTTCCACTAAGCTGACTTTATTGACGTGCGTTACAA
Organism: Streblospio benedicti; assembly: GCA_019095985.1. Taxonomy (NCBI): domain Eukaryota; kingdom Metazoa; phylum Annelida; class Polychaeta; order Spionida; family Spionidae; genus Streblospio; species Streblospio benedicti. The sequence goes on along the minus strand of CM032663.1, from coordinate 29,799,939 downwards.
TGTATACAAGCATTTGTGATACAGACTAGACTATCGCTCAATATATGTCGCAACACGTCTACGAAAGAACTACACCACTCGCTGATCCATTGCCGAGCGTGCTGGCTTTGTTAAGGGGTTACTTCGCAACCTACTTGTATTTGAAACTCGCATAGTCTCAGGGCTCTGTGCCCACCCTGTACCCCTGACGCCACCCAGCATTTTTACGTCCGCAATGTGATTATGCAAATACTAGACCATCAATTCAATGTGTATGTATATCTCTAATATGAATAAAACAAGTAGGAATAAAAGTGAATTTCACGTGTCTGACATGGTTTCGAATCCCTGCAAGGAACGTTGTTGTTTTTTAATATTTACATGTATATTTTATGTGCTGTATCTATCATTCGCAAAGTGTGGGTCACGTTAGCCTATGAATATGAAATAGTCTATATGGAAATATGCACCTGCCAAAATATCGACGCCACTAACGACAAAGTCTACAATGTTGAACTACCCCAACTTGGATCCACATTTGACCATGCCGGCTTGGTTAAGGGGTTACTTCGCAAACTACTTGAAACTCCGACATCACAGCCTCCGGGCTCTGTGCCGACCCTGCACCCCTGACGCTATCCAGCATTTTTATGTCCGCAGTGTGATTAAGCATATGTTAAGACCATCATCAAATTCACCATTGTGGACGTAGATCTATAAGTATGCAATCTGTACAAACAAAGTTGATTGCACGTGTGTGACATGAGTTCGAGTCCCTACAGGGAACATTGTTATCTATTACTATATTGTCACAATGGTGGGTCATGTTAGTCTACACCGTAAATAGTCTATATGCACCAGATAACGTGTCGACACCACTAACGATAAAGGCTGTATTGTTGAATCTACTCCAACTTAGATCCACAGACGAGTGTGCTGGCTTGGTCACGGGGTTACTTCGCAACCTACTTGTATTGAAACTCGCATAGTCTCAGGGCTTGAGCCCACTCTGTGCCCCTGACGCTACCCAGCATTTTTACGTCCGCTATGTGATTATGCATAAGTTATGGCCATCGAATTCAGCATTGTGGACGTAGATCTCTAATAATGCAATCTGTACAAACCAAGTTGATTGTACGTGTGTGACATGGGTTCGAGTCTCTGCAAGGAACATTGTTATCTATTACTATATCGTGTGGTTTACATGAAATGAGTGTTGTGCTATGTTACACAAATGGCGTGGTGGGTCATGTTAGTCTACACCGTAAATAGTCTATATGCACCAGATAACGTATCGACACCACTGACGATAAAGGCTGTATTATTGAACTTATTCCAACTTGGATCCTCATGCGAGTGTACTGGCATGGTCAAGGGGTTACTTCGCAATCTACTTGAAACTCCGACATCACAGCCTCCGGGCTCTGTGCCGACCCTGCACCCCTGACGCTATCCAGCATTTTTATGTCCGCAATGTATAGTTTTACACTATAGTTGCAATGTTCTAGTTGTGTATGCATGTTTCTTGAGAAAATACTTTTTTTTTTCATTTTTGAAACAAGAATATGTTTAAACCAAGAGTGCGTACTAGTAGTAAAGTTTGATGTTGTTTGCAATTTCGTACAAAGTAAAGAATAATAAACTAATTCCCCTGGATACAATTTTGCAAACTATACATGTGTGTTACCGAGCATGGTTATAGAAGATGTATTTCACACACATACTTAACGATCATTCCTTTTTCACCAGGATTTTTCACTCGTTTTTTCTTGTGTCAAGTGTCAATCATATGTATATTCCAACAGCATACTACAAATAGCATAGGCAGATCCTGTGAGCACACACACAATCCACATTTCCCACCATAATGCCTAAATGTCATAGTAGGGTTTTGGGATGTTTGCTATCCGTCGCCCGTGCAAAACCCACGAGATCCCTTAATGCCGCTTCCGTTCACAAATGACGTCATCTCGTTTTTGGCCTTTTTTCCCCCGCCCCCCTCTTCCCCCTTGTCACCTTTCATCAATTTTAGCGCCCCCCCCCCCCTCTTGATGAGTGACGTCATCTTTGCCCCCCGCGACATGATTTCGTGATGACATTTAACATTGATTTAACTGAGCCGTTATATAAATACATTTGAACATATGTGTCCATAATGTAGACATAATTTTGCAAATGTATTTATCACAACTCACTTAACATGTCAGAAAGTAAGTTCAAATACAGTTAAATAACTAGATTTTTTTTCAAAAGATGACATCACCCAAGTGCTAGACCACCCCTATAATCTTCGGTCATCTCCCTTCGCTACCCCCCCCCCGTGTCGGGTGACGTCATTTGTGAATGATCCCTTGGAGTTGCCTATGCAAAATGTCTTTATAAATGCAACCCCCACTCTGTTTACCCAGGGACAAGGGGACAGTAGAGTTCGTACCCGACACGTGTGACTACGCCGACTTCACGACCCAGTACAACTCGTGGATGAAGGCCATGCTGGAGATGCACTGTGACACAGACGGGCTCGAGTGCCGGGACTACTGCGCAGAGGCTGTCCAAAATGTCACCCAGAGCCACGGATGCTTTCAGGTGGGGCTCTGGATAATTGGTGTACTTTTTGAGCTTAAATGGAGATTGCGTCTCTCTGCAGGGTGGGGTGGGGTTTTAGGATTTTGTGTGATGAGGTTGGTGCTCCAACACATTACAAAAACGTATGTTGAACCTGTAATGGGGACTTTATTTCATGTCCACCTCTAGTCAAACAACTATACATGTCGACGTCAAAAGGGGTGGCTGATGACTGAAATGGTAAACAATGCAATCATTATGCATATGTACTCAGTTGTTTGAGTGCACTGATATTGAAAATATTACTTAAAACGTTGTAGATATAGTGTTATCAACGCAACTTGTCTGCAATGCCAGACATAAAATGAATTTAGGAAATGATGTTGAAATCAATTTTAAAAACAATGAAGTTCTATATTAAAGAAATGTTTTAATTTCCTAATTTGCAGGATGTAACAATCGATTACGTGAAGAAGAAGAATGATGACCTCCGAAACATGCTGAACTCATGCAAGGTTGTTGTTTTTTCTGTTGTTGTTGGTTTATTTTATTATTGTAACATAGTGCTTAACGATACACATATGCATAATTTGGTAATTAGATACCCCGCTCTACATGAACATGAACTTCATGAAGCTTACGGTGATTCTTACAGCTTTCAGCCATTTATATTACTTCTTAATAATAATAGAAAAAAAAAGAAATTCCACAAACACATAAAACACCAGTGATTGCAATACATTATGTGTATGCAATAGCACTTCAAGCTATTAAAGTTTTATATTTTGTAGGTGTGGCCGACGGCACCACCACCAGCTACAGCACCCCCGGCCGGAGGAGAATGTCAGTTCTTCAATGGCGCCAACAATCTAATGCCCGCTAGTTTGGTGGCGTTCGCCTCATTGGTTTTGGCTGTGATTATTAGACTGTAATCTGATGAGAGATGTAAACCGTTTGGTTAAAGACTTTCGTCCAGTAAAAATCTTAGCAACTTAGAAATTGATATTGTTACAGAGTTGGATTTTTTCTTCAAATTCTTATAGTATGTGGGTCCTTGAACAAAATTGACTTTGTTTTTCAACTTAATAACCTTGGTCATTTTTCAAAATGGCTGCCAAGATGGCTTCCGTTCGCAATGTCAGAATGTAGGGACTCACATACTATAAACATCTGCCCAAAAATATAGGAATGTCGATTTCTAGTTTGTCTGATGGTGGCAATGATACTATTTTGCAATGAATATTATGTATTTTTGAGGGGATCGCTGATTGATGTTATGTTGTAACTGAGGTACAGGACGGTCTTTAAAGTCTTTGAACCTTTCAGTTATTATTAAATTGTACTCCTCTAAAATGTATGTGCTGCTCTGCTTACTAATAGCATTTTTTATTATAAAAATTATAATGAGGACAGTTTTTGCAGATTTCGATAATATATCTTTTGATCTCTTTGGAACAATGAATTCATGGCTCTATGAGTAGAGGTGATGTTTTTAGTAACATGAAAATATGAATACATGTAGCTGACGCAATAACTTTAATTTGAATACTTTGCAAATAGATTTGATAGTTTCAATTTAATTGTATTTTCCATTTGTATATCATATTTTGATAATGTATAATAAAACATGATTAAAAATAATACATTTATCTCAAGGATGTATGTTAATAATGTCATGATTGGCATTATTGTTTCAAATAACTGTAATATAATGCATTTGTTTTTTGTTTTGTTTTTGACGTCAGTTGCAGAAATATAAAGTAAATCCACTATTGTATAGGGCATGCTTTGCGCGAACATTAAAGTTTGTTAAACAGTCTACATTAGATATTCCCCATAATCACTGGTTACAATTTACTGTCCTTCCACTTTAGACAGCAGTGACCAATATTGTTTCAATTGTATCAAACCTGAATCTCTGACCTATGAAAATATAGTACCCTTCACATAATTTCCTTGCTATTTCCCACCTTTCAAGTAAACGTTGCCAATGTGTGATTGAATCCAATAGAGTATTTCATCCATGGCAGGGGCTGGTACCTAAACCACTTCTGCAATACACCTGAGAACCACCAGACCAAAGGGTATGTCTTCTGAAACGCATCTATGGCCAAAGTCTGGTACCAAGCATAGGCAGATCCAGTTTTTTTTAGGAAAGGGGGGGGGGCGCACTTAAGGAAAAGGGGGTGGGTGGGGCGCACTTAAGGGATTTCATGAAAAAAACTATGAAAATGAAGTATTTTGGTGGCCCCCTGCGCCCCCCTGGATCTGCCTATGCCAAGCCATTAACTTTCTACATGGGATGCGTTAAGCCTACAAATAATCATCGCTGTTAAAGCAGCTACTTCGAAAAAAAATATCATTAGACAAGACTACATCAGGACAGTTTTTCATAACGCACGCAGCATGCACGCCGCAATTTCTAACAATTTGTCACTCAGTTTTGAATGCGGGTACCTGGTACCACCAAGACTATCATGTCCACATCATGCGCTGCTTTGGAATCCTTTGTACCTAGTTTGGGCACTTGGCCCTTGGGTACTTCTTTGCGCTTCCTTGCCATCCTCATGAAAGATGACAGTAAAGTCCGTGCTCTTTCATGCTGTTGGTCATCTCTCTGCTTCATTGTTAAACAAAAGTGAAATCTCTACCATCTCTAGCTTCTACGTCACAGCTAGACCTCCTAACACATGTGCATTGTTGTCTCCTCCGCATAGCAGCACGTTCTATTCATGGCTGTTGTTCTGGAACAATAGAATAGAAAATGTTATGATTTATATCATACTGTCCAAGGAACGTCCTTGAATCATGAGTGTGCTACACATGATAATATCTAAAAATATTACTTCCCTTTGATGTAAGTGTATGAGTTTTACAGTCTGACAATCTCAATCGACTGTGAATGTTTTCTGATAGTTAGGAAAATCATGATGGCGGCCATATTGGCGGTTATTTTGAAAACATTCCCCAAGGCAAACTTGAGTAAACGTTTTTCTCTTGAAAGTACACACATCAATGATTCCATTTCAATGATTAAACATTTGCCAGCAATTGTGTCCAACCTCAGTTATTTTCTTATGTTCATTTGATTATATTGTATGAGTAAGAATGGTGTTTGCATAGTCAATATAGTATATGAACCCCCAAACCCACATCCGGTTCCCGACCCCAACTAACAATGCTGGAGCCCATGAACAAAAAGGAACATGTTAATTCGACAACAAAATCCTATTAGCACATCAGTTTTCAGCTGAACTGTATTTTGCGAATTATCAATTGTATTGGTGTATGATAAATACTACAATGATAACTGCTATATAATGGATATTTTATCAAACAAAGGGACACGTGGATGGCCTTGCATTCAGACAATGCGTTTTGATTAATTGTTATTCCGAACAATCTAAGTCAAAACGCATTTTACATGATAAGTACATGAAGCATGGGGTTTAAAACATGATTAAGAAATTTAAATGATAAATGAAATAGTTTTGGGGACGATCATAAATAATCATGCCGGGGGGAGGGGGTCAGATAAAAGAATGGGCGGGTCGTCTAACTTTGTTTTATTCCCGCTGGAGGGTCACTAAACTTGGAGGATAATTGTTTGGTGTGGAGGGGTGGTGGGGTCGGGGTATTTATAACTTTTCGTTACGCTTAATTTTTCGTTTGATTGTTTCATATAGTAAAGACTGTAAAAAAAAGAAAATAAAACAAAATTATAGTTTAATTCATGATTGACTATGTGTAGAACATTATGTTAAATCATTCAGGCAATGTGTTTCGTTTTTCCATTGCTGTATCAGCAATATCTTTTGAAAAGTTCATTTAGAGCTGCAATATTTCATTTGTGGATTGTATTATTTGATAGTTCATCAACATATCATTTCTTCTTATACAATGACCATGTAGAAAATGGATCATTGTTGACAAAACCAATTGTATAGCCTGTTTATCTCATTTAATTTATTACACACTTAATCAAAGATTGTTCGAAGGTTCTGCTAAAAGGGTGGGGTGGTGGTCACTCAACTTTTTAAAATGTTAATGGGGAGGTCGTGTTACATTAATTACCTAAACGCATGGGAGTAGTGATTGTTTAGACCCTAAAATGAACACCCCCACCCTGTATTATTTATGATCATCCCGTTAAAGTATTTCGCCAAATCTGATTTATAAAAAAATAATTCAAGAGACTGATATGGTCGGTCCACCCATTTACATGTTTTAAATAAAAAAAATCACAGATATTCTATCATTGACTTGATAAACAATCAAAGACATCAGATGAGGGTGGGTGTAGTTTGGCAACAGTAGGTCTATTCTAACATGTCCTTCAGCAAGGTGAAAGTTACGACGTGCCATTGACATCATCCTAGACACTCGTACATGAAAGAGAGTTTTACTGTATTGCATGCGATTTAGGTATTCACATACCTTAATTAGGATAAAAAGTAAATTCTGGAACGTGATATTAGACGCCACGGTAAGTAAAGTGGACCCATGAAGCAAAAGCTGTCATCTTAGTCTGAATAGCCGGTCAGTCATACACGGACACCTCCAGATTACTATAACAAGGTAAGTTTAAACTTTGGTTTCTTAAAATAAGATGTATTTTGAGGTAAGACTCCACATGTCACATTGGAGTTTCCAGGTAGGGATGAAAGTAGCAAGCCAACTTTCTGGGGGGAAAATGTTATACCACAAACCGAAAAAAACACACCCCTGAATGAATGCCAACTGTTTCAATGGAGAAACATAATTCCAGTTGGCGTTGATATTAATGTTGTTACTGCTACTGCTGTTGTTGATTTTGCTGTGATCTTGTTGCCATCTTGTTGTTGTCATCGGTCACAATGTCGCTGTCATCATCATTATTATTATAGTGTAGACTGATCTATCCTGGTATAAAATTCACAAATATACATTTTATTACTTTAAAACCAAGATTATAGGTACAAAAGACACTTGTAGGCTTTCACCCATGCCTAAAGCTTCATCAGACTGGCAAAATAACTAAACATACATGTAATAGTCTGAACAAAATTTCAGGATTGACAAGCTGTTGTTTGTGCTCCCTTCCTCCTTCTGCTGGTTACATGCAAAGATAAAAGGTTGTTCCACACACTAGGCAGGTTGTATCGTCCCCCATCTGTATTGGGAAAGGGGTAATTTACATTATTATTTATCCAGTCAACTTTTTTTCGATAACTCTCTGTACCAAATCAAAACAAATGAACATGCATGGACATGGACAAAAATCGTATAAAGCGAAAATAAGATAAATATGAACAATGATATTACAGTAATACCATAGCTATGATTACAATTTTGTGATAGTAACTATTCACCAAGTTTCCGGCTGAGATTCAACAACACCGAGACGTGAACACCAGATGAGGTCACCATGATGTTCCGGGCTTCGGTATTTCTGCTCATCGCGGTCCTCGCCACAGAAGTATATGCCTCAAAAGTACCCGTAGATGTAAAATGTAATTTTGAAAACTAAACATATGTTGTTGTTTTTTGTGCAAACTACTTTTTATTGAGTACATGGGCAACGTTTAGAATTAAACACATGGAAGAGTCCACTTTAAAACAAACCGTCGCTATTGTAGACCAGTTTTGTCTAATGTCGAAATAATTACACTTTTCTTGTTTTGAGGAGATGTTGGCAGACTAGTATGTAGAATAGTACACAGTGATAGAACATATTGCGCTTACATGTAGAAGTATATCCACGGGGGTTGGGGGGAGGTATGTGTGTGGGGGGTTGGGGGGTGGCACGTGTGCACCCTCACGTTTGTGAAAACCTTGATCTGCCGCTGGTGGTAGGTCCAAAGTTCTAGTAAAAATTGTTCGCCATTCTGTTTCTCAGATTGCAATGACAGATGCACCCTTAATGTTGGCTCTTGTGTAACTTCAAGATGCCAGGAATGCCGCAGTTTTGCCGAATTGAGCGAATCAAGCTACGTTCGGGACCGTGAAGGAATTTGCAGGCGTGAGTTATCGCACTTTATCACAGTTCAACACTCACACCTCGCGTATACATGACTTCACCATCTCTTTGCACAATTCTCTTTGGCTATTTCAAATTGAAACAAATTGCTGAAATCAGAGTTACGTCACAAGAAACAACAATAATGGGGGAGGGGGGGGGGTCAATGATAAGATAAATAGTATACATACATACTGAAAACGCAAGGACAAGGTGTATACTCTACCTTGTACTGTACCATATTTGTCCAACTTTTAATCTGGCTTCTGATGTATCCGATTGGCTACATTTTTGAGCCGACTTTCGGGATATAGTTAGCAAAACACAATCTCATTTGTTTTCTAACTAGCTATAATTAGATTGTTGAATACTGTTTTTCACTTCTTCTTTTATTAGAGTACTTAAGAACACAGTCACGCACTCTTGTCATAATGCACAAGTCTATTTGAATGCAACGTGTGATGAAAAATATTTGCTCTCTGAAAGTGCTCACCAATGTTCCTGCTGTTTCAGGGTGTCCTGACAATTGCATAGCTGGGTGCTTCTGGAATATGAGCGTTACTCCACAGGTGCAGTGTGGTACATGCAGAGATGGCTTTCATCTGACTGCAGAAGGACAGTGTGAACTTACAGGTAATGACATATTCCAGTGCACATATGATTACATATATCCTCTGTGTGTGTGGCTCTTTCATATATCAGTTAACAGGTCTGCCCCCCCCCCACCCCCACCCCCTCCAATTGACCCAACGTTTTTACCCTCTCTCGCAGCTATGAACATCTACTTTATACTGTCTAGCAGCTATGAAATGGCATTTTGAGATGCCCAGCAGCTATAAAATATCTACGCCAGAACAACAGCTATAAAGTAGCTCTCTTCCCACCCCAGGCTTCTCATTTGCCATTTTCATGCATTTTTTTTCTCTCATTTCAACTGCTAGCTAGGGGAGTGTAGTTCTAATGCACATGTCTATTTGAATGCAACGTGTGATAAAAAATATTTGCTCGAATTGAATAGTATGTCAGCAATGAAATACCGAATGTTTGTCATATCCAGCTATGAAATAGGTCGTTTTGCTGAAAGTTAGCTATGAAATCGCACCCCGAAAATTTTCCGGGGGTGGGGGGCGGGGCGGGGGCATCCCCGTCTGTTCTCAAGGGTGTTTGTCCATAGCCCCCAACCCCGTCGTCGCCGCCAGCTCCATTGTCCTTGTTGAGATCAATGTCGTTGTTATCATCATAGCCTTTGTCGTTATCATCTTCATGCTGATGTTGAAACCACAGCTGCTTTTCAGTTCTAGGTTTTTGTAAACTTTTCATATATGGTCAAGAAATGGAATTCAGTGCAATAAATGCGATATATATGTAAGATTATTGTGCATAATTTGCATTAAAACTTTATCTTAGAAATAATTGATTGCTCTGACGAGAACCATCCGTGTCTTTTGGGCTGTGAGAATCCCAACGCAACATCCTACAGCTGCATGCAGTGTAAAGAAGGCTATCTATCCTTTGCCGGATGGCACTTGCCGGGGTAAGTAATGCCATTCTTTTAATATAGATGTTACAGGTGACAGCTACTTTGTGGGGAACATTCAACGTTTAAGAGTAGTTCACCAGCGTCTACTAAGCCATTTTATCAATCTCACCCTCATAGCACAGTATAACTAATCTGTGCTCATAGTGTATAGAAATATGCGCCAGACAAATTTTCATTTACATGTATGCTTAGAATGCTTCATTATGCGATATGTCTGATGCTAGCCTTTCAGTTTCCTTATTTGTCAGACATAGACGAATGCCGTATCCCTGGCCTGTGTGAGGAGGGGCGCTGCTTGAACAAGATGGGCTCCTATCATTGTGGGCTCTGCGTCTCCCATTCTCTTGGAGCAGACTCAATGTGTGTCGGTGAGTGCTGTAGCACAGTGTTTATATATGTTAATATGATGTTAATTTAATGTTAATTTAATGATAATTCAATATGTGAAATTCGGTGGTTATGGTTGTAAAGCCACTGATATCAGTTACATGCTTGAGCATTTAGTCTGTTTATTAACAGCCAATTGTAGCAGACGATGTCTTTTGTTTCTGGACTTTCAAAAGAACACATTTACGTTTCTTCAAAATTTGAAAACAAATTATTTACATTACATTATTAATCCAAATTAAATTGCATAACATAGTGGAGAAGCCATGTTCGGACCCTTTTACTATCGGCTGTCTGGCGGGCTGCCACAACATACCCTCTGGCGCGGGCTACTTCTGCGCGGCTGAGTGTGACACGGGCTTTACTCGCAAACAAGACGGCACTTGTGAGCGTAAGTGTGACAATGACTTTCCATTTATAACCAGTGGTTTCACAAGTTTGACAATAATTTGAAATACATAGAAATGACATTCAATATCGGAGCATTTTGTTTAATAAAAATGATCTTAATTCGTATAAGATACCAAATACAACTTCGAATAAAGCGTATTACAATGTGTGAGTTTGTTTTACTTATGGATCTACTATGATTATAATGTTTACTGCAGACCCCTAGAGATTGCAAAGAGTGGTTTAGTCATATTTACGTCCTTCTTATCCTCACATACATCAATAAGTTTCATCACAGATATGATAGAACAAGCTTGTTCTATAATATCTTTGGTTTCATCAGAACATTTTGGTTGATTCAAACTCATTGGACCCACCCCCAATCAATGTTGATTACGTTTCTTTATATAGCCGTGCCATCAGCTCCAACAGAGCCTGACGCTAGTCAGCCTATCAACACGTCCCCGCCATGGGCACCCCTGCCTTGCGGCTCGGCACAGCCCCTGGACGATGTTCCCGGCATGTGGCCTGTCAAAAACCCAGAGAGAGCCGCACCCTGGCTTTTCTTCGTCACATACGACAATCCGTACGCAAAAATATGATCTGAATCACGCTTTCCTTGTCTTTAGAACAAGATTGGTAGCGTAATAAACTACAGTCTGGTCAATATAATAAGAAATGTTGACTTTTTACAGCTTCCAAATGCATGTCGTTGGCATAGTTTAGTGTTGCTTTTCATATGCTATATGCATGTTACAGTAGAGCCTCTCTATTAGGACCACCTTTGGGACCAGTGTTATGTGGTCTCAATAGAGAGGTTGTCTCTATACAGAAGTTCATTTTGGTAGCCGTGTTGAAGTTGGAAACCGGGAAAATTGGTCTCATTATAGAGGTGATCTCAATAGATAGGTGGTCTTAATTGCAGGTTCTACTGTATATGGTGTCATTTTCAGCTATGGTCCAAATCTCAATCGCTATGGGGAGCCGCGCCAGTGCGCAGCGGCACTTGTGGCGCCACAGTGGCTGCTGGTCCACGCGGACTGCACGCCGACAAAACGTGTTGAGTGGAAACGACAGTAAGAGATCGCTCACAAATGACGTACAAATCAGGGGGTGGGTGGGTGGGGGATGACGAAAGTTGACGGAGGGGGGGGGGGTGGGGGTCTAGCACTTGGGTGATGTCACCTTTTGAAAAATATTTTTTTTAACTATTTAGCAACATTTGAACTTACTTTCTGACTTGTTAAGTGGGTTGTGGGATATCTACTAGTTGAAATCACATTGCCATGTTTGATTTATATCCTAATTACATTTGTAAAATTATATCTAAATCATGAACATATATATTCAAATGTATTTATATAACGGCACAGTTAAATCAATGTTATATGTCATATGGAAAACATGTTGCGCGGGGGGGGGGGGCAAAGATTACGTCACTTACCAGGAGGGGGTGGGTGCTGCAAAGATGACGACAGGTGACGGGGGGGGGTACGAAACAAGTATGCAAGATGCATGTACACCATCAGGAAGTACAGAGACAATAGGGGAAGTTTCAAACTTCATCCGTTGCCTCTGTATTGCCGCAAAAGTGCACTTCAACAATTATATAATATCGACACAATGTTGACATAGTGCGTTGTCAGTCCATTGTAATTACACAATACACGCAGTACCAGCATAAATGTAGATAATTGAAATGAATTAGAGTAATATTTATCTCAAACTGAACTAGATTATACTATAATGAATATAGAAAAGACTGGACATGGTTAAGCTTTTTTCTGATAATGTAGCCAAGCCTTACATAGGAACAACAACAAATGCTTTGATGCATTTGCAAATTACTGTCATATAATAATAACGCTAGTGAAAAAGACTGTTGATTCTATTTGTTTCAGACCGGTCTGGGATCCTTCAAAGTACATTATCACAAAACCCAGTGGAGAATTTGCAGGCAAGGTAAGCTGTACAACTAGTAAGCTTGATCTCTTACAAATGTACATAGATTAACCACACGAGTTTTTCAAAGAAATTTTACTCTCTTTCTACATCAGTCTGTGCGTAAGGTGCGTGGGTGTCTGTCTTAAGTAGATACTAACACAAAATTACTAATTCAGATATACTAATTTCCTCTTAAAATCATTAGAAATCAGTCACTTATGGACAGATAATATTATCATTTAGACATATGGTTAACGGTCTAACAGGCACTATTCCTCTAGCTGATAATCTACGATTGAATGACTTATATACAAAAAGTAAGGAATTATGGTTATCACACATTCAATAAACGGTTTCATTCCAAAACAAGAATCGGCGGATTTCATAAAATCACAATGCCAGATGTAGACCGTCACAATATTACCCAATCTTCTTTCGGCGTATTACGAAATACTCAGTAGGGAAAACAGAACTAACAATCCATCTCGAGTTCTTTTTCTGTCTATCCGTGTCCATAACCATTCCAATTCTTGGAGCAAATCAACCCCCACCCCCCCCCCCGAACGTCCCCACCCCACCCCAAACATATTTGTCTGTAGACAAAATCTTACTTTAGTAAGCTTCCGTGGAAACTTTACAAGAATCATTCTAATCCTTTTAGTAAATAAAAAAAAATATTGTCAATAGTGTATTGCGTTCTTTTGTGAAAGGTATACAGAATATTTAAATTTAAAAAAAAAATCACCTTTGTGTGATTTTAAAATGAACAGAATATTATGTGATGTGAATTTACCCCTGGTAAAGCAAGGTGATCCGTAGAAGCATATATCCCCCCTGTGGCGGATCGACATATCTTTTGCATTTTCAGGCGGTAGCCATAGTGAGGGAGCCCAAACGGAAAGAGGCTTATTTATACTCACCCTCATTGTCCCTCATACGGCTGGAGAAACCGGTTGCAAGCGCGCCCCAGCCCATCTGTCTACCCACGAACGTAGGACGAAACAGGGACCGCTGCTTCCTCATAGGCAAGCCGGAATCTGGTATGTTACTATTTGGCAGTAACCCCTGCCCAGATTGTGCCTGTTGTCAATGGAGTGTTAGTACTCACCAAACTGATGTGACGACTTCATAGGTGGTTGTGCGATTGGCGGTGTGAATGAATATTAAAACATCACCCCTTCGCACATTTAAATGATGCTTTGACTCGTGGGATAAACTCAGTAGTGCTGCTGGACTGTAGCCTAGATTTTGATTAATTCTAATTTGGGTAACACAAAATCCCTGAGAAGTAATACATGGAATCCCTTCAATCACCCGTGCATTTAACCCACACCCACCCCAGCCTTGAATAAATGAACTGGGTTTCTGGGTAGACTGCTGCCACTGATTTATTGCTCTTTCTCTCCCGTCTCAGTGCAAGACCTGATCACACCCAAGGACACGTACCAATGGTGGGTGGACGCCGTTCTACGACCCACTTGCGAGGTGATCAACCGCTGGGACTGGAGCTTTGCCAGGGAGGACGACATGGTGGACATGCACAACCAAATGTGCACGGAGGATCCACGCTACTACCGTCAGTGTGATGTAAGTTCTTCAATGGTGACTTTTAGCTACGTGTACTTCATATAACTTACTTTACTAGTGACAGTGACCATTGTCAATGTTAGTTTTTTGTTGATTTTGCACACTTTGCCAATTAAAAGTCTGCTTTCCATCAAGCCATTTGTGGTCAACGTTTGGAATTTTGCGCAGTACTTGTTATATACGTAAGTACTTACACTGCTTCCAAATTGCTGATTGTGCTTTTACAATAAAATAATTTGCTCCAATCAAATAGTTGGGAATTATTTGAAACGGCCCATAGTCAGCCGTGCTTACGCAAAGCCTTATTAGAAACCCCCATATGGTGCCCCAGTAATACATTATACATGAGAACAAATATGTTTAAGCAGTTGTGTTCAAGCTTCGTGGCTGGAAGGTCTGTATTGGTGTAGGCGGCACAATCGTATCCGCTGCCAAACAATTAGAAACTTTTTTCATTTCATTGCATGTGCGGATTGTGCCCAATATAACACTGTATACACTGTATCATAAAACTGGAACCTTGATTCAATGTGTGAATGTTTCAGGATAGCGTGGCTGTCCTCCTTGTGTGCCAAGACGCCAGCCGGGAGGGGTGGGAGATCCGTGGACTTCGGTCACGCGCAGAAGGTTGCCACGTGCAGCCACTCAATCCAAATAGATATAAACCTGGAAAAGCCGGCGACTATATGAACGTGTACTACTCTGTTCGGTGGATTAAAGAAACAATAAGCGAGGAATGTAAGTACTTATATTTTGTGTATGTCATAATCACTGATCACTCTGAATATATGTCTTGCTGTATTTTGAACATTATTATATACGTTTAATACGTGCAGGATTTTCTGGAAAAGGGGGTGTAGTGGTTGGCATCGTCCTCAGCTCCAGACACATTGAATTTTTTATGTTCAAATCCACAAGTCTCATGTAATGCAAATAACATTATGTATGAATCCGGAGGCACTCTACATTAAGGAGATACAACCCATGATCAACACCGAGGAGGAATACAAGAGCAGGGCCTTGACAATCAGGATTTAGATATTGTCCGCACCTGCTGATCTCTTAATCGTTGTGTTGTTATTTTATGATTCATGTTCTGTAAAGTATATGTAATCTTGAAAACAGTAGGCTACTGTTTTGTAATTTAAGTTTCTCCGTTTAGAGTATGGTCAGAGGGTAGAAAATATTTAATTTAAACGTGAATCAAATAAAAGGTTAAATGTTGGCTATATCACTTATAACAATATGTGAAGTTCGGGCCAAAATAATTCAATTTGTCATCATGCCACTGCACCTCCTTTTAAGTCAAAACTTCCAGTACCAAATTGTATTCACTGGTAGATTCAGCTATTTGGAAAAGTGGGTGGGACTCCCTTGTATGATTTTTTTTATAAGTTTTGTACCCGCGAAGGCTTGTGTAGATGCAAAGAACCCCATGAAAATGAAAAATGAATATTTTGTGATGAAAGGGGGCGATGGTCGTTACTGCGCACCTTGGATATACCGGTACCTATAGAATCAGACATGACAAAGATGTTCGCCTCTCTTGCTAAGAAGGTTAAGATGTAGCCCAGACAACATTCACTTTGGTGTGGTTTTCATGCAGTGTTCTCACCTGTACATATTTTCATAACAATGGCTCGTGACCTCGTTGCTGGATGAAGAAAAATGTATACTGTTTTTGAAGATAATTTTATGCGTTTCCGGAACAACAGATTCTCGTATTTCAGTTATGGCTGAGACTGACGTAACAGCGAGAGTGTACGAGAAAAGTCTGCACAGCGTAAATACAGGTCAGTTATGTGGACATTGTGATCATCGGTCATTGGTTTTGTCATAAGATGTAGATTAGATAATTGGACAAATCCCGGGGACAAATCACGTATATGCAGACAAAACAAATACAAAACTAATGTGACAGACGTTACTCCTTATCAACTATGCAACACTTGTAAAGATTGCTATGCTGGAACAGATTACGTTTAATCCTAAATTATGGATAAGATACATTGTATTGCACAATTTATGTCACAGTTTATATACATGTATGCGTCACGTTGCATGTACGTCGCATGGTCCAAGTTATGTGGAGTTGGTGGGGAAGTGAGTTGCTTCGGGTATAACCAAAAGTAGCAAAACACTTACTCCTGATGATTCCATAAATCCGCTAGAGCTTAACCTGTCACAATACTTAGTATTCTAGATCATCTTTATTAGTCATCTTACATTATCATATAACTAAACAATAGTGTTTGACACCCTTTTAATAATTACTGTTACTCTCCACGCATTGGGTGTGAGCACACGAATATTACGGCAGGTCTCGCAGTAGGAGATTCACTCTTAGACTGTTACACTGCCTCTATCTCGCTCTGCTCCGCTGCACAAGTTTCGGTACGCATGCGGCGCAAAATATGGGTCAGTGTAACAGTCTAATTCACTCCCCCTTTGCCTATTAGAACTCAGACCACTAATTGTAGGAATTGACCACGAGATTGGAGTGTCGATGGGAAAATTGAGCATGCTGACGTCTGAGTGCCCGAACGAAGTGAGGGAAAATCAGACGTCAGCATGCTCAATTTTCCCATTGACAGGACAATCGAGTGGTCAATCACCATTCTTTCATGACTAAAATCCATTTTATTTCAAAATAAATCATATTATAACGTTCTCATTGCAAGTCAATTTTGCCAAAAAAGAGCGCGGAGACCACTACTATGTCGCTAGTCTAAACTTTTGCTCTCCTCTACACGGGACACGCCTTGCGACGTCAGCGGCTGTATTGATAATGTGACGAGTTTAGACTGGTGCCGTAGTAGTGGTCTCCGCACACTCTGGAGTGTTCATTCCATCGCATAATTGAGCACGCTGATTGACCAATCAGCGTGGGTTATTGGCGGTGATTTTTGCACGGAATGATAGAATGGCAAATAGCGGGCTCAGACCACTACTGTTTTTTTTGTTTTTTTTTTGCCGAGTGAAATCGTACGTTTGATGTTTGATATCACGGCTGAATATTTCGGTAGTGGGTCTTCTGATTCTAACTAATTTCTAAGAATATGCTGCTTGTTAGTAGTTTGTACGTAAATGTTTCTGTAGTTCTTGCATAATTCACCTCTGCTTTCTATGGTCATCATAGTAACCCTTCTAATTTTAGTAGCTCTCAATGCAATTGCACCTAATTTATCTCACACGCAATTATTATTTTTGCCATAGCCTTTAACCTGCTTATCTTGCCCCAAAACATCGATCATATTTTTAATAAAAATATGATACATGTTTACTAATTTTGTATTTACTTCTTTAAACTTTTTTTTTTTTAAATTATATTATATAAGTGAAGTCAAGAGCACACTCTCGTCACATCTTGCCTGAATTCCCTATTATAACTAGTGAGATGGAATTGTCAAAATAAAACACCACACAAATTGTATTCCCAAACATATGAAACCTCACAACCCAATCCAAACAACATAGACGAATAGGGTGGTGGTTAGCACACCCCGCATCACATGTCGGAGATCATGGGATCACTCCCTAGTAAAGTCTTTGCACTAAAGCCTGCGTTTTAAAGAAATATTGATTAATGAAAGGTTCATACTTAAAAATAATATACCTGTTTGTGATTAACGTTTTTAACCATTTGACACACTCACTTAGTTTAAAAATTTTGTTTTAAAACAAAATCTAGATAGCGATACATAGTTTGTATTAGTTATACAGCTATGGTCAATATGTGTGGCACGTATTTGGAACGTATCTGACGTAGAAGATGCATCAACACAGTTGATAAAGATATATGTACCTTTTAAAAAACGTTACACCAATCCTAATAAGGTGTTGATTTAACAGAACTCGTGCATATGCAAGGCCAACTAATGCGACTATGTGAGTGCAAATAGGCCATTGAAACTGACATTGCATTTTAATGTGATTTTAACAAGTATGAACTGGATAATCCGGTCTAAATCTTTATAATGCTTTGTTAATGTGAGAGTTTGTGGATAATCAGATGTGAAAAACAACAGCTGGTGAGAAACTTCCGTATCGCTCACAATACCTTATATGGGGTTCTGTCTCTGGTACAGTAAATCAACATATTTCTGATTTAAATATGAACATTTTGATAATACAATAATAAGGATATGTATGATTTTCAGTCCAGAATTTATTGTCAGCGTTTTCAATACCTTACATGCTTACTAAAAGCAATTGATACTAGTTTTGGTTTAAACAAAGTGAAGGTTGTAATTGTCATGCTCTTTCGAAATTTTGGGAGATGTGAGAATGAGGCAAAAATGGGAGATTGGCAACCCCTATACCATCCCCCTCCATGCAATGCCTTCGGCACTGTATTCCAAAATGTACGTGTGCATACACATCAGCAAAATCATGCCTACGCCACTGTTTATATCCCTATCAAACCTTAATCTGGCGCAGTCGTCAAAGCTCAATGTGGACGAAATTCCGAGTTTACTGCATGTTTTTGCCAAGCGAGATCTTTGACACCGAGATGATGTATGTAACGTACAGCTGGTACAGAGGCCCAGGCATACGTGGAGCTACGTGTAGGGTTCGAACTGGTCGATACAGGAAGCTATAAAAGCTTCTGGGGATATGGCAATGGGCACACTCTTGGTGACCACGTTACATCGAGATCAACATTCAACATGGCTGTTGCTGTTATCAACTGCTTTTTCGTCCTCCTCGCGGCAACTGCTCTGAGTAAGTAAATTTTAGTACCTACGTATGACTTTCATAGTTTTGTGTCTGATGCTCTATTTGATAATACATGCTATAGAATATTTCACACGCTAAACGAGAGACTGAATATGTATTCACTTTTGTGTCACAGTGCAATATACTTCATCGTGCATTGCTGCCCAATTTCTTGGGTTATCAAGCTCTGTACCTGCCGTATAACGTGGAGAGGGCTATCACCCCTGTCCAGACTGACGTCATACTATGGTTATCAGTGACATTGTCCTTTAGATCCATATCATGCCCAGGATGAATTCTGGCTCAGGCGTGTATTTTTTACCGACTCATCCAATAAGATATTCGTTCGCCTTATATAAGTGCGACGTATTCACTCTCGATCCTGTGGTATTCTAAATGTACACGATGTCCATATATATCCATATATATTCATATATATCCATATATATATCCATATATGGAAGATTGGGCAATATTATATGTTTTACATAGTCTCGAATATTCCCAATATTGCTGATTGTTATGTTACATAATATATGCTGCTATTCAATAGGGGTGGTAAAGTTGTATCTAAAAGGTGTATTTTCTCATGCGTATAGTGTACGCCTACGTTCTCTATTAGCTCAAAGATTACTAGAGTAGGGTCGTTGTGAAATATTTATATAGCCTAGCAGTTTTGATAATATCTGCACAGTTCCTATTGCAGAGTAAGATTACAAGAGCAAATGGACACAGAATATAGTAAATATCTATCAACATGTGTATAGCGTGTGTGATATAGACAAAGACGGTGATTTTGTACCATGAATTATTTTATAAGGGGAGTTCTTGGGTCGTATCATGGCCACCCCGAATGGCCAGCCAGATGTGCCACAAGAACGAATCCTGATGAAATAATTCATGTTACACAACGAACCTGGTTTTGTATTAATCATTCTTTTCTAAACAATTTGCTCCAATTACTATCTTAAACGATCTCATATTTCAGAAGCTCAAGTTGACCCGCCGACGCCGCCTCCAGGTAAATGTTTTAAAAGCCCTTTTAAACCAATGTGTGGAGCGATTAAAAATATAAGAGACTTGCAAATTTATCAAATTTATCTACCAGGTGTGGTACAAATATGTGATATTAATCACCAACAATCACATGTCTAAATCAGAGCTGGTCTGAGCATCATAAAGATCTATCAAATCCGTTCGCCACCCTGACAATGGCTAAAGGACAACAAAACAAAGGTGTACATTGAGCTTCTCAGATAAACTGATACTTAATGCACTATACTAGTTATATTACAGAGATAAGTGTAATAAATATTTTGATGGAAAACTTGGCTTATAGTTTGTGCTGCGGTGGGGAGTGGGGAGCTGAAGATTCACGACAAAATCGACACGGAGAAGAGCGGAATAATCGTGGATAGGCAGCCGATAAAATCCAACGGCACCATCGGGAGCATGTCGTTCATCGCAGGATGCTCGGACGAAGATCGATGCGGGGACGTGTCTGGCAGAGTAATCTTCGTAAGCACGCCACGGATTTTTTTCTTCCAAAGTTTGCTCTCTCAATGTTAGTTACAAAAATAAAGAAGTGCTAATCATTTCTACTTCATTCTGTCATTGCTATAGTTGGGGGTTTTCCGTCCGCAAAGTGCCATGTATGGTGGGTGTGGCGGTCAGTACCAGGTCGTCCGCAGCAAGAAGGTAGACGTTGTGGAAGGAACCAACACCGTGAGTGTCCTCTTCTGTCATTAAAAGAATCCCAGTCACCAATTGCTAGAGAAATGTGTCCCCGAAATCTAGAAAAACACTAGCAAATGGTGGTTTCTGGCTCGACGTATGATTTTAGTTATCGTTAAAATTGATGTGTGTGTAAACGTAAACACAATTTAAGTGATACTGATGTTACTACCCCCGCAGCTTAAGCCTGAAATTGTTTGCCCACCTATAGGTCACTTTCGACAACCCCTTACCTGTGAACCAAGGCGATCGCATCGGCTTTTCCTGGCGAAACTTCGGGGCTGTCTCCTTTACCTATGATACGCCCATGACCATGACCGCGACCTACTGCTATGGAAACAACAAGTACGAGGGTAGCGGCGTGGCCAAGTACGGCAACACAGTAAGTGGCCTCTTGCTTCCTCCTCGGACTTGGACTATTTAACACCAAAATCTGGATCTGGATAAATAATTCACAAATATAACGATAACTCGAGCATAATATGGATGCTAACAATGTGTCGTGTTATCTGCAACGATACTTGATTATTTATTGACATAAAGCGTAGACGGCTTGACATTTCAAAGATTCAGCTAGACTTTGATTAGAAATACGTGTCTGCCCAGCATCTTCTGCACGTGAATTAGAGTGTCATAACTGTGATTAATCATCTATCAGAACTGCACAAATATCTGTTTTTCATAGTGTATCAAATCATCTGTAGGTGTCATTAATTATGCCATGCGCACACAATACGAAGGTATGGAGTGATTGGTAATAATAGTGAAATCTATGTGCATTAAAACTAGATATTATACACTATGTAGGTCATTCTGGAAGACTTGCCGGTAGATAGGCCCAGAATATATGCATTGCAAGCCAACTTCTGCGGTGAGATATCTTTTTTACGGATTTACATATATGTTTAAGGAGGGCGGCATATACAATTTAGTGAGATTTGAGATTTGGGTTTTCAATTCATTGAGAATTGAGATTTGACCTTTCAATTCATTGATATCAATTGATTGAGATTTGAGAAAAGGGCTTTTGCATTGATATTTGTTTCATTAATTTATTGAGATTTTGAGATCAAGGGGAGGTATATACCCCCCTCTTTAAGAAAAGTCTATTCGTGTACATACAAAACGAATTATCTGCACACGTTCTTCAACATACTGTTTTACACGGACGAATACGATGTGATTAGAATACCATAGAATATGAATATGTGTTTTAGGGATTGACTACTGTGGCAACGACGTTTGTTTGATTGGGAGCCAGTGCATTGAACTAGTGGATGGTTACGAGTGCCAGTGTCCAGAGGTGCCTGATGGCACTATCTGTCCAGCTGACCAAGGTATAAATCCACATACAAAATATACACTACCATATGTTTCACAATGTGTTCAATCCAGTAATGGTTAATGATTTTCTCACATCAATGTGAGATCAAAAACTACCTGCAAATATTATTAAACAATCTCTAGAGATTATCGTTTGGTTTCATAAAATGGATCTTTTATAGACAGCGTATAAGCAGACATGGCATACGTTACATTTCACTTTCAGTTTGTAAGATAGCTTGGAATGTCTTTATTCGAGAGACCTCATATAAACAGCAATCATAACGCACAACGTATCTCTAACATTCATCAGTGCTGTAAAACCTCTCTATTAAGACCACCACTTCGTAACAGGTCTCAAGTGGTCTCATTATTAAGGTGGTTTTATGGAGGTTGGTGCTGGCCTGTTTTTTACACTTGGAACCCTTGGAACTGGTTTTATTCTAGAGGTGGTCTCAATACAGATAGCTCTACTGGGTGTTATTGATTGATTGAATTATTTTTATCATAGTGACATGGTATACGATGTGAATAGCATATGATAGTATATGATAATATATCGGGGCTTATCAGTCTTCTTATACATGTTATACATGTATATGTGCAAAGTGCTTATCTTCCGCTCGGCCCCATGGTGCACTGCGAAGTTCTGAATATCTTATCTTTACCGTTTAAATGCAATTGAAATACCATAGAATGTGGCCTCGTGACAACTGTTGTCGACACCGACTATTAGACATTTTTATCATAGTGGATTTAAATGTTTACACACGTTGGTGTTTTCTGT
This sequence comes from Streblospio benedicti, assembly GCA_019095985.1. Classification (NCBI taxonomy): domain Eukaryota; kingdom Metazoa; phylum Annelida; class Polychaeta; order Spionida; family Spionidae; genus Streblospio; species Streblospio benedicti. The sequence goes on along the minus strand of CM032663.1, from coordinate 29,776,986 downwards.
GCTCTAGAAAAATAGACAATAATCATGAAGTGTGTCTAATAGAATTATGATACCGGCCCATATCAAAATGAAGCTCCACATAACCAGAAGTAGACCCCAAACTCAGTTTTTCAGAGAAACTGAATTTCCAGTCTACATTTGGTTATGTGGAGCTTCATTTTTGATGTGGACCGGTATTATATCTACGTTAGTATTTATATTGCATCTAGGATTTTGTGGCGGTGTAGCGGAGGAATTTGGTTGTTATACCGACCTAGACTGCCATGCATATGGTGACTGCTGTGAGGACATAAGTTTAATGTGCCCTGAATTGCACGCAGACTTCCTTTGTCCGTGGTGTAATGCGTGAGTACTTTGCTTTGAAAAAAACACATCATTTTAACACCGACAGTCATAAAGTCACTCTGAGTATCAGATGTCCTGAAGAGACATACATGTAGCTAGTCTCATTAAAAATACTGACCAATCACAGGCTGTTAATCTATGTTCATCTCAGGGTGTGTATGAATATAAATGAGGTCAAGTGGTCAATTCCAGCTGAGT
>CM032663.1:29744539-29776343 GCA_019095985.1 Streblospio benedicti | reverse complement strand
TCCCCTGAGGGATTCCAAATGCAGCTTAAACTTTACCGATCACAAGACTTAATATTCTTTCCTAATCAAGATCTCCTTTGTCAACGCATCTTAAATTACCATATAACTAAACAATAGTGTTTAACATCATTTTTATATTTACTGTTACTCAAGCCTCATAGGCAGATTCGGGGGGCGGGGGGGGCAAAATACTTTATTTTCATAGGGGTTTTCATAAAATCCCGTAAATGCGCCCCCCCCTCTTTTCCTTACGTGTGCGCCCCCCTTTTTCTTAAAACCTGGATCTGCCTATGAGCCTGGCATTCGATTTTATATGTACTCGCACATGTATTGTATCCACATGAAATCATATCATAATTTGTAAATATACCGAACGTTCAAAATGTATTCGTACCAGTGACAGCACACCCTGCGGATGACATATGCGTTCACCTGCGCACACGAGATACTTGAGCAACTTCATTGTAAACTTCATAAGTTTTTTTTTTTTTTTTTTTTTTTTTTTTTTTGGGGTTCCGGGGAGGTACTAATACACGTAGAAGGAAAACCTGCGTACTGTCTGTTAGCTACTGTCTGTACTTGTAGTGCGCGGTTCGTTGTGAAATCTCATGTGTGAACAATCCAACGATTGTCGACATAGCATCGCATGTCGCAAGTAGCGTGCAGCTTTTCGTTTGTCGTACCCGTACTATACGTATATACTGTACGTTGCAGCCGACCGGGTAGACCTTGATTGTGAACTGATGCTGAAGCAGGCAGCGAAAAAAAGGCGGGCGCTATACGAGGAGGTATGTACTCGCATGTGTTTGATGGGGACGGTGATGCTGTGTTTTGAAGGAAAATGTAGCACACCTTACGTTATCGCTGAACAACTGTGAAGATCAAAATTCCTCAAAGAGGGCAGCGTGACTGGCACATTGTTAAACCATGCATTTATGGAAGGGAACTAGTTCCAAGATCTTGCAAAATGATGGTTGCTAGTGATGTTAACATTTTACCTCAATTTAAAAAAAAATGTCAGACTCAAGGAATGAAAATATTATTGCATTTAAGTAAAAAAAAAAACAAGACAAACGTAATGGCGTGTCCCTGCTTACATAAAATGTGTGCCTTTGAATATTACACTCTGTATGTCGCACCGCAAAATACACATTCATGAATATGTGCAATGTCGGGCCAAAATTGGTCCGCGGAAAGCACACTTTGCTGGCAGGTTACTAAAATTCAAATCACCATCAATATTTGCTGCAGTTTGAGTTTGTCATAACGCAAGGATATAACAACGCTTGCTACTGAAAGGCTAATCATAATGGTCTACCATTTATTATGGCCCAAGGGGTATGGACAAATTAAAGTACTGTAGTATGAATTTGGACTCCCCAGACTAAATTTCTTTTGAAATCTCCCCGCCCCACTTGCAGCTATATTTGGCGCCGCCTTTCTTATTTTCTCATCCCATAATCAAGGTCAGGAAAATTACATGAAATTAGTAACATAATCAAGGTCAGGTTTTCATGGCCTCATGCTGGTTTTTGTTTCATACTCCCGTGGCCGTGGGCCATGATAAATTCCATTCCCCTAAGATACAGTAATAACGAACTGCAGCTTATACATGTACTATTAAAGACATGCTATTGCTCTCTTCATACCGCCATATTACATCGTACTTTTGTAAATGCACATAGCTTATCACTAGTTTTCATTGCAGCTATTTTCTAGAGTGCCACTTCCTGAGCCCCTACATGCAAGCTTGCGGGAGCCAATACCCGAATTTGCAGGTATTTTGGAATGTGTCGATAAAAGACAAGCTTACTCTGTGCCTAAGTGGCGACTAAGTGACGACCTCAGACGACCAGGCTACTGACCAAATGTAAATGTGCTTATGCACAGTCACAATTCATATTTTCGCCGTGCTCTAGCGACTTACGATGACACCAGGCCATTGGCATCCTTGTCACATTATATCTTTGTCAACTCCCCTGGGAGCATACAGACAATACACCACGTGCGTCTTGTCAGACGTGAAGCCTGACATGCGACTAGCTATAACCTATTCTTTTAAACTTTTTGTATTTGAGATATGTAGGCCTGTTGTATGGAACGGATATAAACAGTTTACTCAATGATTTGTATAAAACATTGACTGAATATGTTCATCAGAAATGTCGTATCAGCGTTTGGAATGTCTCTTTGTATAGTTGAACCTCCTAATAAGACCTCTTCCAAAAATAAAAGAGAGCATGTCGATAAGAGGGCTATTTCCTAATATCTTATGGCCATAGGCAGATCCAGGTTTTTTTGGAAAAGGGGGGGCACGTAAGGAAAAGTGGAAGGGGGGCGCACTTAGGGATCTCATGACCCCCGACCCCCCTGGATCTGCCTATGTATGGCCTTCATGAAACAGCCAAAACAGCTCCATAAATAGACCACCTCTCTAATGAGACCAGTCCCATGGCTCGTCCTAAGAGAGAGAGAGTCTGCTGTGCTCCATGATAAAACTACACTAGACACAAAGCACATGTTAACTGGCAGCCATTTTATTATCAAACAAACACAGAGCCACCTACAGGAGGCCACATACACTAATTGGTGATTGCATTATGACATGGGGACACTATGAATCACAAGCACAAGAACATTGTCATTCATCTCTTCTTCTTTTTTTTTATCAGTCACATAATTTTAGAGATCCAGATTGCATGACTTCAATTAAGTCCAAGGTAGCTGCTCCCTTCTTTGTCATGCAGTTTGCTAGTTGTTTATCACCTGGAATCCACTGAACTGATGTTATCTCTCCTCTTGCTAGTGATTCTTTAATCGAAGCAATGTCTATCCTTAGGCGTTTATCGTCAACCAATTTTGTTGAATGAATCGCCTCGACCACACTTTTTGTTATCAATGTAGGCCTCGAGGGGAATATTTGACGTTCCGATCAGCATCTCTAAATGTTGGCGTATGTACATGCCATTCTCCACCCCTTCTAGCAAGCTTAAAGCCTCTGCTGCTATTGTCGATCTCACAACACGTTTGATTTTTCCAGCATGCCAGGATATGGGACAGCACTTGTCATCCTCCACCAACAACACAAGATGCGCCCCCATACTGCCTGTACCATCACATAAGTTTGCATGTGCTGCATCGGTGTACACCACGATGCGCCAGCTGTTGAGTTTGGGTATCTTGATGACAGCAATTTCTTCTTTCAACCTCTTTATCGCTTTTACAGCTCTTACAAGATCTGCCACAGTTCCTTTGTTGAGCTTGGTACTGAGCTCCACCATCTCGAAGAACATATCAGGCCTTGAACATTGAACGGCCCAGTTCAAACGTCCAACAAGCTCCCTAAGGGTGGTTGACTCTTCCTGGTTCAACATCTCTGATTTCTGCATGCTCCTTTGTGTACTGACTGCTGCATTCTCCAACTCTTTTACATATGCTGTCTGATCAATGAGTATGTGATCTGCTTTCTGCACAATGTCAAAACCTACATATTTAAACTGTCCAACTTCTAATTTTCCTGCAAGAAATCTTGTTCTCATTTTAACCATACATTCATCAAACTGTTCATCTCCTGCATGCAGGAAGTCGTCAATATGGCAAGCTATCATGCCTTTTAGTTGATCATCTTCTTTCATGTAGAAAAGGGCAGGATCTAATGTTGACCTAGCACAACCCAAAGATAGGAGACAATCTGCTATACTGTGATAAAACTGCCTCGCTGCTTCATTGAGTCCATACAGGCATTTTCTCAATTTCCACAGGACTCCCACTTCAATTTTTGCTTCTTTTGGTGGTTTAATGAAAACATCTCTTTCCATTGGCTTGCCTTGGAGAAAAGCAGATTTGATGTCTGTTGTTTTCACAGGCCAGGATTTACTTGCAGCTATTGCAAGCAATGTCCTCATGACACTTTTTCCAATTGTTGGTGCATCTTTTCGAATCTGCTCTTTTTCCTCAAAACCTCTTGCAACCAACCTAGCTTTGATCTGATCTCCTTTTTGTGAGAGCACCCACCGGGTGGATATGCAGTGTTGACCTTGGTCAGACACAGTTTCATATGTCCCAAAGTCCTTCAGTTTTTCTAGCTCGTCAAGCTTTGCTTTGAGACAAGCATCCTCACCATGCCTCTCTCTTGGTATCATCACCATATTGACCTCTTCTTGATCATCAGTCACCGTGTCTTTTGCTTTCTTTTTCCACGCAGCCACACCATCCAAGTTTATGCATACCTCATCCCCATTGTCATGTCTTACATTGATCCAGTTTTTATACATTCCTGTTCGTTTTCCTCCTCTACCTAAAACTGTTGCATTTTTCCAATCATCTCCCATGTAAAGTTTGTATACAATCTTTTCATTTTTTAATGGGGTTAATGCGTCAACCTCATTCTCTGCAGATGTTTTAGCGCTTTGATCCATTCCAATCATCTCAGATGGAAAGGTATCTTCTTGTTCATTTGTGTCATTTATGATGACAGACAATTTTCTATCCTGAGGTTCAGCCGCTTCATCCTCCTTATAATACTCTTTTCCAGCAAGGAGAAGTCTGTTTGGTGATACTCTGACAAATACTCCACCATGTCGAACAAAAATGATCTTTCCATCCATCTTGGCATACCACTTTTGCTGGACCTAACCATTTTTCTTTTCCTTCTCGTTTGTAGAAAACTCTGTCACCTGAGTTAAAAATCTGTTCCGATGCTCTGATTTTACATCTCAACGCTCTTCTGATCCTCTCATCTGCCTCGGACATGATAAATGCCTTACGTGCTGAATGCAAAGCATTAAGATGTCTTGCAAGCATCTCACTGCTAGTGCGACCCTGCATTGCTGGGACATTGTCACTCATAATATTTGGGAGTTTGGGGTTGCGTCCAAACACAATTTGATAGCTACTGTATCCATGACACATTTGAAGTGAATTTTTTGCCATGTTTGCCCAGCATAAAAGAACATCAATAGGGGTATCACTGTGTTCATCTATTAATTTGAGAAGCATGGTGTCAGTTATAGCATGATTTTTCTCACACAAACCATTTTGGAAAGGACTTTCTGCAGCTGTTGTAAGAACTTGAATATTAAGGATGCTTGCTACCTCTCTCATTTCATCAGAACTGAATTCTCCTCCATTGTCAGTCAGCAATGCTTCCATCACTCCAAACACACTCACCCAACATTTCATCATTTTATCAATTACATCACTAGGTCTCTTTCTGTTGATAAAAACAGATATTGAAAATCTGGAAAACATATCGACCAAATGTAAAATCCAGCGATCTTGCCACTTTTTCAAGTCCATGCACACCTTTTCATTGAAATCGGATGCCATGGGCATGGCTACTGCTGGTCGGGCAGGCGTCTTGGAATATGAGCGGCACAGATCACACTTCTCATATAACATGCAGATTCCTTCAGTCAGGTCATCTGTCCACACTCCTGCGTCTTTTAACAGACCAACAAACTTTCTTTGTGATGGATGGGCAAACTGTCTGTGCAATTTTGTCAATGTCTTGTACTGCTCCCGTCTGTCAAGTTCACCTATTTTAACAGAGTACACCTCTTCAACCTCCACAAAATTGACATTGTCTAAAGGGACACAATAATGCCCTGAGGATGTGTGGTTCAGGCTGACTTCTTTTCCCAGTATTTCTGCAGTGTCATCTACCAAGTTCAGCTTCACCTAAGCTTTCTTCATCGCTGCTTTTGACAGCAGTAGTGGAATATCAGAAGCAACAACATCTGTTTTTATGGTGACTGGCTTTCCTGCAAGGTGTGCTGGGAATGAAAAATTTCCGAGCGACTTCAGTTTTTCACCACCGCCAAACGTAAAGGTTTTCTGACCAATTTCTTGTGTAACTGCTTCTCTGTCTTGGCTGCTAAGTGAATCAACGTAACAGTCAAACCATGCTTTTCCACAAGCATTGCTTGAGCATCCACTGTCCAAAACAGCACAATTCCTCGCCTCAATGCCCAAATCTTGCATGCTCATCTTGTTATTGGCAAATAAAACTACATTTTCATCCTCATCAGGATAGTACTCATCAAAACCGGCGTACTGGTAATCTGTCTCATCTGTATCTGCCCAATGAACCTGGGGCATATTCTCGTAACTGTCTGGGCACTCTGAGAGCAGATGTCGAAATGATCCACAAGATCTACAAAGGAGGGGACGTCCATTACTTCCTGTAGGATTAACCCTTTTCGCCGTTCGTCCTCTACTGCTTCCATAACTTTGTCGACCATCTCCTCTACTTCTGTACTGGCCGCCATGCCAAGGGCTGTTCTTGCCACTACGACCAGCACCATTTCCGCCATATCCTTGAGATCTTCTTACATAGCCAGCTGCAAGGAGTGCATCTTCGTGTTCTGCTAAAAATGTAGGCTCCAATTTAACAGCTATATGCGAAGCAGCAGAGTTTCCACCATCGCCAAGGAATTTCTTTAAAGATGATTTTGCTTGCTCGTACAGACTATCTCTTTGCTCAAAATTCATGCCAGTCAAAACTAGCATTCTTTGCTCGTTTGTGATATTTGCACGCTTCAACAACTTAAATGCTAACACTGGGGGTGGCAAAGACATGTTCAATTTTACCAGACGATTGTACTTTTGGTCAAAGTTTTTAATGTATTCTATTACTGATGTGTCTGTTTTTCTGCTGTAATCCTCAAAGTCCTCAATTTTTTCAAAGCTGTCGGCCAAATCGTCTTTTCCCAAGTGTTTGTCAAAGAATTGGATAAGTAAGTCTAAACCAGTGTCTTTTTCTAGGTCAGTTAGTTCTATTTGCTCAAAAACCTTTTCTCTGATTCCAGTTTCCTCATCCCCATCTGCTGGCAATGATAGGGCAATAGCTATGCCTTGCTTCTTCTTAGGCACATCAGTCACTAATCTCCATGCTTTTAGTTCTTGTTTATATCTCTCATATGTTTTACACTTCCTGAAGTCAGGTGGGTTTATTTTCATTGACATGATCACACACCACACTTGTCACACTTTCAACACAACACTAGATCTGATGACTTCCACAACAAGCCTTTTGCCTACTGTTCAATTTTCACAACACTAGTTCAATTTTCACAACACTATCCTCCTCTGTTTTGCTACACACTTATTTCACTGGGAAAGTGTGATGTGGGAAGAGGGTGGGGGGATTAGGGAAGTGCGGAAAAGACAAAAAAGTGGGATTTCAAGAAAGTTTGATATGGGAAAAAGCTTTAAAGCTAGTGGGATATGGAGAAAAAGGCCAAACAAATGAGGGATGTGAGAAATAAGGCCAATTAGGGATGTGGGATTTCTTGACGCCTTACACCGCCCGCCCCCCACACACTCCGCTCACACAACCCGCTCACACACACACACACACACACACACACACACACACACACACACACACACACACACACACACACACACACACACACACACACACACACACACACACACACACACACACACACACACACACACACACACACACACACACACACACACACACACACACACACACACACACACACACACACACACACACACACACACACACACACACACACACACACACACACTGATATTTTTCCCTGTTCTGTTTATTTGAAACAAGTGACAAAATAACATGCCTATTTTCACATGAATGTAGATGCGTAAAGAGACAATAGATAAGTTATGATTCACAGTGTGATTTACCTAAACCACTGTAACCAGGGACACAATGCAGGCTCTGGTGTGTCAAAACAAGACGACAGCAGACAGCCCACAAAGCGTCACCGAGTCTTTATATTAAATTGCAAATCATTAAATGCACCTCTTACCACTGAGTTTAAAGTTAGAAACACACAATATAGTAAATGAGTGCGCTGGGGGTATGCCGCTCTCAACTTTTTCTCAACAAATGCGTGCCCCTGTATCAATAACTTGGATTTGCTCTTACGCATACACTCCTATTTTAGGACTTTGTGATGAACATTACGCGCTTCCCATCGAGACAGATCCAGCCCTTCATGGTGGGTGACTACATACTCTTGCAGTATAAAGGCCCCGGCCGCAGAACAGAGGTGTTCCGCAAGACGGACGGAAACAATCAAGCACCGGGGGTGAGCTACACTAAGTATTGGCTGATGAACGTAATATCATTTGAATAAAAGATAACTACACTGCTTCTTTGAAGTCATTTGGATGCTATTTGAAATAAGTTAATTTTAAGCGCCCAACTCTTCATTTTATAAGATTGTTGAGTGATATTATATTGTACCTACGGTGGAAAATGAGCATGTCTAACATATAAATTATTTGGTGTATCCGCCACACTTATTTACCTGGTCGTGCATGGACTCTCCTCCATGATATAATCACCAACCAGATATGTGTATTTGTTAAAAAGGGCCTAGTTTATGGGTGGTTTCAGATGAGCTTCAAGTACCTTGGCGACCTTAGTGCAGCCTTTGATAAACGACTGGTAATGACTCGCCGAATTGCAGCGAAGGAGAGCACGATAACAGTGTACAATATAGACTATGATGCAGGTAGGCTTGGAAGAAATTCACATAGTGATTGAGAGACGTACATGTAGATACAGCCATTGCATAGAAAATAAGATGGGCCGATACTGTCAGCCTAAGCATATGGTGTTATGTTAAATCGTGAGTCACTCATCTGTGTAGTGGGTTTGGAAGAGTCTTGCAACTAGTTAAAGAGATATTGAAGATGCCTATTGCTATACACGTAGTTTATTGACATAATTGAATTGAAGAACTATTCATAGACTGCCTGTACTATCTACGTGTTTTGTATGAATTCCAGTTTATACATATAAAGAAACCATTGCAGCTTTGAGGATAACTATATAGGAAAATAGCATGACAGTCGTCAAACCTATCTGGATGACGTACGAGTAGTTGACGTGAGTGTTTACCATCTCTTAGGCAAACTTCAGAAGTCTCGTGTCCTGCAAACGCCCCCAGGGTACGCATTTCACTACGACTACACAGTGTCCGCCTGCGCCAATAAGAAGTGGGGCTGGCTAGCGGTCCTAGAACAGTAAGTGGAACCTGGCTTTTAGATGAAATGTGTGCGTCTGTGACTGAGTAGATAGGAGTTGGAGGAGTGACCAGAAGATCATGGGTTCGATTCCCGGTCGGGTCGGGTTTTGGGTGTTGTGAAAACTCACATCTCTTAATAGTTTCCCACAGCTCCATGACACCTACCTACACGTAACAATTAGGTACAGGCCATTTGGTTGAAAGAATGAATGAGTGATTTTGTGAATGATGCCATTGCAAGTATGTTAGAAATGATGAAATGATGGCCAATAAATGTGCCAATGATGTGGTGTAAAATGTAAATTGGTGTGAGCAAGACTTGGATCTCGACTATAACCACCACATTTACATTATTTACATTTACATTCATTATCAGCACCCTGTATAGTTCGTTGGGGCAGAGTGACAATTTGCAAGGCAGTTGCATCTCAAATTATTCACCCGTAGCAACGATGTCAAGTCTATCACTTTCTAGTATATCACTAACTGTCTAACGAAATACAACTTACATGAATAAAACTTTTTTCTTACCATTACAGTATTAAAGTGTTCTTATTTATAGTGTTACACGTAAATGGTACACGGCCCTCACCATAAACCCCAAATTAGTATATGTGTAGAATGAGAGAATACACATAAAAAATCGAAGTTTGACTGTTTCTTGGTCGGTTTCTGTACAAAATGCGCTGGCCTCGCTGTGCCTCGTTTTCGGGTATCTTATGCATATTCATGAGCATCTCATTAAGAACCGTCTATATTTCAGGGATTCCAAATTGTTGGTACTGTACGACGGTGACTACAGCATCATGACCTCTGTGGTCCTCGGGTACACACCAGCTGAAAGAAACGCCTTGGTTTGCATGAACACCATGATAGTAAGTTTGGTCCGCTAATTTTAGATTTCAGACAATTATAGATGCATGTCAGACTAGCATCATCATCTAGTGCTGTTTGACGTATTACTATTGTTTTTTTACATGTTGCCAAGATGAAATTTTAGTTAAAATGTTCACAAGGCTTGCCATGAAATACTTTCAAGGATGAGACAAATGCTTTGTTCTTAAGTTTATTTCAATGTTTTATATAGTTATTTTATAGTGTCAAAAGGTGTAATTATAATTACATTTTTTTAAAAACTTGTGTTATATGTTAAATATTTTAATATACTTGTTTTATATGTTCAATATGAATTCGTAGTAAACATTGTACAAATACAAATGTCTGAGAGCTTTTACATATTTTTCTACTATATGTGATAAATAATAGTCTCTAAATATGGCAGCTTTTGACAGTCCACTTATATATCTGAAAATATTTAATAAATGTAATGTGGTGTGAGACATCAATAAAAACATTCTTAGTCTTAGTTAGTCCTATATATATATTGCAGTATGTGAGTACTACAAAGGGCTTGGTGGCTTTGAAATGGAATGGCCACGTGATTGGTGAGGTGAATGATACCAGGAGTTCCCTGCCTCTTGCTATTGGCTACGCTGGCGAGGATAAGATGCGGGTACAGTTTTCTTGCTCCTTATAGACCCCCCACCCCCACCCCCGACCCACCCACACACACATTACACATGCAGTGGCAGATCCAGGATTTCAATGAAAGGGGCCCTGCCCTTTGAATATTGTCAAAACACACTCTGAGTGCTAGCAACCGGATAACAAGCAGGTTTGATCAAAGGGGTGGGAAAATGACCAAAAGGGTGGTGGGGGTGGGATTACATTCCCCTGCTCCAGCCCTGCATCCTCCAATTACTAGATAAACTGAAATAACATCCAAGATTATATATTAGGTTGCACTTTCCACATACATTTTTTCAATAAATTCTCACATCTTGCGCTTGCCCTAGGTAGTAGATGTAAGTTTCACCAACACCAGATGTGGACACCCGCATCTGCAATTGATTTGTATATTCTGAATTGAATATGCTTACTCTTGTATACATGTAAGGATGAATCAAACTCGAATAATTAACACTATAGTGATGAGTTATTTGATATTTCCAAGTAATAATGATAACATTTTATTGGTTTAAATCAGTGTGTGAAATATACATAATGAACAGTTCTATTTATCCATAATATGTATATTATAATCGATACATGTTTGTTTGTTTTTGAAAAAAAATAAAAACAACTCCAACATCCATTTATCCATCTTTATATATTTCAGGCTTATAATTCAAATTACAACCAAACCAGTGTGTCAGTGTGAATTTGATGTACTTTTTAGTGCACATGTTTTGCTTCTTAGACCTGTTATGGGATTTTTCTTTTCTTTTTCATTCAGGTAATTTATCCAAGTGACGATATTTTGTATGGCGGAGATCTCTTTTTGCACAGGCGATTTCCGCCAGGTAAATAGCATGTTTTTTTCAAACGGAAGAGAAACAATAGTTTAATTACGTTGAAACAAATGAGATGAGAGCTGCATAACAATAATCTAGTCTTACATTATTACTACGACTTTTACAGCGTATATGTGTATAGATTTGTATGAAATGTCATAAAAACTGTGTATACTTGTATGCTTTAGAATTTCCGTATTTATCCATAGTTCTAAAAGAACTTCAGTATCTAACAGTACAATATATGTTGAGATATGTACCAGTAAATTATTTAGAAAATATATTAGCCTTTTAAATCTACAATTAGTATCAATCACATGATTAGATATGAATAACATCTATAATCATATAATGATTTTAAAAACAGATAGGTGTCGGACTTCACCTTGCCAAAATGGGGGCACATGTGAAAATGAGATTGACAAATACACATGCAGCTGCCCATTACCTTATATAGGCCGCAACTGTGAAGGTAAATATTTTTAACACTACAATTAAGCCTCTTGATGTCCTTACGAATTGACATCTTCTAGGAATTTTTACCTCTTGCATTTCCGTGTATGGCACTGATATAATTCAAGCTCGCCTGTCACTTGCTCACTTTATCCTTTTGAAAGCCTACATATATACATATACACGTTTGTTTAGCGCTTTAGTGCTCACATTTCATCTTATACACTCCTACTAGGTCATGTTACTACCATGCGTCTGCAAAAAGTGCAAAGATTATTCTCTGACCTTTCTTTGCCTTTCCTTCGCCTTTCCTCTGTAATTACACATCATCACCTCTTCAGTCCTCTCAAACACTCCCTGCCTTCCTCCAGCATTCCCTCTCCATTGTAACACCTTCGCGCGTGCACGCACACGCACGCCCCCCCCACACACACACGCTAATTGCTGTATTGCTTAAGTGAATGTGAGATACAAAACTCCATTGTGTACAAAATGTCCCTTTTGCACATGTACTAAAAAAATTCACTAGTTACCAATACACCAGTGCATAACAGGTATAATATATCTGACGGTGTCCAAAACAAGGTTAGGTGAAGCTCTTTGATATCTTCAATACATTATAAATCCCTACATCATACCTACTCATCAACTCCAATCTTCAAATGCAACCCCAGTTCATACAGGAAAAATCAATATACGGAGAGACCTTTGTGAATTGCTAGCTGGCCCGAAGATATGAGTCCTACTAGCGTGGTCTGTTATCGCATATTTTGAGAGAAGAGATGCCCTGAGAGTGCTGATTGATGTTAATGACTTGAAAATGAACTCACACCTTACCCTTTTAAAGTAGTATTCTACCAGTGAACTTAGTGTTTTAAATGTAGTAGAAAATGAGCAAATACAATGAACGTGCTCTCTTTATACAAAGTATAAATCTGTCAGTCTGTAAACTAGCAAAAGCACGTCACCTTATCTGTTAGTATGAACACATGTTATCATTAGTATTGCTTTGTTACAGTTGAGGCTACTTACCAGTGGAAGAACTCTAGCAAAGTCTGGTATTACTTTGGTGTTGACGATGGAATATGCACACATGTTGACTGTAGGATGAACTGTCAGTTGATGGGAGATGGCATAGATCTTCTGCTGATTGAGTCCCTAGCAGAGCAGACGTTTATCACGACCCATGCGAAGAATTATGGTGAGTTAAAGAATATGGACCCCAAAGTAACACTTATGTGTCATAATATTCAGTTAGAAATTTTAATCTTTCGTTACCATGACAGTAGTATGCGCATTAATGGGCACTGCATTCGGCTCATTGTGGCGTCTTTAATATTTTAACAATAGTGATTTGGATTTTCAAAATTCAAAACCATTGTATTGTATACATATTTCTAGATCTACCCATGTTGTGCATTTCAGGTATGAAGAAGTTCTGGCTAAATATGTTGGAATCAGTTGATGAACCCGGGAAATGGGAAGATGCGACCGGAAGTCCGGTGCAATATACACAGTGGGCACCTGGGCAGCCGAATGATTGGACTGAGAGATGCGCTGCCGCTTCAGACTCAACATCTGAATATGATTGGGAGGACATAGATTGTAACCTTCAAACTGGGTACATATGCAAAATGGGTTAGCTCATTAGAACCTGATGAACATCGTAATATATTAAAGATCTTGTACTGTGGTATTTGACATATGATATGATATATTCCACCGTCTCGCTGAGGTCATAATTAATGTTTGACACATTATAATTGGTGGACAGATAAAAAGGAATCATTATCATCAATATCAATATAGAATTTTTGCATGACAAAAGTCGAGAATTAAATGAATTTTTAATATAAATGATAGAACCGACATCTTTTTTATTCACATTTTAATTAATTATTTGCAACCTTGCGGTCATCTTCAGAAAGGAATTCATAATTATCTTACTTAATAGTTTAGCACATGTTTATATACGTTAGTACCCACTTAACTCAAAGTGACGGGAAGTTAGCAATGATCTCGACTTATCAGAACCATGAGTCAGTGAAAGTATGACTCATCCACCAAGACTTACTCTCAATTCACAGTGAAATAAAATTTATGTGATTTCTTAGATATATTAATTATCATTACTGTATTGCTTTCATTTACGGCTGTATTCTTGATAAGATGAAAACAAAATTTTTCTAAAGTTTTGATTTCATTTTTTTTCATAAACGTTTTCGAGCTCCCGAAGGCTCCTTTTCAAATGTAACACCAAGTACTTTGCTGTGTGAATTTGAAAAGGCGCCTTCGGGAGCTCGAAAACGTTTATGAAAAAAAATGAAATATTTTTTTTTTTAAATTCAACTTATTAAGAAAACAGCCGTAAAATGAAAGAAATACCCTATTGATGATTAGGCCTAGCGCTGTAGGCCAAATATTCAGAATATTTAAGATATATTAATGCCTGAACTTGCAGCGGTTACGCAATTTTAATAACCAATAAGCATGTTTATCATGATTGAGCGTTGTCGGGAATTGAAATTCTACAAGAATTGAATCTATTGGGTTCGAGATACTAAGTACACGTAAGAAGAGAGTTTTTTTACATTTATGCTTTAATCAAAAGCATAGGAAGATTGAAAAGAAATTAAATTAATTTTAATTAAGCCGGTGCTTGCCTTATGTGACTTTGAGTAAAATGGGTATGACTGTAGAAATAAACAGCTCAGTCATTTCTTTTCAAATACATTATTGTATACTGTGCTGTTAGAGCAGCATTGCGATAGTGTATTTGGCCAAATCACATGCTCACCATTTTAATTTGCAATATCAATGTAACAGTACAAGTCTATTTCTTGTTAATTGTCAGATTTTTATAAATGGTGTGTCGTTTTCTTGTGTTTGTGCCTATCATGAGCATCAGCACTTATATTTTAATCATTGTCCATCTCACTGTCATGGCTACACAACTCTATCCCATTAACTCCTTCTATATGTTACAATTTATTAAACCTTTTATATAGATTGATAGTGCTATCATTTTACTGATTGTGTATCATTATATGTATATGATGTGTAATATTAAGCATTGCCCATCTCAATTTCACGGCTACACGACTGTATCTATTAACTCCTTCTATGTTTTAAGTTTTTGAAACTTTTATGATTTACATTAAGATTTATAATATTATTTTACTGATTATGTATCATTAGATGTACGCATATATTATGTATAATATATGCATATTTTCTTTGAAATAAATTAATAAAATCTTGTGTGAGTATTATAAAGACTTGTCTTCATATTCTTATTAAGTGCATGTACACAATTCATATTTATTAGTGTACTAGTATTTGTTCTACCATCTACCTTACATTCATAGTGAAAACACCATATTCTGACAAATAATGTTAGAACATATGTTTGTGTATCATCAGAGATGTGCTCTCTAGATAGAATTATATATGTGCCATGCATCTTTGTCCTACCATAAAAAACTGTTAACATGTAATAATTTTACATGATGTTAATTTAATGCAATTGAAATGTATCTTCTATTTTCTATACTTCAATAAAATAGAAAATAATAAGAACTGTTAAAGTTTCATAAAGGCTGGAGGTATTTGGGATAGTTCCCGTCAAAATTGTGAAACGTGTTTTTGATACGCATATGTACTCTTTCAAATCTATACATAATCTAAAATCCAAGTGACTACTATATTATGTAAATGGTTTAAAAAGGTTAAAAATTATTTTGTAATTCTAATTTATTTATTGATCTATATAGAACTCCATAAAAACAGATTTAAAAGGTTGTTCGTTGCGCAACATCTGTTGAATCATTAAAAAACTAATTAAGATGATAATAATTATACTTTGGGTTTTTTACAGATGCCATGCTCAACAGTTGTTTGTGTAAATAAAACGTTAAACGGCTGCCATATTGGACCAGTGAGGCTGACTTCAATTCAAATGATGACGTTAAAATATTAAAATTAATTGTAGAACTGTTATTTCTTAAAGGGATACAGGAGGATAATTCCTTATTATTTCAGGAAACATTTGAAACTGTTGAAGATCATGCATGGGCACACAGGCTCCATTAAAAAGGCATATCCCCTGAGCATGAAACTGAAAATTTCATTTGCCGGTGTCGGCCGTGCCCTATCTACTGCAATTAGAACTATTTAGTGCATGGTCCTTGAACTCTATAAATTTTTATTGCCGATCCAGAATTGCGTGGAGACTGACACTAGTTGATTCGAGAGACTATATATGTAAAAAACTGTTTTTCCGTTTGGTGTTCCGACGTAAATGATTTTTAAGTAAAAAAAAGTTATATAAGGGGAAGGGTCTGGGTTTCATGAAAACCCGAGCAACGCCGGGATAACCAGCTAGGCTGATGACGTTATAAATTAGGAGTCTACGTCTTAGGAAAGGGTAGCACTGAGTTGAGATCCATGGGCCTTAGCATCAAAGTCATATTGAGCATGAATGATTTCATTTTAGGTCGTATCCTTTCTACTGCAATTGTAGAACTAGACCTTGCATGGTCCTTGGTTCACGCTTTTTTTTTGAGACTAGAACTTTTACGATGAACGTAAAGGCAGCGAATGTTACACGCTTTTAGACTCGTTCAAGAACAACGTAATACGTTAGAACGTGCGAGAAATAACGTATAACGTTAAACAATTAGTTAGTTATTTTGTCAAGCGAACATAAAAAAAATAATTCTGACAAATTGAATATTTAAAAAAGAAACCAACTTATAAACTTCCAAAATGGCTGCCGTGGTGACAGATTTTTTCGTCCGTCTGTGGAAGCTACTTGTGAAAGGGATTCAACAACCTCAAGTTGATCAAGCTGATTAAAGACTATTACGAAGAGAAGTATGGCAAGATGGCGGAGATGTGGGGTCACTGGACCAACTCCGCGATCCTTTCCGGTGGAGGCTACAACATCGTGCCCACCCCAGAGGCTGAGTCCTGGCTGATCCAAGACCTCATGGCTTCAGGCGATGCTGAAAGGCTCAAAAAGCTGACCAAAGCAGCGGAGAAAGTCCCAATCCTGCAGCAAGCAAAGAAGGAAAAGAAGATGGGCAAGATCGCGATCATTATGAAGAATGCGATTGCCGCGAGGAGCTAAAGCTCTAGTGAGGTCACTGCAAACGCATCAAGCCGCCTGGTAGGCTTCTAGTGGAGACTCCAGGCCCAGAGACAATGCAGTGACACACACCAATAGAGACTTTATCCATAGTTCATGACAATATTTTAAATAAATAAATCATTCATTTGCTCTCCTCAACACTTTGTTCTGCGTTTTTTTTGCTCTTATTTTTTTTTTATTTATTTTGCAATCAAATGCATCTAAACTGAACCACAAGTTGAGAACTTCGAATGAAATAGTAGTAGTTGATTGAAGCAATATGATGAATTTTCATAGCAAAAAAAACCATACAAATGACATGCACACGAACAAAAGCGTGCTACCATTTATCATAGCACACATAAACTAACAGGGTGTATACAGTATGGGGGATATTCAACTTGATTCAAGGGATGGGATGGGGATAGTGCTTGAATTTAAGTACATGTAAGTGCCAGTTCAGTTCTATATATTAGCACCTATCTATTATAGGCAGAAGTCACAATTCTCATTGGCTCTTCAGCTGCACACCTAAAATACGATAATTTACGCAGGACCGTCACACAGGTTCAGGCTGGTTAGGCCATGCCGGACCACATTTCTTCCAGATTTAAAAAAAACTATTATGCCCCACATATTTTTTTTAGATTTTGCAGATTAAACTTATCTTTGTTTCCATACAAATTCTTAACATGTTTCATTGTAAAATGGTTTTGAATATAGACTAAATTTAAGTGGAGCATATTTGATGATTATGCTTCAAAACAGCATAAAATCAAATATGCCACTATACATGTAGAAATATAATTTGTAAATGTACCAACGTTCACCCATTTAGTATGTCAGCAACTTTTGAAGAGTACATCATGTTTTTTATGAAATATTTTGTACAATAAGGTATTTACAATGCAAATTTAAGAGCATTATACATGTGAGCCAAATCTTTTGCAGAATGGTGTTGTTACACAGTATAAGAAAGGATAAAAGAGTGGTATTGGACACCCATTGCTATGACCATGCCACTGAACGTGGCATGATCTGATAGCATCAACAATTAGCTCAAACTACTTAAGGATGCACCTGATACTGTAAAAGAAATGAGCAAGTTGATAAAAAAAACATCTCTCAAAAGAGATTCACATCTTAGAACAATGAAACATGAATTGGATGATGATGATTCAGAAAAGAATGCTTAAGAAATCAGTTTGATATATCCTACAAGATGGACTGTAAACTATCAAAAAAAATAATCTGATTATATGACGCAAATTGTCAGGCATAAATACATATTATTGGTAAACTAGTATAAAAGTAGACACTGTAGTAGGAACGATTAAATATTGAGATACTAATTATAAAATGTGGGAATCTTACTGTTAAAATGTACAATATTGCATTACTTTATATTAATTATATTATGCTGTACCAAGTAGTTCTAAAATACAATGTACTCTTTCATCAATTTATAATTAACATTGAAATCAAACTGCTTTCATACTGAACATTATCAGAAAATGTTTTTATATTTTTCGATATTTTAGCTCTGATGAGGAATTTATTTATTGAAAAGTACACAGCTAATAAATTTGAGAAAATTCAATTGAAATTTATCTTTGTCGACCAATCTTTTTCGACCAACCTTTCACCAGCAGTTACGACGTAATAACACAACAATAACTAGAGGACCTGCCGCCGTTCAAATATTGAATTCACCTAATTAACTTATTGTCAAAACACACATCTAGTTCCTTATTGAATGCGTATATTACTTAAGATTTGTTGAGTAAGGTTCATAGCATATTGGACACTATGTATCATTTTGAGTTCTTTCTTTATAAAATATGCCTACATTCCAAAATTCAAACCATATAATTACTAAATATATCTAAAAATACAAACATAAACATAAGTACGTAAAAGACACCTAACAGTCTGACTCAAAATGAACTCAAAATGATGCATAATGCGTATATTGATAAAGAATGTCTGTATTTATTTAACCAATTATGGTCATTCTGGAAAATTTTAACATTTGGCCTCCCCACTATTTTAGTCTATGTGATAGGCCAGAGACTCCTGTGATGCTATGAAGCAAGATACCCTTCCACTCTCTCAAGTTCAGCATCTTCCCTTTCCAACATCTATGAAGGTATCGCGCCTGGTAAAGAAGAGTCGTGTTCTGTTTCTGACCCCTCTCCTGCCCCGCTGGACTGGCGTAGATGGTGGTCATTTGAGAAGGTGAACGGCCAAGGTTCCCTGCTTACGTGGACGATATGGGCAGTGCCGGCGCAAGATATTCCTGCGGGCTCTTCCTAGTAACAATAGAGATAATGAATTTGAGAATAGCACCGGTGTATAAATGGAAAAATTGGGGGGGGGGGGGGCTGTTTGACCGCAAAATATAACCAACGCAAAATATAACCAGTTATGATTTGCGTTAACGCAAATTATAACCACAGCCCCGAAAATGGACCTGGTGACGCAAAATATAACCACTGCCGCAAAATATAACCAAGGTGTAGCCAGCAGGTTAGTTTGTGAGGAAAATAACAAAATTGTAGACGACTCATTTTTTTACAGTTTACATGGCACATACTCATACAGCAGAGGGTAGACTCGAGTGCATAATGTCTAAAACTGCTTTAAAATATGTAAGTTTACTGCTGCATTTGTGTGGGTTGTATATGAGTAAAATATTGGCAACAAATCTGTAAAAAGTGAAGCCATTATATATGCAGACTTCTCGGTTGATCTTAGGGTGTGTTGTGGTCAAAGGTGGTGTAAGCATCTGTGGTCTGCAATATAATGAGACACACGAATATCTGTACCTCTAATTGTTCTTAGTATATAAGAAGTGTAACACCTGATTAGGCAACCACGGTATCCAAAGCGACACCATCCTTGCCTTGAGTTTGTTTTCTCTCCATCCATTAATTGTATTTCCACTTACGGTAGTAGTGTTACATTATACGTATCCGTATGTATCAAGACCTCGGGTGCCGTCTGTTTTTATAGTAGATTCTAAAGAAGATACATATCTGGTTAGTTTTTTGTACATGTACATGAGATCTAAGTAATCTTAAGAAAAATGGTTCAACACACAGACTGTGCCCCCATCTTGCTTGTATAACTGCTGGTAACTTTCACAGCGGTACCCTAGTGAATAGACCAGTGGGTCATTATGATGTTTTGAATCCCAATCTTTTCTGTCTCAGCATTCTCCAATGGTCTAGTGTCAAAAGCTTCGAGTCATAAGTTTAGAGGTCCGCTTGGGCCTATTGATGATGTCAAATTAGTGTCGTGTTAACTGTCTGCATCCATGTATATTGTAATAGAAACATGCTCGCCGAAAGATATGTATCCAATTTTGGAGGATGCGGAGAATTGACGGGAATTGGATAATGCATATGTGGATCTTTACGGTGTTGTTCCACATTGTCTATAAAAGTAGTTACGCCCACATATTGTACCATCACTTTAAAACATCTTAACATGCCTTAGATTTAACGCTAGCCTCGTGTAAAAGACATATTTGGTAAGTGAACAACCAAAAATCATCAAGTTTACATTGCTCAAACAATTGTGACACCTATGTGAAACATGGTATTGGGGTATTTTGTGGACATTTAGGCGTTACGTTGGGCCCACCATTGGTTCTATGTCAATAACTAATGATATAATTTGGCATTTTTTGTAATATTCCATGTGCTGTTCTTGATGGCAACATATCCTAATATTTTTTTCCTCTAATGATCATTGTGTGAGTTGACCTGAATGCAAACTGTGGAAGCAACACTCGGTTAAGCCCAACATGTCCCACAATGTACACAAACAAAAGTAAACCTTCTAAGTGCGGGTTTGAGGTGTGAGTTGTATAGCAATGCCACTGCAAAAATACTTCGGTATATTTCATATACATCATATGACTAATTTAACAAAAATGAAATGTCCAGTTACCCCCACCATCTGGTGGACATCTGTTATTCCCACCAACTGGACATTTGGTTACTCCCACTTTTACGCATTCTGAAATTGGTATATCTCTCATATAAGTGGAAATCTGCTAATCTTACTGCACCCAATTGCTATCATACTAGTATGGACAGTTTCGAGCCAACCATAGATGCGCAAGTCAACAACGACTACCGTTAAAGTGACCAATAGCACTGGAGAAGATGATGAGTTCTGTAAAAGTGCTCGATGTGATCAAAATCAATTCGGCAAAAACAAACCACACATCAAGCTACAGCTAAACCGTGTAATAATTGTTGATTTTATAGGTTCACAAGTAAAGTTTCTTACTAAAGCCTAACATCTCGTCCTTATCTCTATTAATCATATGAACCACCCAACACACCAGAGCAAGTTCTCATTCAAGCACACCAAGAAGAGACAAAAATGCTGATACAAGAAAAAGACTGGTTGAAAAACGTTAGATATTGAAAACAATCATCAATTTTGCAGGCGCATATCAAATATTTCGCTCAACACTAGCATCATACATGTATATATCATATATTGACACTATGTGGAAGTCTTGCTTATCTATAATTTTCACTGAGATATGCTCAAATGTTCCAGCTCAGATCACAGCTGTCCCAGAATCAAAAGTCTGTTCTCTCGCATGAACCCTAAATTTCATTGATAGCTGGTGGCTCGTGTGCATATTCTGTGGCCAGAACTTATGGGATAGTCTGGATTAACGTTCGGTGACCTTTCAGATGGACTGATTGAGAAGGCAGGCTCATGGGATCATTCTTTAATAGCACACAATAACACGGGAACATATTGATGAACATTGTCAGCATGGCCACTTTTTAAAGCAGAAAGACACATTGATGAGCAAGTTAGCCCCCGCCCCCACCCGTACCCCCATACAAGCTAGAAAGGAAAAAAGAATTATCCAAAATCAACGACTCAATAATCCATAACGGGCGCTCACATGCTGAAAAGAATCAAAATAACGTCTCCCGACAAATGATAAAAACAAAATTGGGCTAGAACCAAGTGGATATGTGTCACTTCCTTCAGGAAGACAGCATTAATCAATAAACATTAGACAGAACCATCCAGAAGTGCCCCATTACCAAATGAACCAGCCAGACCACTCAATATTTGAGGCCAGAACGCCCACGCCTACACGTACCTCGAAATGACACTAAGCATTAAACATTGGCTGACTCGAGTAAATATATCTGATACCGCCGTAGGCACAGTCACTGAGTCACAGTGTTTGTTTACATCTAGACACACCCGCCAACCTACCGTATAGGTAGGGACACGGTAGGTCGGTGGGTGTGTTTAAATGTAAACAAACATTGGGAGTCAGTGACTGTGGTCGTAGGGTAGTGAAACAATAATACTCTCTACTGTATGTTAAAAATAGTGCACATTTGCTGCGGTTATATTTTGCGGCAGTGGTTATGTTTTGCGTCACCAGGTCCATTTTCGTGGGTGTGGTTACGTTTTGCGTTAACGCAAAACATAAGCTGGTTATGTTTTGCGGCTGGTTATATTTTGCGGTCTAACTGGGGGCGCTGCTGCTATTATGAGCATTACTATAAGTGGAAAACTGGTTCGTGTACAATAAAGGAATTACTTGCATAACTGCATAGAGACCAACTCTCCAATTAGCCAGAATGTGGTCTTATAGGGATGTTCCTCTGTATAGTGTAAGTAAACTACCCACGCCTCACTTCCCACACTGCCTTATATTACTTGTCGGCAATAGATGCGAGCTTTCTTAAGGAGAACACCTCCGTATTGAGACCACTTGCTAAGACAATGCCTCTATAGATTGGTAAACGGATATATACTACTGTAGCTTAGTGTGACATGTTGCCTGTTGGCCAATTTGTTCTGCTAGCTTGTCCTCACTCACGTAGCTGTCGGCGGTAGGTAGCGGCGTCAAGCAGGCACAGCAAGCCTACAAGCCCCAACACCAGGCCCAGGGCCACTGCACCGATGCCGTCCGCAGCCGCCGCCTCGACCGGACGACGGTGCTGTGCACGCTTCTCCGCAGCCTGTAAAAGGGAACACAACAGCAGTACTAAGCTGAGGGGCTGGCATCGATGATCACAATGAAAAGAGGTGGCCTAAAGATATACTTTAATTTTGACTCATCTGGAGGAAGCTACATGTAGAAGCACACACTTGCTAAAGTTTGCAGAGCAATGGAAATTTTCCACTGATGAATACCAATATGTCACAAAAATCAGTACACTAAGAGCTCTTTATTATGAGACTCATTACATCAAGTACAATTAAGACCACTTCTAGAAAGAGACTACGTTTATAATAAGTCATATGTACTGTACCTCGGTATTGTTGAAAGTGCGTGGGATCAAGGGAACCTTCCCGTTGAAGTTCATCATGTGGCGCTTCAGGGCGGTCATGTTGTTGGTGAGGACACTCTGCACGGGGACGCCCTTCTGTCCCGCCTCTCAGTCTACTGGTGAACCACTCTGGTGCAAGGCTCATGTTCGTGAAAGCCAAGTTACTTATATTGGAAATAGGAAGCTCTGATGGTTGATGAGCAGCTGAAACGGTAGTATCCAGTTGAGGCTTTTCTGAAGTTTGGTAGATGCCCGAGGTGATTGCTTTTGTAGGGGCGTTTGTGTTGATGGCGTTGTTTTCTGTAGACATGACTCTGTTGGTAGATCCTCTGTTTGGTGTTGTTGTTACCGGATTAGTGGTTGTTTCATCTATGGTTGTCACTGTATTTGTGTTTGTGTCATCTGTAGTTGTCTTTGATCTGGTGTGGTTTTCATCTGTGGTTGTCACTGAAGTGACTTTTGATTCATCTATAAACGCTACTGAATTGGAGGTAGTCTTATCTGTGGATTCTATTGGATTGATGGTTGTTTCTTCTCTGGTTGGTATTAGATTGGTGGTCTTTTCAATTGTGGTTGTTACTGAATTGGTGATGGTTTCACCTGTGGTTGTCAGTGGATTGGTATTTGTTTCATATGTTATTGACCCTGGATTTGTGGCTGCTTCATCTGCGGTTGTTACTGGATTGGTAGTTGTTCTATCTGTGTTGGTCTCTGTAACGGAGGTTTTTTCATCTGTGGTTGAAATCGGATTGGAGCTTGTGTCCCCTGTGGTTGTTGCTGGATTGGTGGTTGTTTCATCTTTGATTGGCACGGGATTGGCGGTTGTTCTATCAGTGGTGGTCACTGTAATTGTGGTTTTGGTGGTTGTTTCATCTTTGAATGTTACTGATTTGGAGGTTGTATCACTAGCAGTGGTCACTGGATTTAAGGTCCTTTCATCAGTGGATTTGACTCGATTAGAGGTTATATCATCAATGGTTGTTATTTGACTGGAGATTATTTCATCGGTGGTTGTAAATGGACTGGAGGGTATATCACCATTGGTTGACATTTGAATGGTGGCTGTTTCACCTTCGGTGGACACTGGATTGAAACTGTTTCATCTCTGGTTGTTACTGGATTGGTGGTTGTTTCATCTCTGGTTGTTACTGGTTGTTTCATCAAATTGTCATTTTTTGTTGTTCCATCTGTGGCTTGGATTGATTGTTTGATTGTTTTTTCTGTAACCGAAATTGATTGGTTCTTTCATCTGTGTTTGTTACTGGATTTGTGGTTTCTTCATCTGTATTTGTCATTGGACGTTTTGGTGGCTGTTACTGGATTTGGTTGTTTCATCTATTGTTACTGATCATCTTTCGATTTGTGGTTGTTACTGGATTGGACGGATTGGTTTCATCTGTGGTTTTAGTTGATTGGTCTTTGTGATTCATTGGGACCCAGGTTGTGGTCGCCATCTTGTTACTGAATTGGTAGTTTTCATCTGTTGTGGTTCTCTGAATGGATTTTTTCATCTGTGGTTGAAATCGGATTGGAGCTTGTGTCCCCTGTGGTTGTTACTGGATTGGTGGTTGTTTCATCTTTGATTGGCACTGGATTGGACGTTATTCTATCAGTGGTGGTCACTGTAATGGACGTTTTTGTGGTTGTTCCATCTTTGAATGTTATTGAATGGGAGGTTTTATCACTAGCAGTGGTCACTGGATTTAAGGTCCTTTCATCAGTGGATTTGACTCGATTAGAGGTTATATCATCAATGGTTGTTATTTGACTGGAGATTATTTCATCGGTGGTTGTAAATGGACTGGAGGGTATATCACCATTGGTTGACATTTGAATGGTGGCTGTTTCACCTTCGGTGGACACTGGATTGAAGGTTGTTTCATCTCTGGTTGTTACTGGATTGGAGGTTGTCTCATCTGTGGTTGTTCCCAGTTTCATTGTTGTTCCATCTGTGATTGGTACTGGATTGCTGGTTGCTTCAACTGTGGTTTTGTCTAGATTGGAGGTTGGTTCATGTATGATTGTTAGTGGAATGGTGGCTGTTTCATATGTAGTTGTTACTGGATTGGAGGTTGTTTTACTTCTATTTGTAATGGAATTGGTGGTTCTTTCAGTTGTGGTTGTTACTTTATTGGGGGTTATTTCATCTCCGGTTTTACTGAACTGGAGATTGTTTCATCTGCGGTTGTAAGTGGATTGAGTTTGTATTACCTGTGGTTGACATTTGAATGGTGGCTGCTTCACCTTTGGTTGACACTCGATTGGAGGTTGCCTCATGTGTGGTTGTTACTGGATTGGTGGTTGTTTCTTCTTTGAATGTGACTGATTGGTTGGTGCTTCATCTGTGGTTAGTACTAGGTTGCTGGTTGTTTTAATTTTAGTTGTTACTGGATTGCTGGTTGTTTTATCTGTAACTGAAAAGGAATTGGTTGTTATTTTATCAGTACTGCTTTGATCTGTCGATGTCAGTCGATGTCAGTGGATTCGGGGTTGTTTCACTTTTTTGGTTGTTACTGGTATTGGAGGTAGTTTTATCACCGGTTCTAGATGAAATGGTATTTGTTTTATATGTGGTTGACGATGGATTGGTTGTTGTTTCATCACCAGTTGTAACTGTATTGATAGTAGTTTTATCTGTGTTTGTCACTGGATTGGTGTTTTGAATCCATGGGGCTTAAATAAAATGACCTGTCATAAAGAAAAAAGCAACAAATTTTAATTTTTTAGTTTTTACCAAATATTGATTTGTATATATATACAAATTTTATTGGTAAAAATGTCTGTCTGTCACCTTACAATATGTCATGTAGTATCCATTTGCAATGGTTTGCACCTGTAAAACGTCTGTCTTTAAATTATTTTTCTCTTTCACGTTTGACATATATGTACATGGAAATTAGTTAGGCTCATATATGATGGTAAAATATGGTTGACTTACCACTCTCCACCGTTGTTTCTCCTTCTCCTGTTGTGCCGTCATCTGCACCTGCATAAAGTATTCTTATTTTCTATTATACTACAAAAAGGCTATTTCTGCAGTATTTTCTTTTCTATTATACTACCAAAAGGCTTTTATATTGCTGCAAGAACACATTGTTCCCCTGATAGTTTGCTAAGGCCCCCATTTCACATGGCCGATCCTAGCTCCAGATCTTTCCAAAAGACACCTGATTTGTCATTTCGGGTTGGATTGTGCGTGATCTGGCCTCAAATGTGGAGTGATTTGGGGTGGTTCGGCAGGGATTGGGCCGTTTTTATGGGTTCTGGACCGAGTTTTTCTTATTTCGGCTTGTGTGCTCCAAACCACACCATCGCCATGCTTTTCGGGGCTGTCTGGGGGGCTTTCTGTACTATTTTTGCAACATCCTTAGGTCCTTGTTCTGAAGCAATAAATTTTCAACAGCACGGTGCTCCAATATTAGTGTTGTCTACTTGAGAAAATAACCCCTTTCTGTTAGTTTTTGGCCCAAAGTGCAATCACTTCTCTGGAGAAGTGGTTTTGACTTTTTTCGGCCTGTGTGCTCCCCGTTTTGGATTATTGAGTTGTTGATCTGTATCAACGTTTTGGTTTTCTGCTTCGTCTGGAGAACTAACTTGATCGTTAGGTCCCTCTGCTAACAGTGGATTGCTGACAATTTTCATAAAGATTTTCCTGTTTTATGGTGTGTTAGTCTGAATGGGCCCATTTGCTTGCCTTTTGATCCAGTCCATATGAAAGGTCACAGACCGTAAATTGCAGACGATCCCGTAAGCTTTAGGTACAAAATATGCAATGGGGCAATATAAAAGGCTGCAAATGTTGGGTTTTCATTGTAGTTTGTGTTTCTGAAGGGTTAAACTCAAACACGTATTCACAATGATTGGGCAGCGAATAATGGTAACAACGACAGCCGTTGCATTTAATCTTGCTCACCAACAACGAGGAAAAAAAGAGAGAAAATGATACAAGAGACTGTGGAAGATGAAGATGATGAAGCTTCAGAATGCGGCCTTGAAGATGTCCAAGTTGATGCTGGCCAGCAGAGACTACCATATACTCAGAAAAGATTTGTGATACGGCCTTGGGTCAGTCATGATCGTCGTCTGCTGTATGGTCATTAATGACCCAACTGAGAGAATAGGTGACCCAGATTTTTACTTTAATTACATGAGGATGACTCCTGCCCTTTTGAAGAGATTTTGCATAGAACAGAGCCATGAATAACAAAGAAAACACTGGATGGTGTAAAAGTATTACTACCGGGCTGAAGCTGGCTGTCACACTCCGTCATCTGGCAGTAGGTCATAAATACCCAAAATTGGTATATGATTTTCAGGGCCAGTCGTCACACCATCACGGCATTCCTACAACAAATTTGCAAAGCAATCCATGAAGAAATCCATATTCTGACGAAGAGATGCACTTACTACAGAATGAAAATGCGTAGCGAGAGATGGTTGCAGAATTCTTCGCCACGCTTCGTCTGTGTCGGCCGGTCCTTCAACTACAACGCCTCTGACGGCGCGTACGGCTCGGTGACTTTGGCATGCTTGGTCTTCAGACTGTTACGTAATAAATATTGATACATAACAGCCGATCCACCCCAAAATGACAATTCAAGCGTCTTTTGGAGGATCTGGAGCCAAGATCGGCAATGTGAAATGGGGTTAACTATATGCTGTTCTTATACATGTATAACTAGGCATTAGGCTAAACATTTTAGTAAACATCTTTATTCCCCTGTAAGTAAACGTTCTTTGGAACTAGATGCTGTGTCGTCTGAGCACTATTGATCTAATTAACTAGGCTCTTATTTGACGGTGAAATATGCTACACTTTACCACTCCCCACTGTTCTTCCTCCTGACATGCCGCCACTTGCACCTGCATAAAATAGTTTTATCGTCTGTTATATTACTAAAGGGTTATTGCTGCAAGAACACCTACATTCTATTGTTAAATATATGCTTTTTATATCTTCTACTAGGCATAAACTAAACATTTTAGTAAAACGATCTTTATTGCCCATATGTCAATGTTGTGTTAGCAACGCTGTACTCTCTGACCACTGTTGATGTAGTTAGTTGCGCTCTTATTTGATGGTGAAATTATGTAAAGTCGCAAAAACACTATAATAGTGAATTCCGACTATAAATAACCACACATTTACATTTGAAACCACTGTTGATTCACTTAATTTCCATGCCCCCTGCATAAAGCATCTTTATTGTCTATTATACTTTTACTTTAAACTATATTAACTTTGCTAAATGTATTCTCTTCTTATATCTTGTAATACGCTTAGGCATAGGCTTAGTAGTTGTAGGTGTAGAGGGCACCCCATTTTTAACCCCCTTAAATGTCATTTTTCATGGAGTATTTAGCCAGCCTTCCTGTATCCGAAACCCATTAAATCCTGGGATTCGCCCCTCCACTTAAAAACCTAATCCTAAAGTTATCATTGTGTATGATGAAGACAATCAGTGCTTTAAAAATGGATTGTTTATTCTATGTTTGAAAATATGATACTACAGCATATTGGCCAGTTATACATGATCAGGATTTAACATCTCTGTGCAACTCTGCACGGACGTTGTCGATGAGCATTACATTTTTTCATTTAAACAATGTCAAATTGACATTCAATATAAACATAGTGCTGCAAAATACATTCTTTCACAAAAGGTCACAGCAGTGGCCTGCAGCTTATACCTTTAATAGGCATAGGCATAGTGATCCATTTTGTTTTGTTTGTTTTGTTGTTGACAACTAAATTAAACTGTGTTTTTGAAAATATGATATTAAAGCACGTTGACATTCCTATATACATGAATGGATTTAACAGCTGTCTATAATGACGCTCTGCATAGAAGATGAGCATTACATTTTAAGCTGTGAAACAATGTAGGATTTGAGCAATATAGATTGGAAGGTCTATCGTAGAATTTTTGACAGTGATGTGTGATTGATGTGAACGCAGTGAGTGTCAATCAGTTTATTGTGCAAAATTTTCAGATAACCTGAAATCGAGTGCTCAAAACCATTCTTTGAAAAATGGTGAAAACACAAAATGAGTGTATGATTCGTTTTTATTTAAAATGCTCATATCTGTTACGGTTTCATTGCCATAACATTCAACATTCAAGAACAGTTTGAGCGCACATAGACGTGTATCCCCGCAGTTTTGAACATGGACCCAGAAGCAATCTGTTGACCCGCACAGCATTAACACGCCTTCATGGCCTTATTATTTATAAAGAATAATGTATTTTGGTCTCAAATTTCATCATTCATGGTTTTTTCGCATTAGCTGTCAGTCAAACGTAAGTTAGCACGGAGAAACCAATCAGCGCGGGTTAACATCGGTGTTTTTGTAAATGTATATATCAAAGTTAACATTCAACATATCCAGGGGACTGCAAAATCGAATCATTTACACAACGGTCACAGCAGTCACAAGCAAAATTACCTTTTATTAACTGATGAGAATACAGCCTTACTTTTTTCATGGTTTGGTGGTGCAGCGCACAATGTGCTAATTAGCATTCCCTCGGCTAACATGTGTACCTATTTCACGGGTAGGTATTTTGGAGCAGTGTCAACCTGTTACGGGCCAATTTGCTCACCATTTTCAACCACACTCGGTTCAAAATCTGATTGTTGAAGAATTGCTCGGCTCCAATCCCGCAGGGAGCAGGCCACTGCCCACCACCAGCAGCAGCAGAAGCCGACTCCGTGACGCCCTCATTGCCGACACCAACAGGGCACCTGCTGTTGCTGTTGCTACTGTTGTTGTTGCTGCTGTTTCACGCCAGGCTATTATACATGTATATGCTGGAAAAAAACGTTTACTTGACGTGTGGATATGTTTCTAATTGACGTGGTGATATTGTGAACATATTGGTATCTGTTAGACTACCCGAGTTCCTGGAAGGCCAGGCAATCATACTCAGAACCTGAGGTGTACCTAAATAGGGTACGACCCCAATGGATGGACCCCAGGCTGCAAATATTTAGCACCTGATATGCCGGTGGGTGACCAAGCTACAAGGGTGGTCGTCAGAACCCGGGTGGCACGCGAGGACTCCAGCGGGGAGACCTTCGCACCGGTTCTGACACACAGTCTCTGCGTACTGTTTCGCAGCACAGAACAATGGTGTGCTAGGATTGCCATCGGCTAGCCCCAATAATAACAAAGAGGGCCTACTCCCAATTTGAATAGATTTCTCACCATACATTGCTGTTCGACCAGCGTCTATCATATAACTGAGAGCTAATGCCCTTTCTTTCAATTCTGAGAAATAGAAATAAAAACTTTAAGATGGTTATAACATATTGGGGATCTTGGTCTATCCCGGTGCAATTACTCTAGTCTATTTTATACTCTGCAATAATCCTGGTGATTACGCACTGGTAGCACAACACTTCTTTTGTAAGTGATTTAGACCGTTGTAGCACTACGATGTCTCTGTGTCACTTATATTAGAACATTGGTGAATTATCTCACTTACCTGAAGATCATTTAGATAGATAGTCTTGTATATATTGCACACTACTTTTGCTTGGTTCTCTATGCGTAATCTGTAAGCCTATCCACAGCACAATACCGGACTACTGATGAAGTGACTTGCAATAATGAGACCACAGATTAGACCTACACGCAAAAGATACGACCGATCTTCTAAATGTTGCTTGAAAGGATATACAGTATAACCTCCGAATTATGGTGTATGAAGCAACCTTGTTCAATAAGGACGTTTTTCGCGATTCTTGACCTTCATAAATAGTCTGCATTTACAATGTATACTTAAACATTCATACGTGGACCACTTCCCTATTGAGACTAGCGCCCATGTGGTCATGATATAAAGGTTCTTTTCTGCCTACGTGTTTATCATGTATTTGTCACTGAGCAAGCAAACAGTGTTTCTGTGCACCGTGTGAGGTTTTGTATGGGCAATAAACATGTATGTATATCACGCACAAACGTTTACCAAGACACACTTTCAGTCACGAACAACGCTTCTCATTAAGTGCAGTCGGTTTTACGTTACTGTGACATTAGACGATTTGCTAATTTCTCATAAACGGTGTTACACTGAAATGGTCCTATTTGGAACACAACTACTACTTTACCTATTATTTATGCCGAAGTTTAGTATTTTACATAAGTATTACTGTGCAGTTTTGTTCGTACATTTATGGAAATTTATGCATTTAGTTGAAACCGCCAAATAGTCCTCAACGACCCCTTCCAGAAGCATAACTTTGTCACGTCCCCAATAGAATATTTCTGCAGTTTAAAAAGTGAGTGATTTTGAGTGATACGTGCTTATTTTAATGTGATGGTATGGTTCAAACCACCGCAAAGATTCTCAATTATAACAATATCACGGATCTGGTATGGAATGATTAGAAGGGACTTGGTCATCGTCGGTTTTCACGGCTTGATCACTCACACTGCCTTAAAGTATATAGTCGTGAGATATGACGATGGGACATGGTATGAATGTTGATAAT
>CM032663.1:29675960-29744439 GCA_019095985.1 Streblospio benedicti | reverse complement strand
GTATTAAGCATTAAGTATTCTTATTTTCTATTATACTACAAAAAGGCTATTGCTGCAGTATTTTCTTTTCTATTATACTACCAAAAGGTTATTGCTGCAAGAACACATTGTTCCCCGATGGTTTGCTAACTATATGCTGTTCTTATACATGTATCTTCTACTAGGCATAGGCTGAACATTTTAGTAAACATATTTATTCCCTGTTACCCCCCCATTCTATTGATGCTGCTGGCATGGGACACCGCGCTTGTTTTTGCCATACCGCACTTGTTTTTCGCCATACCGCGCTTTTTGAAAGTGGGTTTTCCAACCTGGCGGGGGTCATACCGTGCTGATGTCGCCCACGGTGTATTTGAAGTCGCCGACGGACCCCGCCCACGGTTCTTTGAAGCCGCCGCCGAACAGTGCATTTAGGCCGCCAGCGATGCGTTGAACCCCGCTTTGAACCCCGCCGACGGTGTTAGGCCGCCGGCCATGTCTAGAGGTGGGCCGCCGGCGATGTCAGTGAGACCCCTGCCTACAGTGTTTAAGGCCGCCCGTTTAGAGGTGTTTCGGCAATGTCCATGTGTGTCATGGAGCCGTCGGCGGCGGCGATGTATAGCGGTGTCAGTGAGACCCCGCCTACGGTGCATTTAGGCCGTCGGCGATGTATAGCGGTGTCGGTGAGATCAAAGGAAATCAATAGAACCCCAACCTCGCAGACGGTGTGGGCCTCGACGGTATCCTGCGACTTCTTAGGAGAAGTCGCAGGATACCGTTGCTTTTTGGCGCCGACAATGTACTGCGATGTCCTCTTTGTACCGGAGGCCCCAGGGCGGCATTAGTGGAATGACTTCTTCGTGCCGGTCTTGCTCGTTGGCGGTGTTAAACAAAAATTCTGGAATATATTCCATATAACCCACCAAAATCCCCAAAATGCTATTTTTAGTAACAATATATTTACAAAAACACGTTCCGCCGACGTACTATGCCGTAGGCGGCCTGAATAGAATGGGGGGGGGGTTAAGTAAACGTTCTTCTGGCGATGCTGTGCACTCTGAGCACTTTTGATCTAATTAACTAGGCTCTTATTTGACGGTGAAATGTGGTACACTTACCACTCCCCACTGTTGTTCCTCCTTACTCCTGACATGCCGGCATTTGCACCTGCATAAAATAGTTTTATTATCTGTTATATTACTAAAGGGTTATTGCTGCAAGAACATTCCATTATATTGCTAAATATATGCTTTTATATATTTCTACTAGGCATAAACTAAACATTTTAGTAAACATCTGTATTGCCCATAAGTCAACGTTGTTTTAGCAAAGCTGTGCTCTCTGACCACTTTTGATGTAGTTAGTTGCGCTCTTATTTGATGGTGAAAATATATAGAGCACGATAATAGTGAATTCCGACTATAAATAACCACACACATTTACATTTGAATACGGTTCACTTACCACTCTCCATGCCCCTGCATGAAGTATATTTATTGTCTATTATACTTTTACTTAAACTATATTACTTTGCTACATGTATTCTCTTCTTATATCTTGTAATATGCATAGGCATGGGCGGATCCAGGTAGGTGTAGAGGGCACCACATTTTTAACCCCCCAAAATGTCATTTTCATGGAGTGTTTGGCATCTTAGCCAGCCTTACTGTATCCGAAACCCATTAAATCCTGGGGATACGCCCCTCCACTTAAAACCTGGATCTGACAGTGCTATCATTGTGTATGTGATGAAGACAATCAGTGCTTTAAAAATGGATTGTTTATTCTATGTTTGAAAATATGATACTACAGCATACTGGCCTTCCTATACACATGATCAGGATTCAACATCTCTGTGCAACTCTGCATGGGCGCTGTCGATGAGCATTACATTTTTCAAGCTGTGAAACAATGTCAAATTGACATTCAACATAAACATAATGAAACAAAATCCTGACACGATTACATAACAAAGGTCACAGCAGTCACGTGTTTAATTGTGTAGCTTCAGCTGCTGAAGCAAAGCATTTTGTTTTGTTTTGTTTTGTTTTTTGTTACTGACTATTAAACTGTGTTTTCCACAGGGCCATTATTAAGGTCCATTTTCGACATTCTTATTAGTATTGAATGCACAATTCCAGATCAATATTATATCAGCTGTAAAAGTCTATTTGATACTGTTTGCTATTCGCTGTTACAGGATCAATATGATAGCATGACGTAGTCAATATTAGACAGTGGCATATTATGTGTGGCTGATTACATACCCAGTTTATTGCAATGGACCATTTTCAAGATAAAAAGAAAGCCGTACTAATGTTTGAAAATGGTGAAAAACACACACACACACGTTTAGTAGTGGGGCTTGTTTAACATGCTGATATCTGTTAGGGAGATGGCTATAAACACTTTCTAAGAACAGTACACCACATACCGGTGTATCCTTGCTAGAACATGACCTAGAAGCAATACTTGTTGACATGACACACTATAATTTCAGTATCATCGATGATTATTTATAAAGAATAAATGTATTTGGTCTCAATTTCATCATTCATATTCTGGGGCGCCATTAGCTGTCACTCAAACGTAAGTGGCCTTCTTATAAACACGAACAAGATTTAACATCTCTGTAAATGTAAATGTGCATATAGGAGTTAACAGTCTACTATCCATGGGGTACTGCTAGGTCGAATCATTTACTCAATGTCGTTGGCGTCTTTGGCACTCAATTATTTACCTTTTCAACTCCCCGTGGAGGTCACAGCACTGACTGCATATAGCATTTGTTGCTGTAGCGCACACGTGCTAATTAGCATTCCCTCGGCTAACATGTACCTATTTCACGTGTAGGTACTATGGAGCAGTGTGCAACCTGTTAGGGGCAAATTTGCTCACCACCTTCAACCACACTCGGTTCAGACTCTTTTTGTAGAACGTCTTGTAGATCGGCAGGGAGCAGGCCACTGCCCAGCACCAGCACCAGCAGAAGCCGACTCTGTGACCCTCTCATTGCCGACACCACCAAGGCATCTGATGTTGCTGCTGCTACTGTTGTTGCTGCTTCTGTTTCAAGCCAGGTTTCTTATATGTGCTGGAAAAAACGTTTACTTGACGTGCGGGTGTTTGAAATTGACGTGTAAATATTGAAAACAAATTTATATCTGTAAGACGACCCGAGTTCCTGAAGGCCAGGCAATCATACACAGGACCCGAGGTGTGCCTCACTGGGCCACGACCCCAATGGATAGATCCCAGGCTGCAGCTCTTTAGCACCTGATATGCCGGTGGGTGACCAAGCTACAAGGGTGGTGGTCAGAACCCGGGTGTCACACGAGGACTCCAGTGGGGAGACAATCGCACCGGTTCTGACACACAATCTCTGCGTACTGTTTCACAGTACAGAACAATGTCGTGGGAGGATTGCTATCGGCCAACCTCAAGAATGACAAATAGGGCCTACCCCCACTTTGAATAGATTTCTCACCCTACATTGTTGTTCGACCAGCGTCTATCACGTAACTGAGGGCTAATGCTCTTTCTTTCAATTCTGAGAAATAGAAATAAAAACTTTAAGATGGTTATAACATATTGGGGAACTTGGTCTCTCCCAGTGCAATTACTGTAGTCTTCTTTATACTCTGCAATAATCCTGGTGATTACGCACCGGAAGCACAACACTTCTTTTGTAAGTGATTTAGACCGTTGTAGCCCCACGATGTCTCTGTGTCACTTATATTAGAACATTGGTGAATTATCTCACTTACCTGAAGATCATTTAGATAGATAGTCTTGCGTATATTGCACACTACTTTTGCTTGGTTGTCTATGAGTAATCTGTAAGCTTATCCACAGCACAATACCGGACTACTGATGAAGTGACTTGTAATAATGAGACCACAGATTAGACCTACACGCATAAGATACGACTGATCTTCTGAATGTTGCTTGAAAGGATCTACGGTATAACCTCCGAATTATGGTGTATGCAGCAACCTTGTTCAATAAGTACGTTTTTCGCGATCCTTGACCTTCATAAATAGTCTGCATTTACAATGTATACTTAAATATTCATACGCGGACCACTTCCCTATTGAGACTAGCGCCCATGTGGTCATGATATAAAGGTTCTTTTCTGCCTACGTGTTTATCATGTATTTGTCACTGAGCAAGCAAACAGTGTTTCTGTGCACCGTGTGAGGTTTTGTATGGGCAATAAACATGTATGTATATCACGCACAAACGTTTACCAAGACACACTTTCAGTCACGAACAACGCTTCTCATTAAGTGCAGTTGGTTTTACGTTACTGTGGCATTAAACGATGTGATAATTTCTCATAAACGGTGTTATACTGAAATGGTCCTATTTGGAACACAACTACTACTTTACCTATTATTTATGCCGAAGTTTAGTATTTTACATAAGTAGCACTGTAATCGTTAAACTTGTGTAGTTATGTTCATGCAGTTCTTGAAATTCGTGTATTTACATGTATGTAGTTGACCCCCAAATAGTCCTGAACGACCCCTTCAAGAAGCATAACTTTGTCAAGCCCCCTATAAGATAGTTCTGCAGCTTAAAAAGTGAGTGATTTTGCGTCATACGTGTCTGATGATTCCAATCACGGTTATGGTGCGATATAGATGCCATATAATAGCGAATCTCCATTCTAACAATAACAAGAATATGGTAAGGCATGATTAGAAGGCAAATGGTATGAATGGTGATACTATTTTGTTTTTGTAAGAGATTCAGTAAGTTTACTTTCAATGTCATATCAATTTTCAAATATATGCAATCTGTTTCATCGTGTGTTGTACATTGTAGATAATGTATTTTTATATCATTTCTTATTCTTGTTATTAAGAGAATATTTCTATCGGACTTTTGAAATACAGTAGAGCGGTGTCATGTCCAATCTATAGGGACAACAGTAAAGCGCTTGAAAAACCAACGTTCCCGATAACCAGCTGTTATATGTTCTTAATGTGGTTGACGGGAAATTGACCTAATTGTGACATAACAGAAATTTCTAGACAAGCAATATGTCCAGAGCACGAGCCTCTACCGTATTAAAATATAACTAAATGTAAAAGTTGCATGAGTCTACCATATTTTTGTGAAAAAATATAACAAAATATAAAAGATTGCTTTTAAAATGACTCTGAGTTGTTAGCAACTGAATAAATACATAGATTAAATGTTTTGTATTTCTTACCTTACCATATCAATATCCAAGCTCTGGTCAACACTGCTCACATGAGTCTTTTGGACTGATTATATGACAAATGTGTGGATGTCATGGATAGGATATGAGACGATCACACTGAATGTACATGTACATGCGTGTAAAGTGAGACCGTCAGACAGTGCAACACCTCAATAACAATAGCCATATGTAAGTCATTTAACCATGATGAGCTATACGATGAGTTATTAACTATCAAGTTGTTTGACAAAATGATATCACAAACCACATCTGTATGAATAGAACATTTCTAATATTTATCAAAAAAACAAAAATACGCATACAGTCAATCTATTGCAATCAAGATGTTCATGTAGTTTGCATTAGATATACATTTTGAATATTGACATGTATATGTGTCACCCTAGCTTAACGTAGATCAACATCGATCCATGCAAATATTTAGGTGTATGTTCATGGTGCTCATATCGTTTCATCTGTAGAATACAGACCATTCATCACAGTCTTCTTTCATCTGCTGGTCGATGTCAAGCGTTTGATGATTCCATACAACAGCGTCTTTGTGAAGCCCAGAAAAATAACCTCCACATTGGGGACAGCTGGTGGAGCAGCAAAGCTTTCTGTGTGATTCAACTCATCAAGCATTATTTTAACACTGTTGACAAGCAGAAATGTGACCTAACACCATACAAATGTACTTATAAATCACAATAATTAAACTTGGGGAATTTTGCTAAGCTATATTCAGTGCTTTACTTTGCCGTGGTTTGGATTATCCAATGACCCACCATAGTTTGAGTCTGAAACTAACTGGGGTAGACTTAAAGGTGCGGCAAGGAAATTTGGTAGTAATCTTAGCCAATTTTCGGGATGCCTCATATTTTCCAACTAACTTAGCCTAAAAACATTTAATTTTTCATAACTACCCCTTGGCCATCATAAATCATGGTAGTTTCCTAGATTCTCTGTCCCGCAAACGGTGTCAATAGCAATGTAGGGAGCGGATCTTTTAACTGTGGGATCAGGACTTTGATAAATTGTCTTATTTTTTATGTGGAAGTATTGGATGTGGTTTTAACTAGATGTTTCACTGTGTTTGCAGTTCATATTTATTACCAGCTGGTTATATTTTCATTGTAACACTATGCTATTTAGGTGAAACGTTTATTGTCATTTGTGTTAGTAGTACAGCAAAATGCAACGATAACATTATGATATATTGATTCTAAAACAATCTTACATTTGATGTAAATAGCAATTAAGAGCAAAAGATACGCTATAGAATATCACACTATATTAGATCAATATGATGCTTTGGTGCTTTCAGGTTCCTGTGTCAATAAGTGATTTCGTACATTGCGCGTGACGTCACGAGGTCAGAGCTAGGTTCAAGGGGCATAAAGTTGTTTATTGGGCATGATTTTTCTATATAGTATATAGTAAAACTCGGCGACAAAAATGCGTAAATAACTTTGTTAATCATAACCTTTTATTTATAATTTTAAGTCACCACTTGTAGGAAAGGTGTAAGAATGCACAGCTAAAAGTAGAGATTAATTTGGCAATTAACAGCACCTGAAAAGCTTCTCTAAATCTCTTGTAAAAATTGTAAACAAAAGGTCTGTGACGGAGATTTTTCACCGGATTTAGAGTGGGTTCAATAACAGCTATGCATGCAGAATTAATCTTTTAACTTCAGATATGGTTTCCTACACCTGTTTTACAATAGGTGACTTAATATTATTCGATCCCCATGAGAATTAACTAAGATATTAATAACGTATTGTTGGCATTTCTGTCAGAATTTCCCGGTGAATGGAAATAAAACGCAAGTGTAAACATTTTCACACATCTCCGACTTTCAACTACTATTAGACAAATTGATGATTGTTGGATTTCTTATTTCTTGGTGTCAAATCAATAGCATATTATTCTTTTATTATTTACAATTGGTTTGAAAGGGGATAATTTTGATGCAACTGCATATTTGTTGATTTTCTGGGCTTACCTAGTATTTTCATTAATGTTACTATGTGAAAACAACCGTCCATAACGCAAACTTATCACCCTTTTTATCTGATCTGGTGACGTCACTTCTATTTACAAAATGGCTTATTGGAATTAGATTTTCCCAAAAGGTATGAAATATGTGTTAATGTAACTTTTACACCATAGTTCTAAAACTCGGTTCTGGCTTTTCTGAATGCTTCATAATGATCGGACAGATATTAAATAAACTTCCAATTCCATGAAAGAAAAATAGAAAATACTTGTAAGATTTTATCAAACTTTCAAAGATGTCAGAAGAGGATTGTTGATGTACATACTGACATTTCGTTCAAATACAATTAATACTTCAATCCCGAAATTTTAAGTAGTATCAAGTTCTGCAAACATCAATAACACAATATCATTCTCGTCAAAATATCATGATCAAATACCTCATGTGGTAACCAACCAAAGACCGTAATGACACTACATGTATGTAGAAAGCAGTCATTTACTTGCATATAAGCAGCTAATAATTCACATTTGAAGGAGTTGTAACCAACACTGATGATAAAAACTCGTACATGTATATGAAAAAAAATATCACAATAGTCTGTGTTATGTCATAATACATGACACATCACATAATCCATCTAACACAAAACATCAATATAGCTGTATTTAAAAATTCATTGACCATCACAAGTAATCTTTGGGTATTTCGTCCCAACAACATCTCATGCTTCCGGCACTTCGCCGGGGTTGCTGCCCAAATCGGTGCTGTTGGTGTTATTGGACGAGGGCCGGCTGTTCGTAGATTGGTCATCAGGCGTTTTGCTGGGTGGGGCTCCAGCCTATGGAGAAAGATAAGTGTGCAACATTTTAGAGTTATATTATCATGTAGATTTATTGTGAATAAAAACTCACTAGCTCTGTACAATGTTTTTCAACGTACAATTTTACTGCTCATTATTTTCATAATGCATCTCAAGCTGTACATGACAAAAAATATATAGAAGAAAAATTAGGAAGCAAGAGCACGTAAAAATGGAAGAACGCTAAGGAAAATTGGGACAATCTTGTAAATAAAAAACAGGAAATTTTATAATTCCCTAATCAAATAAGTTGACTACATTATTGACTCCCTTTTAATTTGAGTTAAACATGTTCTACTGTATATACAATATGTCAAAATGCCATTTACTATCAAATATTGCTAAATACTCCACCATGTATGACAGCTGGAGAGACCGCACAATGAGAAAAAATTACATCTTGGATTATTGCAAAAAAATTTTTTTCAAGATTATCCCCCACCCCTTTCTGTGCATTCATAATGATCGTTCCCTAAGAATAGACCAGCCTGCCTTGGCAGCTGCAGCAGGTGGTTGTGTCTTGCCTGGCAAGGCCTTGGCCGGGGCTGGCATGGCAGCTTTGGGGGGAGGATGATGGACCGCGGGCGACTTGGAACCTGCAGGCATGGTGAAAAAAACATGCTGGGATCAATAAGGTCTTTTCTGTACATTTCACATGTAGGAAAGGGAAAGCAAGTTTATCTTGATGTGAAGGATACCAGTTGGTACTGGCTGTATAGAAAAATATCATTTGAGTAATTATCGAATAATGTTTATTATATTCTAATGCAGTAGGGCGCGATTGGTATGAAATATGATAAGTCGAGTTTATAATTAACTCGCCATTTCACTCTATACATATATCATGTTACTTTACACTAAACACCACTCAAACTCAAATTCCAAACATTAAGTCGACTACTTGATTGACATACTTTTTACTTCGAGTTAAACATGTTCGACTGTATATCCTATGCCAGAGTAATAATCGGCTTCAAAACGTATTCATTAAAATGTCATTTGTTTTTAGATATTGCTCAATATTCTACCAAAAGGCGGAAACAATAAACAATTCTAATGGAAACAGTAAATGATCACATAACCAACCTGGGTAGATCTTAGCTTCTGGTATGGGCTGTCGTTTGGGCTGTGGTGTTGTTCCGCGGAGCTTTCTCTTTCCTGGGGTGGCTGACTGGATCTTTCTCTGGCCATTGTCCTCACCTTCAGCATTCTCACCGTCTTCACCTTCCCCCTTAGAATGATCGACTATTCCCATTTTCTCTCCTGAATGAGGTGCAGATAAAAGATTTTGAGTTCAGGAGAAAGAAATTATACATTTTTATTCAAAATTTGGAATTTTGCCTCCGAGCTTTCAGTCACATATGTAGATTAATATTTTTTTTTCTTTTTCTCTTCACACAAATGTTGTTGAGAGCATGAATCCCAAACACTTCTCTTCGCATCACCTACAGTACATTTGCGGATACAAGGTATGACCTTCAGACTGAGGCTTAGCCTCTAAACCACTAAAAATCAAAACACACCTCTAAACTTCAAATCACTTCTAAACGTGACTAAGTTGCAGGTTTATAGACAGGCCACGTCATAAATGAGACCGATAAAATATATTTTGAAATTCCAGCAGACATACCGAGCCAGCGGAACTTAGAGACGATCTCCTCCTGAATGAGAGAGAAGCACATGGAGATGATGGCCATCCCCAACAACAGGAACAGAGACGAACCCAAGATTACCTGCAACCAAAGTCATAGACAAATCATTGCAAATCAACACTGTGTTTAGATTCATACAATATCTAGAAGTGTTCTTTACCACATGACTGTGTCTTGAGTACATGTGATTAAGGTGCATCATATTTATGGTATATCTTATATAGCTATGCATATGTTTGAATATGATGAATACCAATTCTTTTTTCAGTCAGCCAGCCAGCAAGCAAGCCAGCAAGCCAGTCAGTCAATTAATCAATCGATCAATAGATCAATAAATGTATGGCCTTGCACTCACCCAGTTGTCAGAGTCCTTGTCGAAGCTGGCCGAGCCGGGCACGATGTCACCAAAGCCGATGGTGGACACGGTGATGAAGGTGAAGTAGCAGGCTTCCATGAACTCGTACCCCTCGATCAATTGGAACAGCAGCGCAGCAACGATCACGTACCTGGAGAAACAAAGGGGCTATGATTTATCATGGACCACGATGTTAGTGACAATAGCTAGAAAGGGGGAGGGAGGCCTGCAAGGTTCAACCTGTATATTTTTTTAATTGTAGTTGTTTTTCTTTTTTTGTGTGGGGTAGGGGTGGGGGTTGCCCTTATACGGGGTGGCCCGAAAAATTAAATGTACTTTAGAGGAGGGGGATAACATTTTCAAAGTCTTACAAATACATAAATATTTGCATTTTTTTCGTGACAAGCATGTATAGATTATTTTGCTTTAGAATTTACTTTAATGCTGTGTGATATCACAATAGTAATAATTTTGAATTTTTATTTAAACATTTTCAAACCATGTAGGTTCCTTGTCAAAAAAGGAATTAAAGTAAATTCTAAAGCAAAATGAGACCAAGCGCTGTATACCAAATATATAGTATTTTTAGTACATGCATACATTCTTTTTGTACATGTATGTTTGAGCCCCGTAAATGAAGACATTTACACAAGTATGATGAGCATTGTGATGGTGAGAGGGACGCTGGCCGTCTCATCTTCGTCATCTTCATCCTCGTCATCATGGTCATCCACCACCACTGGACCCCCTTTCCCCGCCGCAGCCAACTTCTGTTGGTTGGCATACTGATTCTTCCATGCCTCAGGTGTTGATGGGCGCCCTGCAAAACAAATAATCCAAATGGATCGCTTGCTACACTATAAAAGACTGTAAAGTCAGTGTATCTATAATTCGATTACAAGTGATGTAAATTTAAATGCTAATTTTTAGTCAGTATAGAAGTGCAGCTAGGACTTAAAAGGGTTGTATATTTTCCTGCCAGTTATCAAAGATTTGTCATCTGTAACACTGTATTATATTCCTCTCCTTTCTATGATTGAGTCAGCCTTTTCATCCCTTATGCGTTATTTGTTTGTCCCTAGAGAGCATCCACCTTATCCCTTCTCCGCTTGGTTCTTGTCCACGCTGTTCTTACCTTTTCCACTGCCATCTTGGTCATCAATAGCATCGACCTTGTTCTTGTCTTTCTTTTTACGACAGCAACCGCAGCAGCACACCTAGCATGCGAATAGTGCGAATAGCATCATGGGTTATATAGACCTAGATATACAACATAACTACTAGTGATCTTCTACTAAAGATGAAGAGTAATTCTCTGCACCTAATAATGTATACAGAATGCCCTGAGCTGTAGAACTAACAACTTCGTAATTGCTTTACTTGAGATTCCCTTCTAGTTTCAATGCTGCCACCTACATTTTGTAAATATAAGAGGCACTGATGTCGCTGCAAGTTACGTGTGTGATCGTAGTGACAGAACATGCCATATAACCATATAAACATGCATCACATTACATGTGTATGAGCTATAAATATTATATAGAGCTACACTGATGTTGTTTTGCGAGTTATTGATGATAGAGAATCCCCATCTACTTCACCACACTTTTTGTATAAGGGTTGTTTCAGTTTGGTATCTAGGTCTATACAATAA
Organism: Streblospio benedicti; assembly: GCA_019095985.1. Lineage (NCBI taxonomy): Eukaryota > Metazoa > Annelida > Polychaeta > Spionida > Spionidae > Streblospio > Streblospio benedicti. Next base: position 29,732,723 of record CM032663.1, on the reverse strand, counting down.
GTCTAGTTTAGTAAAGAACAGTATGAATACACTGTCCTTGTAGGTTACATTATAAAATATGAGTTTAGGCGCAGGTTGTCATTAAGTATATACAAACCACCTAACACTCTTTACCCGGATTGTATATGTTGAACACGCTTTGTACAGTGAAAGAACTTTATCTGATAAGCCTAATTTGAAAAATAAATGACTGGCTTTGTTACTCTCATCTCAATCAACCATTTACATGGCATGTTAATCCACAAACCCTTAGTTTCCGTTTGTAGTACATATATACAGATTGCTTACCCATAACTACCGAGGATATTCTAAATAACCCGGTGTGTATCAAATAGTATATTCATTTTGGACAACACAAAGTATAATAAGCATAATTTCCTAATGTCCATCATTTGCTAACATACCTTGGTGTAGATGAATCTGAACATATCTGCCAATATGTCGCCTAAGTTGGCTAGACACAGCAACATGAGGGGAATTCCCAGGACCGAATAGGCAATGCACACCAGGCGACCCCAGAAAGTCTTGGGGGCGATGTTACCATAGCCTGCACGTGGGGAGCGTAGATTATAAGCATTAGTAAATTAGCATAAATTTCACTGGAATACTAGTATCTTAAAAGAGACGTAAAATAGTGGTACATTCATAGATAGATGGCACAATGATAACCACACTCAAGGGCACACGTATTATCAATACTGATGTAAGTTAAGCAATAACAGGTTTAGGTTAGAGTTTAGTAACAATGCAAACCACGCATATTCACTCAAATGTAGAACTTGGTATTTAGTAGAATTAATGTTATAAAAAGTGAAATACTTACATTGATTCATTCTAGATACAAAAAAGCGCCATCACAGTAGAAAGTAGACAACAGATGGAGTCACACAAGCTGTACATGGGAGTCTTCAAACTAAAGCCGGCTGCATACTCTAACGATCGGGACCATGGCCACCGACCCAAATGAGATCGGGTTGAAATTATAAAATGTCCTACATGTCAGTCTCAGCTAATGTGAACAGAGACGTAATGTTATATATAGTTCTGTGAATGTTGACCCAATGTGAGCTATAGCTGGAGATCTTGGTCTTAATCAAAATAGTGTGCAGCTGGCTTAAAACAAACCCCGTTCACATAATAGTTTATAAAACCAATTGGCATGCAGTTATACTACAGTTAAAGTTCTCCAATATGTTTTAAAGTGAATAATTATATAAGAAATAGCTTTAATAGCTCATATTTTACATATCATGAATATGTTTAAAGAAGAAATTTCGAATGATAAATTGATTTAATGTAATACGATTAATTATTGTAAAATTGCTGTATTGGCGTTCTAGCTTTATCAGTTGGATTTAATGGTATAGCAAAAAGGTGTTATATTTAATTACTATTTGAATTCGAATAAGTTTTAGTTATTTGAAACAAAAAATAACACTCAGTATGGACGGATGCATAAACAATCTTACAAAACAGCTGATGCGAATCACCCCAGTTCTGTGGCAATTGTATGTATAAATGTAACAATGTGATCTACCCCCTGGTTTTACTTTGTGATGTCAATAAAAAAGGACAAAATTATTCTGCAATTTTATTGTGTTGATAATATACAGTGGCTTTATTCTTTGTGAGCTCTGTGCAGCAGTACCTTAGTCAAGCAATTACTATATGTTGATCCTCGCTTTATACAAAATAACAATGTTGCCTATAATGTCATCATAAGATTTTCCAAGTACTCTGTCTTGATTTAGAGTTTTATAAACACAAAAAGTCCAATACACTGTGCCTCTAAGTATAATATATTATCTATATATTTTATCAAGTGAAAAAACACGTAAATGTTATACAGTAACTTTTTTATATAAATGCATATATATCATATCGACTTATACAATTGAATTGCTATCGACATGATCATCCAAATCAATTAAAACCTATAAATTGTCGTCCAGGTGTTATTCCTTTACAAAGAAATATGTTGGATAATCAAATCGATGAAGTGTCCTATCAATTATCTTTCATCTGTTGTATTGAAGAAAAATCTGTATTGAAATATATAATATCAAATTAATTAAATAGTGTTGTCAATTATTGCAATAACCAATATGTTTAACTCTATGTTAAATATAATATTATATATATTAGATTATATGTAAACACTATAAAAATATATAGTCTATCAAGCAAGGGCACTGACAATAAATCTAAAATAGTTACAGCACATACATCATAAACATATTTTATTTAAAGAATATTCCAGGATAGACAACATTCATGTGTTGTATTTTTGCTTCTATGCCTCTGACTCAGTGGGCTCATCGCTGACCACCTCTCCTGGTAGCGATGGTGTGTTCGCTCTCTCCTTCGAGTCTTCCTTCTTGTTGGCAGAGCCTGCCCTTGATCCAGGTTGAGAAGAAACAATCGAATCAGGTTTTGGAGCTGCATTAGTTGGTGAACCAGGTTTTGAAGCAGCAGAAACAGGCTTGTCTGGAGAAGAGGGTTGTCCATCTTTAGATTCAGCAGGATTAGGCTTCTGTTTTATCCCGGAATCTGGGCGCTGTGCCTTGGAGTCAGGTGTAGTAGGCCTTGACTTAACTGAATCACCTTGTTCAGGTTTGGAAACTTGCCCACCTGATTTTGGTCGCTCAGAAGGTTTGTGAGCGGCAGGTGTACCAGTCGGAGCGGTGGTGCCAGGTTGTCCCATCGGACGGTGCATGGGCATTTCTTTTTTCCCATTATTTGTAGGCCCAGTTGTGTTTGACGGTCGTGTTGGTGGCATGTAAGGATGCGGTTGACCACCCGCCGGTGGCATTCCAGGGCCTTTTTTGCTTGGTGGTATATACCCTTGGGGTTTGGTGTTTCTCGCCTTGAAATCGTCAACGTCAGCGTCTTCTTCTAATTCTTCACCTTCAGGCTCCTCTTCTTTAGCAAGGATGCCCCATCTTCTGACCAAGCCAGCGGAATTTTGCGACAATTTCTTCTTGAATAAGGTTGAAACACATGGAAAGTATGGCCATACCCAGTAGGAGGAACATACAGGATCCAATTGTTACATACTGATCGGACTCTTTTTCGAAACTAGCTGTCCCAGGTACTATATCCCCAAAGCCAATGGTAGACACAGTGATAAAGGTGAAGTAGCATGCCTCCATGAAGTCGTAGCCTTCGATCGCCTGAAACAATAGTGCAGCAATTACAATGTACATAAAGATGATCAGAAGAGTGACTGTTAGAGGAATACTTGGTGGCTCATCTTCTTCATCCTCATCTTCTTCATCCTCGTCGACAATCACAACTGGCTGCTTTTTCTGTTGCGATGCATACTGTTCCTTCCAAGCATCTGGGGTAGCTGCTTTAGCCCCTACTTCTTTTTCTTCCTTGTCAATTGCTTCCACCTGGTTCTTGTTCTTTTTCCTCTTGCAGCATCCACAGCAGCACACCTATGTAAACAGCAGAATAAACTTAATATTCATTCCTTGTTTTATACATTCCTTAGTTTACCCATCTCAAATAAGCTGAATTTTGAATAAGATGAAAGAATGGAAGTAGGCGTTACCTTGAGATAAACAAACTTGAATGACGTCGGCCAAGACATCACCGATGTTGGCGAGACACAACAGCATGAGAGGAATGCCAAGAACAGCATACGCGATACACACAAGGCGCCCCCAGAATGTCTTCGGAGCGATGTTACCATAACCTGAAAATGAATAAATACAATAAATCAAGATTCTGAAATATTATGTCTTTATTGCTTCAAAAAATAAGATGAATTATACAATTAATTTGAAGCCCTTATAACAAATTATAGTTTGATTGTGCAGTGCTTGTAATTGTATCAATTGAAGCTTGAAGAATTATGAAATGAAAAATATAAAAATGACTACCAACGCGTTTAGTAAAAAAAACTATGTAAAACAAAGTTTGTACTTACGATATGTGCAATGGTTAAAGCTGCAGGAAAAGTGCAAATACACTCGCCATTCGGAAAGAGTTGGTGTCTGCTAATATTGTGGAATAACAAATTTCTTTGATTGCAAAATTGGATAGAAAAGTGTGGAACCAATAAATGAAATCGAACTTGTCCGATTTAATTTATTTGTTCTGGTGCTAAAGTAATTGATTTTATTTTCAAACTAGAAGCTGATACTATGCATAGAAACAATTTATAAAATGTTTTATTTCAAGGGCATGCAAATCAATATTCACATTTATCATTATTGTTTTAAAATAATAATGATGAATACAAATATATGCTTTAATCATACTCAATAACGTGGATGTTTTACTTTGCAAACACACGTACTGGCAACATGTTCACAGTCATTTTATAAAGTAGTATAACATTGAAAAGAACGCGATCTTTAGATCATTAAAATTTCACAGAGAGTATTATTAATATATTTTTCATCAAATAAAAGCAAGATATCATCAGGTACTCGATAAAGAAAAATAACAAATTGTACAGTAAAACTTTATTTCATCTACAACAAGTCAGATAAATATTCGCAACACACAAGGCTGTAGTCCTCTAATCCATTCGCTGTACTTAAGACACAATAATAGTTTATAGCAATTCTCATACCATGGTTAATATTAACACATGGTTTCGTGAAAGTGAATTCACATCACACATTTAAAGAACGAGAATGTCATTCAGCACGAATATGAGGTGGCATGCTTATATTTTTATAATAATCTTAAGATATACTAATGAATAAAATAATGAGTGCATTTTTGTTCTACAAAGAAATATATTTTATAGCATCCGAGCATTTTTAATTAATCCCACAGGTATGTTAAACAAAAAATGCGTGTACTGCAAGTCATAGCTAAACTAAAATTAATGTAGTTGCAATGTTGCCGAATGCAGTCTGATCCTTGGGAAATATTTGCACATCACTAGTTTCAGTAGCAGATTCCGTGCATAAATGTGATTCTCGTTGCCTAAATATTATAATCACAGGCTTGCTTTTTTGATAATACATGTAGATAAAAGAAGCACTACATATAATACCAAACCAATGTAAAGGTTCACAAATTAAAATGGTGTATAAGTAGAAATATCCTGAAATATAAAACAATGATACCATAAACAAATATGTAGATAATACAAAATAATCAGCAGTAGTTATATTGCACAAATTCATCACAGAAAAGTATTGCACGAAACCTATCACAGGAAAGTATTAAAAATATACAATTTGGTGAGAGTTCCAATAATCATCTAATATACAGTAATGTAATAGATAACACCATATGGACAACTGTAGTATCTTTTGACATACTTTTGCATATATACATTTATATAATTTCAAAGTATTTTTTAAAGATACATGTCAGTATAGATAACTTTCTTTTAAAAAAAGTATCTCTTGACAATTGCTAAGAAATGCATTTGCATGATTGACTACAAACTAAAATAAATGAAAAATCACAAGCTTATATATTTATACACTACACAATCTGAATATTATAATAATGAGAACAAGCATTTCAAGTAACGTCAAGCTCAGAAATGTGGTACAAAATACCTGCACAAAATACATTAAAGTAGATACAAATTACTATAAATCATTGTAAAGATTATTTCAAACCATGGCATATCATGATTCGCCTGTCTGTCCATATAATTGGGGATAAGTGCTATTTAAAGATGGGTTTGTTTCTTTACATTACACTATATTATGATAGTGTTATGAAATGAATGAGTGTAGATAATTCAATGCAAATCTTTGAAAAAAATGTTTTACTTATATAGATTTCATATTCTATCTATCACAAGTATAGTGACTGTAAGAATATTGGATGTACCTAAGTTCTAGTTCTTCTAGGGTTGACCTGGTAACCATTTTGTTTCCCAACAGCTGACTTTTGGTACTGGTGTTTATAGATTAAATCTGTCACCAGTAAAATCAGGTGAAACTTTTGGATATATTCCACAAGAACTTGTAATAGCTTCTAATTAATAGAATTAGTAGATAATGAAGGCTATCAACAATAATAAATCCTATTTCGTTTTATAAGTTTTTTGTGATTTTTATAGAAGTAAATTTGTATTGTTTTGTATGATCTATCTAATCAAATTGATTATTTCAAACACAATAGATTACTTATAAAATTCAATATTCTTATTTCTTACTTAGGCTGCCCTCTGTTGAATGTTAACACATAATACCATGATTATGCCAAAATATCATAAAATTCTCTACCTTGAGAATGAAATGAGGCTTTGCCCAAACAACCAGTAGATGTAGCTATTAAACCTCTTCTCTTCAACTTCAATGATAATATTAATCACCATCATATCATTTTGATGCATAGCAATCATAAAAATAAATTCATTGACTGTGATGATTTGGTATGACTATCTGTTTGACCTCTACATTCAGCCACCTTATTTTCCATAGGGCTTTGACATTGGTGCGGGAGGCATGTGTTGCACAGGAGGCCTTCCTGGCATAGCGGCTGGCGGAGGGGCAGGGACTCCACCCTTCATGGCTGGGTACCCTCCCGGAGGACCCGCCTTCGTTGGTGGTGGCATCCCTCCACCAGGCTTGGTTGCCATGGCAGCTGTCTTCATACCAGCTCCAGGTGGTGGGGGCTGTTTCTGACCAGGCTGCAAAATTATCATGTTCTTAAATTAAAAACACAACACTTGGATTTCAATATAACCATAGCCATAGCTTTAGTTATACTATAAGAGCGTGTTTTATATATAAAAAGCTAGGTTTTATCTATGTACGAAATATAAGTTAGAGTGGATTGGATGAGGATTATGCCGCTTCTCGTAATTAGTAATAATATAACTATAATATGAGTGTACATAGACGTTGTAACAAATAATATGTTCATATTTTCATACTGGGTCCATTTTAATTGACAACCGTTCTGTTGAAATAACTACTGCTGCTAAACGATAAATGATTCACATCAGCCTTTAGTTTTAAAATTCAATAAGCCATTTCGTAAATAGAAGTGACGTCACCAGATCAGATAAAAAATGGTGGTAAGTTTGCGTTATGGACGGGTGTTTTACTATAGCGCACTGAATGACAAAAAGGGGTAAGCCGTGTAAATCAACAAATATGCAGTTGCATCGACATAATACCCTTTCAAACCAATAGTGAATGATAAAAGAAAAGGTCCGAAAGAATAATATGCGATTGATTTGAAACCAAGAAATAAGAAATCCAACAATTATAAGTTTGCCAAATATTAGTTGAAAGTCGGAGATGTGTAAAAATGTTTACACGCGTGCGCGTTTTATTTCCAACTACCAGGAAATTCTGACGGAGATGCCAATATAAAGTAGTTAATAACTTAGTTAATTCTCTTGGTAATTGAATAATATTAAGTCACCTATTGTAAAACAAGTGTAGGAGTCCATATCCGAAGTGAAAAGATTAATTCCACTTGCATAGCTGTTATTAAACCCCCTCTAAATCATCCGGTGAAAAATCTCTGTCATGGCCGAAACCTATTGTTTACATTTTTAAATGGGGTTTAGAGAAGCTTTTCAGGTGCTGTTTAATGCCTAATTAATCTCTATTTTTAGCTGTGCATTCTTACACCTTTCCTACAAGTGGTGACTTAAATTTATAAATGACAGATTATTACTGTATAGAAGAATCATGCCCAATAAACATATTTATGCCCCTTGACCTCTGACCTCACGCGCAATTTACGAAATCACTTATTGCTTGCACCATCAAGCGCACGGTTCACCATCAGACATACCTTTTGCTGCTGCTGTTGCTGTTGCTGCTGTTGCTGCTTTGCCTTCTCTTCCTCGTCATCGTCTTCTTCATCATCATCCTGCTTCTTCTCAATGATACCGAGCTTCTCACCTACCCACTGGAACTTAGCCACAATCTCTTCCTGCAAAAAGATCCAGATATATGCTCTTTTTTTCACACATTTTCAGTTTTACTTTTTTATAACAGATATGACTAACATATATTTTCTACTCTGGAAACTATATAGACGGTACATCTGACTAGAACTATTCGCTTGAAATGAAACGTTTCTGTACTACATTTTCATTTCCACATGACACACCATCGCTGGTCTACGGAAATCTCCTTTAAATATATTCTGTGTTACAAAATCTCTGTGGGTAAAGTTGTGCATTTTAACTGAACGAAGATTGCGGGGTTAGACCTCAGTCACAACCAAAATCAACGTGTTTTTGTGTGTGTTTCTTTTTTTTTTTTTTATTTTTCTTTTTTTTTTTTGCGCTGGAAGGTCGTATATTTGACGTGAATGAACCTAAAAATAAAACTTCTGATTGGCTGAGGCGTTGAAAAATGTTCACGGAAAAACAGGCTCTTTGTATGAGGTGTTACCTTTAATAACTTGCGTTTTTAATAATTAGCCCTAAATTGATGAAGATGGCCACACACGTAGACATAGACCAAAGAGGGTGTAGTTTAAGCTTCAATCTGACATTCATATATTCAACCATCTTGACAATTGTCTGTGACGCATGTGTCAGGATACAATGACTGCAATTCTGCAATTGCATCAGCATCAACTCTTGTGAATGTCAGACTGTAGCTTGAAGATGGCTTACAATAGTAAGTGTAGCCTTATTGAGATAAGATTTATATATATTAGACGACCAACAGTGGTGATAATTGCATTCTAATTAAGAATAAATCAATTGTTTCCAATTCAGAGAAAGTAATCACACGGAGTAAGATAAGACAGATATAGAAATTTACCCATAGGTAAACCTGAACGACATAAAAAAAATCGACTAGTGGATTTGGTTCTTTTGAGAATATATCTATGATGACACAAACCATGATGTAGAAATATAATTCACATAAATCACTAATAAAGAATTCACTACAGCAAATATTATAAATATCGGACACCTGCAGCCAAAGAGCATGTCTGCAAAAATAGAAATAATGAAAAGGCAAGGTTGTGGATGGTATTGATAGGATGGAGCACGACAATCAAACATTATATAACATTGCACCAAGAATAGTAAAGTACAAACAATGCTAGACCAGTGGTCTAAAACCACAAAACTATAACACACAGAAGCATCAATGTATTTGCTAAACACAACAACATTGCACTGAAGTTCTATGAAAACTGACAACTACATGCACATGTACTACAGCTATGTAAAATTCCAATATTTAATTTCATTGAATAGATCGTGTGGACGTTCGCGACCAGAAATTTGTATTAATCATTTCAATGAATCGCAGCCTATAGTGGATAATTATTTGGTGTTTGCTCACGTCATGTTTAAATTTGACGAAAGTTAGACAGTTAATTACGGTTTTTACATTGTCTAGTATACAAACAATCATACATGTACCTCATTGATAGGAACTAATAAACAGGATTGTTCCTGCATTCCTAATGATGCCACAGGAATACGGACTTTGATGCTCGTAGTCATTAGGTAATAAACATACATTTTACTTCTATAAAATTTCCAAACTGGTTTGCTCAACACCACTGTTAGTTTTCACAGGGTTTGCACGTAGGAGTTAGAACCACATACGAACAACTTAAATGTAGAATAATAATAAAATAGATATTAACATATTCCACATAATCTAAATGCTGTCCTTAAGTCTTCCAATTTGAAGGCTACTGATATATACCTAAGGCACGAATACAACAATAACAAACCTTATACTACACTCGCATAACATAGTGTGTCTGTCAGCATTAATAAAAAGACTATACCAACATATCACTCAAGCTGTACGCGTATTGTTGCTATTACCGGTAGATCTACTAAGACATATGTGCCTTTACAACAATAGTAACAATTGAACATATATACACGCACACGTGCGCCCCATGCATGAGAAAAGCAGACGGCTTAATCTCGCTCACTGCATCAACCAACCCTGGACCGACGCTGAAGCCGATGCCCTATTACGTAATATATAAAGCTCACAACAAACCTGGATGAGAGAAAAGCACATAGACAATATGGCAACCCCAAAGACGGCATAGACAGCCGTGCCAATGATCATCCAGTAATCCTCATCACGCTCGAAGTTCGCCGAGCCTGGGACAAGGTCACCGAATCTGAAGAGTGAGAAAGGGCATGACATGTACTCCGGGTCACGTGACCACAACAAACCTGTATGAGAGAGAAGCACATGGAGAGGATGGCCACGCCAAAGATGGCGTACGCGGCGCAGCCGATAATCATCCAGTAGTCCTCGTCCTTCTCGAAGTTGGCCGACCCTGGCACCAGGTCACCGAAGCTGGCAACAAACGTGGTACAGGCAATACTTATACTTAAGGAAAGACTTGTCACAGCAAATAATGTTTATTAACTAGTTGCAAGAGTTTCATTCTCATTCAAACAATGACCATACATCAAATTTGGGCTCTACTTTGGAACTGTCTGTACTTTAACCTGAGATACTCATTTTTTTTTAGGAAATTTACATTGAAAATGAAATATAAAGCCTTTTTTCATATCTCCAGAATATGTTTATATACAGTGTGCCAATATTGGCAACCTGTGAAACATATTTGTTACTCCTTTCTAACTTGTCCTTGAATAGAGTTATGGCAATTGCTTGAAAAAGAATAAATCTGCAATTGCATTGATTGTTTTAATGTTCACTATTATTTCAAATGTTTGGAAACATATGTGACAAATGCTTTGTGGCAATTGCTTACATTTTTTACAAATTTAATACGTTTACAAAAATTGTAAACCAATTCGTTTACAAAAATTGTAAACCGTCGTTACCTTATTACCTTACTTATTGTCGGGGGGGGGTGTAAAGTTTTAAGTGCGTGATTTGTTCCGGTTATTTTGTAGCTAAAATTTGTATTTCAATAGTACTTAAGCGTGTGTGCCAAAGTGTGACCAATATAAACCACGCACACGTGTTATTCTTTTCATAGTCCATTACTATTTTCACTGATTATGTGTGTGACATTTTACAGGTAAAGGACAAGTTTAAACTGTTCAAGTTAATTTGTAACTCAACGTGACTGTTGCATTTCAAACATACAGAGTGGGTGTGGGCAAATGAAATTTTAAAAACAGTACAGTGAGTACACTTCATCCAAACTATCCATAATTATTCAATCACAAATGTCATACACCGCCATACAGTGTACGTACTTAGAATAAGTTGTGCAATGCACACAAGCATGCGATAAGTTTGCTTGTAGATTAACCCTCCCCACACTCAAATTTACAAAATCATTAAACAGACACAAAGCTGCTCGATTGTGAATCACCGAGACACACAATTGCATAAATGTAATGTCATAATACACCCCACCAAGTACACCATCATATTCGTTCTCTCGCCCACAAAGCATCCCCATAAAGCCGGTCCCTATTGTTACCCAATGATCCCATGCTGACACAGTCAGACACGATGGTGCACAACCAAAATTAATGCTGCGAAACACACGCAACATTTATTCACAGTTCTAACCCCTACACAAACCCAATCTTACCCGATTGTGAACCCTAGCACACTCCCGACAATCGCATGAAAGAGTCTACGCAAAACAAAATAACCCTACCCTATATCAAGTGTTAAACTTCCAAGACAATGCACACTTCACTTGCTGATATCAAAACACGTACTATATGTCCCATTCAGAGAGCCCACACTCCACCACACACACCCATCCACGCCAAACAGACCCAGTCCTACCCAATAGTGGAGACGGTGATGAAGCTGAAGTAGGCGGCGCCCATGCCGCCCCAGTCCGACTCGGTGGTGCCGAACCAGATGGCGCCGATGCCGACGTAGAGGGCGATGATGCCCATGGTGACGGTGAGCGGCACGGACACCTTCTCCTCCTCATCCTCGTCATCGTCGTCGTCATCGTCCACCACCAGGGGACCGCCCTTGTCATCCTGATAGGGCATGGTCAAGGTTGTAATGGTATGTGTGCCTATGTGATCGAGACGGGGGTGACACAGGGGCCATGCTCCACTATTTTTTCACTCCTATGTTCCATGTTCCACTATCTTTGTGCCCCGGTCTTCCATGTTCCACCATCCTGTGTCACCCCCACCCCCTCATGTCTTAGGTTGACGATACTACAAAGCCGCTGATGGGATTCGGGTCTCACAACAATATGACACCAAATGGCCTAACCTCTTCCGGATGGTTTACAATTCAATCGAAAGCGGCTAAAACTGTAGTAAAAAAGGTGTTTTTCTCTCTAATTTGATATGATTTGAATTTTATAATTTAGAGCTTGCTGACTATGGGAATTGTGCATGTTGAATTTTTAGATCAATATCATTTTAAGATTAACGTCCATATCCACATACTATATACGATACACCTGGTGTTACATCTACTTACACAATCATAATTCTTACTAGGCTCGTTGTTTCAGCTTCAGTTTGACAATCACAAATGTTCATCCCGTAATACTTATACTGTCAAGGGCCGTGAGAATACTTAAACAAAAACATGAAATATTTATCCTTTAAAAAGACGTCTGTGTTGAGACAATGAATAGTCTATAAGCAGTGACTACAGAACCGGAACTGATTTGACTAAACTACCGGAACTGTATGACCGCAGCTATGTTACCTTTTGCTGCTGGTTGTACTGGTTCTTCCAGGCCTCTGGTGTGCCACGTCCGCCTCCTTGCTCGTCTTTCTTCAGGGATTCCACACGGTTCTTGTCCTTACGACGGCAGCAGCCGCAACAACAGACCTGAATAACACATAAGAGGGCAATGTAGCATTAGTGTGCTTTGTCCAAAAATGTAAAGGATTGAGATAGATTTTGGGTGTATTCAAGTCATGTAGTACACCACATGTTCAAACATGTATCGTACAGTTTTGCGCATCTCAGATATAAGTAGTTAACATATTATGCAAATGTGAATACAAGAGTGAAGCACTATAAACATAAACATTGTCATCTCCAGAATGTGTAAAGTACAGTCTCGTTCAAAAGAAAACATCCAAAAAGAATAGTAATAGTCATATGATATCATATCTGCAAAGTTCAACATGATCTAATTTTTTCTCTATATAGTATAAATAAAAATCACTCTTGCTGTCACAAACCCAAAAGCATTCATGAATACATCCAATATAACAAGTTTATACAGTAACAATTTAAGAATAAATTTTAATATAATGTCAAGGAAATATCACCTTCGTATAGAAGAACCTGAAGACGTCAGCCATTATGTCACCAATGTTGGCAAGACACAACAACATGAGAGGAATGCCAAGAACAGCATATGCGATACACACAAGGCGCCCCCAGAAAGTCTTTGGGGCGATGTTACCATAACCTGAAACCGGTAATATGGGTTAAATTCAATGATAAATCTGGAAAAAATTAAAATCATCGCATACATTACTGGGAGTTCAAAATGATATTAGTATTTCATATGCATGTACATGTAATCTTTGAATATTTATGATCTTCTATTTTTATATATCTTAACTACAGCATTATTTCTCATTGATTTCACATTGACAATAAAAGATTTAAATATGTCATCCACATTGAAATATAGATACATGTAGCACACGCTTCACATCTATTAAACGTGTTGTGGTAGTAGTATGGTGCTCTGGAAAAGTTAACAAACAATCATCATACTGAAATATACATGTATATGTAAAGAGATCCTAAAGAGAGTGAATGTGTTGAAAAATAAAGAATATGTTTTTAGATATATAGAATAATAACAAATACATATAAACACAAATTCATGCAGCTTCAATTCATGCAATTCATACAATTTTTATTAGTATTTTGATAATATTTTGAATGCGTCACATATATGAAAATAAGCGAGATTGGTAAACTATGCATATATATTTGGATACCAATTGAAATGGAAGAAAAAAATCTATCTCAATGTATTTTTAAATCCATAAAAATAAGCATATTCACAAATTTATATCAGCATAATAATTCAATAAGCAAAGAAATGAGAATGGCTCTGTTTGCATTAAATGAGCAAAATGTTAAATTTCAAATAAGCCACGCCTATAATAATGATTACCTCAATGACTTAGTTATCCAAATTTGACAGTATTCTCATAAAATCTTGCCTAAATCATCATGAAATGGCACTGGCCATTCATAATATCTGCGACTAGTTATTGCTGTCCATCAACAAATATTTCGAATCCAAGTAAAATATCCTTTCCGTAAATGAAATCATAAAAATCATTTTGAATTTAATCCAAATCAAAATATTATATCTATTCTTACAGGTGACAATTTATTGTGTGATATTAACTGCTTAAAATTAAATTCAACAAAATCAAACAATAACTCAAATGTATTCCTACTGCTAAAAGTCAAAATTATTATCAACCTTTGAACTGATTTTCTCGATTTTTTTTGGAAATGTATGCAGAGATATGCTGGCATTTTTAATATGTAAAAATTTATGATTCTTACTTATAAATCAAGATGAGAATGATAAAAGTATAATTTTAACAATGATTAGAATAATCGAATCTGTATGAAAAATCATATACAAATAAAAACAGTATTTGAAGGAATATTTTGCAAATTATGGAAGACATAATTCAAATTTATATTCTGGTCAATAGAATGTTGGATTTATTGTAACAAATATGACTAAATTTTAAGCAAATAATTGACAGAGATTTACTTATATACATTCTTACAAATAATACTTAAATTATAACAAGGATGTGCGACATGTAACAAAGAATGGCATAGAAATTATAAGCAATAATATTTCTATGATTTCTTTTAATAGGCATATCTTTCTATAAGCACGTTAACAGGGTACAATCAATACAGAAGAAGGTAATACGGAGAATGTAAACGGTTGAGCCATTGATCCGTGCCCATTTGCGTCACACGAATCATTGAAGCATAAATGGCAGTGTCAAACAAACAATACAACTGTTGGCAGTCTGTTGCTGCTAAATAATGCAAAATGTCTTCTGCTAATACGATATAAAATAATGCGTATTCTGTTGCATAAGTTCAGTAAATTATTGATATATCTATATTTTCCAGTGATATTTCCTGCACAAACAATTGATTTGTTTTACTTTAGTAGGTATGCAATGCAATATATGTCACTCTTTTCTTATAAAATATGATAAATCGCATGCTATGTTATTTTATAGAGCAAACCCCATAACCCATATCCATTTTTATTACTCTTATACAACTAGAAATATATTTCTTTAGTTTAATGATGTAACACATTTTCTACACCCACTTGCTTCTCTTCACTACGAAATATGGCGATACTTGTGATTAATTTTGTCGATTAAAATTTAAACTGATCACAACTATAGAGTCGACAGTTATTATGATCAGTGTAGATATTTATCCTATTCTTTTGCAAAAGAAAATCAGCATTGCAAATATTTGTTTTGAAATAGCATTACACTCACAAAGTGGCAATACGAATTAACAAATATTTCCATGTTTGACATGTAGACTCTAAATTATAATATTATAGCTCCCATATCACACTCGAACACCATACGATCAAGCTCAAGTTTCGTACCAGTCAAACGACAAACATAAGGAAGAAACGTACCGTACCCATAGGCACTACCCAAGACTTTATGAATGATAAATACAATGCAGTTACAACATGAAGAAGAGTTAAGTATGAATAAAATTTGATGTTGATTGAGTAGAATAAATTCAGAGACATTTAACAGAAATCAATGTGAAACATGTTGCGAGAAAATATACTTCATTTGAGAATTATAATACAAAAGCACAGCAGGATGCGGCGACTATAATCTAGGAGTAAAGTTGAAATGAAAATTTGAACATTTCATTATTATGTAACACAAAGAGTTAAAATTAAAACCAAATAAAACTGAAATAACAAAGGCACATTATATTGTAAATACACAGTAAGTATGACACAGTATGTATAACGATTGTCATCAATATCATATTCGTTTCTACTAAAGACAATTGACAAAAGCGGAAAGTGACATATAATAATACTGTTTGGAGTGGTCACTTGTGGGAGTTTTCCGGCATTCTTATTTTCATCTTATGTCTACGTTTTGATTTGCAATAGATAAGGCCATGGCTACGCTTTTGGACGAGCCTGCTCTCACTCACCATCAGTAGTGACTGTCCTGATAGCAGGGACGTGAGTGATGGGTGGGTGTGTCAAGACGACTTGCATAGCACGCAGCGTGTGCGCGTATCTACGGTAAGAGTTACACTAGAACATCGTTCAACCAGGCTCCCTACTGATCACCCAACACTTGCAGATCCAGGTTTCCAGAAAGGGGAGGCTTTACCCACAGGATTTCATAGGCTTTGCTGGCGCGAAAGCTCAATAAAGATGCAGAAAGGAGGGTGGAGCATGAAAATGAATTTGGGTTGTGGGGATGTTAAAAAGGGGACGCCCACCTTGGATCTGCCTACATATCCAAGCTACCTACTACGGTAGTCATTTTAGAGTAGTCTATGTGGTTTGAGACCACGGTAGTACTCAACGATGGTGGTGAAGCCAATATGGCTGAGGGTGCAAAAAAAGGGGGGGGGGCGAGAACCTGGATCTGCCTACATATCTAAGCTAGCTAGCTACTACGACAATGCCATTTCACAGTATCCTAGTAGGCGTACTCACCGATGGTGGTGATGACGGTGACGGAGAAGAGCATGGCGCCGGCGAACGACCACTTGTACTGCGGGCCGCCCGCCTCGCCGTACATGGAGCAGTTGGAGCCGTCGTAGCCCAGGTCGAGCACCACCTGGCGGAAAGACTGCAGCACCTTCTCGAACTCCTGCAATTAGATAAAACCGCGCCCGTCAGCCAGCAGGAGGCTTGAAAAGAGTCACTCGTGCGTTCAAATGTTTTTATATTTGCATGTAATTTAATGCATATACACGTGATGGTTTCAATATTGAAACATGCTATAACAATCTGCAGAAACCCCCGAGGCCAGCCTTACAGCCGTGAATAGCAGCAGTAATAAGGCAGTTATGTAAGGTACAGTGTATGTGTTCGTTCCGTTGTTGGTTGTATGTACTACATACACCTATTTTCTAATAGAAATATTCAGGGTGCGATCGTACTGCCACTATTCGGCCGCTAGGTGATAAGTCTCGATCAACTAGACACTGTGATGGAGTAGACGAGGAAACGATTTAGTCTCTATCAATGTTCGTCTAAATAATTCCCAGAATGCACTGTAAAACATGTGAAAAGCCACGTGTTTTGGTTTGTTTGTCTAAAAATTACCCAGAGTTCATAGATAAGAAAAATCATATACATTTCTTTTCTAATCGTAGTTCCTGTCTAAAACCAGCAGGTGGCTACAAACAATTGCATCCTGGGAAAAAATAGACAAACAATATCAGTCTTTATCATTTCTTTCTGACACGCCATAGCGTCAACAGCGCTTTGGTTGATTGAGACTGCACCACGTGCGGGTAAAAATTGTAGTAACTATTTTGAGACACCACTACGATCGTACATAAATATTTCATTGAGACAGCGATTAGATAACTGATGTATATAGTCTGGTTATTCTGTATCATATGGTTTCATATTTCTATTGTATTCTTCTAATGGGAATGATTTTCATATTAAATCCAAAATGAAAAATGAAATCTGTATTTAAATTTATTAATTTTGATTGCAGGGCAACAGTCCTCTTTTTAAAATCTCAACTGGTCGTGTTTTGCATTGTTTTTTTAGTGATCGTAGTGTCCTGCTGATAGGATAACAGTTACTAATCTTACGATAAATCATTAAGAAATATTGCATGAGTTAGATTTTTGAGTATGTGAGTTTCTTTTCGAATTATCTGACAATCGAGAAGCTGTGTGCCTCTAGCCAGTCAGAGACATGTACTTAGCCGGCCAGCTAGCTAGCAAACTACATGGCAAGACACCAACCAGCTCGCCAGCCAGCTAGTCAATCTGCTAGCCAGCAAGCTAGTCAGCTAGCCAGTAATCATCGCAACAAAAGCTATGTGCGTCACGTACCTGAAGTGCATATTCCTCGCTATCGGGGTCCCTGAAGTTGGTGGAGATGGTCCAGAGCTTGTAGGTGGTGTCGTTTTCTGCAGGCAAGTACTTCTCCATGGCTTTCTGCAATTAGGGAGAAGGCAAAAGTCAGTGCATGCACATTAGGGAGCCATACTCGCCCTCACGCCCGTAGCCTCATAAAACCCAACAAGCAAGTACATTGCACTCCCTTTTCCAAATCCTCACCTGCCAACGCTATACGAAAAATGCTCATATCTCTACCCACTGCAACACACACCTACTTGGTACGTATACCCACTTCCATCCCTCACACGCATACACTAACCGTTTTGTACTCACAAGGCCACACCTCTAAAATCCACCAACCCAACACACCCTAACACACACCATACACACATTATTACATTACCCATAGGCAGATTCATAGGGTCGTGGGGTGAGAGCAACCCCCCCTTTTTTTTAAAACTATCTTATGTTCATAGTTTTTTGTTTGATTGTTTGTTTTTTGTTTTGTTTTTTGTTTTGCATGTTCGCTATCAATAGCTCGTACGAAATCCATGACATCCCTCCTCTTTTTTCTGAAAACCTGGATCTGCCATACATGTACGCCTCACCACCTACCCCCACAAGCCCGACCTCGACATCCCCACCTCACCCAAGCACACAACGTTCACACCACGTACACACATCATTACACCCCACATGCCCGTACCTCACACTCCATCTTCTCGTTGGTCTGCTCAAGATGCTGGAAGATGGCGCCGCCGATGCAGCAGTAAGCGATCACCATGAGGATGAGCCCGATGTGCGAGAAGCAGAACTTGAGTACCTGCCGGGAGAGGAGGACAGCAGCAAGTTAGTTATGCCAATGATGACCGTATATCTAATAGGTTTTTTTCATGTCCATGTTTTAAACTATCTAGTACTTTGAGGGTGTATTCTCGGTCATGTCACCTTTGCCAAACAGCCTATTGACCAGAAGATCGTGGTGTGATGTAAAAAGGCGGTAGGTGAACTGTTGTCATAAAAACGCGTTTAATGAGCCATATTTTAACACGGTAATGCATGAAAATTTGAACAAATGCACTAGTTTGTTACTGTAACACTCATCAACACTCAATATATATGTATCATGATGGAGTATTATCAAACATGGCGCATCAAAATTTCAAATTTCCTATTATTTCCGGTATAAGCAAGGGATTCTTGGAATTTTGCGAGACAATATTCTGTAGCTACAACATTTGCAATATGATTTATGGAAACTTCAAAGACAAAGTTCGAATTGCTTCAGCAGTTCGTCTTCGTTCACATGATTTTGGAGATTTTTTTTCAACAATAGGACGATCCAATATTATTCAATACAAAACTTGCCTACCCTTCGACTCACCGGTCCCTAAACCTTCTTCAGCCAGAACACACTAAACCTATAAACACACAAAGCAGGATTCTACATCTTTAACATTCCCCTCAACCCCATATAAGCCCGACAGAGCTTTCAGTACTGCACCCCCCCCCCCTCACCTTCTTGCAGCAGTTCTTGGCGCCTCCCTTCTCCTTCTCGTCCTTGTCGTCCACCACGGGGGGCGGGGGCTTCTTGGTGCCGTTCGGGGCCCCAGCAGGGGGCGGGGGGCGGCCTGCGGGGGGACCATCGTCCATACCCTTGGCCTTAGGGTCCTATGGAATTGAGTTATGATCATTTGTATGTTTCAGTTAGTATAGTGTAGATGCATTTATGGTGTTTTAATTCGAAAAAGCACACCCCAGTGTATGGTGATATTGATTTATCAATGCTAAAATAGTTAGGTGGTGTGTCCCTAGTTTTACATGATGAAAAATACTAATATGATATTAATTTTAACAATAGAATAATGTTATATAATTGGGCGTATTGAGCAGTCCCATTTATCAAGTTGCACTTGACTAGGTAACAATACTTGACCCCCAGCGATACACTTCAATAGATTGGTGTGACCACTATATGCTGTGTCAGTTGCTTACGGGTGTAACAAAAAACAACAACAGACACGCTTCCTGTGACAAGATAATGAATAATTACCATGCATGTGAACATTTACACAACTTAAATACCAGACGGTAGTTCACAGCAAAATTAAAAGATAGCCAGAAATGATAATTCACTTGCAAAAACAACCCATCGAATATAATGCACACAAGCTTGTCACCGGAAGTAAGACAATTCCTGTCTGTCTTGTTGTTGTTAGTGTTACATCCGGAAGTATCTCACTGACACAGCCTATAAGGTGACCAGTGTCCTATACCCACCTTCTGCGTGCCGACCATGTCAATGGTGGTGGTCGGCGGATAGTGTGACGTCGTCTTTGCGCGTGAAGGGAGCTACCGGGGAGAGCTGAAATGCGAGACGGGAGATGCTAGAACACAGACGACTTTAGAGTGTGAAAGCCGAGGTGTGACCATTTAGAATGTCGAGCTCTCAGCTGCTATGGCACATTACTACTGTACGAATTGAGAAATACATGGGTTTGTCTACTTAAAAAACATATCTCATGACACAATCTGGCTAATGGTAGACATGTTGGATAATCAAAAATGGCGCATGCAAATTTCCTATTATTTCCGGTATGAGCAAGGTATTCTGTAAATCATATTCTGTAGCTACAACATTTGCATTATGATTTTTGGAAACTTCCAATACAAAGATCGAATTGCTTCACCAGTTAGTCTTCGTCCACATGATTTTAGAGATTTTTTTTTTCAATAATAAGACCATCCAATACCATTTAATTGTGTTGTGCCATGATATTTCTGTTAGCGAACAAAGCACTATAACTTTTAGTGAATGTGTTTTAAGTGTGCACGGGGTGGGGGTACCAGGTGAGAATGGGCTGTAGCTAATCTATATCAAGAACCCTATACGTCCAGGATTTTTTTGTTTGTTTGATTGACTGTTTGCTGGTTTGCTTCTTTGTATACTGTACTAAAAATTTCAAGAATAGAATCATTCACAAAAATGTCTATATCGCGTATAGTGTATGAAGCAAAAAATACATTAAGAGAAATATTGTTTTACATGATCCCCAGAAATAAATCATGTGACTGTAACAATGAACCTGCAAACTATGACAGCGAACATGAACAACAACTCGGCAACTACCACATCCACAGACAGGGGAATCAATAGAGCAGGAGTATGGAGACACCGGCTCCACCTCTAACGGCGAATGCACACTGGGAAAAGGTCATGTTTCCTTGTTGGAGCAATAACACCGGGATACCTGTCCCAGCTGTTTCTGATAGCTTATGTAGAAATATGTAGTAAGTTTATAAAAAAAGAAAAAATTGTAAAATTGAGAAGGTCTTTATAGAAATGAGAAGCTTTATGTAAAATGAAAATAGAATTATCTACATTGTGAAGACACTGTGGCAAGGGAAGAAAAGTGTACGTAAAATATATTTTTTCTCGTGGCTGCATAAAGATTCACTGACTTAGTACTTCACGAAAAGCAGAAGTTAGCAAAACTCAAAGAAGCATTGTATATATCATGAGTAGAAGTCAGTTTTACTTTTACATCGATCAGAAATTAACGGTGATGCGTCTCGTGTAACCACAAACAATCTTCGCTCTTAGTATTAGTTTTGTATTGCGTTCCCGCATGTGCTAGGTTGCCTTACGTATACTATTGTCAAGTTCTTTGCCTATATGGATTTCATGCCCAATGCAATGTGCCGTTTATGTATATTTAAGTGTCTCTGCTAATAACACAGTTTGAGTAACTTATACAATGGGCACATAATCAATATTCGGGTCTTTGCTCGTACGTAGTTAACTACATGTTTGTCTGTGGTGTACAATAAGTTTGAGAGATTCGCTATTGAGCAAGTGTTATTTGCTAGCGGTGTGTATTTTGTTATGCATTCTTATTTATAACACAAAATATGGTGACAGCATGAAGGAAAGAGATGCGTAAAAGGCATTATTCCTTTAATAGAACAAAAGACACAATGTTTACACTTTGATACGGAGAAAAACATGATGAACTATACGAAATGAAGAGCCATTTTGATATAACAATGTCCAAACAAAGCACGAAATGCATGGTTACCGGCCAGTATTATTTTAGCCAATTTATCTTTTGAAGTTATTAAAACATAACGATCCCAGGCCAAGTTCTTCGGCAACTTTTTAAACATGCAAAACTTTAAACGCGCCACACTTTCACTCCTAGAGCATGTACAATAAGCTTCAAGAGTAACGCCAAGGCATTAAGATTGTCGCTTCTTAAAAATTAGACATCATCAATATAACGCAAGCCTCGAACCTCAACCAACGCAATAAACTTCAACTACACATACCAAACTTAGAATCCCGTTACCTCAACAACAACAGCAGCAGCAAAATCAAATACTTGATCGCACCCGAGTCAACAAGTTACCTTCACACAGTTCACAAAATCCACCAATAATCCAAGACTCGAACCTACGTTAAAATCACGTACCAAACGTCACTTCTCTCACAGTCGCGACGATGGCGGCGGCGGCGACGTAGGCATACACTCGCGTATTATCACACACTGGCGACGTGGCTGCATACGCTTGGGCCGGCGGCAGCGTACACCATATACATACACAGACTGCGGGGTGTTCGTCTCCAGCGGAGCGTGTCTGTGCACGGATCGCTGCTGCTCCGGCATGGATCAGTCACAGCTGGATCAATGGAGTGTGTAGCTGCAGTTTCAGCTTTGGTGGTGGGTGACAGCGTCCTTGTATGGGGTCTTCTGATATTATGGGTGCCGCCGTGGCGCTTTGATTTTGATGAATGTTGCGAGGAATGTGGAATCGTGCCTGTTACTTTTTTTTTTAAATTTTCTTACAGAATAATCCGCCTATTTTCGTGAAGATGTCAGCTGAACAATAATATTACATTTCCACCTCCAAAGTTGCATAAAGACAACACTTCAAAGCTTCTGAAAGAGACGACCCTATTGAGATTGCTTCATGGCAGTCTTATTAGGGTATTTTGCTGTTAGGTTAGGGGCACAACCAGACCTGTGGTCATTTTTTGCCCCCCCCCCCCCCCAACCCCAGGTCTACGGGGCTGTTTGCATGGAGCGACGATCGTAAAAGTATGGGCATATGCAAATAGAAGCCAGCACTTGCTCGGTGCGTTATCAGTACGCGGTGGCAGTGTGGAATTGTGGGTGACAGAGTGGGTGTTGCTGACCTGCGTTGAAAGCGGTAGCAGTGAATGCGTACATGCAAAGTGCGTCGAATGTGCGTTCCATTTTACACTCTTTGATATTCCTAATGTCTAGAGCACATCAGGTAACAAGGCCAGTCTACTGCCAGCCCACTGCCAAGAACTCATGGAGACCTTGAGGAGCAGTGACCGTACGCGAGGTGTACTATATATACATATACACAGGATTTAACCTCACAATGTCGGCACAGATACAGTACTGGCGCCATGCTTACCCAATACATAGAGAGTCATTTGAATGTACGAATGCAGTAGTTGTAGGTGAGTACAGCGCACGTTTGACGCATGTTGCACTCACACGTACCCTGCTCCAATGAAGTAATTTACCCTCCGACGTACTCATAACGCACCGACCCAGTGCTACCTTCCATTTACATGTGTTACATAGATTTAGGATTTACGGTTGTCACTACATGGGGGGGAAAGCTGTAGAACCTGTGGACATGAAAAAAAAACGTGCAACTGACATGTCGACAATGGCTACTATACGGTCTCTGTGCTGCCTACCTGTGGTTAGACCACTGCTGAACTAGCCGTAGGAGAAGTTATCAAACTTCTGCTGTCGACATGTTCGGCCTAAAAAAACTACGTTTTCCGCACCTAACACTCAGTGATCGTCACGGTCTCCATGGGTGTTTTAGCAGTATACTTGCAGATGACCAGCCGTGCATCGTGATGTGCCCTAGGTATTAATGTGCCAAATTCTTTTGCTTTAGAATAGTGAGTTTGACAACAATTCTAGTATCACCTGTCCATGTGGACATGAAGTTAGATCAAGGCGGTAGCTACACGTAACATTATGGTGCATGATCCTACACCAACCCTGAAGTCACGCGCATCTAGTTTTTAATAGAGGACAGGCCGCCGCTGCCATTTCCGAGAAAATCGATGGATCATGGATCTGCTTCACAAAAACGACAGCTGCTGCTTGGCGACGTGGATATGTGAGCTGCCTGTCTGCCTGTCTGCCTGCCTGCCTGCCAGCCAGCCAACCTGCTTGCCTGCCTGCCTGCCTGCTGCTGCTGCTGCTGTTGGTGCTGCTGCTGCTACTGTTGCTGTTTTACTGTGGCTTCTGCTAGTGGTACTGCTATTGGTGCTGCTGTTGGTGCTGCTACTTCTGCTGCTGCTGCTGCTGCTACTTACTGTGACTGCTGCTGCTGCTGCTGCTGCTGCTGCTGCTGCTGCTGCTGCTGCTGCTGCTGCTTACTGTGGCGGCTGCTGTTACGGCAGCTAACAGAAAGTGTGCTCCTCCTGCTGCAGCAACAACAGCAAGATGTCAAAAGCCCCACCTCCGGCGACGAGGAGAAACTACGATGATGCTGCTGCTGATCTTCTTGCTACTGTTGCATTCAGTGAAAGTCTAGATTTGACATCACTTTGGTCGGTTTATTATCAAATTTTGGCAGCCACAGTGCTGATATCTTGAGGAGATGGACGTGTTTCTTGGTACATATATGCAAGCAGGCCGTAGATTGGCCAATGCATCTATTTGTACCTTTACATAGTTTGACTATATATATAGTAGTATTATATACATATCGTGGCAACGTGGGCTGCTACTGCTCCTATGCTGCTCCTACTGCTCCTCTGACTGCAGCTCTTAGTGCTGATTTTGCTGCTGCTGCTGCTGCTGCTGCTGCTGCTGCTGCTGCTGCTGCTGCTGCTGCTGCTGCAATACTATTGTTTGTTTTCTACGAATCCTGATGCTGACGAATGGATCGATGAAGAACCGTCGATTCAGACATTGGCAGGTAGTATGACAACCATGGATCCAACCTTTATTAAAATGACTGTGTGAGGAAGTTAGTATTAGTGGAACACTGCTATAGAATCGATTGGCAAACATTTAGACCCTGTTTCTATATAACCATCACTTACTTACGCTAAATGATATGATTTTGAAACATTTGTGTACTTGTGCATTGTAGTATACCATGTAATGATGTCATGTGTGCTGCAAATGTTTCTAAGACACAAATAAATATATTTGAAATACAAAATCAGACACAATCTCATCATTCTCATCACCCCATGAGCGTCTCCTCGCTTAACCAGTACCCATTCACAGTGTGGATGTCACGGAGTAGTATGCAACCGGTTTGATATTATAAGCTCGCTCAACACCCATTACCAGTCACCGACTGTACTCGAACTGGAGATCTACTAATCACGAGTCAGACTCCCTATCTACCCGAGGGGCCACACGATCAATAAGCACACACAGAACAAAAGCAAAAATCATTAATAAATCGTATGAGCCAGTCTCTACCAGGAATCTTTTGTCTGTGTGTGTTCTTTGGAAAATAAATATTTTCACAACCACCTCATTGCTATATATCGAGTTTCGCTAGTTTCGTCCTATATTATAACACGAGTTATGGATAAAGAGAGGCAGTTATGAAATAATATGCACACTTGCAGATCCAGAATTTTGGAAAGGGGATGACGCATTGTACGAATGATCGATAGCAGCTTGCAACCCGCAGGTAAAGCCAATCCCCCCACCCCCAACCCCACCCCCTATATGTTTCGACTTCCATTTTGGGGACTATGGGACGCAACCCTACCGTGTTTAAGGAGTGAAAGTATACTATGTATGATCTGGTCAACGTATACATAGCTGAAAACACGGAATTGTGAGTGTTTAAACTGACGAATTGCGCATGCTCAGATAGTCGGTTTTTATTACGGCACCTGCTTGTTCGTACTTATTGCTTCTAAACGGCGGGTGAATAATCTATTGTTAGCCTATGAATAATTTATTGTTTACGTTGTCTGAGCAGATACGCAGATACAGTGCACGTACATGTAGATCAGGTTATATTATGACGTCATTTAAATGCCGTGGGTTCACTGCTTAATGGCGAATAGAAACTGCTGTATATTTGAAGTTACAGTCCACCAAAAATAGATGTATAGTGCTAAATGGTTTCTACCTGTTATGTCAGGCTATCATTTCCCGAGCCTAGTGACTACGCACAAGAGGACAGGATGTGACGCCAGGAATTAGGTCAATGGTGGGGTGGGGTTTAGGGTTCTAGGGCTCAAAGGCGTCATGTGTGACAATACAGGATTATGTGCCTACTTCTAAGTTCTTGCTGTTACTGGATTTTTCTATCTCTAACACATGGGGCTCTCAGCGGACAAATTTTGTACACAAACAATGTTAAACTGCATACGTGTAGAATTTGGTGCTTTCATTTGGTAAAATTCCAACTTACACGGTTATGGTCAACGAAATCAGTATGCCGTTTCAGGAGCTTTCATCACCCAACAACACACGAATCATATCACCATATAGAAATTCCATTTCCCCTTATAGTAACCCCTTAATAGACTACAAAACCCAGACTCCAATCAGAACTTGCACAAACATGGACCCCTCTATTTACCTGGCAAAACCTTCGCAGTCTTGTGCAAGCAGCGTTCAATTGTGCTGTGCCGGCTTCGGCGCTCGTCGTATCGATTATTCGCGGAGTAGAAACAGGGTGTACACTTACACTGTCATGTACAACTATTATTCACCATGCTGTTTACATGTTTATGTGCATATTTATATGTTAGTCCCGTTGACTTGAAATGGCACGGGGGTTAAACATTTATATTGCATAAGCTACCCAGTGTGTTTCGTACGTGTACATTTACGTAGTAGCAACTTAATCATGGTGATATTTTAGGGCAGATATTGGCTTTTGCAACTTGAACGTTTATAGAATACACAGGCGAAGGGGGAACCGTTGAATTATCCATTGCGAGCATTGCTTTGGTAACACATTTTTTAACAACATTTCATTCAAATATTTTTTGACGATTTCATTTGAAATCGCGATGATTTTAAACATAGTTACTCGGTTTTCATATCAAAGTGGACTTAATAATCTAATCATAATTTTAACAACTTTTTAACAACTTTAATAAACAAAAATCTTGCTGCACTTGTACATTAATAAATTTGGTTTAAATACGATTGTATGATTGACGCATTCATCCACTAACTGGCATCATATGGATTTGTTGCTACTTGTTGTTTGCACGCAAATAACTTATAATCATCACTCAAACCCCATCTATAATTAGCCAATGCCTCTTAAGTACATATGTAAGATTTGCCTAAAATATAGTAAGTTACGCCCCCCCCTTACACACGCACCCCACCCCACCCTAAATATGACTCAATCTACAAGAGGCACTCACCTGTGTATCCGTTGCAGTTTTCGTCGTCGTTGCCGGCGGCGAACTGGTTTGTTGTCGAGAGATCTCGCGCCCCGTCACGCGCCACTGACGCTGGATCGATACTGCAGACAACATGGCGACAGGGTGCTGCTTGTGACAGTACTTACTCAACTGGTGTCTGCACTTTTAGGGGCGGGATTCAGGGGGTAAATTGTATCGTACTCGAGCGTCTTGACATCGACACCAGGTCATCGGCATCCTTGTTTACACTATATTGGCTTTTTAGAGATTTTCCAGGGAGCACACAACACTCGCTACTGTGATGCATATTGTTCACCATGAACGTTCACTGGCTTGATATGTACCTATAATGTGAAGATGTCATATAGCTGTGCGCAACCCGTTGCGTTTGATCAACACTCACCTTCGGACCTGACCTGGTATCAAACTGACGATCTTCTGGTGACGAGTCCAGCTCCAGATCAATTTTACCATGGAAGCACAACAATTTGGTCAGAAGGGGGGGGGCGGCACCTACTTTATTTTCTCTAATGTTCGTCATTGACGCTTGTTGTAAAAGGCAATGTGTATACACCATAAAGTTTGAACATATTTTTCATTCCCAAGTACATACGTAAAAATGTGTATCATGACCGTACCAATCAAATAGTTGTGTTTATTAACTTTATTTCTGCGGTAATTAAAACGACAATCTGGTTCTTTTTACCCTGCTAGATATACGACATATAATTACTCTTTACATCCATCTCCCAGACAATACTTATATTCATGTTATTGTCCAGTTAATTTGCAGCTTTTGCGATTCTGAAATCTATTCGTATTATACACGGAACTGTAGGCCTATCTGTAAATGCGCAATTACTGCTTAATAAGTGTGCCTTTTCTGCAGGTTAACTTTTGTAAAGAGCAAATCAACCATGGTTTCGTAAATTTTAAACCTATTTGTTGATTCCCATCATGGGGATTTCATTTCCGTGACCTTCCTACATTGACGATGGTCCAGAAGGAGTCTGTGGTTCATGTTGCCACATCCCACACTTAAGTCTAATAAAGTTAAAAGATATTTCCTTCTTAACACGTGACATTAAAACCAGGTTCCCCTTCACACTTATAGGGCATATCAACAATTCTCATCTATGCTTTGCCGAATCAACACCTTCTTCAAAACATGAGACTCACTGCAATCCAATGGTGTTTTTGGTGTTTTCATTTTTATCTAATTTGTTGTTCGGGGTGGGGGGGTGGGGGGGGGGGGCGGGGGCAAAGGTAATTCCTTTGGAAACATATTTTACTTCCAATGTCTATAACAAACATTTGTATTGTAAGTCACTGTCATATGTTTTGTTAGAATACAATTTATTCAAATATAACTTGCACACATATTAAATAAAATTACTGTTTTTAAAGAAGTTATTTAAACTGCGTGTTCTGTCAAGTAATACATGTAAGAGACCTTTAGTTTTTGTAGCATAGAATGGGGTAGGGTTATTTTAGAAAATGTTGCTATGCATATTAATACAGTTTTGCTTTGCCCCATGTTGCCACAGCAAGGTATCACGTATCAATAATATATAAAATTCTATGATTTTCTTTCTTCTATTTATACTAGTTTACGTTCTAAAATGGTTCTACAATACAAAAATACCTGCTGATCCAAAAGTTTTTATTATTATTTACCCTTTGCAAAATAATTTATTTTCATTATAGTTAAAAGGGGAAAAAACACTATAATGAAAGCTAAATTATTTCAAAAAGGGAACTGTTGTAGAGAAACTTTAAGAAAAATAACAATAAAAAACTTTGTTGGATCAACAGGTACTATTGTATTTTTAATTTTAGAACCACTTTAGAACATAAGACTTAGAAATAGAAGAAAGAAAATAGAATGATCTATCAACTGCTATTGATGGATGATTTCTCACGGGATCCGCGACCATGACGCCTTGCACGTGTAGTTTGCGTTATGATTTTCACAGTATTGACACGGTCATTGATTTTCTTTACCTGTGAGCTTATACAAAAGTTGATCCGTCAAAGTGTGCGGGATCTCTGGCTAATATGGATCCATGTTTACATATTGAAACGGCATGAGAGTATGAGTCAAAACACTGAAGATACTGAAGACAATTGGATTACATAATTTAATTAATTCATAAACGTCTGCGTTCACGTTTGCTTCATTTACTGCATTTAGTGGGAGATTTAAACAAAGTGAGTAATTTGTTAATACAATAGAACTTCGTACACATTATTATTATCGTGAAAGTGATGTATGTATTAGGTTCATGAATAGGGACACATTTGCCGTAAAACTGCACATCATAAGCCATAATTAGATTTTGTTGTTGGATAACTAGAGGCACTGATAATTGGCTGTTATTCCGTTACTTCCAAGCGTGTAAGATACAGAGATTGACCTCTGAAAGTCCAAAATAGAATTTAGGCTCCGTTGAACTTCGAGGTAAGTGGGTACAACTTTATGCATCTCTTAAATTACACGCAATTCTTCCTTCAAAAATATGCTGAATAAAGAAATTTCTTACAAGAATGGATTTTGTTTTCACTTGATCATTCAAGTCTTGGTTATGAATCTATACCCTGATCCTCGTGAGTCCTGATCATTTGATTTCAGATATCCTCCATGGACCCTCAGAAACCTGCTGGGCCACCCCCTGGTTACGATGCCTCTGGTTATGATCCCAATGCCACGCCCCCTGGGGGTTATGACCCATCATTTGCTCCCCCGGGTTACCCTGAGGACTACCCAACAGAGCTGCCACCCGACTATGACACCGTGATCAACATTCCGGATAAAGGCCTGGATGCTCCTCCAGAGTATGAAGATCCTGTGCTGGAAGGACTGCCTCCACAGGGGCAGCACGAACATCAAGGTACGCGTACTCACACTCACTCACCCACATGTACTCTGGCTAGCGAACTACCATTTATTATGGTCGGGGATGGGGGGGGTATGAAAAACGGAACTATACGGTATGGCACCTCTGGTCATGAAATTGGAAACCCCTCTACAAGATGAGGATGCCGATGCCCTTTAATTGGTAAGTGGGAAGATGGGCTTAAAATTAAGTGGGATGTGGGAATTTGGGCAATTAAGTGGAAAGTGGGAAAATTACAAATATTAAGTGGGAACAAATTCTAATTTTAGTGGGAAACTATAAAAAAAATGATCGAGTGGGGGTCATGCACGTGAATTTGCGACTATAATCAATCCTTAATCAATCATCCATTTGGTAGTTTAATGTTGTAGGTTTACCTAGATGATCTTAGATGACTTGGTCTGCTGACCTCTAATCTCACGAGACTCACCCATTTGGAAAACACTATGCACTCTAGCTGAGGACATTGTGCAGATATTCTATTTTTTATAAGTACATGTGTTAATGTAACAATATATGCATTTATGATAAACTTATGTAAACTTGTACACGGCACTGGTCGAGGCAAAAATGATAAACACTTTTAAGACCAGATTGACGGCCCCACACGGGGGACTTTCGCACTGGTGCTGGTAGCGACGACTTTATAGACCGTGGCACACGCCAAGCTGAATGTGTATCAAAGAGGATACTAGATCCGAGACACGATGCACGAGGGTCTAGTAACCTTATTAATACGTGAGTATAGTTTGAAAGGCCCCGAATCTACGAGATTCGGGTGTTGTTCCTGGATGTTGTCGCAACAACCTCTCGTTAAACTCACGGCTAGTCCGCCTCGTGATTTGCGAAGTCACCTGGTTAAAAACCTGACAAAACCGGATAAATACCGTTTTGTCCTGTTTTAACCGGTCTGTAACCTAGCAACGGGACACTACGGGACACCGCTGGCAAAAAGATCTTATTTTTTGGAAAGTGCGCGAAGCGACGCCATATGAACAAATTAGGGAATTGACTCATTAATGGGGACAATGCTACAATTGTCCCACCCTCGCACCTCTAACTAGCGTTAGCTCACACTTATCTAAAGCAACAAAATAAATTTTAAAGGAGATAGCTTGTGGTTTATACGTTGGGTTTATAGGTGTATTTCTAGTCTAGTAAATTTGTTTATTATAAACGCCTTTCAGTAAAATTGGTTCCTATAAAGACCACACATTTCTGTGTTTTGCACACCTTGAAATATGTTCATCTCTTATTTTTTGTAAAAATGAACAAAATGTTCATTAAAAGTACGCATTTTAGTGGGAAATCAAAATATTAAGTGGGAAGTGGGAAATGAGCTAAAATTCAAGTGGTAAGTCTACACTGTACAGGTATGCAATCAAGCAATCTACATTGTATTGGGATATGGTGATTCTAGTAATTTTTAGGTACAATAAGACCTATTTAATTGAATAAACAAAGATAAGTCAAAGTTATTAATAGCTCTATTTTTTATATGTTTTATCAGTCGATCATCCTTCATGATATTCTACACCGTGAGTGAAAACCACACTGATTTTTTTGGCTAAATCTAGATTATATTTGCTCTATTCAAGTTCAAGTTAAATTTTAACTTAAAAGCATCAAACTGTATAAATTTGCAAACACTTGGACATACATGTAGATGGTACATGCGCACATACTAATATTGTCCATTATTTCAGCATCCGGAGGGGTCGGGAGTCCTCAGTGGCTACCCCAGCTGGCATATGCTGACTTCCTACCTGCTCTACGGGCACATGGACACCCACCATTCTATGACGACTTCAAGTGAGCGTGTGCAGCCTTTTATATTCATCGTCGGTTTTCACGGCTTGATCACTCACACTGCCTTAAAGTCCTTGTTCATACCAACCCGTGGGCCCAGTTATAGTTTTTATGTGGAAAAATTATTTTCGGTTTGACTTATGTCAAAGACAAAATCAATACTCGGTTTCATCTTACTTATATAGCGAGATCGTACGTTTTGCGTTTGAATTCCTCGCTGGACATTTTGGCAGTGGCGTTTCTGAGCCTAAGTTCCACAGAATTGGATATGTATCATGGCTATATACTGTGTATATAGTCATGAGATATGACGATGCCTTTTATAACAATCTAAGAGCCCATCCTCATGTAAAAGCCCACCCCCTAAATTTGTACCATATCAAAATTTAGATTAGTTGCTGTGTGATTTAACTTTCATGTAAAACAACACCCCCTAAATTGGCAATACAATTGAATACATCATTTCTTATATATTTCATCAACATTTTTGAATTAGAAATAAAGTACAGTTTCGAACACCACCAACTGATAAAGCGATGATTGTATGGAAACTTGAAATTAGAACTTCAGCCTATTAATTATACTGCTGTATTTCAGGACGTTAATGACGATTGTCAATGACTGGCTGGCACGCAACCCACAGTTCCATGTGGTCAGGGTCGAGTGTATCACGCGCAAGGTAAGTGTATGTTAAATGCACCATACGTGAGTACATATATGCATGTGCCTCACATAGTGAATGTAATGCTCATGTGGGAATCACCTGCAGCGTAAATCTGTAACACGTGCAAGGAATATGTTTATCGGAAAAAGACCAACACACAGGGGCGGATCTAGACCATGTTACACCAGGTTCTGGAACCCTGGTAAAGATTCTGCAAAAAATATTTCATGCCCCCGGGCCCAGACCCCCATAGACTCAGCTGCGCACCGTTAGTGCTTGCCTTCTCAGCTCTTGGGAACCTACCAAAACTTCAGCTCTGGATCCGCCCCTGATTAACACTGTGAATTGTAACACTGTAAATAAGATACTAGTATAGCCAACTATAGAAAATGCTTTTTTCAAAAATGCCTTGACAAGTATACTGGCAAAATTGTCTTCAAATGAATTGAGTACATTTGAAGATATTTCACTTAATTCCAATTATGAAAAGAACCTGAGAAACATGCATATCCCCGAAGTACCATCTGACTATCTCGCCTGTTGTACTTACAGGTGAACCAACAAGGCCTGGCAGAAACCGAGTCTACCATCCATCACTGCTCCGCATTCGGCTACACCAAGTATCTTCGGGGGGTTAGGTCAGACGCAAATACTTGCTATTTTTATTTGTAATCAATCAACACTGGCAGTAAGACCAATTGCTGTATAAGGGAAACCATTCGAAGTGGAAAAGCGTTAAATATATTTAGTAACATTTTATAGATTGCTAGAACTAAAATGTGAGGTTTACCTACTAGCAATATGTCCAAATGGTGAGATTTTACAGTACATCTGTATGAAGATCTTTGTCAAACCAAAGCACCTAACTACAATCTCCCCAAGGTAAAAACATGTGATCAGTTCCACTTAAAACCCCAATCTCCCCAAGGTAAAGGTTATGATTTGTCTCACCCTGTACCATTCTTCACAAGCACATTCAAATTTTGCCTCCCTGTGCATTTTACAGATTGTGGCTTGTACCCAACACCACGAACCGGGTGCCTCAGCAGTTGTGGTACGTCAACGTTGTACCGAAGGGCGAGCTAGAGGTAAAGCAGGATGGTGCAGATTACCAGTACTATTCCACTACAGTTACAATTACTTTTTTTTTAAATTTTCCTTTCGTAGATGATGTAAAATTATAGATGTTTAAATTGTCATTTGAAGTACCAAGGACTGATTTCTGAATGAGTCATTTTTAAAATTGTCAGTGTTGTCCCATTAATTGAAGTTATGAAAGAGACCGTTTTTTCAAGGTCAGTAAAAGTTTGGGAGTTTTGAACGTTGATTTCAAATAGATTATGTAGTACTGATTTCACCTGGAAAAATGAGGAGGATAACAAAATGCATCATATTTTAAAATACAAATTCGGTGTCGGAGGATTTCAACTGCTTGTCTTGTCACTCGTATAATGGTAGTACTGCTTTTTCATCACTTGAGATATCCTTTTGATGTTTTATAAATTTCATTTTAGGATACATAATATGCATTTTGTTATTCACAGTTAAGTCAGAGAAAGCAGGCAGTGCATTTATTCTGTCAATCATGTAGAAATCCTGATCTTAATTTTCAATGTTTTGTTTGCTTTGATCTGTGCTGTATTTTGTACTAAAATTCATGTACAATACTGTTTGGAAAAGAACATCTTCTTTTGTATTTCAGCTCATGATTCGCCATCGCCATATGATGTCCATGTGTGGCAATGGAATGCACATGCACAATGCAATGATGGGGTACGTAATTGTACTATAATATGTAGGCAAAATATACAGCAATACTGTTTGCACATTTTCAAGTTCAGAGAAAGATTTATGCTATCCATGATAATTCTCAGCCTAATGTTTTACTAAAAATTCACTTTTATTTTCTATCCCATTATTCATTCTTATATATTTTGGGGAACGGTCTGACCACTCAGGATGGGTTTGACAAGTACACTGAAAAAATCTTATTTGAATACAAGCAATACTGTTAGTGATAATCCCCAAATCGTTGTTAAAACAAAAGTGAATCGTTGTGAAAACAATAGTTGTTGTTTTTAATGTATGCAGGATGCGCCCCCATTTTGGAGTCAACCCATTGATGCCCGTCTTTGAGAATCTAGATAAAGTACTGGCAAAGATCAACGCTAAGTTCCAGAATAATCCAATTCCAGGTAATATCTTAGAGTTAGCATGGATTCTGTTGCATATAAATCAATATTGAATCTTCCATCATCTACATGTACATGTATAAAGTATGCTATATCTAGAGCCTGTTCTAATTCGTCTGCTATGTTGAAATCAAGGAGAGGCCAAGTGATCACTAAAACGTATACAAAGATCATGTTTTACGTGAATCCCTGTACCGTATTTGTTCTAATAAGCGCACAGTGCGATTACAAAAAACAAATTTCAAACAAAAACAAATGTCGAATGTTAGCAATAAGTGCATCCCGACAATTTTTCGCAGTTCTTGCATTTTTTCTTTTATTGCTTACTGCAAACATTCTTTCACAACGCGACCGGCATGTTAGTCTTTTTCACAACGCTCCCGGTGCATACCAGCATGTTAGTCTTACAATATGGCGAGATAAACATGAAATCTTTGGGAGGAAATAAGCAAAATTTGATTAATTTAATCAGTGTAAACAGGGGGGTGCGCTTAATGGGCCAGGTGCCTTTATAAGAACGAATACGGTATGTCAAACACTGGCTTCTCTGTGACCCCCCACCACCCTACTGAAAGCATGGATATGCCACGGAATGACCTCTGATCCAGAATGGGAATGTTGCAGGGAACATCCTGTGCGTGGAGACCCTGGAGCTGAAGCATGAGGAGCTGTGGCGTCCGGACGCGATCCATCCGGACGAGTGCTACTGGGAGGAGAAGGGCAGCTCTTTCACACTCTTCCTCAACGTACTCAAGGTGTTCTTTGTGGCCGGTCCACCCCAAGTCCAGGAAATAGGTGAGTTTTAGCTTATTCTTTGGCTTTAGTGAATAGTCTAGGGTTCAATAATACCCAAGCCCCGATTGGGTTGGTTAAGACTATACGCACGAGGTCCGTAGGCTATGAACTCAACTCAGATTTCAGGCAAAAATCAGCAAAACGCACCGGATGACCCCGTGTTAGTACGGATGACCCCGAACGAATGACGTTCATCACGTTCAGATAACTACGTCAGACGTAGATAAACGAGGTGATAAACGAGGTGGTTGCCTGACCTACTGTACTCAATAATGGATAACGTAACACTTTCATATGGGCTATGGGGAAGTAATAATGCAAATAAAAACAGTTTAATGTGGATACTAGCTGTCATTATCCCACTGAACGTTGGCATTTGAAATCCGGTGGTCTGTCTGCGAATGTACGTTTATCAAAAGGGGAATAGTTCAATATTTAAGGTTGTGGAGCTTATAACACTGCGTAATTCTTCATACATCTAATTTACTACTGAATCCGATTTCATGCATAATAAATGTTTACTTACAACATTTTTGAGTGAAAACATTTTTAAACATTGGTTGTTTATTCCCTGGATGGCAAAATATCTGCGTAGTTGACACCATCATTTTATTCGTTTTCAAAGAAACACACGATATACGGAGCCCAGCTTTCATAAGACTGCTTATTTGTGATCCGACATTTGAATTGTCATCAAATAACTATTTTAGAAGACAAACCAAGCATCTGTCCGTGTGCCGTGCAAGCATCATTGTACAAAAAAAATGATACTGAATATGAACTTACGAGGCTGGATTTTGCAGCCTATGTTCCTCTGCTGGTATTCCCATAGTGCTAACATTTTATTAAAATCACGAATCATGTACAGTGAAGTGAACCTGCACACGTGGACTTACACCAGCCATCATTATAACAGCTATGAAAGTGTGACAGACAGATGTTATATAGCTCTATACTTATTCTTCAACTTGTGTTTCATTTTTTCTCTATTATACATGAGCGTAATAAAAAAACGATGTCAATGGAAGCAGCCACTATCGGCTTATAGTGTCTATAACTATATAGAGTTCTCTCTATACTACTTGTGTGCGTCCTCACACCAATATTTTCTATACTTTATGACAATCTTTCGTATTCATTTATCATAGTCATTATCATAATAAAGAATCATTCATAATAATTCCTTTTCCTTAAATTTTCTACACATAAACAAGACATAATATGAGGGGTTTGGGCCTTAAGCAACTGCTTATGTATACATATTACAATGTATGTATCAATGATTAACCCAACTGTAAAATCAATTCTTTTCATAATATTTGTAGAAAAACATATTTGAAATGTTAAGAATAATTTGAAAAAAGCTCTGAAAATCAAAGAATTTTGAGTTAGTTTGTGTGTGATGAAAAGGGTGTCTGTTACATGTAAGACATAATCATAACAATGTTTTTAAACTGATTGATTAAGTAATTGAAAAAAGCTATTCTATGTCATTTTTGACCCGTTACTTGCTGATGTGTGAGTATTTTTCTCCATGCCATTCGATATGTTTATGGTTGCACGCCAGCAAAAAAATAA
The DNA here is from genome assembly GCA_019095985.1 of Streblospio benedicti. Lineage (NCBI taxonomy): Eukaryota > Metazoa > Annelida > Polychaeta > Spionida > Spionidae > Streblospio > Streblospio benedicti. Next base: position 29,695,380 of record CM032663.1, on the reverse strand, counting down.
ACATTTTGTATACTATAATGTACCATATTTAACATCACATCCATAGAACATATGCATGTGTATGATTATTTTGACTTTATTAAATTAAATTGCTCTTTACTTGCTAAAAAGTGAATGACAAATAGGAAAATAGTTATCGGATTTTTGTATATCACTACACATCCCAGGTCTGATTGACTTCGCACCGGCGTGTATATCTGCACCCTCTGCCATGGGCAAGCCTCGCTTTGAAGATTTCAGCGTCGTTCTGGAGAGAGCCGCGGCCTGGGTCAACCAACACCAGGTACACAGATTTAGCAAGGGCGATAGAGTATAGATTCATTGCAATTATCGCAACTCTCTTTTAAAGTACATATGATTGAACCATGGTTGGAATACAGTGATATTGATGATTGTCATCTTTAAGATTCTAGACATTGTAGGGTGTCTCTGAAAGAAAAATATAAGATATAAGTCCCATCTTAAGAATAAGAATGATTTTGTTTAACCCATTACCCCTCACGTTTTATTACATGACAGCCCTTGTATCCTCGCAAATATTTGCAGCGTAGCGCGTATAAAATCTTTCCATTTGTCAGAGCTGCGTTGCCAACTTTAAACTGCCATAATTTCCATAAAAATGCTCGTATTTCAATGATCTCTTCACCACAATACAAGGAAACAATTTTGGCTTACCCCATTCCCAATTTCACAATTGCTTTGATATGAAGCATCACATTCCCAATGGTAAAAGGAAGCCCTGTTCGGATAGGTATAGGACTGTGGTAAATGCAGCATAAATGCGCAGTAAATAAATCACAGAACTTAGAAAATAATTAAAAATATTTATCGGGTGATTTTGGAACGGATTTATATATGATAAAGCTTAAGTGGTTAGGAACACAAATATGTATTTCTCATCAAGATTGAACCATTATAAGTATGTCTACAACTCGATCAAATTTTGGTGTTTTTGCATTTGGTGCGATATGGCAAACATGGCGCCATTTTGAAGTGCAAATTAATGCTGTCAAATGAAACTTCTGTATATTCTCTTAAAATAAAAGCTAAACATTAGAATAAATTATACACGACGATTCCTCATACGGTTTTACATATAGTTATCTAGTTTTAATCACAATGGCACCACTGCTATACCCCAAACGAATGACTTGTATGACGAAGCTTTTGACATCCAAACAAGTGAAATCAGCCGGCCGGTGCAGGCCATTTTGAGGGGTAAAGGGTTAAAAGTGCAGAAACAGTAAATAACAACCTAAATCATCATACAGATAATGGAATAACTAATCTATTATTGGTTTTTGAGTAACAAATATTTAATGTAGCTCTCTTTTTCCAGGAGCTAGACATAAAGAATATCCAGACGATTGATCACAAGATAACTAATCACACTGCATCAGGTAGGAATAAATTTTAAGAACAAATAGTCTGCAAACATGTGCCATGCCCATGTGTCTCTTTTTAAGACTTTCGGAAAATTTCTCGTACAGAGAGAGAACGTGGTTCCCTCCCCATATGACTATTGTGTATCGACAAATCTGCGGGCGTATCAGATGAGCCTTAGGCGAGTCTGATGCACCCACAGATGAGTCCGATACACAACAGTCATATGGGGAGGGAACTGCGATCTTTATTTATCAACCAATGTCACAAATACGCAATGTTTCTAAATGCAGTTGATGAACAGATAATCATAAATAAGCCAAGTTTCAAAACGCACATGAATACACTAATAGTCTACATGCAGACTGCCGATTCGAATCTTCCCGTCCTGATAACGTCAATTGGGCTGCATATCCAGGTGATTTGAATGGTCCCATGGCATTTTTATAATCATCTATTTTGTTAGACGCATTATATACATACTAACAGTACAAGTATATACTAAAATGACCAGAATATTCAGACCGTGAATGAAACATCTGGCTTGTTTACAATAGGTTTCCTAGAATACAGAGCGACCAGCATAAATCACAGTGCCCTTGACGTGTTCTTTCAAACGTCAACCGTTCAAACAAAAACGCACACCGCATTTCTGTGAATGCCCTTGCACGAATTACGTGATCCTTTGTAGTTCGTGGTTTATTGTGTTAGAACATTGTATACTTTCACATAGAAGTATCTTTGACGTAGTGTTTGTAATAAAAGCATAGATTCTTTTTTAACATTTGTATTCTTATATTTATTATTGCTGTTATTATTTTTTTGTATTGTGTTGGGGAAAACATAACAATGAACAGTGACCAATGACCAATACCAAGTACCCCCCTCCCAGAAGAAATGATTGTTTGTGAAATAGGAAAAAAGTAGTCCGGTCAAAAAGCTGTATCGGGTCTACACCCGATATGGATTTCCATATCGGGTCCCTGTATCGGGTTCCTAGCCAATTCGATAAGCCCAATGAATATATAGTCATTGGTTGATAAAACTTTTTACTATGGCATTCGTACAGAAGACATGTGGATGTGTCTCGTGCCCATAGATTAGCATCTTTAATATGTCCGTTTTAGCGGTTAAAATGGCCAAGAAACGGCCATGTCGCATGTCACTTTTAACCCACGTAGAGCCCTCTTACTTCATGTAAATTTCCTGACAATATTGGTCTATTTGCCTTAGTGACACATTAATCTCGTGCTCAAATCCTATCAACTTCTTTCACTCACATTCGTATTCTGCGTCTGATGTATTTTGAAGACTGTACCCATAATCAAGCATCTTAAATATCCAACATGAAGCAGAAAACTATAAACACATTTTTTGGCATATTGAACTGCATGTGAACAGCCTGGTTGTTTTCATTTGCTCTATCACATATGTGTTAAAAAGCTTTTGATTGTAATAGCTTCAACACAACAGAAAAGTGAAAATACAATCCCATGTTCTGCATTTGCAGCAAACCAGCCTCGTGACATTCAGCTGGACACACGGAGCATGGACTATACAAGGGGCGGCATCTTGAGCTGCATCTTTGTGCGCACGCTGCGTCTCGCCTACGTGAAGCCACAACTGAGGATGCCACCGAGGTTTACTAGCAAGGTACAGCCATGCGTGTACTTGTGAAACTTTTAAGATTAGTGCGCTACTGTGGCCGAATGGTTAGCCAGTTGAACTGGTGACCAGAAGGTCATGGGTTCAATTCCCGGTCGGGTCTGATGGTGGGTGTCGAGCAAACGGGTTGCACACTACTAGTACCACGTTAAATACATGTAGGTAAAGGTCAGGCGAGTGAATATTAATGTAAGTGATTAGCATATGGTTGCAATATGCTGGATGCTCCCCTGGGAGTTGAGAAAGATATAACGAGATAAAGATGGCAAGGGCCTGGTGTAGAAGTCGCTAGAGCATGACAAACAGTGAATTGCGCCTGTAAATAAGCACATTTACATTTACATTATTTTCGCACGTGTTACCGGTATTTTACATTCTGGTTAGTTTAATGACAAGAACAAAAAAAGACGCAGCCGATCATGCAACACATTGCAAATCTTGCTCCATTCAAACAAAATTCTAGATCTTGCTCCTAACCTCTGCAGCTGAAGGCGACCAGTATATATAGCTGCATGTACTGTCGTTAACGACACATTAGAATCTATAACATTAGAAACCGTATGAAACTTGAAACACAAAATATATGGACAGTCATAAATCATGACCTGTTTCAGCTGTTTGTGCCAGTGCGGATTGACCACCGGAACGCGGAGACCACATCCATGACGGTGGCGCGAGCGAACCAGTGGCTCAACGCCGTTGGTGAGTTATACCCACACCCACTCACCCCCCACCCCCACCCACAACCAAGGTGCACCCACACCCACCCACTGCCGCTCAAATAAACTGAGACGATGGAGGTTTCCATGTTGAGACATCAGAATGATTGTTGTTGGTTTTTATCCCAGACACTAGCGTGAACCTGACATTTTAAACTTCGCTTTTATTTTACTGTGATGTATGACCAATTTTGTAGCAGTTTAGTGAGTATTGTATGGGTACAAAGCGGAGGCGTTCCTCTATGTGTACGATCATAGGATGCGTTTAAAGATAATGCTCAGTCAAAAATATGTATGTTCTGTAAAATTCAAGATCAATAAACAATGTATTTTCCATTGGAAGTATAAGGAAAATAAAATTCATATTTTTCATGTTTAGTATTTATTACATGCATATTACATGCCCTTTTACATGCATCGTGTAGTTACATTTGACGAAAATTATTCGGTTTACATTTCTCGCCTACATGTGTTTTGATGGGCTTCTCTCCGGTTGTTTATGGTGTGGATTTGAATAGCTCTAGATATTCTAATATGCTGTTTAAATGAAAGAAACTTTCAGAATGAACAGAACACATCATGTTGTTTCTGTGCAAGCATACTTATTTGGCCACTGAGCATAACCTTTAAATGTAAGACTAGCCTATCTCAAGGCCTTTAAATGGTCTGACATTAAGGCCTATTCTAAAAGCCTCTGAAGTTGCAAAATGTTTTGCTAATGTGACGTCATTTACTAAAAGCACATGGCTTCTATTTTAGAAGCAGCAGTCCAGCTGTAGTTGGGGTATTTTCCCGTTTAAGCACGTGGTACTGTTTATTTGTAATATGTTTCTGGTTGATTAATTCACACATAAGCCAGCCCAAGTTAGTAACAGAAGCTTTAGCATGTGGTACTGTTTATTTATATTGGGGAATGTTTGATGACGTTCTGTTTTGTAATAGTTTGTTTATTTGATACTCTTGTTATCTGATCATGGATATTGAAGCAATTAGATATAGCTTGCAAAAGATTGAATATGAAGCTGTTAGACAACATCAGAAAGAAATATTGGAAAATGTATTGCAAGGAAAGGATTGTCTTTTAGTTGCTCCAACCGGTAAATATCAAGATTACATATTTAATATCTTGGCTGACCCTTACCTGATCACCCATGCATGCTGCCGCAGTATGAGTGACCCTTACCTGATCACCCATGCATACATGTTCTGCTGCTTCTGCAGCTGTTGCTAGTGAACACTCTGGTTTTAAAGGCTAACAGGGCAGGATGTTTGAGGCTGCATATTTAATATCAGTGGAATTCCTAGGGTTTTGTAAAAGACCTTATATCTATTAGAGCTAGAGGCTGTCACAATTGCACTTGCTCTTTATCTTTGCATTTAATATATGGTTGACACGAAGGGTTTATATAATAATAGAAATAAACACTATTAGATATAAGGTCTTTTGAAAGACTAATGTAAGACTTGCATACAAAATTATCTATGTCTGAACTGTTGCAGGAAACTTACCAATTGTCGGGGCAGAAACAGTTAAGTTTGAGATTGGGGTGGAGACTGTGAAGCAAGTGAATACTGAAGCCTCCACCAATATTGTCATCAGTACTCATGGGAAGTACTGGATCACAGCAATCAGGTACAGTACTCGAAATAAATTATTCAACTTTCCACACAAATCACAAAACATGCTAAAAATTTGCTACGAATCCATTCTCGGCAATTCACCTATAAAATTAATACCTTATTGATTGGGTTTTCGACTTTGTGAGGGATTTTTCTTTAAAGATCTTTAAAGGATATGTAACCTGAGTTTTTGTTTGCACCCATTGACAGAATAATTAGATAACAAATACCGTCTCCTAATCACATAACAGATAAACAAATGACCATACTGAGATACTTATTATTCTAGTCTTGCAACGTTTTTGTGAGATGTAAAAGGATTCTCCTTGTATCAGACTACCCATTGTACATGGTTGACTGTTATGTTCACTGACTTGTGCACATCCATGGGGATTCCACCAGTCAAAAGACTCCTCCGCACCATAAAAAGCAGCATACCAGCTACACTTGACACAATGTGGTCATTGTTTGACACAAGAAGTATGCCTCCTGAAAAGTTGTGCGACTAGAAAACTGAGCCTATTTTTTAGTGAGTTTAAACCCTTCAGGAAATCTATACTTTATGACCTATTGCAGGCTATATTTTGATGGTGACTTCCAAGAACCGCCACCCGAGGTGTATATGCCGCCTCCCGCCATCATGCCGAAACAAAAATCGGAGAGTTGCAGCATCATGTGATCAGTGCGTCAATGCCTTGATTTTGCAAAATCCTTCTCTAGCCAATCCCAGTTTAATTTGGATATGTCATTCAATTCACAAGCTATTGAATATAGGTTTAATTTAATTGTTTGTTTAATAATGTACCATAGTATTAGTATTATAACAATGAACAAAAGAAAAGTGTTAAGACATATTACTACATGTATATAAAAATATCCAGCCCTATTAGGGCTTACGTGTCACCATAAGAGACTTGAATGTAAAGTACATATAGTTGCAGCAATTAGCTTTGTATATACCGGGGTATTTATTCATATGTTAATACATTATTACATGTATCTTTATATTTTATACGTTATATTATTGTAGGTACATGCATCTAACGCAATGCATTGAGAGATTCCTGTAAACTGGCCATATGTCTGCTAGTTTCTTTTTTGAAGAATTAAGTTGATATATTTTAACTTTTTTAGCCATATGCTACACGCCCAATGGAAACTTTCGCAATAACACAATGGAAAGTGGACACATAATTATATTGGCGAATATGTGTTGGTTTTTATTTATTTTAATAGATAGAGCATTTCACACAGGGCCTGTAGGTCACACACATCCTGAATGTTTTATTGAAAAAATATATAGCATCCAAACAAGTACCAAATAATATTATCACCTTGAACTCGATAGTTTTCCCGGTGCCAAAGTATAAAAAGAAAATTTCTAGGAAAAATAAACTTAGATAAACATGTTCAAATCACATATTATTGCCACTTACTGGATGTGTGTGAATATATTATTTCATACCAAAATGCACCAAAGATCACGTAATTTCAACGAATCATCAAAGTAGTATTTATTGTATGAGAATATAAGTATTATAGCTCCATTTTGACATCTCAAACACTGGTGTTGGTTCATTAATAGCTGTGATATGATGGTTTAAACAAACAAATATGTGGAATGTGTGTGAAGTGCTCTATTACTCTAAAACTGGAAAATATAAGTTTTTTGCATTTTTTATTTCATGTTCTTCAAAGTATGTTACAGCTACATGTAGATGGACAAAACATATTGCGAGATGTTTCTATTTTTATAGAATGCAATATAGTGATTTAATATTGAGCAGGGTTAAATATTTATATACATAGTGGATTCTTGTCACAATGATGCCTACAGAAGGCAGCATCATTTAGCAATTTCAGTATTTCATTTCAATGAAATGGTTTGTGTTGTTTTTTTATTTTATTTTTTCAATTCTATCCCTCTTCGAAAAGTTCTTGTTTTGGAATTTCATTACACACATATGATATTTGTGAGAAATGTTATATATCAATTAAATGGTAATATAAACATTGCACACTCATCTGTTTTCTATTAAGATTTCTATTCCAAATGAATTGGTATACAAATCCAGTGAGAAGAATATGAAGGAAATGAAGATACTTTACTGGGACCGAAATTTGATAACTGTATGTGACGTATCTAAGTCAATTCTAGAGAGTGTAAAATCCATTATCATGGTCTTTTCATGTCATGTATGCCCAGCTTGCGTTATAACCTCATTAAACTATTCATGCATTTTTTCATGCTCCTGCCATGTTGAAATGAAAACTTAGGGGACTGTAATTATATTCTTTGTTTGACAGATGCGCCGATGAATCAGCATAGCCCCTGATACAAAAATAAAACTGACATACATGTTTCTTTTTAATTAATTTACGCCGATGAAGCAGCAAATCACTTTTTTTCATAATGATATCGGCCGGTGAACCTGATTCCACAAGGTGCAAAAATCATAACATGTTAGCTCGTTGACATGGTATTCTTGGCTTTAAATCGCAGTAAAACTGCATGTGATATATGCTACCATGCAGTGGTGAACCTCATTTTGGAAAGCACCGTTATGAATCTGTCACAATGCTAGTGCGTAAAGGCTGCGCATGTGATTTTGACTAATCAAATGTCGTGTTGTTTAGGCACCTAGGTGTCATGGCGATGTTAAAGTTGTTATATTTTCTTTGGAAAACTTAAATTATTCATCTCCCGTGCCTCATCTAATTATATCTTTTATTTCGGGTTACAACATAGGCGATTGGGAAACTACTGATCAAATGTGGACGTCGAATAGTTAGTGTTTCTAATGAAACAATATGCATACTCGGCACAGATGAAAGTAGGTGGTTTGATTTTTTCTATTTTTATTTTTTGTCTTGCTACCGTATCAACAAAAAACTGCCATACTTTTATTATTTTGTATGCCGACTAACCATTATGAGACCATGACCTTTTTTTTTTCCGACCGTACGGAAAAAATTTCAGAAAAAAAGTTTGAATATAATTATGGTCGCCTTACATGTACAGTGTGACCATATATGCGCAAACCTGACATTTTATGAGCATTTTATATGATACATTTAGCCATGATCAGAAAATTAATTGAGACATAAATGCAATATTTAGTAAATTAGTCTGCAGATCTGAATCATCTGATACAGAATAAGATTTAAATAGCAATTATAATACTCGATTCCAAACTCAATATTCTGTCTTTTGTATCACAGGGGCAACGTATAGACTAAAATAAATAAGAAATGGCTTAGATGGATCTACACACACCGAATGTCGAAGACATGAGACATTCAATGTATATACCTAAGGAATTTCTCATTTATTTTAGTCTATAAGTTGCCCCTGTGTTTTGTTTACAATATATTGTATTATATCTTACAATAATTTTGTAATTATTGAGTGATAAAAGTAAACTTATATTCTGATAGATCTATATTTAATTATTTTGAATGTGAAATTGACTATTCTAATTACTAAGTAAACTTTTGAAATAGAATAAATAGCCCAATCTCTATAAAGGGTCAATTTGAATTTGTTTTGATTAATAGGTTGATCAAATGTCTTTATTTTGCATACACGTATTTTCATTAAATTTATTTACAAACATTTTTATAAAGATTTTTTTTTTTCTAATTTGTTTATTTTTAATTTATGAATCAAATGAGACGAACAAACAGATTCTGTTTTTTTGTTCTTTATTGGACCTGTTTGGACCTGTTTTCTAAATTTTTTTTTACTTTATTGGACCTGTTTGGACCTGTTTTTCTATTTTTTTTATGTCTACAAAAACACAACTTTTGTAACACAACTTTACATCAATACTAATAACAAAAAATAATTTAATACATATTTCACAAAAAGTTTCACTTTAATTGAGAGCTACACTTTACGAAATGGACGAAAGCACGATATTTAGAAATCTAAATCGGTGCAAGTTGAGTTTGACATTTGCTCTTGGATCTGACCAGACGAAAACGCACCGAATTTAGAAATCTAAATAAAGGCGAAAGTTTGATTTTGGAGTTTTACGCTGATTGGGAACAGACGACTAACACTTGCTTCTTCAAGAAATTTATCGGAGACTGGCTGAATTATCTATCCAGATCCAGATGGTGAAGTACTTTACTATCTTGTTTTGATGATTTTCCAGACCTTTTTTATCACTTGAGCTCGTGTGGCTTTCTCCATGCCAACCACGGCGCAGAGTCCAGGGAGTAGGAGACAATTTCTTGCAGTCAGGAATGTTCGTGGTGTTGGGCGTGCATCCTTTTTTTGGACTTTGCCTCGATGCTGCTTTTCCTCGTCCTAGATCTGGACTTGGTTCTAGAACAGAACAGATTAAAAAATTAAAAAGGTGCAAAAGTTTATTTAAATCACATTATTTAATCACGTTTATTTAAAAGCAAACCAAATCATATTAAAACAGAACATATATTATTAGATCACATTATTTAAGCACATTTATTTGAAGCAACCTAAATCATATTAAAACAAAACAGATCAAAAAGAAAAAAAAAACTGGCGTTTATTTAAATCCAAAAACTGTGTTTACCTTCTTCTAGACTTGGACATTCCGCATACTTTTCGGACCTTCTTTCCAAAACGAGCTTTGCCTGGACCTGGTTCTGGACTTCCGCGATCTTTTAGTTTCACACGACTCCTATTTTGGGATCTTTAACCTTCAAATATTCGTCGAAATTGTCGACATATTTTTTTTTTCGAACCTCACTGGTCCAAGTCCAGGGCAAAACTGATGTTTGTTGACGAAAATTGTTATGATGACGACACAATGCACGTGATTACGTTAGACGTTTGTGTATCCGGAGTCCCCTTTGATTATAGACCGTTTCGAAAATTTCCTGTGCCGGTCCTCCGTTGAGTGTAATTGATTGTGGGGATTCTTCCAATAACATTTTAATTTGGATATCTAGACACTTTTATTTATGTTATGGGTAACGTCAAAGCATTTTTCCATTCACAGGGCATGTACACACGAACGCATACAATGCCTAGTATAGGAATGTATGGATATGATTTGATGTCTTGAAATAAGGACAGTACCAGGTTTTAACCGCCACAATGGTATTCAAGATAGAATTCATATCTGTATTTATGAACATGTTTTTAGATACAAACTATGTACTCTACCGTCAAACAAAAACACACATCAAAATCCGTAATGATAATTAAATCTATAATAACGAGGGTCTTTCTGATATTAATCACAAAATAGCTAGAATTAGCGGTAAAATAGTGATTGCTCAAGTGCAATAAATTATTTCCCCTTGGAAGTAATAGTAAAGAAGAGACAAGCACACAATTAATTTATTTTTATTTAACAAAGTTTAGAGTATATACATAGTTTATTCGTTTGCAGATAAATGAACTTAATGAAGTTCACCAATTTTTGAAACAGTGTTTGCGTTTAACGTCATTCCTCTCCAAATTACGTCGTTACCTTCCAAACTAACGTCAATTTTTCTTTATATTCTGCTTCACGTAATTATAGAGTGTTTCACCGATTGGTTCAAGAAGACTGCACTAGACGTGTGTTTGCGTTTTGCTTTGTAATTGAATCACTGTGCACCGCTTAAATATCTGTATATTCATAGATTTATATTTCATATTTGAAATTAGTTCTGATGGTCTAGACTAATTTAAATGTAGAGCTATACAGATCTACTACACATGGTAGATCTAACCCATACAAATGACAGCGATACTGTCAAATCCAACGTGTACAGCGTGTTCATAACACTGCTGCACGGATCCTAACGCTAACGAAAAAGCATGAACATATAACTCCTGTTTTGAAAACCCTTCACTGGCTCCCTGTCAAGCAACACATAATTTTCAAGATTCTAACACTTACTTCCAAATGCCCAAATAACCAATTGCTTATAGAATCCAAAACTCTTGTATCCTTTCAATCTCAACTAAAGCACAATAAGCCTACAAGCGTGCATGAACATTTAGTGGAATTTACGCTACATAAATCATGTTGTATTGTATTGCATAATCCCCTCCATACTCCTCGCACCCCATGGTGAAGTGTTTTTATTTGTATGTTGCTGTTTTTATGTGTGTTTTATTTTTCGCGTTTACATTCTTGTGGGTTTCAATTTTAAGACAGACAAAACATATATGTACATCTACATGTATATATAGATCTCAAATAATGTCCAAGAAGAAAATAGGGGAGGGGTGTATTTAGGGGGGGGCAAAAACCCCGTCCTGAGCCCAAGACGAGCTACTGTGCCTCCGCCGTGTGGGTCTTGCGCTCCGTCATGGAAAATTGTATGGCAGAGATCAAGTCAGCCCAGGTCCCTGCACTGTGTTCATTATATGTTCCTAGGAAGCAGAATAGGTCATTCCTTAAGTATTTGTGTACTGGTGTTGTTTTTCAAGTGATGTTAATGTATTTTTAAATCTAATCCTTTAAGAATGAAATTTTTAAAAAGCTTATGATTTAATCTTTTGAATGTATGAACTTGAGTGTCTAACGAAAAATAAACGATGATACACAATGTGATGTATACTATTTTTGGAGGTATGCTGTGACAATCTAAACGTACCCAATCTAAATTGAGTGTTTACAAAACATTAAGATTATTTGAAGGCTCTTATCGCAACAGCTCTGTCATACTTGCGACATGTCAATGTCAGAATTAAGGAAGAATTTGTTGAGGTGCACATGTATACATGTAGACCAGTCGGGTTACCATCTGGAACCTGGCCTTTCCGACCAGGGGACTTTAATTGTGCCTGTTACTGTAAAAAAAACACTTTACAGTATAAGAAAATGCAATTACCTCCATTGATAGGTGCCATGGAGCCATCATTGTCAGGAGTTAAGAAAAAAGCAACAGAATATCGTTCTCGCTTTGAGCGCTCATCGTTGAAAGGCTCCACTTTGTGTCTCTGCAAAATTGAACATGTCCTACTGAGTAAATTTATTATTTTCATCTTTCACAACACAAAGAATTTCTAACTGTTTGGCAGTTTCGTCTGCTTCTGCAGACATTTTCAAAAACACTACTGTGCATGTCAGGTCATGATTGACGGCTTCCGTCCCTGATTGGATTGATTGAGAGGGGTTGTCAGTTCTGGACAGAGAGAGTGATGGAAGGAAAAGAGCTATCAATGAAGCAGTTAACATCCGGATGCACAGTCAGACCGTGAATAGAGACGAGGGGGGCCACCAACTTGCGAGATTCTACGACCCAGTGCTTGCCGCTGGCGGGGACGGCGGCCGTCAATCATGACTTGACATGCGCAGTAGTGTTTTTGAAAATGTCTGCAGAAGCAGATGAAACTGTCAAACAGTTAGAAATTCTTTGTGTTGTGAAAGATGAAAATAATAAATTTACATAATTACCAACACGATGAACTCATTCAAGGATGTCCTATTGAGTGTTTTCAGGTTGATGATCAATGCATTATGGGCTGCTTTTGTTTATTTTTATAGTGCTAATATTTATTCCAACTCCTCTCGTGATGGAACTATGAGTTCTTAGTACACTTTATCATTTCAACATTGGTTATTCCAACCAAACGTAAAAAGACTTCTGTATCTAAATGATTCCAGCTCAAGCATCACTTACGCACGCCTTGACCATCCCTCCGGTTTGCAGCTCGAATCCGTAACCAACTTGTAACACAAGACTATCCTCCTCGTCAGGTACTGACACCCAGCGGCCAGAAGGCAAACGACACTGGGGGGGCGTAATTTGAATTAGTGAATGTGGAATTACATTTTCTCTCTAGGTGATAATTCAATACTCAATGAGTCTGCATTGTTGACAAATATCATGATGGAACTATGAATACTGAATCCCCAACTTTCAATTGGTTTCTAGATGTTATCCAGGTGCAGCAGCAGCAGCAGCAGCAGCAGCAGCAGCAGCAGCAGCAACAACAACAACAACAACAACACAACAACATCATCATCAACATCATCATCATCAATAACAACAAGAAGAGAGCTGGGTATTTACCATTAGACCTGCCATGCCTAGCTCCTGGACTATGAGTGTAAGGCTGTTCATATCCATGTGTTCACCACACAAGCGCTGCTTTTCTTCCATGTCTGAGACAGAAGTAAATAGCATTTTACTGGCCTCATTGATATATGATACATGTTGGGGTTTTTTTAACATTCTTCTTCCCAACCTTGAGTTCTCACCTTTTCCGTGTGTCGGAGGACTGAGGTTGATTCTCAGGTTGGTGTTATTCCAGCCTTCCCCATTGATCAGGTTCGTGTGCATCTGGTTGAAGAAACGTCTATCCTGCACAGCAAGGTAACATTTATATACACAGGTTCTCAACACACGCAGGCGTAATAGTTCATGTTCCGAAGCACATAACGAGCCTATAACAAGAATGAATCATGATCTTGCCTACTTAGTTCCCACATGATCAGTTAGTTCCATGTCTCCTCAAATCTCAAGTAGGCCTAGTAAAGTATTTTTTTTTTTAACATTTGAAACAGGGGAAAGATTATTCTACATTTTAAAATCACAATGAACCTGTCAACAATGCTTACAATACTGAGACTGGTCGAGCTTCACTATTCTAGACTCTGACCTTACCTTGCCCTGAGAGAGTGCAATGCACTCACAGAGGAAGAGGGTGAACGCCGTGAGCTGTTTGTAGACATCCAGCAAATCCTGCTCCATCGTCCCCATCTCACGTGGGAAATTCTGCATCTCGATGAAAGGGGACATGTAGGTGGATAGGTCGAATATGGTCCATTTTTCAAGTAATGGTGATGTTATAACCAATAGGAGGCACTTTGCCACGTGTAAATATACTATAAAGGCTGTACAAACGGAACGCCAGAGGCTAGTGTTTCATTGTTTCCTGATGTTTTCCGGTATGGAAGACAGCAGTTTTCTGTATGACAAAAAAAACTAAAGAAGTGCGTGAAAGGACTGCGCCTTTGTACTCACCCACGGTACGCTGGGGTTGAAGCTGATGCACTCCCGGAAGTCCTTCGGTGCGTCCTTAGGTCCGTCCCAAAAGCGGCCCAGGCTAAAAATTTGTGGGAATGGTACAGTAGGGCCTACTGTCTTGGTAGAACTTCCATTTTGATGTGAACCTACATTAGAACCTCTCTATTGATACCACCAAGGGGACAAGCTTCAATTAGTTTCTATGGAGGGTGTCTATTTAGTGGAGGTGCTCTGTGGCCTTTGTTTTATGAAGCATTGAGACCACGACACTGTTTATATCTTAAAGACACCCACTTCCACCGTACAGTAGCTGATATTGATAATCATAAACATTTCAGGGATCGTTCACAAAGGCCAAGATGTGGGCATTTTGACTATTTATTTTTCTACTTGCCCTGATATGTGAGACACATTTTAACTACACTCTTGTAATTTGTAATCTTGCTTTGACATTGTTGTGGAAAAAAAGGAGTTCAAAATAACCAATTACGTCATTCCCCCAACACACATCTATTTAACTTATGTCAGACGTTTATCTACAGTAACTAGCACAAACAATTCAAATGCTCTATTCACACAATGACATGGTAAAACTTTTGACATAGCATCGTTATAAAAACCATTATAATTAAAAGCCCTTTCAATGTTAGCATGAAAACCGACATGTACAGCCAATGGGCAATCCCCAGCACCCTATCTTCACCTAATCCCGAATTTGTCAGCTGTCCAATAACCACCAGATCCCAGACGTAATTTGTGAACGATCACTTAGTCAACTGTACTTATTCAACCTGAAAGTGCCAACAAGAAGTATTTAGCTGCCGGCTTGGGGTGGGTTTGCTCAACACCCACCAGCAGTCTGTCACTGCACCAATTTGACCACTAGACCCGCAACATAGGCAGATCCAGGGGGCGCCCCCCCTTTCCCACCAAAATACTTCATTTTCATAGGGTTTTTCATGAAATCGCTAAGTGCGCCCCTCCCTCCTTTCCCTTAATGGTCCAAAAACATGGATCTGCCATTGCGCAAATACCTCTCATATTGGAAAGGCATGTGGCCGATGATGTTGGCCCTCCACTTCTCCTCACACACAGCGCTCTTCACATCCTCGGGTAGCTGGATGAACTTCTTCCCTTCACTCACAATCTGAGAAATCTGCAGTATGATAGAAATAGTGTGTGTCAAAATGGTTCTGCAATACGTTTTGCTGTTTATTTGTCAGTAAGAACAAGTTAAATAATGAAACAAGAGTTAGTAAATAATTTCATTCGCCAATATTTGACGTATCTACTAAAACCCGGGACCAAACGTGACCAAACCGTGACTTGACCTATAAAAAAATAGTGTTTGGTATGGTTTGGTCCCAGGAGTGTCTCGGCTGTTGGGTCAAGTCCCGGATGTCATTATGTACAGTGTGATGGTTATTACAGATTATAGTTTAGTTTACTGTGAATAATGATAGATTTTGAGCTGATTTGACTAGTGTTTGGTCCCGGATTAGGTCCCGAATATGGTCCCGTATTAGTACCGGATTTGTAAACATCGACCACCTCACTATTAGGACAGCTGGGTGGTCTTAATTGAAAGGTTCTGCTGCATTTGCTGTGACAAAATGGCGGCAACCCAAACATTTATCAACCAAAGCATGTACATTATATGCATTATCTGGTTGCCACCGCTTGAAAGACATTATTAGGTTACACTTCTTGATTGCTAATGTCCATGTTAATTTTAGACTTACGTAGATGTACAATTGTTTGGCCATCATGTATGCTGGATGCATAAAATCTAGATAATACAAAGTAAACTTTAAAAACAAGTAGCAGTACCAGCACCATGCTGGTCATGTCATTTATTAAGAACATTCATTATATTGTGTCATTCTTTCTAAGCCTATACCTTAATCATTCTAATAAAAAAAAAAGGGATATTTAACCATACCTGTTTGCTCTCTGGAAAACCAGTATTTTTCAGCAAAACAAATCCACATTGTTTGAAGCCTTCAATGATTTGGTTGCCCAAGGCCTTCGCTTGCTCATCATCTATACATCCGAATCCTTTGGAGAAATCCGGAACTTTCACATACGGCCACTGAAAGTTCTCTTCTGCCATTGTGTAAAGGAATTAAGCTACACGTATAGTATTTATCCTCCGAATGCCGCGTAGTACTGTTGGCAGTGGTTGCAACAAAACCTCAGAGCAATAAGATAAGATAAGATAAAATAACTTTATTTCAGATGTATAATATACAATACATTTCAGTGCACATTTAACTACTTTTTTCCCAGTGGTACAAGACTGACATAAATAAGCGCACGGTATCACGCTGTTTCAATGTTGTTTGGAGTGGTGTATAAAACAATATGGGCCCCAGCATCATGAGAGGTGGATTGGGATATGTACACTACCTATGATTGTACGGACATTGCACCATACACATTAATATATAATAGACACTATATATGGTAATGTGGATATATGGTATAGTGTTTTCAAGAATAGTATTACATATGCGCTCCTCCCTCTCCTGATGCTAGGTGCCCATGATCAGCAAGGGTAATACACTGTACAAGTACGTAAATACGCGTGATATAATAAGCTAGTAAAATAAGGTCAAATTGCGTTTTTCTACAATTATAAAACTGGCAGTGTTTTCACTGCCATACCGAGTGTGAACTGGAAGATTGGAACCCTTACTTTCTCATTTGATAGAGAATTGAGGTCACAAAATAAACCGTAGTTTCCAGAATAGTCATTTTCTACTGTAGTTCTGTATGTCTTGAACACACAAAAAATGGCCCACGAAAATATACATATTGAGAACACTAAATATGATCCTCTTACGTGAGTTTGTGTTCTAATTTTCATTTATTCTTTTATTACTAGCAGATCCAGTTCTTTCTAAGTGAGGAGGGGAGCACTGAATGGAAATCTTGCTATACATACTGATGAAGATTTTGGGGGATTAAGGGAAACGTGCATTAAAAACCATTGGCACCAGGTTATTTGAAAAGGGGCAAGGGACGTTTGATATGTTTTGTACGCACGTAGCATATAGTCATGGAGATGCTAAATTATTCAAATTACATATTTGGGGTCTGGTGGTGACCCATGGATTTATCATAAAACATAAAATATGACTGGTAAGTTTGAAAAAATAAATATTACAGTAGAACCTCTATTAGGACCACTAGTCTTGTGGGACCAACGTAAAGCCTATATGAAGGTTCTAGTGGAATCATTTTTAAAGAACACTTTATACAGGTGGTTTCATAATTAGACATCATACTAATAATAAAAAAAGTACATCACTTTGTGTGGATTTTGTTTTGTTGTCATAGAACCTGTGAACACCAACCTAGTGCTGAACACTGATTAGATATCCTCAAATCATGGACCAATATGACCCAACTAAATATCGGTCATTATCATCAAAGGGGCAATTGTCGATTCAAATATCATTCTTTCTTGCTATCACCAAAGGGTAATGTGTTCTATTCTAAAGTTCAAACCACAGTGATGTATTAAAAACACTATAGGCCTAGTATCTTTTTTATTATAGCCCACTGTGTGTAGGCTAGGGAGCCGACATTTTTCGGCTCCCTAGCCTACCCACAGTGGGTTGGCTAGGGAACCGACGGAAATATCTATAATAGTAGAGTGTATTAACTTACCACTTTAAAAAGAAATATATGAAGACTGTATTATCCTGTTATCCTAAATTCAATATTTTGTTTACAACATAGACAATAACTTGTTATGCACATATGATATTTGTATGCACCATTGATTTACATATTTCATACTAAATGGTTTTGTTAAGAAACTAATTTGAGAAGTACTTATAAATTTCTCTCAATAAAAGTGTACTTAATATCATTAGAAGTACTCATATAATTGAATTCAAGCACTATGCATGCATTTTTGTTTTGACCACTATTGGTATAACCAGTTAATTGAATGGAGAGTTAGGTGAATGTATTAGCCAGTTAACCAATAAGTTTAATTGTTTGCTGAGTACATGTTGTTTCCTGAGAACTTGTGAAGTGTTGCAAGAAGTGTCAGTTGTAAAAAAAGGCAGATTTTTTTAGTGCAAGCAATTTCATACTCATGTTACATCTAACAATGAATGAATTTGTCCGCTATATAAGACTGGCACACTTATTCATTTTCACATTCAACATGGATTACTTCAAAGAGTAGGAGAGATTTTTTCTAGTTTTTGCTGCACTACAAGAAAAGATTTGTGAATTTGAAAAAAAATTTTGTTAAATTATGCATACGAGATGGGAAATCGCTTGCAAAATTGATGCCAAAAGAAGGTGAGCAACATTATTTCATTTGACTTCATACTAAAATCTTTAGACAACAAAGTAATCTATTTTATCTATATATCTTAGTATGTTTAGTATGTTTATTGTACAATTCAAATAGGCTGGGTCAATATTGTAAATTTGTCTGAGTATATACAGTTTATTCAGGCATTGATCTTAAAATATTTCAGATATCTGGATAAAGAGTTTGACCAAGCAATAAGATATACTTATTTGCATTATTCGTGTAAGAATGGTGACACACCCATCTTTCATCTGAAAAGTTGGTCTCTCAAAAAAGAGAACGAAGAGCAACTGAGAGAAATGAAGATAGATAATGCCTTGCTGTGGCAAGATGCCACACACCCAAAAGATCTACTGGATTGCGAATGACAAATACATATAAATCAAATTGTCCTTTTGTACTCTTTGCAAACATATGTAAACTTGTATTAATTAAAAGTTTTTATTCACTGTCATATTCATATAAGTATGACCAAGATGAACTATGTCTATTGTCAGTGTCATTTGAAATCTTGAATCTTTGTATGTAATGATTTTTTGTGTCAATATTCAATACAAAAACGAATTAAATAGATATGCATGTCTTTTTTACAACTGACACTTCTTGCAACACTTCACAAGTTCTCAATAAACAAGATGTACTCAGCAAACAATTAACTGATTGCTTAACTGGCTAATACATAAACTTATCTGACCTCTATTCAATTTGCTGGTTAATAGTGGTCAAACAA
>CM032663.1:29592188-29675860 GCA_019095985.1 Streblospio benedicti | reverse complement strand
TTTGCAAAATTTTTTTTCCCAAATATGATTTTTGTAGCACCATTGATTTATGTTCATACTAAATGGTTTGTTAAGAAACTAATTTAGAAGTACTTATAAATTTCTTTCTCAATAAAAGTGTACTTAATATCATTAGAAGTACTCATATAATTGAATTCAAGCTTTCATGCATGCATTTTTTGTTTTGACCACTATTGGTATAACCAGTTAATTGAATGGAGAGTTAGGTGAATGTATTAGCCAGTTAACCAATAAGTTTTAATTGTTTGTTGAGTACATGTTGTTTCCTCAGAACTTGTGATGTTGCAAGAAGTGTCAGTTGTAAAAAAAGGCAGATTTTTTAGTGCAACAATTTCTTACATGTTACATCTAACAATGAATGAATTTTTGTCCCGCTATATAAGACTGGCACACTCCTATTCATTTTCACATTCAACATGGATTACTTCAAAAGTAGGAGAGATTTTTTCTAGTTTTTGCTGCACTACAAGAAAAGATTTGCGAATTTGAAAAAAAAAAGTTTTGTTAAATTATGCATACCAGGTGGAAAATCGCTTGCAAAATTGATGCCAAAAGAAGGTGAGCAACATTATTTCATTTGACTTCATACTAAAATCTTTAGACAACAAAGTAATCTATTTTATCTATATATCTTAGTATGTTTAGTATGTTTATTGTACAATTCAAATAGGCTGGGTCAATATTGTAAATTTGTCTGAGTATATACAGTTTATTCAGGCATTGATCTTACAATATTTCAGATATCTGGATAAAGAGTTTGACCAAGCAATAAGATATGCTTATTTGCATTATTCATGTAAGAATGGTGACCGAAACTACACACCCATCTTTCATCTGAAAAGTTGGTCTCTCAAAGAGAACGAAGAGCAACTGAGAGAATTTAAGATAGATAATGCCTTGCTGTGGCAAGATGCTACACACCCAAAAGATCTACTGGATTGCGAATGACAAATACATATAAATTAAATTGTCCTTTTGTACTCTTTGCAAACATATGTAAACTTGTATATATTAAAAGTTTTTATTCACTGTCATATTCATATAAGTATGACCAAGATGAACTATGTCTATTGTCAGTGTCATTTGAAATCTTGAATTTTTTATGTCAATATTAATGATTTTTTATGTCAATATTCAATACAAAAAAAAATGTTAAATAGATATGCATGTTCAATTTTTTTACAACTGACACTTCTTGCAACACTTCACAAGTTCTCAATAAACAAGATGTACTCAGCAAACAATTAACTGATTGGTTAACTGGCTAATACATTAACTTATCTGACCTCTATTCAATTTGCTGGTTAATAGTGGTCAAAACAAAAATGTATGCATAGTGCTTAAATTCAATTATATAAGTACTTCTTATGATATTAAGTACACTTTATTGAGAAAAATTCATTAGGACTACTCAAATTAGTCTCTCAACATATCAATCTCTAGTATGATTAATGAAAATCAATGTTACATACAAATATTATATAAAATATCATATATGCATAACAAGTTATTGTCTATGTTGTAAACAAAACATTGAATTTAGGATAACAGGATAATACAGTCTTCATATATTTCTTATTAAAGTGGTAAGTTAATACACTCTACTATTATAGATATTTCCGTCAGCTCCCTCGCCAACCCTCAGTGGGTAGGCTAGGGAGCCGAAAAATGTCGGCTTCCTAGCCTAAACACAGTGGGTTGGCTAGGGAGCCGATGTCGGCTCCCTAGCCACTACCTATCTTATATCATTATTTAGTCATTGTTGAAACCTGCTAGTACAATGACCATGAAGTAACTGTGGTAAATTAAGATATACATGTACCATTTGAAGTAAGCTATAGCAATTTTTAAATGCAAACGGTTTTGTTTTAGAAAACATATTCTCAAAAAAATCCATACAGAGGTAAATCATGATCAACAAAATTCATTATTGATAAAAGCAAAAATACTGATACTATTTGTTTAATTAATAAAACAACATGCCAAAATATAATGTAAGTTTTTTTAATTATCGTATATAATATTCCATCTTGTTTCAGCATCAAAAAAATCACCACACTTCAACTGTTTCTCTGCCATGCAAATGTATGCATGTTTTGCATTGCTGAGTTTATGGAATTAATTTAAAAAATGTTTATTTATGCAATAACTGTATAAAGTCTATAAATATATTGGGTTGAAGTTTAAAATATATTTTTTCTAATGCAATGCCTTCAAAACAACAAAAATATTGTATATTTGTACATGTTACCAAAAATCACTCTCAGATTATTCACATCTTGCTACATGTATTATGCTCCCTTCAACATTTTACAGTGCACAATATGAATACATTTGCACAACACAGAGTTATCAAGTTATCCTCAAACATTGGTTTAAACAATCTTGTACATATATGTATTTCAAAGAAAACTCAAAGTATTATTTATCACATTAGATTCTCTACTGACGGGGGCCAAGCTAGTGGAGCGTTTTGCTTCTGACATCACACTCATAAAGTCATCTCTATACCTTTGACACAAGGAGAAAAACGTTGAACCTTCCCCATACAACATAATCAACAACGGCTGCACTTTTAACCACTGTGCCGGTTCATACAGGTTTTCAAGCAGATGAGAATCCACCATGGCACCTAGTCGGCGGGGTTGCCAAGAGCTGCGATCCAGACGATCCTGGCCTACATTCCTATCAACAAAGTGCAAGACAGATTTGAATGGCAGAATCTGGATCCACTCTTCAATCCGGACACTTATCATGTGCTGATCTAAAAACCATCCCTCATTTTCACCCTTCGCAACTGGAAATCGGACCATGCGGCCGAACTCTTTCTCAAAGTAATCCAGAATTTCATCACTGTTTTTAGGACACACATCACTGTGGCGATCAAACATAATGGATTTCCAAATATCTAACGTGGCAATGATGTTAACGATGGGGAAATGCTGAGCTGTCAAGTTTTTATGTTTGAAATGACCACAGCAACGAGCGTTAAGAACCATTAATTTCTTGTCCTCTGGAAAAATGTACGCTTCATGGTTGATGGGCCAAACGTCTGCATCACTCGTAACCAGGATGTCGTCTGGAATGAGATCCGGAATGATACAGGACACAAAGAGTCTGGATGTCTGACTGATCATGACTAGATTTTCATCTTTGGCATTAATGAAATGCACTATAGCTTTAAGGTCTTGAAGATAGCTATATATTAGAGAGAGAACTGGATCTGCTTTCCACACCAACTCTGATCCAGATATCAATACTATAGTCTTGTATCCAATACGCTCCCATGCTATAACTGTTAATGGCAAGTTGAATACATAGTTATACTTGGAAAAGGCACTTCCTTGAGGAGTTGAGCCTGATATCACAGCATATTTGGCAGGTTTTCTGTCCACTTTTTGATGTCTTTCTTTAGTCAAGTCATTCTCTCCTGTGTGTACAGCCTTTTCTGACTTCCATTGACCGAATATATCATATCTAATGTTTTCGGAATACTTCTGTTTTAGATTGGTAAGTTCTTGTTGAGCTGTGAGAGTCTGATTACTGGTGTTAATTGAAGCATTTGATACTATATTGTCAGTTGATAAACCATCTGCTATACCACTATCATTATTTAAATTTTTCACTGGTGGCTGCTCAATTACAGTTGCATTAATTGCACTTTTATCTGATGTAGGTATTAAACCATCTTCAGTATTGTTTTTAAAGTTATTAACATCTTTCACAATGTTCACAGCATCTAGATTTTTATATTTAACACTAACCACATCATCTTGGTCTTGTGTGCTATTCCTATATTTGTTATCAATGTTTATCTCTATGTTCTTATCCACATGCTTATTGTTTTCATTTTTCCCATCTAACAAAATAGTTGGCCCATTACTAGGCTTATCAAACAATGAAGCGTTTGAAGATTGGGTGAAATTTGCATCAAAAATATCCACTGGTGGGAACAAACTTATGTTAGAAGACAACAAATGTTTTAGTCTAACTTTTTCTGGATACATTGCAAAAGGTGTCGGGTTCAATCCTACTTCTGGCTGGAAAAGCTCAGTATATAGGTAGACAAAGACCACCACGATAATCAGTAAGATTAGAAATAAGAAGAGAGTCCTCCTCAATAGTGACAAAGCCATGATTCCATGGTAAATAAATCTTCATTTTCTTGGACATCGATGGAGCAAAATTGTTATTCTGTTTGCAAATAGTTGATCAGAGAATCTGAAATAAAGAATATGAAAGAAATTAAAATGCTGATTTTTGAAAATTCAAAAATCAATTTGCACACAATTATGTGTCTATCTATCAAAGTTTGCCTAAAAATAATCTTAACAGTGCTAAAAATGCTTAAGTGATAGAAATATAATCAAGAATATAAGATATGTTGCTATTATTACACTAGAATACAAGTCCAAACTCCGACTTTCCCCCTACATCTCTTATTTTACAAACCATTTTATAATTAGTGAGATGGGATATATATCATTTTTACATATGCCCTTTCTCCACATTAGCTTTTTCCTGGTGTCTCTTGTTTTAGCTTTTTTTCGCTACATCTGCAAAAGTAGACCACTTCATTCACTTATCTCTATACATTTACAGTAGAACCTCTCTATTAAGACCACTCATGGAACCGACTCAAGTGGTCCCAGCGAAGAGATGGTCTTTAGATGGAGGTTCCCATTGGAATTATTGTGAATGTTTGGGACTGAGAAACGTGATCTTATTATAGAGAGTTGGTTTTAATTGGACCAGTCGAGTCGGTCCCATCAAGGTGTATGGTAGCCCTACACGTAGAGCAACGCACATACGCTGTATAGGCCCCGCTGTATATTATACGGCTAGGTGTATGGAAATTTTCTCCATTATTATAATTGCAATAACTGCCAACAGCTGATAACTGACTTTCACATTCAGTCTAAAACAACAAATGTCAACTTTCATTTCAATAAAAGGTTTGTTACTACAATACTCATGGTGACAACTAAAAGCATGTTTTGACGTCCTATACTGACCCTTAATATGGACTTAATAACGCTGTACTAAATCTTTACCTCTTTACTTTATCCACAAGCAATTTACGTATTGCAAACTAAGGTTACACATGGTTTAATATATATCCGTCATTCTTCACTAGTTTAAAAAGTCTCTATATCTCTCAATTATTTGAATCAATGGTTATTTGTGAATATTTTAAGTATCTACCACTTATATCACCTCTTATCGTCCATATTTGCACCTGCTAATATTCACTTACCTTTAGATTAGCAGACGACGCAACGCCGTTTGCGTTATGTTTATTTGTCGATAGGTTGCATTATCACCAGGGTAAAGCTGCTGGAGTAACGTTGGATGTTACCCTAAAAAGATGGAGGCATAGTCCGTCGATTCAAATGTTTTTGTTGATTATTTGAATGTGTGGAACTAAAATTCGTGGTTTAATAGGTATGTATCAACACGTATAATTAGATTGCACACCCTAGCGTGTAAAGCAAAATTAGTGTATCAATTTATTAAGTTCAGATATAATATTTACAAATGATGAAGTAATCATGTAATATTCGATAGAATCTAGAAAAAAAAATCAAATACAAAATATAAAAAAAATCCACATGTAATATTTGAATCGAATATCAATGTTCAGATCAACTGACAAAATCACAGACATACATAATCACTGCAAGACATACAAGCCTCTAACTGGCTCTAATCCTTCCCCTGGACTAATATAGCCCTTAACCAGAAAGTCGCATCACAGGCGTAATCGGAATATCTTTAATTTACCCTAATGCTTGATCCTTGTGCACCCATGTTCATCACACCAGCTACTCCCGTTATACTAGTATTTTGTCCAGCGCGGTTACCGATGGGCTTCTTAGTCACTCACACACACCCTTCCTCCTCCTCCAACCCCACCTACTAAAACACATACCGCATCACTGGATCTGTCACTAAGTAGATTAACTGAGAACAGCAGACGCCTTAAACACACTGTCCTTAAAGGGTCATATTTCATCCAATAAGATATCAACACGTTGTTCTAGTTTCAATGATGTGTTGCTCTGATGATGCAGTAGAACCACTTTGATCTGATAGTAAAGTAATAGTCCACCTGCTGTGGTGTCTTTACTTTCGCTGGTGCTGGTGTCACTTAAAGTAGAGGTTATTTCATTAACAGTACTGTGTTGTGGTGTTCTTGCGTTAATGTAATTTGTTCATCAGCAATGGATGTCACTTCTAAGGTTGGTGCTCGTGAAATGGCACTCAAACTAAATGTGGTCAAGTCATCGGCAATGTGTAGCATTAGGCGTAGAACCTCCACCCTTGTGCCCCCAGCAGAAGGTAGGCAGGTGCAGACGTATGGTGCAAGATGCACGTGCCGTTCACGGAGTTGAAATAGAAGCTGGCACATTGGCCTAGAAAACAAACGAGAAGGGTTAGTAAAGGGTGATCACTCTATGTACGAACGGGACAGTGAAGAACATATTGTAAAATTGTTATTTAGAATATGACAACCACTGTAATTTACATGATTATTTTACATCTACTACTTTTTTCATCAGCACCGGTAACAACTCACAAGAAAATTGTAAGTCAAAAAAGATTTCCATGCACAATCAAAATTTTAAAGTAGAACAATAATAACTCAAAATAAGAACAAGAATAATATCTAGAGAAGGAAAAAAACAAAGAAAAAGAACAACACAATACAACACGGATGGCGACAATGACGAAGACAACGAAGATGACAAAGATATTGACCACAACGACGGAAGCATAGGTACATTTCACAAATGTTTAGAATTCAAAAAAACTTAAAGAGACATGCACAGGTGAATTTCATGTCATTCCAACCTTTTATGCCACATTAATAGTGCTTGCTGAGCTATTTGAATACATACATTTTTATCGATGTGTTCCATTTCCTCATAATCAATTAATTCTGTAACTTGCTCTCATTAAATGTACCCAATAAGCAGTGTTTGTAAACAACACTAAACACTGACACCTTAACAGACTTAATAAATATTTCTGAGCAGCTAATTTTGGCTGTCGACGCACAGGTGATAGAGACTGCAAGTTCATGCAGTGCTCTTTTTTGCAGGGGAGATATGAAAGAGACAATCAATATGGCAATGCACTTATTTATGAGTATTGGTATTTTATCAAAACGCATACCAGTACTAATAATTGTAAAATCATAAGTTATTAGTGTCAAATGTATCAAAAAACTAAATTATTAATTCAATCTGTCTAAGGAGGAGGCAATTGCTGTGCATGTCCCTTTAAATAGCAAATAAAGCTTCACCCACAAGTTTTACCACACTGACTGCTATAAGGCATGGCATATATAAGCAGACAGATTATGTTCCCACTTCACACCCACTGCTCCACCATTAGCACCTGCATAGTGACAGCTCTTGGCACAGGTCATCAGGTCAGTGGCGGTCAGAGCGTCTCCCACGGAAGCCCCCTCCCTTAGTAGGCCACTTCTCTCGGAAATCTGCTGCAACCTGCTAGCAAAACATTACATCTTTCTTAATATCTGACGTTATTATCACCACCTGGTGAAGGCAACTCAAATGTAAAATGTCATTTGCATATATAGTTGGTGTATGCATTTGAATATATCACCATCCAAACAAAGCTAACAACAGTAACCAAACGATTGTCCAGCAACATTTGTATCCTGGATATCCCAGTTAGAGCAATATGAATGAAAAATACCCACCCTCTTTATATTTCAGCTTTGAATCTTTCACCCATTGTGGGGTTCGCAACGTGGTTTGAGTTGTTTCTGTGGATGTGTGGACATTTTTCATAACTGTGATTTCTTCTGTTGCATGTGGGATTGCTGTGGTGCGGATTTGTTCTCTTGAAGTAGTTTGCCCTACTGACCTTGGGCTCGATGTTTCAGTTTTAGTGTCAATGGTGTGTTGTTCTGGTGACATGGTTGAAGGACTTTGTTCTGAGTGTAAAGTACTTACTCCACTTGCTGTAGTATCTTCACTTTCTTTGGTGTCACTTAAAGTAGAAATTATCTCACCAAATGTGTTCTGGTGTGCTTGCGTTAACCTAATCTGTTCACCAGCAACGGATGTCACTTCTTCTAAGGATGGTTCTTGTGTTACGGTACCCAAGCTAAACTGAGTGCTCTGCCGAGGTTCCGTAGTTTTAACACCTGTTTCGATTTGTGTTGTAGTTGCAGCAGATGTCACTTCTTCTAAGGTTGGTGCTTGTGTTTCGGCACTCAAACTAAACTGAGTACTGTGCGGAACTTTTGTGGTCTTTGCATCTTCTTTTATTTGTGTTGTAGTCATAGCTATATCTCCATCTGATTTTGTTATTGACTCCGTGGGCGATATAGTTGTTTGTTGTTTTCTGCTTATTGTGCTTTGGTCTGATTCAATAGATACTGTTTCTACGGTAACCGTCGAATACGCTTCAATTAAGGTAGATTTTCTGTCAACACCCTGAGTAGATGCATCGCCAATCGTTACTTCTCCAGTGAGAGTCACTGGTTCAACCATTGTGGTAAATTCCTGTGTTTGTGTCCCTACACCCGGTGTTGGTCTAGAACTTACTACACTCGCATCTGTTATAATGGTGCCTTCTATTGCCGTTGTTGCTCTTTCATTCAATGTTGTTTCAGTGGGCTCTGAGGTGGCTTTCAATTCAGCTGCACTTGACTTGCTCTCTGCTTGTGTCAAAGTCGTTGCCTCCTCTGTTGCTCCGTAAGATCCTGCTGTAGTTCCACTCTCTAAGGTGGTCACTGGTCCAACCACTGTGGTATGTTCCAATGTGGTTGGTTTAGAACTTACTACACTTGCTTCTGTCATAATGGTACTTTCTATCACTGTTGTTGCTCTTCCAATCAAAGTTGTTTCAGCAGACTCTGAGGTGGCTCTCAATTCAGCAATACTTGTCTTACCCACGGCCTGTGTGGTTAATGCTGTTGTCTCTTCTTTTGCTCCATTAAATCCTGCTGTGCTTCCGCTTTCTAAGGTGGTCGTTGGAAAATCATAGTCATACTCAAACGTGAGCTTAAATCCTCGCATAGCTATCTGGCCATCTGTTGTGAATTTAATCTGGAAGATATTGTTGGTCAGAACATCATTTTCAACTGCGTCTGTCCATGCGCCATCTTCGTACACAGCCACCTGATCGTAATCAACTTGCACGTCCAAAGACACGATAGTCAAGGAGGCAATCTGTAAACAAAATTACATATAAGGTTACGACGGTTATGAAGGTTTCATTATTTTTATTTGCAAGATTTAGATTCGGGTGATATAGCTAGATGAACAAAACATTAGTTCTATTTTCAAGTCCTTTTTCTCTTTTTCTAGATCCACTTTGAATCACACAAACACCATAGAAGCGGCTTGGTACAAACGTATCGGAAATTTATAGATCTACACTGCGTCGAGATCCACATGTTTCCAGAACTGATGTTCAGCGCGTTCAAACTTACACCGGGAATGCTCCCACGATGCACCTGGTACAGGACATGATCAAAACCTTGGGCGTCAGCATCATGGGAGGGGTAGTGGTATGTAATGGTCTACTAATATGGTTTACAATCACTATACCATGACATGCTTAGTCATATATACTGTGGTGTGTTTGGAATCATAGTAGTAGACCATTACATACCCCCTACCCCTCCCCCTCCCATGATGCTGAGGCCCATGCACCATATACCATACATACCACGCCACCTGGGGCCACAAACGTCCACACGCACGCCATATCGTGCGCGTACGTTGTGTTAGTGTTGACATCCTCAAACCCCGGTGACGTGTACACGCCCGGGGCGGTGACGCTGTAGCCGGGAAACCGCGAGCAGCCCAGGACAGGGCTGGGCGAGGGGGAAGCTGCAAGCAGGATGGTGGGGATTGAGATGCGAGCACTCTACACGTGCATAACATACTATCAGACCACCTGCATGACACATGGCCCTCTATGCTCTTCACACATGTCATTTAGAATACTTGCCAAGCAGTGCAAATCTCCCGTCGCCAAAGAGACGAGAGATTTTCAAGTCAATGGTAAGTGGGACCTGGTTAGTGAGAACACCAAGATACATCGTGAGCGTCAGTATGTATTCATATAAAGTTTTCAATTGGCCAGAAATCTTACCCATAATTAATGAACAAATATACAGAATTTAACAACAAATGTTACCTTAATACGTCATTAAAATGTAACTAAAAGTAACTGAAAACGTATACATTTAATATGAAACAGTAAATAACTGCAATGTGCACCACCTACCAACAAAAACCACCTCCATTCTCACGCCGTTGTAGTTGAGGATGTAGTCGGTGACAAAAGTGATGACCAGCACATTGCCCGTCGAGTAGAAAGTCAAGGGATTCTCGGGCTCGGTCATCCCGCACAGGGTCCCTATCACAGTGCCATCTTCTCTCAACGTTAGGGAGTCGTAGGCGCATGCCTGGGTCAGTGTATCCAGCTGAACGTACAGGCTGGTTACACGTACGCCAACGAGCTGAAATACAGTAGTACCTACAGTATGGTCCGATTAAGCTTCCGATTGTTCGGATTATCCGGGACCTCCTCGCAAGGTTCTTTTTTTTTTTCTTTTTTTTTTAAACAGAAGGTACCACCACCGGTTGCTCCGTCCAAAACCCCGAACTTCCACAGAATGCAATGTACCACATCTCTATTAAGACTACTTGAGGCTGGTATCCATTAGTGGCCTCATAGGAAAGTTCTACTGTATTTATTCTCTTGGTGTAATGCAATCATATTGTCTACAGCTATGTCAATATAGTAAAAAGCCTAAGGCACAACCGGGAGTGCGCACATTTGACAGTACGTTTTTTCCATGTCTGCATCACTATCATTACATTATGATCACATACATATTACTATTGACGATTGCACAGTTTACGGGTCAATATATTCTATAGCTGCAAAGTAGACTGTTTGGAGCTGTCTGTTGTAAAATCAATATGAATAGCATGACGAAGCCAATATATAGACAGTGGCATTCTAGTTTTTTTCCCCCGAGATTAAAACACCGGTTTGCCCCCACCAAAGATATTATAGAACGTTCTCTAATATCTTCAAACATGTGGTTATAAAACAACCTAAGGCATTTTGAACATTTTGTCACAAAAATTTATATAAAACATAAACTTACAAAGAAGAACAGGTGCTTGTTTGCAATCATTGTATAATAAAACAGACCTAACCGGTTACTTATATAATTACGACATGTATATATTTGTGCTGCCATTTTATGAATTTAGGAGAAAACATCATCAATCAGAATCAATATATCCAGCAAAACGATATTTGTGGCCATCCCAGTACAAAATTTGCAGAAAGAAAATAAATTTTCTTCTATATTTCATAATCAATATACTAATCATTAGCATTAACGATATGAGTGTTTGGATTTAGCCTCGTTCAACCAGAGTCTGGTTGATCAGACAGACTGGAGCACCGCGAATTACGGCATGTATATTTTGGATTTCACAATTAACCCTCGACGTTCAACCAACAAGACCATGTAGTGGCGTCTTTCACGGACGGGACTTGGTTGAGGATCCAGTCCTAAAAATGATAGCTGTCGCAGGTGTCAGTATAGTACCTAAAACAGTCGGTTTTCTTGCCGTGGGGGGTTAGCTTAGTATACTATGGCCTTTGTAAAGTACATATTCTGAAAGGGCATGCGATTTTGATCATGCAAACACATTTTGGCATGATTTTGATAGAGTTTGATTTGCATGAAATAAACGTGTCTGAGGGCGTCATCTGACACCTGGGGGCCAATTTTGGCACTTTCTGAAGAACATGGATATATCAATTCTTTACCGAAAATCAATTTAAAAAATGTCCACACCTGAGAAGTTGAAAATTTTTGGATATTTGCTAGAATATATTGTGAGGAATCAGAAGGTCATGTGCTAGATGGGGGGGGGGTGTCAAACTTGTATCTCGGGCTCAGTGGGGGCTGAAGAGTGAGTGGTTTGTGAATTTTGGCAAGGGTAATTTTTGTTTGATTTCTGGTTTTAATGGCAACCGAAAACTGCGATATAGAATCTCACATAAATGTCTATGCTCTTCCAAAAACGCTATAGAGTCTGAAAGAGTAACAAAAATGCCAATGTGGAGTGTATTTGTGAAGAGCGAACTAATTGTGGTTTCAAATTATTTTTATGACTAGACCCTTGAAGGAAGCTACACCCCCTCAAGCTAGAAGAGTATCATTCATAAAAAAAAAAAAAAAATCGTGAAACTTGCTTCAATTTGATTGTGTGGACTCTCGCGCAAAAGAAGAAGAAAACGAAAAAACAATTAGATTAATTTAGTGTTGACGGAAATATCTGAAACAGATTTGTCAACCTTACAATCTAACTTGCAACCCGGACTTGCACACATACTAACCCACTGGGAGATCGAGGTTTTCAGAAAGAGGGGTTGGGGGGTGCACTCAAGGGATCTCATGAGCATCTGTTTGGGGTAGGCATGTTCTAAGGTGAGTTAAAATGGGAGGTCTTAATGTTTTTTTTGTAAAATGGGGAGGTCTTCAATATGATTTACGCCGGAATAGGTGGTATTAAATATTGGTGTTTAAAACAATACATTGAATCTATGTGAAACTTGAAGGCAACAACAGCAGTTTACTTTTTAAGTGGGGGTCTTAACTTTGCTTTGGGATTTAGAGAAATTAGGGAGTATTTGGGCTGCCAAGAAATGGGGTCTTAGATATTTTCTCATCTCATAATCGGGGGTCTTTCTGCTGAGCATTATACCCAACCCGACGGTGGAAAAGCACCCCTGGTGTAAGGCTAGTGGTGGGTGCGGTCAGGAGTCTCAGAACGAGGGATGGGGCGGTCCGAACAACGTGGATGCTGTAGACCAGCATACCTGTGCTATGCAATATTTGTTGTGGGGTAGTGGTAGTGCGGTTTGGATAGGGGGGGGGGCAGTGTTTATTTCAGAAATTGGGCATGTGACTAGATTTCCTGTGACGGGTGTAAGCTAGTATTACTTTTATTGTAGTATCAACAACAGATATATAATCTATCTACCTAACAGTTCACGTGGCATAGCCCTGCTCAGCAAGCCCATAAAACTGGGGAAATTATCGCTTATTTGTACAATTCTTACTAAAAATACTCACAATAACGTTTTACAACAACCAACATGGGGAAATTTTCGCCAACACCGTGAGGCAGTTGAAGCACCATAATCATAGAGATTTTCAGCGCTGTGTCTTAGCAGAATAATCACAACGTACTCGCCACAACACACCTTCAAACGTATTAGCAAATAGTTGTGTAACATTAATCATAGGTGAAATGCATTGGCCCATCTCCCACAAATCACCTTCACGCACCCACGTACATTTCCTCTTTGCACTCCGCTGAAGATGAATCTGAATACGCTCCCTTCTAGTGTGCTGAGCCCATTATGACATATCCACCTTGATTTTCTGAGTCTGAGATTATCATATTCAACATAGCTTGTCAATAATATAAAATTCATAATATACAATTTACTGTGTGAAGCAAATACTTAAGGTTGTATGTCTTTGAATAAATGTATTTTCTGCCGTACTTACTATGTTTCCTGGCTTACTTAAATCATTACTTTACAGACTAAAAGGAATAAACATGCTCAGACAATCAAATCCTAGCATAATTTTATAAGAATCAACAATTAAATATCTGTTGATAATGCTTAAAACAGAAGTTAATCTAACATATTCAAAATATTGTACTTCAGCCTACATTTTGGCCTCCTAGAAAAATTGAGCACCGCGTGTGCAAGTGTGGCGTCCCTAGCGATGTTGCAGACACCCATAGAAGTCAGAACCAGCCACCAACATTTTACAACAGACGACATTAGCTGGACCCCACCCCCCTTGGCCACCGGGGTATATGGAATATAGTAACATGAGGTTTAACATACTGACTCCGACCTGGCTCTGCACTGCATATCAAGTGCACTGCCTACCAATTAAGGCTCAGACAACTCTTTAATTGACTCTCGCAAGTCAAACTTCCTCTACCGTCTCGGTACTGCCTTAAAGGTTTTTACCGCACTTTCGCAGCACTGAACAAGCACTGATCCCACATTGTCCTAATGTTTTGGGCAGCAGACAGACTGTAGAAAAACGTACGGCCGATTGTGCCCTAAGCTTAAGAAATTTGCTTGTTTTAGAGAACTAAGAGAAACTGTTATAATTGAACTGAAACCACGATCGCTGAGCCCCAATGTTTACGTAGAGATGGGCAACTACATACCGAGCTCCCAGTCATAGTTGCCCATTACCATTACGACCAATGGCACATCCAGGTTTTTAGAAGGGGGGGGGGCGGCTTGAGGGATTTCATGGGTTTCGTAAGCACGATCGATGGTGGACGTTTGAAAAAAACTATGAAAATGAAGTATTTTGGTGGGGGAAAAGGGTGCACACCCTGCGCCCCCATACCCGCCCCTGGATCTGTCTGTCTCCGCTCTACCTACCATAAGCAATAACGGTTCAAATAGAGAGTCTTAACTCTTATTCTCTTCTCAGTGAGTTGGTGAGAATCATTTAGTCTAAATTATAATTAATGTATGACTAATTTGTAAAATACAGTCATAATCTAAGGGGTACAAAATACTCCACTACAAAACTATGAAAATGAAGTATTTGGTGGAGAAAAAAGGATGCACACCCTGCGCCCCACCCCCTCCTGGATCTGCCTATGGGGACTCAGTGATCGTGAGTGTCTCTAATGTACGTAACCAGGCCACTGGGTGCCGTGATGGTCCACGAGCAGTTCATGCTGAGCGGGTACATGCCGGAGCCGTCAGACGCGTAGCCGGGCGTGGTGAACGTTCCCGCCTCGGAGATGTCGTATCCCGCCCTCGAGCACGCGAGCGCCGACCGCGGCACGGCAGTGGCTGCAACGATAACACACAGTTCTAACCTCTGATGTTTTTGTATACAGGAAAACAAAACTCACAGTAATAGGGACACATGGCAACGAGGGGCATCTTATTTTTTTTTTCTTCTTTTTTCGTATTTTTTTTCCTTGGGGGGGTAATAAACATAATTCTTGACCTTATTAACATCTTTTGGAGAGGAAAACACCCAACAACAATTCAAGCAATTTCACAATGAAATCAGCTAGTAGTCCAATCAAGTTTACAGACAAATTGCTCGCTTTTGTTAATTATTGCATCAGATCGCACAAGTACCAGTTTCATCTTATATTTTGGTTCCGACCGGCCTGTTTTATGTACTAGATAATGCATGAAGTTGAGGTTGGTATTAAAATCTAAGAACATGCAGACGCCGTCTGACCTAGATGTCTCGAACCGAAACTGTATATAAATTTAGGCCAAAAAAATCTACGTCTCACACACCGTCTGGGATTTGTGTCTAATATAACAAACCACTGCAGACAATAAAAAAACCAACAACACACATGCATTAATAAAGGCAAGTGGCACGTGTAATGTTCTTTTAATGGCGATATCTCACTAATGATGTCACTAATCAGTACACCTATTAGTGTCCTTACTAGATAGGTGTGACCAATGAAGACAAATGAAAGTGTTTGGAAATATGATATGTTACACAACCATTAAACATCTCTAAAATCTATATATAACCTATAGTGGAAGATCCAGGTATTTGGAAAAGGGGGGCGCACTTAAGGAAAAGGGGGGCGCACTTAAAGGCGCAGATCCGTGACCATACCACAGTACGCCTATATTACACGGGACCCATTGAAGAAATATGAAACATATCACTTACTGAAGAATGACACTGTCATCTTCACCCCGTTGAAGCTGCCGCTGACGTGTGTTGTGAGAACCAGCGTGAGCTGGCTGCCACTCGAGTGGAACACGATGGGGTTCTCCAGGGCGAGCTCGCCGCACAGATGGCCCAGCAGAGCGCCCCCTTCGAACAGCTCCACGTGGTCGCGAGAGCAGTCGAAGTTCGTGTCCTGTTCTACGCTCATGCGGCTCATACTCACTTCAACTTGCTGCAAAAACAAATTAAAAAAATCATTTAGCTGTCCTATCACGAACAAATAAAGTTAATGTGAAAGTGATTGGATTGTTGGTTTTTTCTTCAAATATTGTTTTTTTTCTTCAAATATTGGTTAGGCCATGATTGAATGATTAAACTACAGTAAACCGTAGTGAAGGGCTAATAGGGTTATACGGCCATGGCTTTACTTACCGATAATATTTATAGAACATCAATAATTCAACCATGGCCTTATCAATAATTGAAAAAAAAAACATCAACAATTCCATCAATTAATTTTAGTATTTTACATTATATATCGCAGATATAAAATTGCGCAGGGCTTTGAGTAAAATAGCACACATCATGCATGCTTGTAGAATACTCACAAAATAGTTTCTTAATTTCCGCCCGATCCAAAATATGGCCAAAATATGACTAGAGTTTTGATGCGCCAAGTCATGAATAGATTTTTACGGTGTATGAAGATGAGACACAGAAGAAATTTGTAAGCAAAAGTGAGAAAAAAAGGAAAATCTAAAACGCCTATTTGTAAAATCACATTTAAATGGCATTGCATGTAGTATTGGTGTGTGACACAATCCGAAACGTTAGAAAATTAAGTAGATGTATCTATTTGAGGACTGCGTCCACAGGCACAAGTCATCAGAATAGTGAAGTTCACACGTCTGCTTTGGTCTCTAGAGCCTTGCCTATAACTTTGTCCCATTTCATGGTAACTAAAATGTCATATAGCTTGTGAAATCCATACATGTGCCCCAATGCTACGTTCCCTTCCCCTGACATTATCTTACAAATCATGAAATATTGGTTATGTCTATCCAATGATCTGCCTATTCGATTTTCATGCTGTATACTGGTCTTGAATATTTTAGCTACAACATATGTTTTCTTTTTCTAAGTCGAAAATATTCATATGATTATACAAATGTATGATATACAAGCTTATTATATACGCCATCTATCGTACCGGTTCAGAAAGTAATATTTCATATTAAAATGATTCACATGAACGGAATTTTCTGTGCATTCGTGTTTATCAATGTATGACCTACTACATATTATGAATTTTTAGGGAAGCATGTAAAGCTTTAAATGAATGGCGGAGGGTTCGAACTCACGACCTCCTAACCGACCTTACAAATAAAAAAAAAAAAAAAAAAACAAAAAACAGAGAGAGTTAATCTGCATACTTGGTCATGTTTGTTCACGTTGTCTCATCAAAAAGAAAATTCTAAAGTACCATACCACCAAGCTGAATTTTGGGCTCGCTTCACGAGTGTTTTATTGCTTTAGACCCAAATTAGACCATAAATTTCAAATGGCCTTACCAATCTCACTATCCTTACAACAGGCCTGCATAAACCGACATATAAATTAGAAGTTCACTTATCCAGATAACGAAATGAGAAGGCCCAATACCAAACGTACATTCTTCTGATTAGAAATATTTCAATACGTTAATTGTAAGTTAAGTTAATGTTAATTGCCTTTCGGAAATAGTTTAACTTATAAACAAATATGACCAAATGCTGTCTAAAATACATACTAACATGACACTGGCAGAAACAAGGACACATGTGCAGTAGGAGTTACACATGGAGGGACAGACTGCTGAGACTGGCATTGTGCTACAGTATTGTGCTACAGAGCAATATAAAACCCTGTTGTTAAACAGGATTTTCCTATCAGGTAAGAACTCAGTAAGACTAACACTTTCTCAGCAGCGCATAGCCAAAAAGCCCTTTGATCCCAGTTTGAATAGGCACGGCCTTCCCATAGGCGACATCTTTTTTGAATAGGGCGAATGGTCACTCTTACTGACATTTCCAATAATATTGACACACCTCTAATTACTGACAAACATTGTAACAATTACTGCAATGGATACCCAATCCCCAGTCACAATCACACCGTATCCTCATCTAATTAGTATTGATGTACAATTATCCTCAAGGACGCGTGTGAACACTGATGTGCCCATGGGTATAGCTCAATGCATATCGCTGAAGCATGCATGCCATTGACCACTATAGGTCTCGTGATATACCAACCATATCAGCAGGTGCCACAATGGTCCAGGGACAGATCATGTCGTGCGGGTAGCCGCCAGTGCCGTCCTCCTCATACCCCGGGGTGACATACGTTCCCGCCTCACTGATGGTGTAGCCAGAGGAGGTGCAGGCGAGGACTGGGCTAACTGGAGTGCTTGCTGGAAAATGAAGGTGGACTTCGTGTGTCATCATGCCAATATGCTTGCATTCGCTCTATGAGAACACCACAGGCTTGAAGTGATTTACTGATTGTGAAAGGTCGTAGTGGTCTCGTCGTGACAGTTGTAAATGTAAATGTGGTGGTTTATAGTCGTCATCCAAGACTTAACAATTTACACCAGACATTGGTCCATTTATGGATATTAAATTGATCATTTCTCACATGTTTCCATCGGCAGCAGATTGGATTTAGCGCGCAATGCTAATCACTCACACGATCACTCACTCATTCTTTCAAGCCCACGACCTGTACCTAATTAACGTGTAGGTGCAACGGAGCAATGCGATGGATTTGCTCAACACCCACTACCAGACCCGAGAATCGAACCCACGGCCTTCTGGTCATTCTGGTCACGACGCCAATTCCCTATCCACTCGGCCACAGAAGCACACATGTTGTAGACGGTGATTAACAACCTCCAATCAGCGCTCACTCCGAGACGAATAAGTTGAAATGAAATTTCAATATGGTCATCCAATTCAAGGTTTAGACTGTTCCTATGGCAAATCAAAAGAACATGTATTCAACAAGCAATCATAACTCAGCGTGAACATCACGAACCCGGGTACTGATTCACGTTAAACAATACAAACGTACGTTGTCCACCACATATAGGGCTATACTTACAGAAAAACGATACCTCCATCTTCATTCCATTGTAAATGCTGTTCTTTCCATCAGTTGAGAACTCGGCAAGAAGCTCATTGCCTGAAGAGTAGAAGGTGATGGGCGTCTGCAAGAGCCTGGTCCCACAGAGCGTGCCGACCAGCACACCCTGGTCGAGGAGTTCGAGGGAGTCTTGCATGCAGTCATCTTTCTTGGTGTTTACTTCTACGTCCATATCGACAATGTCCATCTTAACTTTCTGGAAGCAATAACTTTAACATCACAGCAACACTTTTTATTCTGGTTAATGCACTCCCCAAGTATTACATGTATGTATTTGTAGGATAATGTAATATAAGCGGCCAGTTGTTACATAATCAGGGTGTGACCTGTGTTGTTTTTACACTGTGAATTACACTAGCTCTATCATGCTCAGATAATTCAAGATGATCTTTTTACAGTTACAAAAGTTCTGGGCCAACGTTTAGCGCTATTATTGGTCACAAGCAGTTTTGTGGTCAATTTGTAGTCAATTCCAAGGTCCCTAATATGCCTGATGCACTGCCTATTGTTAGATTTTGGGGTTGGGGGTTGGGACCGTCCTGACAAACGCAGATCTAGAAGGTGAGCCCTTGCGAGTCAACTAGTCGAGACATTCTGGGACCTGACAACATTGACTTTAAAGAACTGATTATAATCACATACTTGTCCTAAAGGTGCCTGGAATGTCCACTCACAGCCCAGTCTAGTGCCATAGACCCCTGTGCCATCCTCCCTGTAGCCGGGTGTGGTGTACGTACCCGCAGTGGTGATAGTCTGGGTGCCACACGCTAGCTCAGTGGTGACAGCTACAAGGCAGTAGACTAGTAGAGCAGCTAGATTGTTACAGGGCACGTTATTTCGAAAATAAAAAGTCATTAGATAAAGATAAAAATCATGTTGTCTTACATGTATGATGCATAACTATTTTTTTAAAAAACCTTATTTTGAAACATTAGAAATTATTGATGGAAAATGCATATGGATGAAATTTAAGGTCATACACCTAACACCCATGAAAGAAATCGTGTCAGAATCTATTTCTAAAAAACTGAATAATATATCTTCAAATAAATCGTAATTTGGAAAGACTAGATTTCACGGTCAAAGAGAAATTTGTGACGAAATATCTATAAACTGGACAAATTTAGTTTTGAGATACGGCTAGTTAAAGTTTTGATATCACTAAATGTTACTACGATTTGATGTCCATAAATTGCATCATAATAAGAAAACTAATGATGATAAAAGGTTAATTTCAAACGTATGTTGCGATTCACAGTTTATAGTATAATAAAAATAAAAAATGAAATTCAATTTATCCCATATAACCTCATAGTACAGCAAAGATTGAGTCACTATTTAAACCTACAAAATGTGTCGTAATAAGAAACTAATGATGATAAAATGTTAATTTAAAAAAATATGTTTTTACATTTTCTTTTTTTCTCTTTATTTTGTTCTATTTCTGCTGTTAATGCGGTCTAAATTAAATTAAATTAAATCTATGTTGGTCCAATTTTATTTACTTTACTCTTTTAACATGTTTCAATACTACCAGTATCCTTTTCAAATTATTTGAAATTTTTATTTGAATTTGAAATACTGGTAGTATTGAACCATGTTAAAAGAGTAAAGTAAAAAAAATGGACCAACATAGATTTAATTTTAATTTAATTTAGACCGCACCAAAGCAGCAGAAATAGAACAAAGAAAAAAAGAAAACGCGACCACATGCTGCATACCATATTTCACGAATCTTGTATAGATGTTTTTTACAGTTTATAGTATAATAAACATTAAAAAGCTCATTAATCTGCACATATAGACAAATACCTAGGCCTGTGGGTAGTAGGTAGGCCACTGCTAGACAAACCAAAATCCACGAAGATGCTACTGTCATTGTCCGTTTTTGCCGCTCAATTCTCAAGAAATACATATATCCAGCTTGATCCATGTGCGTCCCAATTACATGTATGTCAGCCTGGTCTCACTGTACGGTGTCTAACTACTATTTACCCTTTCACACGACTGGGAAGTAATGATTAGAAGTAG
Source organism: Streblospio benedicti (assembly GCA_019095985.1). NCBI lineage: Eukaryota > Metazoa > Annelida > Polychaeta > Spionida > Spionidae > Streblospio > Streblospio benedicti. The sequence continues at coordinate 29,654,835 of CM032663.1, read as the reverse complement.
GAAAACAGTTCAGTGCGCTTGGCAAATAATCCTCTTTTTTTTGTTAGCTGTAATGATTGTTTACATAGATATGTCGATTTAACATAAACAAAAGGAGAGTGTGATTTGGGCCACAAAAATCTGTACAGTGTATGTAATCTGTCCGGATGTCATGGGGGCCACACACACGCGCGCGCGCACACACGCGTGCACGCACGCACGCGCACACACACACACACACACACGTACACACACAGAGGCAAATTTAGCGGGGGCGGCGGCACGCAACCCTCCTTTTTCACTACCCATTTACATGCTATTTTACATCTTCACTAGCCTTTACACGTGTAACGCGTGGGGAACTTCCCGTGACCTCAAGAACGAAACCTTCCAATTACTGATTGAATACTAGGTTTATTAAATCGAATTCTAGGTATATTCGAAAATCACACCGACATATTATCAGAAGAAAATCCAATGAAATTGTATGTTATGATTTAGTTTGAGCGTTTTATTGAGAAAAAATATCTATGGTTTTAAGAAAGGATTACCGATTGAAAATAATTGTATTCAAAATATAGTCAATAGTATTTTTTCATTCTCTCTTCTGCATTATACAGATGATGGAATGATTTGTTATATCTGTGATGTATTTTTATTATCATTTATTTCTATTACTATGGACTCTATGGCTGAGTTAAATAAATAAATAAATAAATGATGATAAATAAATAAATGAGTGAGTGAGTGAATGAGTGAGTGAGTGAGTCAGTGAGTGATTGAGTGAGTGAGTGAATATGTCCAACTATGTGGTGCATTACTTGGTGAGTAGTCCCGGCTTAAAGAGGCCATACTTGGGGAAACTTCCCGTGACGTCACATTCCAGACCCCTCCGCGTGACGTCATGCCTGATAATGATCTTCACTTGTCAAGACCGAAAGCTTCCAATCAATAACTTAAATACTGGATTTATTCTAAAATTTCTCATTGCATATTATCAGAATAAATTCTGAAGAAATTGTATGATATCTGTCAAACTATGTCTAGTTCATTACTTGGTATTAAATGCGTGGCTCAATATATACTGACGTTGGGACAACCAGTTCCCATACAGGAAGGAAATTGCCAACATTTGCGCCGCTTCTCATCTGTTTGTATATGTAGGTGGTGATTACACGATATGAAAACTTTCAGAGAGTTTAATGTCAGATTATATAATTTTTTGCCAATTTAGAAGATAATCTCACTCTGATACACAAATGTTTAAAAATAATGGAATGTTGCAATTATTGTTGGATCATATAATAAGTATAATTTTCTCTTTTTCAGGTGAGTCAAGAGTCATTGTCTATAGCCGCAAGCACAATTAAGTTAAGAGGTGAGCTCAGCAGATTATTGCAAATTGATTTTACCCACTTGGATAATCATATGTATATAATTCTTAACATGCACAAATGAAGAATAACTTGCGGAAATTATTTTATTTTTGAGTTATTACTAATATGTTAATGTGATTGCTTTAAAAAAAAAAAAAATCACAAAGTTTAGGAAGATATATCAAAAGTTAGAGAAAACAAAAAGTAAAAAGAGTCTTAAATGTAATTCATGTAGTGATGCATCGATTGCCCCTCTCTTCAATTGATATGATATTTGAGGGCCATTAGAATTCATATTATATTTAGCACGTTTTATTTAGATATGGTTGATAATGCCAAATGTTAGTATGAACCTATATCATTGAAGCTAAATAATATTTTGTAAATATCAATCGTAACACTTTCAACCAGGTGTGACTTCGATAACTGTTATTAGATGAAGCTATTACTTTATTTGAATTTTATTAAATCTAACTTCCTATTTATGAATGTAAACCATTTTTATATTTTTTATTAATTAACACAATCACATTTTGAATATTTATTTTGCCAGAACAAAACGAAATGTTTAAAATTATTCTCCTCCACTTTAGTATAATAAGTGTATAACAGTATCCTTTTACTTATGGTCAAAATTGCTTGAGCTTACACATTAGAACAAAATATGTACAAAAATCTCATATAATACAGGGTACATCCAATATGAATAGAAACAAGTCCGCAATACTAGCATCAGTTAGTCTTGTATTATAAACAAAAACATATGTACATGTGCATAAGATAATTAAGCCATGAATCGCGTCATGTTCTACAAATCAGCTCTTTTATTTGACCGTTCTGCCATCATGAGTTCTACACAACTAATCCTAGAATCCACATGAGCACTAGTCGAAAGTTCAGGCATTAGTCTAAACGAATAGGCGGAACAGACGGACAGCCAGGACGAGGCCTCCCGCTGCTACCGCCAACTTCGGGGCATTTACGCCATTGTTACACAAGTCGGTGTTGCAGAAACATTGTTCTTCTCCATCGGTATGTTTGCGGTGTGTAGGACAAAGCCCAGGGTGCTATAAAAGGCCAGTCTTAAGGTGCGCCACTGGTGCATTAGGCGCCGGCGCCCCCTGGGGGTTGGTGCCTCAGAGGCATTTATTTAACAATTTGAGCACATCAATAATTTTGGTGTTGTTGAATAGGTATTTGTACTGATAATTAAATTCAACAACTTAAGACTAAAAAAAAAGGGTGCGTTTGTTATTTAAGACACTAATTAATTCATGCTAATTAACATTTTAATTAACAATTTGAGCACAAATACATTTTTCACATAAATGGATTGCTGATGGTCCAATGAATACAAAATATCTTCTTAAGACCAAAAATATTGGTGCATGGGCCATTTAAGACCCTAATTAAAATTCGAGGTCAATAATTAGGACACATGAAGTATCATCTTCTCCAGATAGACATTTATTTTTACAATTTGAGCACATCATTAGTTTTGTTGTCATTGGATAGGTATTTGCCCTAATAATTAAATTCAACAACTTAAGACAAAAAAGGGGTGCTTATGTTAACTAAGACGCTAATTAATTCATGTTAATTAACATTTTAATTAACAATTTGAGCACAAATGCATTTTTCATAAAGATGGATTGCTGATGGTCCAATGAATGCAAAATAACTTCTTAAGACCAAAAATATTGGTGCATGGGTTGTTTAAGACCCTAATCAAAATTCCGGGGTTATAAATTAGGTCAAATGGCCAATCTAATTAACAGTGTATGCAGAAACATCATATAAGCTGTATTGTATTCAACTAAAGTTTATTAATAACAAAACATAAAACTTGAGAAACATTATTTGTGAACATTGCCAGTTAAGATCCTTAATGTAAATTAAATTGTTGATTAACAATTTGTACATAAAGAAAAGTTTTTCATCAATCAATTATGGTGTGTTTAACTAAAAGACACAATTTATGACCATAACGCTGGTGCACGCCCAAGGTTGCAGTATTCATATTTACAGTGTATAAGTGCGCTAACTATCTTCACATTTTGAGCACACGTTTTTCCATTTGTATTACATGTACACATTAAAGAATATACCGTAAAACCTGTTGCCAATATAATATTACATGGAAATCATGTTCCAGTCAAAACACTCAGACCTGTTTTCATATAAATCTGAACAGTTAGTCATCATCACTTTCGCTTTCTGTGTCAGTCTCACTGTCGGTGTCGTCATCGGTCATCTCACAATCAATTTCTGCTGGCGATCTGTTAACAATATCAAGACTATATGGCACTTGTTCCCCGACAAACATTGTTGGTGGTTCATAACCCGAGTCCATCAGTTCCCAGCCATCTGATGGTTGTGGATCCTGTTCTATGTTATTGCTGGTAGAATTTGCCCACATCCTTGCCACAAATGAACATCTGCGAATATGCTGAGAGAGTTCAGCTTTACATGGTGGTATGAGGCTACCATCAATGCCCTTCAGCTTATCCAGAAGACCTTTGGACCCTGCCTTTGGGCTGTAGGCTCTAGAAACTATTTTGAAGCGGTATTCATCCAGATCACAACCAGGCTGTTTTGCACCATACAGACAAGATGTGAATAGTTGTAAATTCTCTTCACAAGCATTTGATATTGTTGAATCGTGGCATAATGCTGAAAAGGCAATCTGTGCCATCTCGTTGCTCTGAAGCAATGAAAATGGTCTTACTTTGCCTTTGCGAACAAAAGCTGATGTATAATCTGAGCCTGTAAATGCATGGAACGCAGGTAATGCTGCACATACTTTTTCTCCAAGACTTTAGTTGGTTGAGCTGATGTTGATAAGTCGCCTGTTATTCTTGCCATTTGTACCAACATCCATCCAGATTTTGAGATTGAATTTATGCAAGTGATGGATCAGAATTACAGCGATGTCTGTATCTGAAGATTTTTTTGTTTTAAGTTGTTGAATTTAATTAGGGCAAATACCTATCCAATGACACCAAAACTAATGATGTGCTCAAATTGTTAAATAAATGTCTATCTGGACAAGATGATACTAGATCCAGATCCAGATACTTCATGTGTCCTAATTATTGAAAATCGAATTTTAATTAGGGTCTTAAATGGCCCATGCACCAATATTTTTGGTCTTAAGAAGAATTTTTGTATTCATTGGACCATCAGCAATCCATTTATGAAAAAAATGTATTTGTGCTCAAATTGTTAATTAAAATGTTAATTAACGTGAATTAATTAGTGTCTTAAATAACATACGCACCATTTTTTTTGGTCTTAAGTTGTTGAATTTGATTATTAGTACAAATACCTATTTAATGACATCAAAATTCTTGATGTGCTCAAATTGTTAAATAAATGCTCATTGGACCTCTGATGTGAAAAGTGGCTCAAATTTTAATTAAAATGTTATACCCTGGGCTTTGTCTTAAATAACATGCATACATTTTTTTTTGGCTCAAACTGTTAAATTTCATTATAGAAAACAATAACACCAAAAACATTCAGATGTGCTGAAACATCTCAATGTTTAAAGCCGGGGATACCTTTTATAGCACCTTTTAAGAACAGTCAGATCGAGTAACAATAATAATATCAATATCAAATATTATAAGGGTGTAAACCCGCTTAATTACACATGAATTGACATTGAAAACGGTCGTTAAACACGGTCAATTAAATCATAATACAATCTTGTCGTGTAACGGGATGTAGCGTTTTGTCGTAGTAAGTGATTTTTTGACATTAATGACTTTCAACACGTTCTTGTTCACTTGTGAACAGTGTTAATATAGTAAGATCGTGATCTATTCATTTGTATTCTTTTCGTCACAATAATTTCTGATGCTAACGGTTTTTTAAAAAAAAACTTAATTAAGCGCGAGTCGCACAATACATGTCAGAGACTGTGGGAGGGTTAGTATAGAGCGCGGTTTGGAATAAAAAATACATGCACAATATTCGGCTTTATTCATTAATTAGAATTTTCAGGAATGATATTTCATAAAAAAAGATGAAAATGTTTTCACAGCTCTGATATCGAATATCAGGACGGGATAAAAAAAACAGTATTAGAACTTCCATATAAAGTAACAGTCTTTAAATATCACTTAATGCGACATGAATAGGAAATTTTTTATTGTCGTTTGATAATCATTTGGACGCACATCGCATTGTGTCATAGGTTGATTAATGGGTTTAAAATTTGTCGTGACGTGCTTAAGCTGTGGTCAACGCATTGTGAATTGATTAATGGGTTTAACATTTGTTTTTAATGAAAATAGGTTTGGAGCGGATGCACGTGAGGGGACAGGTCTAAACCGGCTTTGATTGGTCAATTTCTCGTTCATAGTCGTGATGTAGCTTGCTTCACCGTTCATCAACCTCTTACAAGGACGTTTCCCAAGGTCAAGGTCGGAGCCAAAACTTTTAAATTTACGTAACCCATCGAGCTTGCGCAGATATCACGCGGCTTTGCCCCCGCAGCTCCTTCCAGGGCCGCTGCACGGAGCTCGCCTTACCATGACTTGACGTGCTCGATCATTCACCTTCCTAATTACACCTCAAGGCTACGTCTGCCGGGGGTGGAGCTAAACCTACCTAACCTAACTCGATTGGTTGGTTTCTCGTTCAAGGCCACGCAGTTACTGCTTTGCCCGCTGCGCGGTGCTTACTTCACCGTTCATCAACCTCTTACAAGGACGTCTCCCAAGGCCAAGGTCGGAGCCAAAACTTTTAAATTTACGTACTACATCGGGTTAGCGCAGATACGCCGCGGCTTTGCCCCACGGCTCCTTGCCAGGCCGCTGCGCGGGTACTGCCTGGACTGGACTTTACGTGCTCGGTCATTCACCCTCGGTCCTCTACTAATTACACCTCAAGGCCACACGTAAAACATCGGGCCAGCGCAGATACGCCGCGGCTTTGCCCCGCGGCTCCTTGCCGGACCGCTACGCGGGGACTGCCTGGACTGGACTTTACGTGCTCGGTCATTCACCCCGGTGCTCTTCTAATTACACCTCAAGGCCACATTCAAACAATAGGAACAATAGGAGCGGACAACAATGCACTAACCTTAATCCAAAGTATATGTGAAGGGCCATTATAGGGGGCACAGAATTTTATTATCAGAAGTCATAGGACATCGTTTAGTTTGTTTTTTGTTTGTTTTTGTTTTTTTTTTTTTTCAGGGTTTTTTCATCACATCAGCATGGGACAAGACCTTTTTTCAGACAAGTTTTTCGATATGCATCGGTCCACCCTGCCTGGTAAATATTGCACGTTAAAATTAGAAAGTATTGCAACCTAAGCTGACCTTCACGAACATGTGGATCAATCAGTTACAAACACATCCATCGGAAAACGTGTCATGTCCATATGAATGATATTGATGTTAAAGAACAAAAGTCACTGTAGATGTATTGATAAAGCAAACGTTACATATAACGTAAACAACATTCAAATACCAAAAACTCACGGTTAGGCAACAAAGGGTGAGTTGCTATCTCAAATTTGCTTTAGATTAGGCCTAAGTAAATATGACAAGTACAAATAGGTTGAAGTGTCGAGCAACATAGTTGTCAGAAAAATCGATTGCCCCTGCCTTGTAAATACCAAATGACTCAACTGAACAAAAACAAGTGTCCATATTATTATACAGGGGAATTCTTGAACACTTGCCTGATGGTATTTGAACAATCGACAACGACGGTTACAGGAGCTCAATCTTAACTTTTTTGTTAAGATACCTGAGACAATACCCAATAGTGTCCACTGTCGGTCTAACCAACAATCAACTCAGCATGCCTGTCTGCTTGTAAAAGTCATTTAATCTTTCTCTGCAATGTGCTTAATAACTAAGTTGACCACGTGAAAGGAGCCCTCTGTCCTCAAGCGAAATAAAAAAATCATAGCTATCCTGCTATCCAGGCTGTCCAAGTATCCTATAATTTTCCTATATTTTTCTATTGTCATACAGGTTCCTATATTTTCCTTTTTATTTTGATTTCTAAAAACTCCTATTTTTCCTATATTTTAATCAAATGTTTTTTGCTTGGAAATTTTGGGTTGTTTGTTCTGAATAATGCATACAAAGTAAAGCAGATTATCTAAATCTGCTGGTTGTTTTTTGATCAAGTGTTGAATGTGTTGTTGAATGTGGAGCAACCAAATTAGCAACTCTCATAAGTTGAAAAAGTATGAATCATAAATCTATTAATGACATTATTATTTGCAATGCAAAATATTATGGACCGTGTTGACACAACTATTTTCAGATTTATACAAGATACATTGTGGCTCGAGCTGGCGGGCCCCATGACCATGCTGATAAGAGTTAACGGGACGTTATTACACCATTAACTTTCCCAAGATGTAATCCTCTGGTCAAATGCCTGTGTGGGCTGTTAGGGCCACGGGGTAAGAAAATGTCTTTACATTGCACCTCTCACTGTAGAACTGTATTCTGCCTTTATAATACATGAAATATACGTGCACATATATAGTGAATGATTAAACTGTTCCAAATCCATCTGTTTTCACGACGGTCCAACTACCATAACAAACTGTTTCAAAGAAAGTCAATATCAAATATTATAAGGGGTGTAAGCCCACTTAATTACACATGAATTGACATTGAAAACGGTCGTTAAACACAGTCAATTAAATCATAATACAATCTTGTCGTGTAACGGGATGTAGCGTTTTGTCGTAGTAAGTGATTTTTTGACATAAATGACTTTCAACACGTTCTTGTTCACTTGTGAACAGTGTTAATATAGTAAGATCGTGATCTTTTCATTTGTATTCCTTTCGTCACAATAATTTCTGACGCTAACGGGTTTTTTTTATAAACGTAATTAAGTGCGAGTCGTACAATACATGTCGGAGACTGTGGGAGGGTTAGTATAGAGCGCGGTTTGGAATAAAAAATACATGCACAATATTCGGCTTTATTCATTAATTAGAATTTTCAGGAATGATATTTCATAAAAAATAGATGAACATGTTTTCACAGCTCTGATATCGAATATCAGGACGGGATAAAAAAACGGTATTAAAACTTCTATATAAAGTAACAGTCTTTAAATATCGCTTAATGCAACATGAATGGGGAATTTTTTATTGTCGTTTGATAATCATTTGGACGCACATCACATTGTGTCATAGGTTGATTAATGGGTTTAAAATTTGTCGTGATGTGCTTAAGCTGTGGTAAATGCGTCGTGAATTGATTAATGGGTTTAACATTTGTTTTTAATGAAAATAGGTTTGGAGCAGATGCGCGTGAGGGGGACGGGTCTAAACCTGCTTAAATTGGTTTGATTGGTCAATTTCTCGTTCATGGTCGTGATGCGGCTTGCTTCACCGTTCATCAACCTCTTACAAGGACATTCCCAAGGGCAAGGTCGGAGCCAAAACTTTTAAATTTACGTAACCCATCGAGCTCGCGCAGATATTCCCCGGCTTTGCCCCCGCGGCTCCTTCCAGGACCGCTGCGCGGGGCTCGCCTTGCCATGACTTGACGTGCTCGATCATTCACCTTCCTAATTACACCTCAAGGCCACGGCTGCCGGGGGTGTGGCTAAACCTGCCTAACCTAACTCGATTGGTCGGTTTCTCGTTCAAGGCCACGCAGTTACTGCCTTGCCCGCTGTGCGCGCTTGCTTCACTGTTCATCAACCTCTTACAAGGACGTCTCCCAAGGCCAAGGTCGGAGCCAAAACTTTTAAATTTACGTACCCCATCGGGTTCGGCGCAGATATGGCCGGATGTGCCCCACGGCTCCTTGCCGGGTCACTGCGCGGGGACTGCCTTGGCTTGACTTTACGTGCTCGGTCATTCACCTTCCTAATTACACCTCAATGCCACACGTAAAACATCGGGCCAGCGCAGATATGTCCCGGCTTTGCCCCGCGGCTCCTTGCTGGGCCGCTGCGCGGGGACTGCCTTGACTTGACTTTACGTGCTCGGTCATTCACCCCGGTGCTCGTCCAATTACACCTCAAGGCCACATCTAAACAATAGGAACAATAGGAGCGGAATCGTTCGAGCGTAGGAGCGTATCTTTGAAACGTATACTACTATTGTGCAACACATTTATGCTGTAACGCTCATGAACAATCATATAAAGGTAGAAAACAAATACACACATTGCAAAACGTGTTATGTCATAAGACATGCTAGAATTAGGGGAAATATTGCAATCTAAGGGACGATGCAATATTTACTGGGCAGGGGAGGGGTGCAATCGGTAAGGAGACAGGTAGTTTTTTCAAGGTGCAATGTAGGGGGACCTGATGATTTTTCATTATCGTTGGGCATTGGACGTGTACTTTATTTCAGCTGTTGAATTCCCAATTTGCCAGGAGCAAATCGGTACAATTTATTCATGCGAATGGGTCAATGTTGCTCACTTGGTCATAGTTGGATGGCATTGAACGTAGAAAAAAATTAGTGTTGCAACAATGTACTAAGCTAAAGAAACTTATATGTGAATATACGATTCCTTATATGCACCACAACTATTTTTAACCAAGTAGACCATATTGAACCCAACATAACTCTCTTAGCACAATTTTACAAAAAGTCCTCTTTACTACCAGGAGTGGACAAACAACAAACATAAGATAACCAATGTGAGTTTTAACTAACAAAATATAAGAAACTCATTTGGAGATGTAATCACAAACATATCCACATACACAACAATACCTTTCACATCCCTTCTTATACTACTTGTATCAATCATCAATTGGCAAAAATCCGTATTTTCAGCAATTTTAACCTTGAAAATGATAAATGATTATTTTGATGTCAGTCAACAAACAAAAAGTGGCAATAAAGACAAAAATCGCAAAAATATGTTTAGTAAAACAGGTTTAAACCATGAAACTAGGGTCAGTATCACTGTAAAACATTTTAGCAATCAGTCATCCTAGAAACATTTACATATTACAATATTACTATTTCTGTTTGACAAAAACATCGAAATGTACATTCAATATACCCTGGGTTTTATATGTTGGGATACTCAAAATACATCGTGTGATAAAAATTGGGAAAAAAAACTACAATCCCTTAAAAAAACTTACTTTTCTGAATTTTAGTGCCCTGAGGTTTGGGGCTCTGTTCGGGTTAAAGGTGGAGGGTCAATATTGAGATAGCTAGAATCATTTTGTTTCTTGGTGAACCCCTTGTTGCTGGTCATGTGGAAAATGCTGGGTACGTCATGGATTAAGTGGCTATATTGTAGGGTGTTCAAAGATATGCATAAATACAGGCATACACACATACAAATTAAACTACCAGACTTTGATAGAAGTTAGTTTTTTTAGCCAGTGGTCCAATAAATTATGTTATTTGCTCGTATCTATATAATCAATATGCAAACACACGGGCAGAATTCGTATCAATTATAAATGTATATCAATAGGTCTGTAAACAAACACACGGGACATTTATGTCATGCGCAGAAGTGTCGCCAAAACCGTTACGTCGTTTTGTACTGATTTACCGAGCGTCGCCACCAATTATAAATGTATATTATAATAATAGGTCTGTAAACGGAGAAGGAACGTGACGGTGAAAAGGATGAAATGGAATATACAACGCTTTTGCGACTAGGAACATTAGTTTTGAAGAATCAAATCAAATCAAATCAAGGAAAAAAAAATGAAATTTGCGAATAAATGGAATAAACAAGGAATTATGGGGATTGAGACCCGATTATTCAGTTTAGACAAGTCATAATTATTCATTATTTAATTCTATGTTTGTAGATTTCAGTATATGTTTAAAATTACTTACAACTTGATATGGTATGTTGATTCATAATCATTTATGTTTGCGATTTTTATATAAATGTGACATGTCAAAAGGATGATAGAAAACTGTTATTAACATAGTAAAATATGGTTTGTCACATTTGGTGACACTTTTTGTATTGATAAATGATTTGTGAATAAAGGACGTGTCCTCGTAAAACATCATGGTCAAATTCTTTAATAAACTACGTGTAAGCACAATAGATCCCATATGTAAATAAAAATATGTTTTAATGGCATACATTGCCAACCACATCTAGATTACTATTGAGTTTATACCGAGTCCATTTAAATTCCTTTTGCGGATTCTCAACCTTAATCCAAAGTATATTCATGGCCATGGGAGGGGGCACAGAATTTTTTATGATCAGAAGTCATAGGACATCGTTTAGTTTGTTTCTTTGTTTGTTTTTGTTTGTTTTGTTTTTTTTTTTTTTTTTCATTTTTTCAGGTTTTTTCATCACATCAGCATGGGACAAGACCTTTTTTCAGACAAGTTTTTCTATATGCATCGGTCCACCCTGCCTGGTAAATATTGCACGTTAGAATTAGGAAAAGTATTGCAACCTAAGCTGACCTTCACGAACATGTGGATCAATCAGTTACAAACACATCCATCGGAAAACGTGTCATGTCCATATGAATGATATTGATGTTAAAGAATAAAAGTCACTGTAGATGTATTGATAAAGCAAACGTTACATATAACGTAACAACATTCAAATACCACAAAACTCACGGTTAGCAAATAAAGGGTGAGTTGCTATCTCAAATTTGCTTTAGAGTAAGTAAATATGACAAGTACAAATAGGTTGAAGTGTCGAACAACATAGTTGTCAGAAAAATCGATTGCACCTGCCTTGTAAATACTCAAAATGACTCAACTGAACAAAAACAAGTGTCCATATTATTATACAGGGAATTCTTGAACACTTGCCTGAGGGTATTTGAACAATCGACAACGACGGTTACAGGAGCTCAATCTTTAACTTTTTGTTAAGATACCTGAGACAATACCCAATAGTGTCCACTGTCAGTCTAACCAACAATCAACTCAGCATGCCTGTCTGCTTGTAAAAGTCATTTAATTTTTATCTGCAATGTGCTTAATAACTAAGTTAGCCACGTGAAAGGAGCCCTCTGTCCCTCAAGCGATATAAAAAAAATCATAGCTATCCTGCTATCCAGGCTGTCCAAGTCTCCTATAATTTTCCTATATTTTTCTATTTTCATACAGGTTCCTATATTTTCCTTTATTTTGATTTCTAAAAAACTCCTATTTTTCCTATATTTTAATCAAAATGTTTTTGCTTGGAAATTTTTGGGTTGTTTGTTCTTGAATAATGCATATCAAAGTAAAGCAGATTATCTAAATCTGCTGGTTGTTTTTTGATCAAGTGTTGAATGTGTTGTTGAATGTGGGAGCAATCCAAATTAGCAACTCTCATAAGTTGAAAAGTATGAATCATAAATCTATTAATGACATTATTATTTGCAATGCATACATTATGGACCGTGTTGACTGGTGACAACTATTCTCAGATTTATACAAGATACATTGTATCTCGAGCTAAGGGCCCCATGACCATGCTGATAAGAGTTAACGGGACGTTATTACACCATTAACTTTCCCAAGATGTAATCCTTCTGGTCAAATGCCTGTGTGGGTTGTTAGGGCCACGGGGTAAGAAAATGTCTTTTACATTGCACCTCTCACTGTAGAACTGTATTCTGCCTTTATAATACATGAAATATACGTGCACATATATAGTGAATGATTTCAAACTGGTCACCATTATAGCGAAACTGCCCATCGTTTTATTGAACCTCACTGCATTTGTGAGTTCGATTCCCAGTTAATTCTCAGTCGGGTCTGGTGGTTGGTATTGAGAAAACTCATTCCTCAACAGTTGTGCACTGCTCTGTTGTGGATCTCATGAGTTTCGTACGTGTGATCGATAGCAAACATAACAAAAACCCTATGAAAATAAGGTATTTTGGTGTACAAGATGGTTCTGGATTTTGTATTGTGGTAATGATGCAATGATATATGAGTTTTTTTAATCTAATACGTAATAGTCTAGAATAAATCGTAAATACGTCAAGTTTTTATTGCAATTTGCAAAGGATTTGAGTGTTTCATCATAATGATTATTTTGATTTAAAGAATGTGTCCATGCAACTGGACATGGTTGATTTATTGAACTCATTTAAGTGAATGTTGGGACATTGTCATAATTAGTTGGGTATTTGACGTGTGTTAATAACATTAATGTCATACAGAAAGTCTCAAAATATTGGATACATAATATCGCCCGAAAGCGACATCCACGTTTCTATCATCGTCTTTCTGCATGTGAGTTTTTCTGTGTGTTGTGTAAACATGTGTGCAGGGAACTGGACTTTATTCTCAACTCATTTCATGGGACATGGGCTTTAAAACACATGGTTGGTGTCAGAGGAGGGAACATGGGACAGAGGACATTGAACACGGGGTATTGGGCGTGGGACAGGAGATATTGAACACGGGGCTTTGGGCGTGGGACAGGAGACATTGAACACGGGACTTTAGACATGGGACAGGACATGGGGGTCCACGGGTCTGGGGCTTGGAACACGGGCCTTAGGCTTGTAGTGTGCACGTGCAAAGTTGCACGTGTGGTGCGAATGAGCGAAATCATCAAAACTTCCCCAAAGCGTGTGGGTGGCCCTTAAGAGGGCCTTTGTATTGGTGGTGGGGGGGGGGGGAGGCGGACTATCACCTCACAGGAAGTTGCCGAACCAGTCTTCATCATCCTCGATGCCATCGAGGAATTCATCCCCGGGGCACATGTCCGGCTGCTCGATGCCCAACCACGCCATCTGGCGGATCAGGTCCTTGACCTTGGTGTGGAGGCAGGCGTCCATCTGATCGAGCTGGGCCTTGGCCCACTTGAGAGGCTCCAGCTCCTCGGACAAGAACTTCTCCACGTCGTCCTCGTCGTAGCCGTCCTCGAGCATGTCCCGTCCCTCCTCTGTCTTCCAGTGGATAGCCTCATTGATCTTGTTCCTATCCTCATTCACCTGGATTTTTTCCACGTGCACTTGCACGAACGTGGGCACCAGGCTGGCCTTCTCCTCTTCCGTCATAGCCATCGTGGCCTCGAGGGTGGGCGCCACCTCTCCGGGGAAGCGGGGCTCGACCACGGGGTTAGCCGCGTAATACTCGGCGTAGTATGCATCCATTTTCTTAGAATGTGTTGCTCTTACGAACGTTCAGCAAAGACTGAATGCTGTGGGGGAAATGCGCCCATCTTTTATAGCGGAGGCCTTAATTGGGAGTTTAGTGACACTTTACTCAAGTTAATTTACCTGTTGACACTTGGGTTCGGCATTAGTGATTCAATTATCGTTAGTTTTAGTGACACGCACGTTATAACTGCCTCGCCGCGAAGTTGATTTTGTTCTCACTTGAGGTAATTGAAAAACGGTCAACCTCGGGATCACGTAAGCTTGCGCTAATTTCCATTCTCTTAGATTGTAAATGCTTTGAATTTTGCTTGTTCAATACATTTAAAATATGTAGAGTATATCATTGTAATTAGTTAATTAGTAACTAAAAATAAGAACATTAATTAACGTGTTGCACGAAATGACGCGTATTTGCATATATGAAACATACTCTTAAATTAACGACATTTACTGGAACTCTGTACCATATAAGTATATTGTAATTTGAATAAGAATATGCATTAATGAAATAGTCAGATAATGGGGTAGAAAATCTACTTAATATGTGCCAGTGTCAAACGGCAATTAATACTATTAATGGTCGGGATCACGAAAACATGTTAACTGTACTTGCCTATTTTAATAGGTTGTACATGTAGGCCTACATTGTATGGTCTTGCATACCTGTATTTGTGATTAGAAATTAATATAACCATGCTATGTATTTGGTATGTAGCATACGGCTTTAAGTATAGTTTTGTAGTTCTTTTCTGGTATTTAAGAAAAAAAGTTTTAAAAAAACAGACTTCATCCATGAAAACAGTTAAATTAATAGATTATACAACTTCAAAACTTTGGTAATTACTTTGAGGCTAGAAAAGTAGCAGAAAAGAACAACACGAATATTATAAATGAGAAATTAAGAAAAACAAATAAAACCATCCAAATAAAAAGTGAAGAAATCGTATGGAAATTAAGTTAACTGTGAAGTTTTGGGCAGAAAGTTTAATTTGCGATCAATTGAGATCACGTTCCTATATTGTTAGCGTTTTGTGGCTATTACATGAGCTCACGTGTGTAAAATATCCATTCCAAATATAACATTCACTAATGATGATTCTCTCCATTTTCGAGAACGTATACCAAAAATGATAAAACCCATATTTGATCATAGTATAAAATTATGTATACACACAAAAACTATATACGAGAACACAGTACAACTGAACAGTAAACAGTAGATCCTCTTTATTACGACTACCTTTGGGACCAGTATTAGGTGGTATCAATATAGAGATGGTCTCTACACAGAGGTTAATTTTGGTAGCTTTGTGAAAGTTTGGGCCCTTGAAAAGTGGTCTTATTATAGAAGTGGTCTCAAAAGGGAGGCGGTCTTAATTGGAGGTTTTACTGTACTATGCATGAGCTAACAGCCAAAGGACTGGACATCTTTGATGAGCTGCGTGGAGTCTTGGCTAAACAGATTTTAATTTTTGGCAATGCTTCTACAGTGACGTACATTTTTGTCCCTCAGAAAAATGGACCGATTCGAGTTTTTTTTCTACTTCTAATGTAAAGATATATCCTTACACTGCACATGCTTTTTGCTCGATTTTACTCAAAAATAGATACGTTTGTCCACGATATCACAAGTGTCTTGTGTAAAAGGATAAATGAATGTAAACGATTTGTTAACTCAATCCTTTTGTTGTGATATAATGCCGTAGAACTCTTTAAAAGTTTTAGAAAATCTAGTGGAAATTTTTGATGTAGGATACTTAGTTGTGATAATTCTATTACACGTGATATAGTTCAAAGTGTATTTTTAAGTTCGTTTCTAACACTTACCAAAACGAAAATCAATGTTTATTATATTCAATAATCAATTGCAGTCATGAATTTTGAGTACGATATTTCTGTAGCTCTCCCCTTTTCATTTTCATGATGTCATATTATTATTGTTAATTTAACTTCTCTTTAATTGTCCACTTCATTTTCAGTTGATACATAGCTAGTAAAACACTATCTTGCTTAAATAAGGCTAAGAGCGATATGAAACATTCCTGTAATTGTCCCTGTAATTATAGGCTGCTTAGCGAGGCGCGGTAGTACTTTCATGTCACTTGAGGGGCCGTGGCTTCCTGTTGTGACGTTTCTATATTAAGTAAAATCATGAGAAGATCAAAGGCTGGCAATGCAGGCTCTTAGGACTATGTATAATAGCTTATAACAAATATCTCACCACTACACCCGGCGGTTATTCAAGACCGGCGCTTATGTCCCTAATTGAGCTAATTCTGATACGACATCCAGTTTCTCTATTACGACATTAGGGTGATAGTGACACACTATGACATGATCACTGATGATGACAGTTCAAGATTCAGGATAGAGTCAAGGTGAAGCTGTGGCCATTGTGCATGCCCACTACGGGAGGCCAGCAGTTACACTGGGAGGCACAATGTGGATGGTAGCTGAACCTACTGATTTGCAGTGGCTGCATTAGTGGGTTTTTTTTTGTAAATGGATATCTGATAATATACCCCCCCCCCCCACCCACACACACACATTTCATTAGGCCGTAAATCACGGCTGGTTGTGATGGGCGGGGGCCGGGGTGTGGGTGTTGCGGGGTGTCTGACCGTAGGGTAGATAACACGCTTTAGATGAAATGCTAGTACACGTACTAGATCGAAAAAGCTCGATACAATGTTTAATGCTTGTTCTATGCTACCTGGGACTTCTATTGGTTAGTAAACAGTAAACAATATATGACAACTATTGGTGACGTAAGAGAGATTTTAATCACAAAATATTTGGGGTTGCTTTCTATTTTACATGTGTCCTCGATATCCTACAAGCGATTTGTTTACACCAATCTAAGAATCTTTGGCAGACATAACTAGATGGAAGTGGAAAGTGACTGCAATACAATCGTCTTTGGATCCATCATACAGCTTCTGGAGTTCAGCAATGAGGTAATCTAAGGCCTCCGTATGGCCTTGTTCCCGTTGGTAGTTGACCTGATAGGCCATGGTCTCATTGTAGCGCCTGCATTAGGAGAATGGTACAAGTCTTCAACAGTTTGACAGAAACGAAATACGCTGTAGCACGCGGCAAGAACGGTCGTCTTTTAATAAGGAAAGTATTCACTCATTACATATACATGTAAATACTTAAAGTCTTAACTATATGTTACTAAGAATATTGTTTATAGTATATTAACAAAATTATGGAAAAAACAAGATTCAAAGTAATGTATAACCTTTCATTTAAAAATCTGACAGAACGTTTGAGCGCCTACAAGAAAGTTCTGTAATGTAAGATTTATCATCACATTATGTTGTATATTTTTTCATTCAGAATTTATAAGTTTGAAATTGCCACTAAATTCAGGACTATTTTTTCTCCATAATATAACTACACGGAAATAAAGAAGGCTTTGGGGGGGGGGGGGCGTCGGCAGTACATTACCTGAGCCCATCAATGGAAAATGGCACTGTGCTTGTAAATGTTTCATCGCGAATAACGGTGGTGCCAAATGGTGATTCGATGTCCCTGTACCTATTATCATCTAGATAATAAGCTGTGGGGAAAAATGGGCGTACTTTATTTAAGTACTCTGTTACCTGAAAAATACAATGCATATGCCTTACAAGTGGGCGGCAGTGTAGAAAAAACAACAATCGTTGACTGCATTTAAAGGACCGTCATTGGATTCAAGTGAGGTAAAAAAAATCCACAGTGCAACAACAAAATCGGAGTCCCATCACAGACCTTAATTAAAAACATATATTTTGTATGTTAAATGATAAGCAGAACATATTTCAGTCTGTTTTCCGCTTGCGAAAGCAGCGTGACTCCAATGTCCTATAAAATGTACATGTATACCACAATAGTGTTTTGTCATATATTAACCCATTTATCTGTTGACGCACATAAACTTCAGAGTAAAAAATGACTGTGTTCATAACACAGCCCACGTGGTGTTGTTAATAATGGTTTCCCTCGTTAAGTCTTGTGGAAAGTGTGTTCTAATTTGCGATATTTTACTAAAATCGAATCATTTGAAGCTGACTGCAAATCTATACTGAATATACTGGCGATATGCACAAATGCAAGACCATATAAAATTTCTGCTATACTTGTCCTGCTCAGCACTGAACGTTTATAAATTCCATTAGGCCACGAAAGCACATTTGGTGCATGCAATAATAATAAACTATTTATTGCAATAAGTGTATCATGTCAAACTTTGCCTTCATTATTTCGCTTTTACAGTTAGACATTTTTTTAAATCAATTTGAAATCTTCTAATGCCCACATAACAACCAAATGAACGCTGCCAGCCAGCTACATATTCGCATGGTGAACCTTCTCATGTTCATTCGTGAAGTTTGTTGTGGAGATATGAACTTTAGTAAATTTTATAGTTGAAATGACATGCATAGTAAATCGTAGAGAGCGTTCAAATAAGCAACTCTCACCAGTGTCTGTGCTCGGTCATTGGACACTGTGTACTCATTTCTGAAACTAAACACGGCAAACACCGCTCCGGACCTCGTCACACGCCTCAACTCCTCGTAGAGCGTTGGTCGGTCCATCCAGTGGATCGCAGCTGCAGACATTACCAGATCAACGGATTCTGTAAGAATGAAAACATTGACCATCATTACATATGACATCAGGAGTATTGTGACAATCATAGTATTACAGATTATTAGCACGCAACACCAAGTGATAGGACATGCTACCATTAGCTAAAACAAGTGAGCTGCATTCATCCCACCATTAGCATATCAATCGGGGAGATAGAAACCTTTCCTTTTCCTTTTTAGTAGTAGTCTACAGTCTACAAATAACCTCTCGACGGTTTCTATTGAGAGACAACCTCTCTATTGAAACCACTTTTGATGCTAGTCTTCTGATTGGTGTTAACAGTGCGGTTATGCTGTATTTAGACTTTAGAATACCGTCGCTGAGCATGGAGAGGTCCTCTGCTGGTCCGTGGGTGAAGCTCATGTTGTGGAGCTCCTTGGCGACAGACAGCTGGGCCTCACTAGCATCGATGCCATGAATCTAGATTAATAGGAGTATATCATTGAGTCATCGAAGTTTTTTTTGTGTTTTTTTCACAAATGTGGGTTATGGAGGTATAGCTCCATCCAGTGTTTTATTGTGATTTGTCCGTGCCTTAAATCCTCTAACATGAATGTGTTATTGGTTGGAGTCAAAAAGTGATACACCCCCGTTTATAGGTTGTTATAAATTGCAATTGTAAAATATACACACAGATTTGATTAAATCACGCTATCATTCATTCACGATATTATTATCAATGCTATTATATTACATTTTCAAATAACATTTGCAATGATTCAATTGAGATACGGATTTTAATACATTTAAACACTACGTCTTCATCTACCTACCTTCTCAAAATGCGGAGCCAGTGGGATCGCACCCTGCCCAGAGCCACATCCTAAATCCAACGCCAGCTTAAATGCGTTGTTCTTTTGTCGACAAAAATCCAGAATTTTCTGGAAAATTCCCGGCGGCCATGATGGGCGATACTTGGTATAGATTGCGATGAGGTCGTCTTTCTTGAAATGAGACGCGTCCCGAGGCATTGCGTGTTTCCTGCATACAGACAAGGCATAGTAAGAACAGGTTGAACCTAAATTTGCATGACTTAACATCGTTTTATATGTGTAAACCTACATATCATGTCGCGATTTTGATTTTATCCATACCTGTGAATAAAAAATGTTGCCAACCCTATAACACTCCCTGGCAAATTGGTGAATATTAAAAATTACACTGAACACGTGAATTGATATCAAAATGTCATGATGCCAGAGGTGTTCAAAAGAACTGGTGCATCACGGCATTGTCCAAAGGGAGGAAAACATTTTGTAATGGTCAACAAAAGTGGAGCATTTGGGAAGGTCAACCCGGGTTAAACAGTGTGTAATCCCAACCAGCGTGACTAGTAACGTGCAGATGACCCACGAGTAACCTGTCCAAATTACTGTCTTCTATTCAACAGATGACAAATGTAGTCTCTGTCTCGTTTTGAATGTGACAAAAGACAGTCTTTTATCTTTTGAAATTGACTGTCCCCTCGTATCATGTGAAGACGTTTAATGTTATTATGCTTGGAAATATTAACAGTCTTGGAAGCCCAAAGTGTTGATGAAAGCTTACAAGTTTTCTTGTTTATATTTACTTGTTTTATGTTTACATTGGATTTACATTTTAAAAAAACTAGATCTATCAACATTATAAAAATAAACCGACGTACCCTACACAAAACTTCTAGACGGTCTAGATCTAACATAACACTACATAATACAAATCTGCGGAGTGAAAGTGTGGCTAATGCAGAATTGTCTGACATAATGTAAACTTATAGTTACGTCATGCATTCACGTGCACACAATGCACATTGACAATTTGTTGACAACGCGGGTTTAAGTTTAAATTTGACAATATGCCACGAAAAAGCAAGAGAAGAGAATTACTGTAAGTATATTAATCCAGTTTCATAAATAATAATGAGCTGTATCTAATAGGGCTCGTTTTGGGACAGAGACATAACACCAATACTAGTTGAAATATTAAGATATGTCTTCACATTTTTTAAGTAGATCTACCATGAACTGTTAGACAGCAAAATATAACCAGCCGCAAAAACAGCCGCAAAACACCAGTAACCACACACCCAAAAATGGACCTGGTGACGCAAAATATAACCATACCAAATGTGCACTATTTTTAACATACAATAGAGAGTTTTTTCTGTTTTACTAGCCTACGACGGTATTCGATATATTTACTCAAGTCATCCATGTTTAGTGCATAGTGTCATTTTGAGGTACATGTAGGTTCTGGCCTCAAATATTGAGTGGTCTGGCACCGGGTTCATTTGGTAATGGCGGACTTCTGGCTGGTTCTGTCTAATGATTATTGATTAATGATGTCTTCCTGAAAAAATGACACATAGCTACTTGGTTCAAGCCCAATTTTTTATCACTTCTCGGGAGAGGTTATTTTGATTCTTTTCAGGATGTGAGCTCCCGTTATGGATTATTGAGTTGTTGATTTTGGGTAATTCTTTTTCCTTTCTGGATCGTCTAGGGGGTGGGGCGGGGCTAACTTGCCCATCAATATGTCTTTCTGCGTAAAACTGGCCATGCTGACAATGTTCATAAAGTTGTCCCCGTGTTATTGTGTGCTATTTACGAATGACCCCATGAGCCTGCCTTCTCAATCAGTCCATCTAAAAGGTCACAGAACTTTATTCCAGACGATCCCATAAATTCTGGCCACAGAATATGCACACGAGCCACCAGCTATCGATGCCTATATGAAATTTAGGGTTTAATGCAAGATAACAGACTTTTGATTCTTGGACAGCTGGGATCTGACCTGGAACCTTGGAGCATACCTCTGTGAAAATTATAGATAAGCAAGACTTCCACATGGTGTCAAGATATGATATACTAGCTGTTTACCCGGCGTTGCTCGGGTTGAAACAGATGAGATCCGGAACATATTAAATAGATCCCTCCCCATCATTCCTCCTGTCCCACATCCCTCGAACCAGTTCTCGTCAGTATACAGGTCGGTGGCAGATTAAATACACCTCCATCACCGTCCTCCCATCGTCATATGTCACAGCTATTTACATACTAAATGTACTAAATATGGCAATGATTGATCCCTCTAATATCCCTTCCCCACCCCCCCCCCCACCCCCAGCTACTGCTACCATGGTAAACACGTGCGGAACAGATTAAATGTCCCACTCATCCCTACCCTTCCTTCCACCGCCACCGCCACCCCCTATTCTCTTCCCAACCCGCTCATCCCCATCTAAACAGGTCCATAATTAATGCACCCCCTTCCTGCTGCTGCTCTAGATCTGGAACATATTAAATGTTCCTCCCTTCCCGTTCTTTCCCCTCTGCCACATCCATCACAGCTGCTCCCGCCACTATACAGCTCTGGGGAAAGATTAAATACATCTCCACCACCCTCCTCCCACAGTCATATGTGACAGCCATACACACACTACAAGTATGTTGCAATGCTTTATCCCTCTAATAACCCTCCCTCCAGCATCTCCTAATCCTGGTAAACACGTGCAGACCATTAAACGCGCATCTCAATCACCCCCTTTCAGTTGCCGCTCAGGTTGAAATTGATGAGATCTGGAACATGTAAAATGCTCCTCCCTGCCTCACCACCAGCGATGTCTGCCCCCCACCCCCACCCCCCGCCATATGGATACACACACCCTTTCTGCCAACCACCCTCCTCAAAACAGGTCCGGAGCAGATAAAATGCACCTCCATCACCATCACCATCCTCCCCGACCTCCAACAGGGAATCATAACGTCCTCTTTCAGCGAGACGGACGAATTCCTAGGAGCCTCGATTAGGAGGTTGCACCCTCCCCAGCTCCCTCGTTGTATGACTGTACGTGCAACGTACGTTTGACATATACAAACGTTTAACGTATTGCGTACCTTTAACAAACATTGCCCTTTCTAAAATTTCTTTTTCTTGTTTTTATCATTAAAACCAATTGATATGGTCTGAAATATAGACAAAAACGACCACCAAGTTGTCCTGGTTGTGCACATATTATTTGAAGTATGTACGTCTTGTGGTTAAAAAGCCTTATGTGTACCAAAAAATCCTTCTTCATTTATATCTAGGACTAATAATTGAATTTATTCTTAGTCCTAGATTTAGTAGTTTATATCAAGATCTATAGATATGATGCTAGCTAGTGTTGAGCGAAAAAATTGACATGCGCCTGCGAAATTGATGATTTTCTTGAATATCTATAAACACTAATTTGACGTCATCAATAGGCACAAGCGGACCTCAAAACTTATGACTCGAAGCTTTTCACACTAGACCATTGGAGAATGAGTGCCTATGCTCACACACTTAGTGTACACTTCTCACTAAGTGCCACGTGTCCCCCACCCCCACCCCCATTTCACACCACCAGCCTCCATGGTATTTTCTTTAGTATCTACTATAAAAACAGACGGCACCCGAGGTCTTGATACATACAGAGACATATAAAGAAACGCGTACTACCGTAAGTGGAAATGCAAATAATGCGATGGAGTGAGGACAAACTCAAGGCCAGGGTGGTGCCTCTTGGGATGCCATTGTTGTATAATCAGGTGTTACAGTTCTTATATACAAAGCTCAATTAGGGCTACAGTCATTCGTGTGTCTCATCATATTGGAAACCACAGATGTGCACATCACGTTTGACCACAATACACCCTAAGATCAACCAAGATGTCTGCATATATAATGGCTTCACATTCTACAGATTTGTTGCCAATATTTTACTCATATACAACCCACACAAATGCAGCTGTAAACTTACATATTTTTAACCAGTTTTAGACATTATGCACTCGAGTCTACCCTCTGCTGCATGAGTATATGCCATGTAAACTGTAAAAAATGAGTAGTCGGCAATTTGGTAATTTTCCGCACAAACTAACCTGCTGGCTACACCTTGGTTATATTTTGCGGCAGTGGTTATATTTTGCGTCACCAGGTTCATTTTCGGGGATGTGGTTATATTTTGCGTTAACGCAAATCATAACTGGTTATATTTTGCGTTGGTTATATTTTGCGGTCTAACAGGTCTATAGGAATAGTAATGAACTCACCAAGGCACCTGCCGCCTTCATCAGAATCATCCGTACACTAAGGCTTATTATCGCAAAGCCCTGGCTATGAATGGACTAATGATAAATCTATAATATCACATGTTAATAGCAACAGACTTTAAAAAACTGTTAAGTGTATTCACGGGGTTTGATCAGCCTTCATGCCTGATGTGCTGACCCTACTTTTTCACTGAACTATTTTTCAAAAACAAACACGGTCAATTTCTTCGAATTGCCTACGCTTCAGAGGATATTTGAAGAAAAGGAGATGCCTTTAAACCACAATTAAAGACAAGGTCAGTTACTACGAATCGGCTACTTTTAATGATAGATGTGGGGCAAGGTTGTGGGGTCCTGTTACCAAAACAACAATATTTTTGTTATACCTGTATTTCACCATGATATAAATTTGCAACCTTTAATTTGATTTCCACGTTACATCGTAAGTGTCATGGTCTCCACCACGACGGTGGCGGAAAAAGGGTTAACGGTTATGCTCAGTAGGCTAACAAGTATGCGTGTATAGACGCAATATGATGTGCTTTGTGCATTCTGAAAGTGACTTTCACTCAAACAGCCTATTAAAACATCTGAGCAAAATGGAATCCCCTCCAAAAAAAGCTAGTTCTAAGCTCATCAAATCACGTGCAGGCGAGAAATGTAAACAGAATTAACAGAACTTTAGTAAACAGAATGATTTTTGTCAGACATAACTTGCACGGTCCTGTGTTTTGTACGTTGATTGGTTGTATTGATAAAATAAGCACATCTGGCGGTAATTTTGTCGTGATTGTTATAAAATACAACAACCCTTTTTATTGGATGACTATCAGAACTAATTTCATATAATATAAACTCAATTTGACTTGGCATTTGATAATCATTAACGTTTTGCCCATTCGAACATTGTTTAATTGCTGCATTTAATCGACGTCGTTTGACGACCTATTTTCGCAAATTAGCACAGGATACACTGTAAATCTGAAGCCCTGTATCACTACGCATGTAACCATCCGGTGGTTGACAATAGAAAGTTCTAAATATATTGCGTCAAATAATTAACTTCTACCACCCAATTCATAAATTATTATGTTCACGTAACTAAAACACATCATTTACTATTCACTCATTGAGTTGTCGCACGGTACATCGTTGATTTATATCAACATGTAGGACAAATAAACAACGACGTTGTATCTTAATTAGTCTGCACAAGTGAGCGCCAGCATTTCAAAAGTTGCCACCCCCGACATACGAAGCAAGGCATCCCTTATTCACAGGCCCGCAGGCTCTGCACAATCATTGATGACAAACAGATTAGGGACAAAAGATTAGAGGAAATGGAAACCTTTTTCCTGCGACGAGGATATCCTCTCTCACTCATCAATGATGGTATTGCCACATCTTTCATCTGAAAAGTTAGTCTCTCTGGAGACCACAGCAAGGTATCATCTATCAAATTTTATAGATATATGTATACCTTGCCATCAGTCATTCAAAATCCATGGCGGAGTAAAATGAATTTGCATATTCATGATTATTCAATGACGTCACCAGTAGAAGTTTTGATTGACAGGTTTTCTAGCGACGTAAGTATAACGCCGTGAAAGATGGAATTTAACATGAACACTTGCATCATACAAGGCTTATACAGTGAGACCTACAATAAATGATTCTTTTCTACTAGAATGTTTACATATATATAAGAGACAGAGTAAACAACAGAATTTTTCAACTGCACCAATTGCCAACTATTTTACATATTAATGATCTAGTTACCTTGCTCTTTCTTTCTAACTACTTTTGGGCGCCATAGGCTGAGTATTTACTACCTAAAATCGGCATGTTTCCATCACACCATTCTTTCTGATCAAAGTGCTACTTGTGGAAAAGATGGCAGCCAGAAATCTGCACCAAATGAATTACTGGTCATTGATTGGTTGATAACCAAGCATTTTCAATCCTCACTGGGAGTTCTGGGAGAGTTCTGTCCTATCAACCAATCAATGACCAGTAATTCATTTTGTGCAGATTTCTGGCTGCCATCTTTCCCACAAGTAGCACTTTGATCATGTTCTTATTATAAATTTTCAACATTTACTAGGCTGAGCATTAAAAAAAAGTTACCTTATTCGTCTGTCGAAGTATCCGCTTCAATTGTGGCCGTCCGCAACTTTGGCGTGAACCGTCTCGTAAATGGTGATCTGCCTCACGCTTTATATATTGACCCATTCACGGATTCTACGAATTAGCCAAGGTTTTACCGATTTTATCTATATTATTTATTTGGGGTATTCTCAGAAAAGACTCTTTTTTTGTGGGCATTTTACTATTTGTGGCCAGCTGTAGGAATTTCTGTTATTACCTATTATATATAGTAACCAAAAGATGGTGAATATGAGCTCGCATTTTCATACATACACCTATTCAATTTCAGAAATCAACTTCCATAAAATTGCTACTAACAATAAAAGTGTGTTGAACTACACAACTTTTACTAATATACCTAATGCTATTTTTATCTGGGGTCTCAATCACATTTTTTGTAAAGATACAACATATACAAATAGAAAAGGACTCTGTATTTTATCATTTTTATTCTTCTACACATTGCTCCAAAGAGAGAAGGTAACTATGATTGAAAAGGATTATGTTGTGCACATTGTCAGTTGCGTGTCCATCAAAATAAAGTATTAGAAATAAGCCATATTTTCATACCATGTAGCATGAACTTTTTGTCATACAAGTCAAGTCAAGTCAAGTCAAATAATCATTTATTATACTGACATGTGATATACATATTCTGCTTATATTTAAATACATTAGTAATACCACCCAGCCAATAATGGCTTATAAGTCAGTTTAAATCATATCTTATAATAAGTGTGCAATAAAAAATAAAATTTACAATTGTTAGTTATACAGTTTGTCTTTTCTTATATTCCATGCATTTTCTATGTATTTAGCTACATAATATTGACAATTTGTCATAAGATATATAAACTTTTCTTGATCATTAAAACTATTTACATTTTTTACATTTATCTAATGTTTTTGAAAACAGTACAGTACGGGGGTCCTTATACAAATCACAATTTATAAGGAAATGAACTTCGTTTTCAATTTCATTTCTTTCACAGAAGATACACAGACGCTGTTCTAATTCAATATTTTCAAAACGACCTGTCTCAATTTTTAGCTGTAAAATTCCACATCTAAATTTAGCTAATAATGAGCGTTAACATTTATTTAAACAGCCTTTGACGTAATCACTTGTTTTACAATCAGTTTTAAAAAGTTTAAATGTTCGAAGTTTAGGTTTGGTTTCAACATTTCTCATACAATCCTTTTCAAATATACCATTAAGTTTTTCATTGCATAATATTAAATCACATTGTTTCCGTTCTTTAAAAATGTGAGACATATCTAAAAAGTCAAAAATATGTTTCATTTGTTCGGACCAATTTCGCTTTTGTCTATTGAAATCCATAAAAAATAATCGTTTAGTTAATTTGTAATTTTTCATCTTTTGAATCCTATTCCAAAGTCGTAGCATATTTAAGTATTTCCTGTATTTGGGACTTAACCACCCCATTTCAGAATGTATTGCTGGAATGGGAGTAAACTTGTGCACACCAAGAAAGTATCTAATGGCTCTGTTTTATACAAGAGGTTTGCTCTGGTATAAAGTGAATGTAGGGACTAGACCCGCAAAGATTCGACCGTGACTATTTTTAAAACTAGACTTCACCTATTACGTTTAACGTTATGAACGTTACCTGACCGCAACGTTCAGACAGTTACGTATAACGTTTATTATTTATGCTAGCAACTTTGCCAAGCCTACATGAAATAGTTTCAAAAAGCGTTTTAAAACATAATAACGATTAGCAATGGATTCCATTCTTATTTCAAACATGGCTGCCCATGTTAAAGACTTTTTTATTCGTGTGTGGAAAACTGTAGTGAGGAGATTTAATAAATGCAAGCTGGTGATGATCATTAAAGATAAATACGAGGAGAGAAAATATGCTCAGATGGCTGAAATGTTCGCGTTATGGACGAACTCTGCAATCATTGCTGGTGGTGGTTATAACATCGTGCCCTCTCCCGACGAGGAGGCCTTCATCAGACGCACCATGGCAGCTGGAGATGCCGCCAGAATCGAAATGATGACCCGCGAAGCCAACAGTCTGTACAACAAAGACTACGTGCAAATCCTGGACGAGAAGGTGACCAAGTCGCAGAGGGTGAGCCAGTTCGTTGCCTCCGCGAGGAAGTACATTTCTGGGAGAGTCGACTTGGACTAGATGCAGCCTTGCATCTAGTCATCGTGCCGCCCGGGAGAATCATTCAATCTGGGGGCCGCTTCGTGGGCTGAGCTGGCCACAGCTACAGGAATCCCGGGCCGAGAGACACAATAGACAATTCTAGCTACTTAAGTTCTTGTGTTCATCAATGGTCATATTTTGAAATATTTTTTTCATTCATGCATTTAGTGAATTATGATACAATAACCTTATTTTACTTCAACAGGAATAAACCTAATTTACTTACAGTAAAAATGCCTACTTTGTTTATTTTTCTTTTGTACCTATAATGTGCACTGTCACACAACCATTCTTTCAGCTACAGGAAAGTGTAATGAAGGGAATATCTCACTTCTATCAACTAATTGTTTTAAGCAAAATTGGACAATATGATTGAACACTTTAAACAAATGACTTAAAACAAATCATCCAAGAGATGTTAGAATATTTATTTATTTATTTAATTCGGACATACAGTCCATACATGTAGTAATAAAAAATAAATGATGATAAAATACATCACAAATATAGAGAACATATATAACATTCCTTTTTGGAAGATGTGGAGCGTCCTGATCACAAAAATAATATATGTATGATATAATCTCCAATTCACATACAATATCACTCTTTACACAACCAAACACAGGCCTCTCTCTCTTCCCTTCCTTACAGGAGCTGCATTATGCATTACACATTTTTACAACACCGTTTGAGCATAAAGAACAACACCTCTATTGGTTGCATAAGGGGTCAAGAAATTCCACATTCCTATTTCTTTTGCCTCTTCCCCACACCCCACAATCAATCAGCCTTTTACACATATCCCACTTGCTTACAAACTTTACTCCCTCTCCTCTTGCCTGCATGCTGGAATTAGATATTTAGGTATCTCCACAAGCGTACAGTGTCCGGGTGAAGTCACCAGTAATAACGTACTCTGAGTTGAAGATACTGAGCTTTCACCATCATCCTGCACTCTCCCAACTCGCCCTCTGTAGTCTAAACATAGACACTAACCACCCTCATTCTGTATACGCCTATGGGCCACCCTCATTCACAAAAGCCTCGTAGAGTTAAAGATGTTGAGGCTTCATCATCCTGAGCTCTCCCAAATATCGTAACTACCGTACAACCTCCAATTAAGACCACCTCGCTATTGAGAACACCTCTACAATAACACAACTTTTCTTGGTCTCAAACCTTCATAAAGCTACCAACGTGAACCTCTGTATAGAGACTACCTCTCTATTGATACCACCTAACACTACTCCAAAATGTGGTCCTAATAGAGAGGTTGTACTTACCACAAGGTGTTGTTGGTTATTCAGCACACTAAGTTTAAGATACTGAGCCTCCGTCAACCTGCTCTCCCCATGCTGGCGGCGATCCTGCACCTGACGGACATCGAGTTCGAGGAGGACCGCGACCTGGACGGCGGCGTCTTCGTGCGCAACAAGGAGCTGCTGGACGTGGCGGCCACGCTGCTCGCCGCGCCGCCCGAGGAGCTCGCCGCCGCGCTCATCTCGAATGTACATTCGCTCAGAGGTGGGTGGAGGGGGCGAGGAGGCGAGGGGGTGTTTGATAATCTAATGTCAAGTGGGAGTGAGAGGTTCGATCTGTGTGTACCGCTGGACTGTCTCAGAGGTAGGACTCACTCAGAGGTGCGTGGCGGAGGGTGAAGGGGGTAGGAGAGAAGAGGGGCGTGTGCATTGGTAGATCCAGGAAGGGGGTGTGCACAACCAATGATACCATGGGTTTTGTACTCGCTTAGAGGGTGAGTGTTATGGGGGCGAAGTGTGCACTGGTTGATCCAGGATTTTAGAAAGAGGGGTAGGTGCACACCCACATGATACTATGGGGAGCTGTCAACAATGCCATAACAAATAACATTTTTGGGGGGATCACCCCATTAATTAGCCCCCCCCCCCCAACCATACACATAAAACTCCTGGATCTGCCTATGGTGGGTTGGTGATAGGTAGAGTGGTGGGCGGGGTGGCGGGGTGAACTCATTCGTAATTCAATCTCAACTAGGAGTGACATGTTCTTGTATGCCGCTGCTGGTCGCGCACTGTCTCAGAATATATGTAATGGAGGCCTAGACGGGTGATTCTGGATGTAGTACTGTCAGGCAATCGGGGCACCATGTGTACATCTGGGGTTGGGATAGTGGATGGGGGAGGGATGTAAAAAATGTGGAAAGCTTTCACGCCGACTTTCGAGAGCATGAGCGTCCAGCCATACCACTCAATCTGACCAAAATACGTACCGATTCATTTCAGTCCAATCTGGTATCACGGGTCGCGATTACTTATTGTACATAACGTTTTAATGTCAAAGAATGTGTATATAATAAATGCTATTGATTGAGTAGGCTATGTGTCCCCCGATGGTTTCCAAAGGCAACTGCAGCTGTTGATAAGATGTGATTAAATTAACGTCTTATCAGACAGAGTGCAGTTGCCTTTGTTGTGTGCTCACCACAACATTGTTAGTTGATCTTAGTGTTTTGGGAAAACAGCTATACACACACACGCAATCACGCACGCACACAAACAAACAAACAGGCGTAAAATACGCACGCATGCATGCACTCACTCACACAGTGACGCATACTACACACACCTGCTACTAGAGCATACTCTCGCACGCAGACTCATAATTACCCACCAAACGTGCAAATACACAGTACAGATTTACCTTGACGAGATTACTTTGGCATGAATTATCGATTTTTTTTTTATCAATTCGCCATTTGTTTCTTTTTGACATCAGATGTAATAGTCGAGTAAGTCTCTCTGAAATACATGATATGTGAGGTGTGGGAATGAGAAATTGCCTTGGGTACGTTATGTAAATATTCCAATTATATACTAATATCCGATTTTAAATGACACTAGGGATTTGTTGATATTGAATATAATAAATGTATATTATTTCACTTTGATTATGATAAAAGTTCATAGCTTTAGGTTATTTAATGCATAATTACTTACAGAAATAACTGTTAAGGAGATGAATTAAAAGAGCTCAGATTTTATAAATATCAAATTTTCGCTTCCATAGATAGGCTTTAAGCAAATGCTTATTTATATGAAACCCAGTTGGGTTGGTAAGACTATACACAATTATTATTTGTAGCAGTGTTAATTCACTGTTAATTACGAAATATTGTCTGACTTAAAACATGGGCAAGGGTATCTACTTCTCTATCTCTAAGTGTATAAGACATCAAAGACTTCAAAGTTATAGATCTATAATAATATTCTCATAATTATTAAATCCGTAGACAAAAACGAAGCAACATTTTGGATAAGGACTGCATGTTATGAAATATCTTAATATTAAAAAAGAAATTTTTTAATCCCATCTTCATAGAAATCAAAACTTGGATGCTCCTCATTATGAAATGTACATAACTTTTTGCTTTTTAAACTTCAATATATATACAATTAATGTAAATATATATTTTTTTTTAAAGAATAAAATACTTTGAAGAGAAAGCTTTTGCCATGATAAATGATTATGGTATCAAAAGTTAAATTCAGAATGCCTGATTTTTAAATAGAAATTTACAAAAGTAGACACGTATATCTTTCTAAATAACATCCTGCATTTGCTGTAATCTAGCGTTTTGTACGATGGTAATGCATTAGAAATAGTTGTTTATGTTCCTATTTTCCCCCTATATCAAATTCCTATTTGTTACAAATATTTCCTCTATTTTTTTCAACAAAAAGTGGATACCCGTCAATCAAATACATATGTGAGTGCTAGTTATCTGTAAAATAACCCCCCAAACCTCCCAATTGCATTTCGCATTAGCAGTTGCAAAACACTGTAGTAGTTGCAATATTTAATTGGTTCAAGTCTCCTCTCTATAGCTAATACAGCCCATTGCAATTAAACAACAGCTGTGTGTAAATAGGGCTAAACAACATCTTTTTATCATTTGCTTTAAACATTACAATTTGAAGATTTTGAGTTCAATCATAAAATATTGAGCTTTTTTCTGGAGTCTACATTTTGTTAAATGATTACAAAATATTATGTAAAACTTTTATTGGCATGATTAATATCCACTTCTTTAAAAAATGCTTCATCAAACATGAACATGATTTCTTTCATACACAAAATACACATACTGCTAAAGATAATGCTTAGTTTTATACAATTTTCATACATGAGCCGTGACGCGGTGACCCATCAAATTGCTTTAAATTAACATGTCTCATACTGAAATTGAGCAAAATGCAGACAACAACACTTGAGAATACAATGTCTATTCTATTAAAACATTAGTTTTTTCAAGGATTATTGTCATTAAACCAGAACACTACCTGTAACTACAGTATGTCTAAAATCACGCTCTTTGATGCTTAAATATTCACTCATAGCACAGCCGCGGACATAACTATGTGCACTTAACAATATAAATCAATGACATTCAGTACATTTTCAAGAAGCTGGTTTGGACGCTTTGATGCCCCGGGGTTTGACGCTAGGCCAGGTCACCGCCTCATGGCTCATAACATGAATATAATTTGCTTTATCTACAAAACACACCATATTGATTCTATCTAACCATATTCATTCGGCCATTGAGCATCGCCTTTAAAATTTCTGCACTGATGAATTTTATAAACGCTAATCCTCACTCTCTGAATACACAAGCAAGCTTGAGAGAACGCACTTTAAATTTATAAACAAAGGTCAACTTTCACACATGCACTTGCCTATATTCTAGTCATAGTTAAATGTTCTAACAAAACAAACAAAACAATGAAATACAAACAGCAACAGCATGGCACATTAATACTCCACAACAAAACATTCACATCTTTCACAACACTAGACATCCATATACACTTTTGTTAATACCACAACACAACGCTCTGTCCATCAATGCTCTTAGAAACCCACAACTGCGCAGATCATCTCCCATACTATAGACCATAGGCACATGCATTCACTTTGGTAGAGGTTTAATACCATCTCTAAACATAATTTAATCATAACATAGTCAATGCATGTGCCTATGGTATAGGCGGTGCATTCCACCATTTAGAAACCGCTGCTACTGTTCATGGGCAAGAGAATCTTTTGCCTATGCATAAAGTAATTCCTCCATTGAACACACGAACAATCATTAAACCCTTCAATACATGCGTATTGAATGACTCCAAGCATCGAATGTGAAAATTACAACACAACACTATTGACGAAGTGGGTGTAGTGCTATGCGGAGGCCTGCGTGGTTTGTGGTAGCGTCCTTGAGGCCTGGGCGAGCACCTTTGCTGCGGCTTTGCGGCCCGGGGGCGAGGTGAGGTCACACAGAGTGAGCAGCACATCGGTGGTGAACGTGCCTTGCGAGAACTTCATCAGCTGAGACACCTACAGAAACAGAAATATACGGTAAACATCAATTAAAAGTTGTAGAATTGAGTGAAGTTGGCATGCAGGGTACGGTTTCATTATTTTATTAGTTTCTACTACTCTTCTGCAACATTACACAAAACATTAAACATAAACCTCGATGCAAAAATTCAAAGTTCATAACAGTGTTTGAGTACTATAGTATCCTTTTCAATGGTTAACTTGAAAAGGATACTGTAGTTCTCGAAAACTGTTATGAACTTTGAATTTTTGTAAAGTATTCTGACATTAAAAAGGAAATGGGTAATGCTCTTAAGTTTTACACAAATTTGACAGGTCAGAATATTGCAAAATTGCATAAACAGATCAAAGTGTAACTTGGATAAGCGATGAATTTCTTTTTCAGTAAAAATTTTATACAGCCTCACGGTTTCCCCCCAACCTACAATTATAAGGGTGATATCATCATGCATCCCAATAGTGTTGTTGATGCTAATTATGTTGATATACTAAGCCAATATAACCATACAGAAATATACAAGTTCAGCAATAGTTTCTAAACAAGGATAATAATCAGTTCATTCCCGAGGTCCCAGTGACGACGAATGACGTCAACCACTGTGATCAAGATGGCGGATGCTGTCGAAAGCTCAGTGTATGAACTGATTATTATCCTTGTTTAGAAACTATTGCTGAACTTGTATATTTCATATCCAGGATAAATGAATTTCCATCAAAACATACAGAAATAATTTTCTTTACTATGTCACTTCTTGTTGAAGCCCTAGAAGAAACATGAAAACTACTCAGAACAAATGTAGATTTTGTTAAAATTTGCACTGATGTAAAATATCAAATGATTAAGAATTCTTTTTCTCACAAAATTAAATCTACACACTCAATCCCGAAAGTTTTCTCCCCTACTCACCATTTGCTGTGGCAGAAACTGCAGGATGACTCTGGCTGAGCGGCTGCCAGCCTTGAGCACCTGTTCTATGAAGGATACCACAAAGCCAGAGCGCTGGGAAAGCGTGGGTTGATTGAGGATGGCGGACAGCAGACGAAACAGGCTCACTGAGGGAAATATTATAATTCCGATGACAGAAAATGCAAAAAAGATTTAAAAAAATAAGCTTCAAACTTATAAGCTAGTTTCTTTCAATCAAAAACAGAAATTTTAGTACAACTATTAATCTTCGATGTTTTCTTTTCGTGAGTACATTGATATCTGTATCTGTACCCTACAAACATACCACTAAATTAAACTAGATCAAAAGTGCTCCGATAGCACAGCGTCGCTAGAGCAACATTGACCCATGGGCAATAAAGATGTTTGCTTTGCAATCAAAGCAGAAAAAAAGTCTTACTTGATGCGTGACTCATCCTACATATGTATGTTATTGGCATTGGATTGCAGGCGCTTTCTAAACATGGCTAAAGTAAATATCTATTGCCCATGAGTCGACATTAATGTGATAATGCTGTGCTCTCTGAGCACTTTTATTCCAATATAACCACTATGCTAATTTGATGGTATTGTTTCGCACAGTATTGAAACTATAGTGAAAAAATATAAAGAAATTAATTAAGATGGCCCTCTGAAAGGTAAACTCAAATTGGCAAAGTGCCAAAAATGAATATAGTTAATGTTCCGAGGCATGTAAGCATTGTACAAAGTTTGAATGCTTTCTCACAAGCATCAACAAAACTATTGCAGAAAAGGTTGAAAATGGACCCAAAATGGCACTATGGAAAGCATACTTTAATTGGCAAAGTGCCCAAAATCGAATCACTTTGGTGTCGCGTCATACCAAATAGTTGTGTAAAGTTTGAACGACATCGGGCGAAGCGTAACAGCTCTAGCTTGTCCGGAGACAAACATACATAGATACATACATACATACATAGTTACAAACGAACGAAACACAAGGCTTTCGCTTCAGCTACTGAAGCGACGCAAAAATTAGTTTTTTGCATTAAACTTTCACATTACTTCCACCTATTTAGAAATTATAAAAACACTTTCTCTGGACATCCATATCATTCACTCCTAATTCATGGGTCTTCCATAGTCTACTTTTTTCCCCAAATTCCTTTTCATTTTTTATATAAAATTTGCATCTTTAGGTTCACATACTAAGCTATCCTTACCCAGAGCCTTGTTGAACGGATCCTTCGTATCATACGGAGGAGAGTTTCCCTTCTCCGGTGATCCCTCCATGCTCTCATTGGATGGCATTTCACCAAAGTCAAAGCCGTCAACACCAGTTGCTAGGGAGAAAGGGTCATCGCTAGGAAGTTTGCGCAGCTTTGTTGGTCTCTCATCATCTTCCATTGCAGAATCCTTCAATATTAAATTTTGATTATAATAGAATTTATGGGCAAAAAATTTGGGTGTTTTTTCTTTTTAATTTCAGACAGAAGCTACAATATTGAACTTTTTATTATTATTATTATTATTATTTCTACTCAACATTTAATAAAACAGGTTTGTACAGAAATAAAAGTAAGGTCATACAATCGAACAAAACACAACCTTAATAGTTGTAAATACAAAAGGATAATTTTGTGTTAAAGTTAAACATAAAATCAAAACCAAGTTGACCATAGCTATTTCAGATCTATTTTGCAATGCTCTCAATATAAAAAAAACTTTCAATAATACTTGATGTAAAGGTAGACATGAAATAACTAAAGTTTGCATTATTTTTTACCATATTACCCCATCCTGATCCTTCATACCATTTTAAAAGTAAATCTACTGTATACTGTAAGAAAAAAGTACAATAGCACCAAAGAATCAAAGTTACACACCTATTCATTCACCATGTTACAATAATTTTACTATGGTATTCATATCTCAGAGTCTATTTTAGAAAAAAACAAAAGTGAGACTTTGTTCTCATATACTTGAAAAAAGTGGGTACAGTGTCACCGGAAAGCGGGGACCAACGGTCCCCGCCATGCTAGGGGGGTCTGGGGGCATGCCCCCCCAGAAAATTTTGAAAATTAGAAGTTGTTTTTAGAGCATTTGGGCCATTCTGGGGATTATTTCATGGGTGCAAAAAGGATATTTTTTACATGTAAATATAATTCAATTATAACAACCTAACTTCTAAATTGACAAAAATATTGAGTGTTTTGTGTTTATATCAAATGTATCAATAATATTGTTGTTTAACATTCTATAAGATTTTGAACACAATAGATATTTTCAATACTACATTTGCAAGGCTTCGTCTGGGTAAGATGCTTAGTAGAAAGATGTGCAAAGTCCTCCTATCATCGCCCAAGTTGGTGTTATTTATCTGCGATTAATTTCGAAATTATGTTTGGACATTAATCTATAAAGTGGTATTATCGACAGTTGTGTCATTGACCATCAACTAACTGTTGGGAGGCTTTGTTATTCGTCTCTTTTTAAATAAATTTCTGATATCAAGTTGATTGCTTCGTTTCATGTTCATGGGTGTGGTGCGAATGTATATATTGCTTTCGTCTTAATGTTTAGTAAGTTCATATTATTAAACGGACTATTGGTTGTTTACCCCGTTACTAAGGTGAACTACAGCGTCGTACTATCAGGACGAGGAAAACGGTTCGACTCGTTTTTTACTTCGTAAGTAAATGGCGACGACGATGCATTATCTAGTTTCAATCGAGGTTCATTTTTGTTGGATTATTACGCTGATTCGCACTGCTCATTAAAATTTTCGAACTAGGTTAATAAAGTGCGATCATCTGTACCCACAGGTGTTTGAAAAATGCGAATCAGTGTGTTATTTATGCGAGAATTACGCTATTTCGCGTCCTAAAATAGACTCTGTCATATCTATGTCTTTGGATAAGGTTTTGAAATAATATACATAATACATAAATA
Organism: Streblospio benedicti; assembly: GCA_019095985.1. Classification (NCBI taxonomy): domain Eukaryota; kingdom Metazoa; phylum Annelida; class Polychaeta; order Spionida; family Spionidae; genus Streblospio; species Streblospio benedicti. Next base: position 29,617,146 of record CM032663.1, on the reverse strand, counting down.
AAACTTCTCACAATATTTTTGACTAATAAATTTATAAACAGATGTGATCAGAATTTGCATCTTTAGCAAATTCGAACACTTTGCAATGACATGTTAAATCTAGGCCTTTTCAATTTAATATAAACTTCTAAACTTACCCACACAAATTCATAATAAATAATTCGTAAATGACAGAAATCACAAAATATTATCTGTTATCAATTTAAGTTTTGTACACACATCCTTTAAACACCTTGTTTTATTATATATATCTCTATAATATTTTATTTGAAATTCAAAATCCTTAATAATATTAGCATGGTTCTAGCCTTATCAGTTAAGGAAGATTCTAACCAGCTTTTATAAATTATATACACAATCACTGATATACAAGTGTTCAAATTGATTTTGTCTATATGTTCATCAATTCCGAGAAAAACAGAGTCCATGTCAATTATAATGCTTAAAGCATTTTCAACAATTCTCCAGAAAGGATTAATATATTTACATTTGTATACCATATGAATAATAGATTTTTTTTTCACAACACAAAGAACATTTGTCATCATTCTTTTTCTTCCGTTTTACCAGGTTTTCACCACATGGTAGGATGTTATGTAAAATTTTAAAATTAGTTTCAGCTAATTTTACATCACTAATCTTAGAAACCTTAGTAGTGATAACAGAAGTAAAGTTAATGTCTTTATTAAAAATAAGGAATTTTTTCACTACCATTTAGTAATAGCTTGACATTGTGGTTGCCAAACAAAGGCTGCTCTAGCAATGCCAAATTTACATTCCCTGGATGATTCAATTTAGCCCTATTTTAAGACATGATAACTTGTTGGTAAAATTCTGGCGAAGTATCAACCATAGGACACATTTTACTGTTGTTTGCCATCGTTCTCAATATATACTCATCTTTTCCTAATCTATTCATATACTTTAGAGGAATCTCATTCCAGTTATCTCCCTTATTGAACATATATTGAACATATCAAATTTCAAATTTAAGTAAATTCAATCAAAAATTCCAAAACATAGTACTTCATTTTAAACTGAAAACTGCAAAAGTTTTATACTTTAAAAAATAGCATTAAAAGTTGTTTGATTAATTTGGCGCAATATGACAAATACACAACGTTGCTTTTCACTAATACCGATGAGGATCACGCTGACAGTTTATGTACAGTAGCTTTGAATTAGCAATCATAAAGCTTGTATATAATTTTTATAATAGAAAAATAAAACTGTTGAGTTATCAGTACCTCGGAATGTGTCCTTTTGCGGCCTCTCTTCGTATCACTGGGTGACAAGTCTACAACAATAAAGTTCAACATCAACCTAGTTGTTATTTGTCAGAGGTGTATGCTATTGGCATCTTTATTAAATCATTTATGTCTATATATCATGAGACTAGTGCCTTTGGGTTCTATCGTCTCAAACATTAGAGTTTGCATGAAATATCATCCATATTGACTGCTGTCATCTCCCAAAAAAGGTGGGGACTTTGGCTCACACAACCCAATTGAATCATACAACCTGTAGCTGTTTACTACCATCACATGGTTACAAGTTTTCACCATGTTGTCATATCATATAGCCATGTGGTCACGTAGAACCTTTGTTGACAACAATGTGGTTATGTAATACCTTTGTTGACAACAATGTGGTTACGTGATACCTTTGTTGACAGCAATGTGGTTATGTAATACCACAACAATGTGGGTATGTAATATTGGTGCGGTGTGGTCGTGAAATACCTTTGGTGACGGCCATGTGGTTGTGGAGCAGCAGCAGACTGAGCACTGTGAGCTGAGCGGCGTCTTGGCCCTTGGGGTTGGTGAGCTGACTCACCCGCGAGCCCCCAGCCTGCGCAAAAACCAAGTTATTTGTAGCGTTGAACTTAGATACTGCATTTACAGATTTATGTCCTTGTGATTCGGATGCTGTTACTTTAAAATTTAAAGATGTTCAAAATACTTGGTGGAAAAAAGAAATAGCTAAAAAAAAAACAAATTAAGAATTTACAAGTTATTTAAATTTAACTGTGAAACGGAACCATATGTAAAATATTTGAAAGACAGAAGTGAAAGATCCCTGATTGCTCAATTCATATATTGTAATTAATGTAATGTAGAAAATGATAGGTCAATTTATTAGTATTAAGATACTGGGTGACTGATAAACCCAAGAAGGGTTGGGTATATTATGTACTTTGTGAAATTTAGTCAGTTTTGTTGTATACATGTATGTACATACCTTGTCACTATAATAAATAAACAACAAACAAACAAAAAAACGAAACATCACAACAAACTATTTGAACTGAGTAGCATATAATATTGTGATCATCTACTTCGTGAGTCGTTGCAGTCCAGTTTCCTCCTCTCAAGGGCTTCTCGATTTGATATATCTGATATTTAAGTCCTTTGATAAAAATATGCTCTGATGGAGGTTTATGAGTCGAGGGATACTTCATTTAACAAGGCAAAGCACAATTTATACTTTATGGCTGTAGACAGCTAACAAATGAGAGCTTTCGTTTGTGCATCAGGCTTTATGACATGATTATTACCATTGAGATGAATAAAATAAATTCTAGTACCTGCAGCATATTGGGTACAGTGTGTGTGACGAGGGCTAACACGAGTTTCTCCAGGTCCAGGTTGAAGAGAGCGAACGCGATGCCAAGAGCGCGACGGAGATCCTCCGGACGCTCATAGTGAAGCACTTCCTGATAGGGGATAGAAAACAATTTGTATTTCCTGGAAACACAAAGAATCTATATTATCTGGATTTTTACCATAAGCTTTTTATTTCTATTTTTAATCTTACACATAGATTTACCAATGGCAGATCCACACGCCAACTTTCTCCCCGAAAAATGTCATTTTGATGGGTTTTTTTTTGAGTATCTGCTCAAGTTTCTGCACATACCAAACCCATGAATATTTCAATGGTTAACTGCCCCCTTATTTTCCAAAACGTCGTTCTATCAATGGATCAATATACATTTCATGGGACATCTACCATATTTTCTCGGTGCCACATGACTTATCTAATTTATTTTCAAAATGATGCCCTGTCTGTGAAACAAAAAACAAAGCATGCAGTACCTTATCAATTGGGACAACTGGCACTGAAGTACATTTCGTTTGCCATTAGCTACAAAATAATGTTACTATCAATGTGGAACATACTCCCATACAAAATCGCATTCTCAGTAACATGATGGTCAATATTTTACACCCCAGCCTTGCACATCAGCTCACCAAGACAATGTATCGAGAGAACCATTGAGGTCCCGTCAGGCGCAGCAGAAACTCCATCTTGCGTGTGGCTAGTCACGATCTGGAAAAACAGAGAATGGTGCTGTAAGGTATGGACCCCGAAATCTGAAAAATAAAAAAAGAAAGTATTAGTGAGAGGAAAACTAAGTTTGCATGATGATGATGATGTTGACGACGACGACGACAATGATTGAAATCATACACATATATAATGTAACTTTTCAGATATAGAAAAGATTTTTTGCTCATGTAGCCAGTAAGTTTGAATTTAAAAAAAATGATGATCAAAAGGGTAATCAAAATAGATTTATGTCACAATTAATATATCAGATTATATTTATTGAAATCCAAATAATCTTTCCAATTGTAATATAGAATGTATTCATTGCAGTAATAACTGAAATTCGTAATCTAAGGGTTACAAATCTGACTAGTGCCGTACATGAAGGCTAATATTTGTATAAATACGGCCAGACTAGTGCTGGTTTGTAGCCTCAGAGTTACCTCTGTGCCGTAGAGCTGCGTGATGTGGCACAGCATGAGAAACGAGATGTCGAAGAGCAGACTTCGGGTCGTGGCTCCCTTCTCACCTTCAGCAGATGCACACTGTTTGCTGAACTCATTGAACCTGCCATGGAATATTGGTGCTTCAATGCCTTGCTTAGTCTTGCCGAATAAATTTTAGTTTTTATTGAATGGTTGTTCAGCGGTGTGTTACTGTGGTATCGGACTTAACATTAAGGATAACACCTATGACCCTGAGACAATAAAGCTTAATTCGGGCCAGTGTTTTTTATGAAGTAATTTCATGTTTTTCAATGTATACACAGAGATGTGAACCGGTCAGCTTTGAAAATCTTAATCACAGTCATGAAAAATCTTAATTTTCAAGCAAAAATCTTAATAATAAATACAAAAAATCTTTAGTCAAAATCAAAAGATTTACATATTTCTCTGACCCTAGTAAAATCCCGTAATAAACCCATGTCCCGGACGTAATGAATTTTCAGGGGTCAAAAATCGTAAAAATACGGGAAAAAAACGTAAGTTCACATCTCTGTATACATCAAGCAATTTTAATAGAGGATTATGTGAAGAATCTGGGTGAAAAATTGTGATAAAGTTGCAGCACTTTACATGTACCTCTGAAGAGTTTCTAAAAAGATCAAGTGATCTTTTTTTCAGAAAGAATTACATGGTAACAACAAATGGGAAAGGCTGTTATAAATGATGTGACAACCATGCCAGCCAAAGTTTTGCTATATCACTGTGTAAACACCAAACTCCATTCAGCATTTAACAATATGACTGATCAAGCAAATGTCTTTTACAATATCCAGTATGCTGGTACTGAAATGTAAAATTGTTTGCCACTTCATTTGGCTTCTCGGAAAAAGTATAATGCATCTTAAAGCTCATCACGAAGTGACCTACATAACAAGTACATTGATTTGACCTACTTGATGAGTTTAACAGCGAAGCTCTGTAGTTTGCCAGTGGCAGCAGCAGCTGCCAGAATCAGCTCAAAGCTCTTGCCGGACATCATGTGGCAGAGAACGCCCAGCAGAGCGTCCTGATTCTTGCTGTAATCCGCATCCAGTGTCTGGGGATGGGAGAATATACAGTTCTTTAGAGCAGCATCTCTCAAAAGAAATAAACACCTTACATCACTTCTCTAGGCAGAACGACCACTTCAGGCAATTTGAACACACCCAGAACATTGGGTTCATTATTCTAGACCGGATGATCACCCATTTGAAGGTTGTACAAGTGCTGACATGTACCTTCCGGATGGACCGTGGTGGGTTCGGTATAAGCCTGTTATACATGTGCATGTCAGCCATATGTACTTTTTTTTAAATATCTGTATGGCCCATATCTTCAGTGTGAACAGTGTATACAGTGAGAGCTGCGTATTATACAATATTAATATATTGTCATGCGAATATTGGAACCTACCTTCAGTATGCTGGTGACTGTAGGTTCTGCCCTCAATATGAGCCCGGCACTGGGCTGGCTATTCTGCTGCTCTGTGGCTTTGACGGGCTTTCGACTTTCCGACACTCTGCAAACATACATATCAAAAGGCTATTTAGCGACTGTCAAGGGTAGCTGTTGTCGGAGATATTTTTCAGATCTATGATTTACCATGACATGTACTTGATCATATTGGAAGAAGATTTTTGACACAGTTAAAAGCAAGGGCATTTAAGATGTCTGAATAATAATACAGAAAATATTTCTCTGACTATCCTGATATCAGCTTTATCTTTGATCATCTAGTCTTGTCTGGTGATAGCAATCACAGCATTAGGCCTGTGAGGCTAATAACCAACATACAATGTACCAAGTCCATCTGTAAGTGCTTTTGGACACACTGTACTGGCAAAGGAGTCAATGATACTATAGCATCCTCATCTATTTCAGACTTATCATTCCATTCACAATCTATTGAAAATACCTTTTGAGTCCCATCCTTTTATATGTTACAATTTAGAACACTATTTACACACTGATATTCATATTCATCCCATGTACTACACTATTACAACAGTCATGTCAAGGACTTCCTTTTCCTTTAAAAACATACATTGAACATGACGATTAAGACATACACAACCACTTGTTCAATGCCAGCTGGATGTAAGACAAGAGGATACATGTAATAAACATCAAACAACAACCAATGCAGTTCTGTCATCAATTAAAGATCCGACAAAGCCTTTTCTCTTTGCGGGTTCTCCTCAAACATTCTCCTAAGAAGATGATTGAAAATGAGAGAGTTTTTTTACCTAGCTTTGAAATACAGGACTTAGATTAAAAATCATTAATTGCAACTATATATACATGGAATAGCATACCTTTGCTGATGGTTAATATTTGAATTGAGAAGTAAATTATAAGCCGATATTTTGTATTCAATTACAAGATTGATTTTCACATACATCGCCTTACTGGACATATGCATTCAGCAGTCGACATATTTGGGTGGGGATAGAGAAAGATAGCAAGAATGATGAGCGACCCGGCTCTAATTGCCAGAAAAAAACGCAACAAAAGACGACTTTTGGTCGCTAAAATACAATCGAACCATAGCGCCTTTAGATTGATTTTTTGGACTTGATTATCCATCAAAATGTAATTAATAATGTAATTAGACTTATGACTCCAAGTCTACTACGCCTCTAGATACTAGCCTAGCTTTGGTTGATGAGTCAAAGTATAAATTACCCGACAAATCTAAGTGATTTGGTGCCATAAGGTTGTGGGTTTGAATCTCACCAGATGCTGTGATATACCTGCCCAGGAATCATAAATCTACTGACATAATAACATACAGCAACTGGACATCTAGTAATGTTCATAGTGCAACACAAACAACATTGAAGCTTGTACATATTTCAGGACACAATATTCTATGGTCTTTTAGTTGAATTTTTCTTTGCATTTTGAATAAAAAGTAGAAAGTTAGAATTTTGGAAATTTCCAAGTTCTGCATTTCTACTTTATCCAAAATGCAGCTAAAAATTAAACCATTGATGACTATAAAATGAGAGATACCGGGTAGTGTTTTTTTTATTGTTATGAGTTCTTTAGATGCTATTTTAGGTATCACAATATTTTACAAATCCACAAATGTCATTTAGATTTTTTTTTACCTTTTCAGCTCTAAAGAGCCTTATGAATGGTTATGATTAGGCGTCTTTGGAGCTGAAAAGCTTAAAAAAGTTCTAAATTACATTTTAAGACTTGCAAAATATGGCGATACCTTAACATAACATAGAAAGAAAACTTATTACCAAAGGCGACCATATGCTACACGTGTACTTGTATGTATAGAATACATGAAATTACAAATAGACTTAGTGCTGTATAAGTCAACTAAATAGGATATTCAATACTGTAACCCTAAGAAAATTCGCGTACGATTTGATTTCGCTAAATTCGCGTATTTGGGATGATTCACGAAATTAAAAAGCTGTGAAAATTGAAAGAGTTACAGTACGTCTCTATGACTAGGCCGTCACGTAGCCGTGTAGGAGTTATCGTATGTAAACAAAAAATTAGCCCTGAGACAAGTCGTGAAAATAAATTGCCGCAAAATGGCCCTATGGGCTCATACTCAAAATATTGTAGTGGCTAATATTAATAGGACCACAGTACATGAAACAATAATCAAAGGGTAACAACGACTGAGACATCTGATGCTTGTGAAGGCCCCAGTGACTTACCCATTGTCGTCCTCACTAAAGGGGCTTGATCTGTCAAAACACAACGAGGCACACTGAAGCAAATCTAATGATTGCAAGCAGCAAAAGTAAGTTGTAGCTAAACTACCAATGAAAGCTGTCTACATGCATTTCAATTTAACATCATGTGATTTAATGACTTAAATGTTGCCAAGTAACAGCAATTACTCCTTCAAACAAACAGGTATCTTATTAGACCTCTCCCCCTTGTTGTTTTAGAGCTGTACTCTACGCCTCTGACATCAGCCCCAAGTTGACCCGTATCCCACTGACCGTATACAGAACACGGTGACCACCCACTGACCACTCCTTGACCACCCACCTGCGCTGCATGAGAGCTGTACTCTGGGCCTCCGACAACAGTCCCATCTTGCCCTGTATTTCTTTCAGTAGGAAGCTCAGACAGTCAGCCCTGAAAAATACATACACTATTATAATCTTAAAAAATACAAGAACGTGTGCTTGTCGATTTAGCACCTGAAACAATACCATCAAAGAAGACCTATTTAGGTCTTCTTTGGATTTTGGATCATACAAATGCTGACACACAGGATCTTTCTTGTATACTACTAGCATGTGAAATTGAAAACGTGTAAATTGGGACGAGATGTAATATTTGGAAGTACATGTAGTAACAGCAACAATATTATAATGGAACAGACCCTCAAGTTTGAACATAGTGAGTTGACACCATAAAACTGGAAGAGCCATGAGTTTTAGTACTACATGTGATGTATATAGGTTATAGAATAATAGGTACCAGTTTTAGCCATAAAAACCCCAAACATGGAACTTACTTAAAGCAAATCAACTGAAACAACTAACATGTGAACCCTCACCCTTCTTCACAGTTTTCATCCGAAACCTTTGCTAACAACATAGCTGCATAGCTAGAATTGCTGTGGAAAAAAGACAAGTAGATCAAAGTAGAGTTATTAGTAGTTATTAGTTATAAGTAGAGTCCATTAGACCATAAGTGTAAAACACAATATTGCCAAGCACACTAATTCACGTGAAGAGTTTCTTACATATTAGTAATGCTGTACACGAATCGGTGGTCACTCGGTTCATGATTCGTTTGTCTATGAAATTTCCCCATTCGAATTGAATATTTTAGAATCGAATCAAATAGAATCAACACATTCTAGAGCAAAAAAAGTAAAAATTATTCTAAATCTTTCAATTTTTTCCCATCTCCTTGCATTTCAAAGTGTATGGGCGCCGCGCCGCCATCTTCGTTGTCATTGCGAACGATGTTCCAATTGAAATGTTGTCAACTAGAATGATGGCGAACAGCATTCCCACATTTTAGTCTCGATTTATTACGCTGGTGTACACGTAGTACATAGACTGAGCAGGTCTATGTAAGTGTTCAATACCCTTCCTCCAATTCGACTTTATTCGGTATTCATTCGGTAAGTACAAACAGAGTGAAGAGTGACAATTTTTCACCTGAGTCCTAGCACTACATATTATATTGACCAATTGCAATTCTTTGGTGTCTGTGAGATCCAGCGGAGGGTCCTAATTAAGCCACTGACCACTTCTAAGTTACATACCCACACTTGGTGTCGGCAAGGTCGAGCAGAGGGCCGTAGTTGAGTAGGAGTTGGAATCCTTCAATAAGCAGGTCTACTGATGATGACGACTGTGTTGTGCCTCCGGTACTGTCAGGGGCGGAAGTCAGTTTGGCTAGCACCTGAGGCATCTGTGGGTGAAATAGAATAATCATATGCAGTAATAATAATCATCAGTAGAGTAATCATGTTGAATTTGATTTAGAACTAATTAGTTACGTGCTTCTTCATTCATTGCACCTTATGAACAATAACTGGTTATTAGGAGACAGAACTTCACGCAATTAATAGGAACTTTCGTCACTACAAAAAGGAAATCACCAGTTGGCTAGTTTAGAACCCAGTGAGACAATATATTTTATATTTTTATATTTTTATATTTGATAACAGTCACGAGGAATAGCCTTTCAGTAATTCTTTTGGGAGCTTTTGCAACAACAAAAAACATATCATATTTCAACACAAAGAAAACCCTTTGGAATTATATATTTTGGTTAAAGTAATAATACAATATTAAAAACAATATTTTGTATCATTTTCACAATACAACCAGGACATTTTGGACAATTTTAGATTCTTTTCAACATCATTCTTTTCAATCTTGTCATAATATGAAGATACATGGCATAACAATTTAGGGTTGTCCACTGGATGTTAAGAAGTACATGTAGTAGTAACTTATTTCAGTCCACAAAATATAAAAATCTTTAAAATGTATATTTTTTTTCATTTTCACCCTAATGTCAATACATGTACTTGCCACCAATTCGACTAAAATGCAACATAATGCGTAACTTCTGGAATTTCCCCCCTACCTTTAGGAAGGTGAACGCTGCCCATCTCAGTTCCTCGTTTCCTCCAACGGAGTCGATCATTCCGATGAGACAGGTCCGGATCAGCTCACAGTACAGACGTGGACGCGACAGGCCCTGAAACATAATGTACTCAATTTAGATGTGACAAGCAAGTGAAACATAACAAACTCATGATCAAACACAATGTATCCAGTGTTACATGATGTCCTCTGTAGTTATTACACCCCAGCCTCATGGTTAGTAACAAAATAAAAAGTTCATCAACCCAATGAAACAAGTCCTCAATATCTTGCAGTAGTAACAAGCCCTGAAATACAATATAATCAATGCAACATAATCTACCCTTGGCAAGAAATAATTTACTCCTTGTTATACAATGTATTGGCATTGAAAAAATATGTTCAGACACTAGAGGTGAGGCTGTGTCTCAAAACAAGTACATGTTCCCAGGGAACCATCAAGGAGGGAATGCAATCGTTATATATATACTCATAGCGTTGTATCCTGTATCAAAATAGTCAATATTATCAATCTGTACAATTATACATGTACAGTTATGTGACTGGGTGCTACCTATATGTACATAAGCATACCGTATTCGTTCTAATAAGCGCACAGTGCACTTACAAAAACAAATTTCAGCAAAAAAAACAAAAAATAACAAGCGCACACCAACATTTTTTGCGGTTCATGCATTTTTCTCATTTTGACCCACCAGAACATGATAGCAAAACGCGCCCGGATGGTTATGTGGTGATCCGAATACGGAATAATACCGGCGTGTTATAGTCTTACAATATGGCGCCAGTAAAAAGAGCAAGATTTGTATAATATTTAATCTGCATTAACAGGGGCGTGTGCGCTTATTGGGGGATGTGCGCTAATAAGATCGAATACAGTACCTGCGTTGTGTGAACAAAGGTACAGGCACATACCTGTGTGGTGTGCACTATGAGTATCTGCTGCACGAGAGGCTCAATGTCGTGAGTTGGGTGCAGAATGGCCTCAATGTTGAGCAGCACATTGAGCGTGGGGTTGAGCTGCTGCTCGCTCATGTCCACAACCGTGGAGGCAGGATGTTCGATGACCTCCAGTCTACAAGTAGATGGATAAATACTGTAAACTGACGACCATTTAACTAGACTTTTTGGAGATTTGGAGATAAAATATTTCTCAAAATGTGCTTGTTTTTTATTTTAGTATAAAAGTACATTCATTTCCCTTTTTAAAAATGTATAACACTTTAGGGGTTTCGGGAATAGAATTTGGTTTATGGACCATACAAAAGATCATGTATACAATTTCGGTACAGGCAAAATTAACATTGACTGAATTTTTTATTGTCTTTTGTAAGATCTTTTGTATGGTCCATAAACCAAATTCTATTCCCGCAACCCCTAGAGTGTTATACATTTTTAAAAAGGGAAATGAATGTACTTTTATACTAAAATAAAAAAACAAGAACATTTTGAGAAATTTTTTATCTCCAAATTTTTTTTTATCTCCAGAAAGTCTCCTTAAGAGTCTATAGATACATGAATATGAAAATGCCTAATCTTCAAAATGAACCATCACATATAACCTAGTCAGATGAAGTGCAGATATAGTCTTATAAAAGCAATAGATAATTAGCTATAAAAGAAGTTTTGGATACCGTATCCACGTGCATTGAAACATTGTGCTTATATCAGTGAAACATGATATTTTGAGGCTAGCCTGTAGTGGTGAAATTTATTCTTGGTGAAAAAGCGACCGAGCTTGTAATCAAAAACTACGGCCAACCAAAGTTTGTAATCGGTGAAGAGACGCCATACCTGTAAAAAAAACAATGTCCTGAAGATGAATAAATTTATCTACATATCAAAAATATAAAAAATACAATTTTGACATCTGTTTTTATGCTCATTTTTGTGCCTTAACAATAATGTAAAGCAACACCTCGTGGTCTGTTCAAATAAATACTTTCATAGGAAAATTGCACAGTGTTGTGGATATGAAAAAATTTCTGACAATGAATGCCGACCGGCAATCAAATTTATTACAAATATCTCAATATTCTGTGCAAATTCTGAACAGTTTCAGTTTCTTAATTTAAACAGACTAGGTTAGTTTTTATAATAGCTATGTATGATTTGTTTAAACCTGCAAACGTATTATATGACAAAAATACTAGTTAACGACCCCCCGGCCCCCCCATAAATCTGGCCAGATCAATTAGATGGGTTAAGGGATGACAATGTGTACAAAACGCTGATATTTTTTAAATAAAACTTTGTACATGTACATGGTATTGGTCTTCCCTCTTTTTTCAAATCACAAATGATTTTGACCGGGCATTTTTTAACCCTGTTCAGGTTATGGTCCAGTTAAAGCTCTGGCAGTCCTGTTAAAAAAGGACCTGTGGTCCACTTCCAAATTTTAGCCTTTCTTCATACACTGGGGCCAATATATATGTATATTGAAGATGCATAGTTTTATCTACATATCAAAAATATGTACAAGTTAAAGGTTATGCTCAGTGGCCGAACAAGTATGCTTTCATAGAAGCAATATTATGTATTCTGTGCATTCTGAAAGTTTCTTCCATTTAAACAGCGTATTAGAATAGCTAGAGAAATTTAAATGCCACTCAATAACAGACTAGTTTAAATAAATGCCCCCATCGGAATGATTTTCATCAGACATAACTTGGACGGTGCACGTAAGAATTCGCCTATCTCTGCCATGTTAAATGTGACGTCTACAGTCTGAAACCCGTGGTACGTTTGGCGAAAATTATTCGATTTTGCAACATCACCTGACCTTGTGTTTTAATTAACGAGACGGCATGGTATATTTAAAGATTTAATAAACATCAAATGCATTGAATATAATTATTATTTTCCTTACACTAGCAATGGAAAAGGCATTGTTCATTGATACTGCATTTTACAGAACAACAATTATTTTGGCTGAGCATTATCTTTAAGGCTAGTACTCTTATAATAATATGGATGGAAACACTGAGTCATCTGACTGTACATACTGGTTGACGATGGCGACGGCCTCTTCCAATCTCCGTCTGCCCTCGGCCGGCAGGTGCTTGTTTGAGACCTTGCCAACAGAGGGCAGCAGTTTGGACAGCTGCTGCTTCAACTCACTGTACTGCTCTATGAGGGGAGGATAATAAAAATCATAGATTTTAACAGAGTCTGAAAGACAGACGATAAAAACCTGGAAATAGAGTGAAACTTAAAAAAATTGTTGAAGGAGGTGCTGCCTTACTCTGCTTACTCAGGATCCGAGACCTTGAATGTGATAGTATGGAATCTTGAGTATAAAGCTTGGTGATACTGTCTTGAATGAATCATCTAAGCATCTCAATATCTAACATATCATCAAACAATCATCTAACATAGCAATAAGACATCATCTAATATAGTTTTGAGGGATAGAGAATAATGACCCTCTCAATGAAACGGTCCTCAAATAATTACAAAACAGCTCCCGATTCCCATTATCAGCTTGCGAATAAATCAGACATCTATCTTGGTAAATTTAAACTTAGCTTAGGCTTTATCCCAGTTTACAATAGCAGGCAACAATGACCAAATAAAGAGTTAATGTGTTGAAGTGGCATATATTTGATCCAGTGTTCTTACCAGGATCATCCAGTCTGGCGATGTAGAGCATTCCCACAGTGCATCTGTTGCTCTTCATCACCATGACAACCGACACCATTTTCTCCAACAAGCCACAATACTCTGCCGCCATCTTATCTTCTACAATCTAAAATAAACATTGCATGTAAAGTTCTTGAATTTCAAGAGCTAATATCACTTTTATGGACCCTTTTCACACACAATAGTCAAATGGAAGCTTAGGGTTGTAAAACCTGTCTTCAGCTAGATTTGTATATCTATCGTTGGTAGAAATATGCTTGCTAAAAAGACGTGAGAGAGAGAGAGAAGTGTAAAAATGTATCCGCAAGCACTGGGAAACACATATATATCATTCAATAGCACTAAAAATGCTAATAAGACTTTCCCAAAATTTCGTCCTCATGTGGGATTCGAACCCACAACCTCTGGGTTGAGATAATAACAGATCAAGTATGTAAGCTGGGGGTTACGGAGACAACGGTTCAGCCGTGTAGCCTTTTAACAGCTCGCTGCTTGGGATGATGGTATCATTCTGGTCTCACAACCTTGGCGTCGTGAGTTCGAGTCCCGCCAGGGCCACTTGATATAGTCAAATGGAAGCTTAGGGTTGTAAAACCTGTCTTCAGCTATATCTATCGTTGGTAGAAATATGCTTGCTAAAAAGACGTGAGAGAGAGAGAGAAGTGTAAAAATGTATCCGCAAGCACTGGGAAACACATATATATCAATAGTATGACAGACTAGCCAAACGCCCGGTCTTTTGTTTTGACAGGACATACATGTAAAAAGGGTCTATAGGTCTGTAAAAAGCAATTTTTTCTATAGAAAAGTTCTACTGAACAAATGTCATTATAATATAATATTCTAGCCATAAGCCCCGGAGCTCAAGTTTAAAATTGATTATTACTACCAAAGGAATATCATTTTTCAAGACTGATGTGACCACAGTTATGTGCACACACTGCACGGGGCTATAAAAAAATATGTTGGACTAAAATGAATGAAAAGTAAATATAAAAATAATCATATCAATGTTTTAACAATAAGTTTTTCAATTAATCAATGAACTAAAATAAATCAAAAACAAAACAAAGATTAAAATAAAATAATGTTTGTTATATAGTGTAATATAACAAAACAAACTTTTTTACCATTACCCTAATTAATCTTTTTTACATGCAATTAACAGTGTTAGTTCAACTTTTTTATTGGTTCTCTGTAGTTTCATTCTTACCTTCTTTTTCTTCATCTTTGGAAGCTACATGTAAATGCAATTCAAAATTTCCCCATCAAACTATTATGCTACATGCTTGGGAAACTAGGGGCGAACATTTGCACTACTTTAATGTTACAAAAGTACATTAGCATATCGATATATTTGATATCTCCAATACATCATCTACTCTCCTTCAACTTACCAATAACAAGTTTCTAGTGTAAAAGTGAACATCGACCCATCACTACTTTCAATCTACATAGTAATTCAATTAAATAACCTGCAGAGTTACAGTTGGATAGATAATTCCAGATCTGATAATCTGAATTTCATAGCTTGACCAAACATCTTTTTTCAGCATTACGAAAAAATCTCATCACTAAAATTTAGATTAAGAAAAATCTGAAGCACGTCCTTCTGTAACCAAATGAATTTAAGCCAATTGTTTATAATTATACTAACCAAATTTCACCCTAATCACAAAGCATACCTTTGCACAGCATTTGTTTCCGAGCTCCAGTAGCCATAACAAGAGACTGAAGAAGGCTTTAGCAACCTGCAGGGAATCCTCATAGTTACCGGCAATGCTGCAAACATAGAAATGTAAATGTTTAACAACTAGGGTTGGATATCAAGCCTATTGTCATATTATCGATTATATGTTGCGAGATATCTGTATACTATGGGTTGTACTATCGATAGTTGCAGGAAAACAAATAAAATATTCATTTATTTAACTTTCCATGCCACGTTAAATCAACGTTCATCATCTGCGTTATTTGATTCAATATTGATGCACATGTTTCACATAAAACCTGCTGCAGGCTGTGATGATGCGCTGTTTACAGGCCCTTTTATCAAGCACATTCTTATAATGGCCGCCCCCATGCATAAGCAATAACATGAGTAATTTTGTCCAATGAATTTTTGAAAATAACAAAAAACATGCTTTTTTATGGTGGCGGCAAAAACTAAGTTGGAAAACTATTGATAAGCAGATTGTGGAATTCAAACGTAGAGTAGTTATATTATTTAGGACATCAAAACAATGCATATATATATATAGTCCATATTACTATCAATCGATCTACTTCTAATCACAACTACTGCAACATATATATGATTAATCTATCATTTTCCTCCATATCAATTAGTAAATACCCTTTAAAACAATAGCATCATATATTCAAGTTTATAAGATGTTACATGAGCTAGATTACATGTACATATATGGTAAGCTGCATTTCTTAAACATCTGACTAAGCTTCCACTATGTGAAAATAGAGTTGTTTTTTGTCTTTGCAGATCATCATGGCCTCTTATTGCAATACTCTTTCTTTATACTTAGAATATTGCTCATCCTTTCCTTACATGTAAATCTGACATTTATCTTACCTGGCTCGCTTTGTAAAGTTTTCTGTGAGTTCCAGCAGAGCCCGTGTACAGAACATTTTGCCGATATCGTCATACTTTACGATGAACGCGATCACGGAACTCACCGTGATCATCTACAATAGAGAACTCGCAGTAATCATCTGCAATACAATAACTTAATTAAAATTAATATGCTCATGAATGATACTGTATGTTAGAAATTTTCCCCACCAATTTCTTTATTTTCCAGGTGGACCTGCAATAGAAGTGGAGTCAGATTTTTGTTAACATACCTGTGTACTGATTGCATGCTTGATGTAGTTCAAAATGAGCATGTTCGGGGAGGACTGCGCAAACGCCTGAGTCATCAGAAGATCTGAAACCATAGATAACCACTGAACAATAAACTTGAACTCTCAATTTACAACTTAATTCAATTTCTCATGGCCAACATCTATGTAAATATTCTTACAATTGAATAGTGCTTTATAACAACACTCTAGCAGAATTTCTCTAACAAAATATAAATTACCATGTATAAATAAACAATAACATTTTTTATATATCTGTTTCATATATCCCAGGATTATTATGCCAAATGTTCCTTGCAATTTTAGAGACAAACATCACATAACTTTTATCATTGCGAAGATTGGTGGCTTTTACCATATATCTTATGATTCATATCAGTTACAGTATGATAAAAGTCATTGATCAATACACATGAAATTTAATGTTTGCTAACCAAACTGTTCACAAAAATCGCATTTATCTCTATACATGTGCTCACCACTGTCCAGGGTAGCACGGATTTTAAAAAAACAACTGCCTAACTGTTACCTGCGAGTGTAGCAGCATCACACTGCCCGGAGTTGAGGAGTCGCTTGGCATGGATGCTCCATTGTATGTCAGACCAACGTTCCCGCCATGCACGCAGCAGCAATGACTTCTGTGGCGCTGGACTTGATGAGGTCATCTCATACAGCTGCAAATACCAAATTTATGTTAAAATTACAACTGATGAAATTCTGCCATTTCCACTGGCTGTCGGACAACAGCTCTCGCCTTGCATGCAGCCGTATAACAAAACAAAAAACAACTTGAGCACTTCCTCTAAGGAAGAATTAAGGAATCAACCAACATTACAAGGGTCTATGGTACACGTTGTTTTAAGCCATTTCATTTACAAATTACCAACCATTCAACCTTTTAAACGACCCTAATTCAGTATTTACATAATTCGCGCATTTTAATTATTGTTAACTCATTGCATTCTGTTAATATTGAAGCGGTTTAAAAACACTTTCCATATCCAATCACTCTACATTATCGCTCAGGTAAAAATAACTTTTGTCCAACGAACATAAAAATGCTGTCAACATTTGAGGGACTATTACTATCTGCTACATAACTTTTTGCTGTACAACTTTTATCCAGACAGAAAACCTACCTTTATCTTAGTAAATGTTAGAAAAAAACAAAAATATATAAAAAGCTTCACAGAGAAAAAGCCGCATATACATGTAGGTTGTAATAAATTATTGCGCATTGACGATCAATGATCATGTTGTTTAGAAAGTACAAATACGAGGCAAGCACAACGTACGCCAGTGAGGGGGGCTGTTCAAGTGGGGAAGTTGGATGTGTGGGGGAAAGCTAAGAACGAGAAAAGGGGGCCGGGATGGCAAAAAGTGAGCAATGTGGAAATTGAAACAAAAAAAGACGTATGTGGGATTTCTTAGCCACAAACAAAATGTGAAAATTGATAAATATGGGACATATTATTCTTTAAACTATTTTTTTCAGGGAACGATCCCGGGTGTGTGGGGGTGTGTGGAGGGTGTCCATGTTTGGGGGCTCGAAGAAAAAGTTAAGTACCCTCCCACTTTTCCATAACCCCCGACTCCCCACCCCCATCGACATTTTTGAAAAGTTGAGTGACCCCCACCCCGACCCCCTCATTCAACGCAAAGTCCTCTAAATTCATTGCATTTCTGGACAATTGCTTACAGAATATATTTTTTAAAAAATACTGCAGCATAATAAAAAAAGTAGGCGACCCAACCCCGAACAGTTATTGGACAAGTTCAGCGACTCCCTCCCCTCCCCATAAACAATCAGAAAAGTAGGAAGACCCCCCACCTTTTTGAACGACTCCCCCCCTCCCTCCGGTATCATTATATATGATCGTTCCCTTAGTTGATATTAGTTGTACAAGGTTTTTCAAAAAGGAAAAAGGGGACTAGCTCAGGGGGGGGGAGGTCTCACATTATTGCGATTACTAAGGACATGCCTCGAAACTGGGTGTCTTTTTTCACATTTTTGGTATATTTCAGGGTGTCTTTTTCACATTTTTAGTAATACATTTATCAGGATAAAAAATATTGATATTCATTATATTCATTCTTAATATCTACATGTACTAGAATCTAAGTTTGATATATTGGTGTGTCACCTTTTTCTCGGATATTGGTATATTGTGGGTCACTTTTTCTCAATAATAAGTATGTTGGTGGGTGCCGTTTTCAACCTGTCTGTGGCACGTCCGTACCCATTTTCTGACCAAGACCCCTTGCCCCCCCCACCCCCCGAGGGGACTAGTCAACAAGAAACACAAAGATTAGTATTTTTGCAGCATATAAGCAGACTGTTGGGTGGTTTCATATCATCCTGAACCAACATCTCCGTCAAACTAAATCAAACATTATGCCTATAGGACTCATGACACTTTTATCTGTATATTATTTTGGATAAAGACCCTTCAACTGGAGTGGACAAGCTAGAGCTTTTTAGGGATATAGGAACAAAATGAGGTCTCCGTGAATAATTTTTATTTTTTCACAAATGATTGGTCAGGTCATAATTAAATTGTTGCATTATTTTTTCCCTACACGCAAATTATTGGTCAGGCAATCGCCTTTCCGCCTTTACCACCTTCCTACGGGCCTGATTTCATTCAAACTTTACACAACTATGAGGTATATAGGCGACACTGAAGCTAGTGATTCAATTCAATTCTGGGCAATTTATAATTAAAAGTGAAAGATTTATTTGCCATGTGTGTTCAATATTGATTATTGGGTTTATGTCATTATTCATTATTCCTATCAGCAAAGATACTATAGAACAAGATGTCATGTTGCAATGGTGATCAATATGTCAGAGTTTTCAATGTTCAAGCAAGTCGATACACATTCATTAATTTTAGAAAATCATTTTTAATGGATGATCCAATTTTATACAGTTTCAGGCCATTATTCTCACTCTTTGTCTTAGATATATTTAAAAAAATCAGAGCATTGAGCAAAGTGGTGCATTACAGATCTTTAGGTAAATTTCATAGGCTTATAATTTTAAAGCCAATGAAAACACTATTATGTTCAAAGTGATTTCATTGTTTACATATTTTTTTTTACAAATGATTGGGCTTTGCTTATGGAAAGCATGGTTGAGTAAATTAGGTCTTGCATTGTTTTCCAAAAAATATTTCTAGGAAGATTATTGATTACAAATTATTTGAGCTCACGGCAATCGCCTCGATGGTGTGGATTATGCATAAACCTGCGTAAAGCCCGCCCGCCCGGCCTGTTTTTCATTCAGATGGAAAAACAAATGTTTTTTCAGTTACGTACATTTAAAGTATAAAAGCCATGAAAAACGTCTGATCTGCCTACAAAAATTATGAATATTGGCTTATGGTACAAGGTGGCATACGGCGGGGGACACTGAATTCTCTTGTAGTGCGGTACCCATTCAAAATGAACCCTCTGGGCTAAATTTTCTGATTAAGCTCAGTTACTAGTCTTGCAGCGAGCGGCGCTTTTTTTTGCTGTTTTAAAATCTTCTTTTCAGTTTTCTTTTTTCTTCATGTCGGCAAATTTCATTTTGCCTTCTGTTATTTAGCAGGCATAGTTAAAATATTTTTTTAATACATTTACATTTGTTGTCGGCGAAATGAAAGCAGTACATGTATATAGTATGCAGTTGGCATTCAGCCCCCAGCAGGTGCTTTTTGTCGGTTGAACATCCGCCCGAAGTGTAAGCTAGCGTCTGTTAAGTAACGCTTTTCTGATTGTTTGTCTGGTTTGACGATATGATCTAGAACATGTAAGCTAAGTGTAGCATGCTTTCTGAATGCCTTAAGATTCATGTAGGTCTTAAGTTCCTGACTAAATATGTTCAAAATGAGACATAATCTTATATTCGAAAATCATTCTAGGTTTCTTCAAGTCTTCTCTTCTGCAGTTTATCACCCAGTGAATGCACATGATTGTTTATTTTGAATGAAATTTATTCAAATGAATTGCTGTTCAAATTCATCATAGAACTTTTTCTTGAATTACTCGAAAGATGAACAAGCATTCAAGGGTCGAAGGGACATAAGGATAACATGGCTCAGATGCCATTAGATGGCTATATTCGAGCAAATTAAATATCATTATTTGATACATGTAATGCATCAAGTGAAAGAATTGAATAACACAAAATCTAATGATTTAGAAAAAAGCTCTTTATTTGCAATAATTCTGGTTTAATATAAACGATAAATATAGTCTTCTAACTGGAATGCAGTTCCATGAAAGACTAGAAAACACCTAATATCACATAAGGACAAATGCCCAAGAATATTTCTAGCATATATTTACTGCATAGATTTACAAAATCTTACAGATATAAACACTATATGTACACATGCTATGGACCACAGTTTAATACAGGAAAAGGTTGCTTCTTAGAACATAGCACTGATAAATACCGGTACTAAGCTCAATATACATATCAAAATAATTTTTTATATTTGGGGTGAATAACATTTCTACAATATCACAATACACTATCACATTTTTTTTTCATAAAGAGCAGCTTACCCATAATATGGAATTTCAAAATATGCAACTGCCCTTTTTTACTATATATAATTTTGTTTTTATGTCATTCTTTTTTGCATTTTGTTAACTCTTAATAGAAATACACATTGTCCAACACGCCTCGGTTTTTCTTTTCTAACTCACACATCTGTAGTCATTGAGTTGAATCCAATAAATTGAAACAAATTTCCGATGCACATTGAGTGTTCCAATTACGATTTGGACCCATGGTCACAGTGGTGTGCTACTGAACTCATCAAGCAGAAGGCCCAAAGAAAAAGCTGTTTAATCATATTAGCCCATTATTTCTACTAACTTCAGACAATATGCTGTTTTGGGGCCGCATTATATAACATAAAGGTCTGAAAGTTGCAGAAATAAAAATGGCTTACAAGGCTGTCAATCCATTTTACACTCTCGGTTTGAAATGACTATAGGCTAATTAAATCGCCATCGCTGGGTCACAGGTTTTAGTCCAACTTGGTACACTCAATGTAGCCAATGGAAATCATATACATGACTTTGATGAACCCTAGGTGCAGTGTTCATCCATGAATCCATCTCAAAATCTTCACTGAAACACTAATTATCAAATTTTTATCAAGGACAAAATAACAAATAACATATGAACACAAATCTGGATGAACACACCTATTTTGCTGTCTGACTACAGAGACTAACTCCCCCCACCCCCACCCCCCACCCCTACACATAACTCAAAATTCTGGATCCATGCTCGAAGACATAGTTTAACACAAAAGTGACATAACTCCTAATTGATGACATATTTGTTGCGAACATCAGCTGTTTCACTCCAAATCCAAAATATTTGTAGATGTTCATAGAGAATACCAACACTGCCAAGTGAGTGCTAAAGTCATATTTGTACGCGGAGCTTGCAATAGTCATATCCGAAAGGACTGTTATTTTATAAATAGATGCACATAACAATATTGTTTCCACAAAGCACTTTAGTTTCAACATCTATGACAGGTCTCAATTCAAAATAAATTCAGAAAAGTGTGGGCTAGTTACTGGAGTTGAGGGGACGTCATCATTGAAGGAGCATGGTAGCCTTGTCTGGGTTATCAGAAGATGATAACATTAGAAATTACTTGTCCATGTGTGATAAAAAAATGTAGCTGTATCATCAGTTTGTGTGCACAATATCCATCCCAGTCACAAATCTGAAAATGATGCAACATTGGCACGGAAGAATATTGAGGAATCTGGAAAACATAAAGAATAAAAATATTGAGTTTTAATTGCAATGATGAGCTACGATTCATTAAAAGCGATTTAAGGCATTATAGCGCATTTTTATCAACCCATGCTTCACTATTACGGGGTTACCATTTAGTATGGCACAGAGTGTATGACAAACATTGAAACCATATGGTATGATTTTAGGCTCTCCTGAACAATTTCAACCACCCGACCCCGACCACACCCCCCACAAAAAAGAGAAAAGAAACTACATGTACCAATTTCCTTCCCACTCAAAAAAGTGCATCCTGCATTTTCACCCCCACCACCACACAAAAAAGAAATAAGAAATAAAGAAAATAAAAGTAGACAGGGGAGTGTTTTTAGCCAACCCACCCCTCAGTTTGTTCATACCCCCAGATGTTTCTTGATAAATTGTAGCCCTTTTTGTGAACGAAATAGACACAGGTTTATACTTACTTTTCTATTTTTCCTTGTGGCGCCTGAATAGATGTGACGAGAAAAATCTTTTGACTGATGTGCAGATTCTTCTGGAAAAAAATGGATTTCTTAAATTGTGGTTTTGAAAAAAAAATCTATAAGAAGAAACAATGCGGCACATTTGTCTGTACCATTATTTCCTCATATCAATAAATACAGATATATGATAGCCATATAAACGCTAGAGTACTTTGGTCTTAGACTTGCAATCTAGATTAATTATATGGGCTAACATGTAGTACATACAACAAATTCCATGGAGGAATCAAGATACATGTACATTTCAAGCTCATGTATGTATCTATTTCTTCATACTTCTATTATAGATTTTTATATTTGCCGTTTAACCATGAAGCAGATACCCGTGATATTTTGAATGTGATAAACAAAAAGAAAGCAAACTAAAATGTGTCTAGACTAGCAAAACTTTGCTAGCCTCAGCTAATGACTATTTGCAGCTATTTGGCCACACCTTTGATGACGTCATAGTCTGAGATAAGCGTCTTCCCCGACTCATCTCAGGTCAGCAGATCATATTGTTAAAATAGAAAAAAGAATATGATCTGATTACTCAGCATGTTTGCTGGGTGATTTGTCTGTCAAGGTAATCCTTGCCAAAGACTGGAAGCAATGCCACCGATAGCATGGGACCCCTAGTGCTTTGGTTGTGGGCACCAAATGAGACTGATTGAACTGACTGAACGAGACAGGACAGTCGAAAAAGTGTTTTTTTCTCAAAGAATACCAATTTAACATCCTAAAATGTCAAAGGTCATTAGTTTTTATCTGGGTCAGAAATCTTCTCCTGACATCATAGATACAAAATATCTGGGTAAATCACCAGAGATCTTGTAGGCTAGGGCTACCTGAACCAAACTAAAGTAGCCTACCTGGTACATTGTGGTCTAAGAAGAGCTAGAAGATGTGTGTCTGCTGGAGCGTGTTCTGTCTTTTGGTGCCTTCCCACGGATGCGTCTACTGTAGTCAACAACGTATGCACAGTAGCCATACCTGAAGATGTCATAAAAAGTAGTGAATTATTAGTTAGGTGATTGTTTTTGTGTATGTGCTTTGCATTACATGTAATAATTAATAGTTGTACACAAAGTTTGAATATTTATTTCGCTGTTTGGAACTATTTAGCTGGCGTAAATATTTCATATTAACGAGATGATAAAGCAGTTCAAAGTTGATCAAATCTTTTTGGGCCACAGACATGCTTTTGTCAGTTTTATATCTGACTTTTCTAAATTCTATTTCAATACAAATACTGATATTTCTTAGCCCTGACAGTGTTTTAAAACGATGCATATTTTTAGTAATCAATGGAGGCAAACTTTCATAAGTATATCAGATGAGAACCATCTCTAAGTCTCACTTGAACGAGGGCCCCATCACCCGATATCGCCTCTTCCTCACGGGTCTTCCATCTGAATTTGTAGTGGATCCTGGATGGATCGGCATTGTGATGGAGCTAGATGTTCCCTGTAGACGTTCTCGCGTCATCGCACAGCTGAAATACATGTAGATGTTGTATTGTATGCTAGTTTTGAAATATCCTTAGATTTGAAGCATGTTGGACATACCTAGGTATATTACGATTGTATGAAGTAATTTCAATCATTCACAATAGTAAATGTCATCTAGCTAGTAAAGGCCTAACGTTGGACTTCAATAGGACTTTTGTTTAATTTTTTAAACAAAATTCACAGACAATTTCTGAATACATCCAAGATTAACAAACCATTATCTATCATTCTGAGTAAACTAGTTGGAGCTTGTAAATGTGAAAATTTTTGCATCTTTATATTAGGCCTATATCTGAAAATAAGTTTATCCAGGTGTAAAACAAGATACTTCGTTGAATCAAGGACCGTACAGTATAATAAAAAATATAGGATTCTCTGTCGAATGCATAACATCAAATATTCAGTTTAGAGTAGCACTGGATATTGCATAGACTTAGTCTCCAAACTAAGTTAGT
The DNA here is from genome assembly GCA_019095985.1 of Streblospio benedicti. Taxonomy (NCBI): domain Eukaryota; kingdom Metazoa; phylum Annelida; class Polychaeta; order Spionida; family Spionidae; genus Streblospio; species Streblospio benedicti. Next base: position 29,592,442 of record CM032663.1, on the reverse strand, counting down.
ATCCCAGTTTTTATGATCTTTTATGGGGTATACATTGATAAATATAAAGGTTACAAATTCTCATCATGTCACTCACTAAAACAATTTTCTAATTACCTTCTGATGTACGCCCTTGAAATGAAGTCTAAATTGAGGTTCAAAGGTATTATTATGTTCACTGTTTTTGCGACATGTGAAGTCTATGGTGTTATTATGGGTTTCGTTTAATATAGTGTTCTAGGTGTGAGTCATTGGTGTTGCTGTAACCATTTCAA
>CM032663.1:29579419-29592088 GCA_019095985.1 Streblospio benedicti | reverse complement strand
AACCATATGGTATGATTTTAGGCTCTCCTGAACAATTTCAACCACCAGACCCCGACCACACCCCCCACAAAAAAGAGAAAAGAAACTACATGTACCAATTTCCTTGCCACTCAAAAAAGTGCATCCCGCATTTTCACCCCCACCCCCACACAAAAAAGAAATAAAAAGAAAAAAAAGAAAAAAAAGGTCGACAGGGGAGTTTTTTTTAGCCAACCCACCCCTCAGTTCCTTCATATCCCCAGATGGTTTTTGATAAATGGTAGCCCTTTTAGTGGACGAAATAGATACAGGTTTATACTTACTTGTCTATTTTCCTTGCGAGCGCCTGAATAGATGTGACGAGAAAAATCGTTTGACTGATGTGCAGATTCTTCTGGAAAAAAATGGATTTCTTAAATTGTGGTTTTGAAAAAAAAATCTATAAGAAGAAACAATGCGGCACATTTGTCTGTACCATTATTTCCTCATATCAATAAATACAGATATATGATAGCCATATAAACGCTAGAGTACTTTGGTCTTAGACTTGCAATCTAGATTAATTATATGGGCTAACATGTAGTACATACAACAAATTCCATGGAGGAATCAAGATACATGTACATTTCAAGCTCATGTATGTATCTATTTCTTCATACTTCTATTATAGATTTTTATATTTGCCGTTTAACCATGAAGCAGATACCCGTGATATTTTGAATGTGATAAAAAAAAGAAAGCAAAATTAAATGTGTCTAGACTAGCAAAACTTTGCTAGCCTCAGCTAATGACTATTTGCAGCTATTTGGCCACACCTTTGATGACGTCATAGTCTGAGATAAGCATCTTCCCGACTCATCTCAGGTCAGCAGATCATATTGTTAAAATAGAAAAAAGAATATGATCTGATTACTCAGCATGTTTGCTGGGTGATTTGTCTGTCAAGGTAATCCTTGCCAAAGACTGGAAGCAATGCCACCGATAGCTGTATGGGACCCCAAGTGCTTTGGTTGTGGGCACCAAATCACGGTGGCCTAACTGATACCCTTCCGCCAGTTTTAGGGGATAAAATTGTGCCAGTTGATTTTAGTCAGAAAATCAAAAAAGATGAATTATTAATTTTTTTTTCTCTTGTCTGAAATCTTCATCTCTTATATTTCTCTACAAAATAGTTTTAAACTTGTTTAGATTTGCAGTCATCATATTATGGATGGTCATTTTGTAAAAAAAGATTACCTGGTACATCGTGGCATAAAAGAGACATTTTAAAATTCATACCATTGATACGCCAGTTCAGTCTTTGGTGCCTTCCGCGGATGCGTTCAGGATACCATGAGAACCATCGTATGCACTGAATAGCCATACCTGAAGATGTTTAGACAAAGTAGTGAATGATTTTAGTTCCGGTGCCTATTTTTGTGTATGTGCTTTGCCACTTACGGTCCATTTAATACTTTGTGCAATATCTTTAATACAATTGTTGAAATAAACCATTCAAACTCTGTTTGAACATACCTAGCGACTATTGTTTAAATATCCAATTTTAACAAATTTGATAAACAGTTCAAAACTATTATTAACCATCAAATGAAAATTTTTTGCACTTTGCTAATTTAAATATGCATTTTGCCAGTTTTATAATTTATGTCATTTTACACAGTAGTTTCAAATACAAATACTGATATTTTCTTATTTTATACAATGTTTTAAAGTGGTGACCATCACGTACCTGTGTCTCCTTAGTTTTTATAATTAAATCAGATCAGAATAATGCTCTCATTCTGAGGTTATTTATGAACACACTGTTTTGATCGTGAATCATTGAGTCCTCATGGGGTAAGCATGTTCTGGATGTTAATAGAGGATTCTGTTAAGTTGTTAAATGGTAGATGTTGTATTGATGCGGATATTAAGTCATTTTGCAACCTTCTATAGGTTCCCCTTGGATTTTCCCAAACAAAACTGATGTTCATGGTATCCTCAACTGGCAACACTTGTGATCAATTGGGTACTTCATTTAAATCTTAAATTGTAACTTTAATTCACAATTTTTTAATTGAAATACCTTTTCTATGTGTTCACAATGTTAATTCATCTAAGTCCAATACATCAAAATATTTGACTTAACACACGAGGATATTCCTATAATTTTTAAATAATTTTGTGATTGTTGTAAAAATTTGCCTCAAATCAACTAAACAATGGTATCCTAAAACTTCTGAAAGGGTAAACTAGGCCCCCTTGCAAATGAGACTGATTGATCTAGACTGAACGAGACAGATACAGTCAAGAAAAGTGTTTTTTCTCAAAAGAATACCAATTTAACATCCTAAAATGTCAAAAGGTCATTAGTTTTTTTATCTGGGTCAAAAATCTTCTCCTGACATCATAGATACAAAATATCTGGCATAAATCACCAGATGAAAGGTAGGCTAGAACTTACCCAACCAAACTAAAGTAGCTTACCTGGTACATCTTGGTCTAGAAGAGCTAGAAGATGTGTGTCTGCAAGTGTGTGTTCTGTCTTTTGGTGCCTTCCACCGGATCGTCTACTGTAGTCAACAATAAAAACTGTATGCACTGTAGCCATACCTGAAGATGTCATAAAAAGTAGTGAATTATTAGTTAAGTGATTGTTTTTGTGTATGTGCTTTGCATTACATGTAATAATTAATAGTTGTACACAAAGTTCGAATATTTATTTCGCTGTTTGGAACTATTTAGCTGGCGTAAATATTTCATATTAACGAGATGATAAAGCAGTTCAAAGTTGATCAAATCTTTTTGGGCCACAGACATGCTTTTGTCAGTTTTATATCTGACTTTTCTAAATTCTATTTCAATACAAATACTGATATTTCTTAGCCCTGACAGTGTTTTAAAACGATGCATATTTTTAGTAATCAATGGAGGCAAACTTTCATAAGTATATCAGATGAGAACCATCTCTAAGTCTCACTTGAACGAGGGCCCCATCACCCGATATCGCCTCTTCCTCACGGGTCTTCCATCTGAATTTGTAGTGGATCCTGGATGGATCGGCATTGTGATGGAGCTAGATGTTCCCTGTAGACGTTCTCGCGTCATCCTTTAGCTGAAATACATGTAGATGTTGTATTGTATGCTAGTTTTGAAATATCCTTAGATTTGAAGCATGTTGGACATACCTAGGTATATTACGATTGTATGAAGTAATTTCAATCATTCACAATAGTAAATGTCATCTAGCTAGTAAAGGCCTAACGTTGGACTTCAATAGGAGGACTTTTGTTTAATTTTTTAAACAAAATTCACAGACAATTTCTGAATACATCCAAGATTAACAAACCATTATCTATCATTCTGAGTAAACTAGTTGGAGCTTGTAAATGTGAAAATTTTTGCATCTTTATATTAGGCCTATATCTGAAAATAAGTTTATCCAGGTGTAAAACAAGATACTTCGTTGAATCAAGGACCGTACAGTATAATAAAAAATATAGGATTCTCTGTCGAATGCATAACATCAAATATTCAGTTTCGTAGCACTGGATATTGCATAGACTTAGTCTCCAAACTAAGTTAGTATCCCAGTTTTTTATGATCTTTTATGGGGTATACATTGATAAATATAAAGGTTACAAATTCTCATCATGTCACTCACTAAAACAATTTTCTAATTACCTTCTGATGTACGCCCTTGAAATGAAGTCTAAATTGAGGTTCAAAGGTATTATTATGTTCACTGTTTTGCGACATGTGAAGTCTATGGGTGTTATTATGGTTTCATTATAGTGTTCTAGTGTGTGAGTCATTGGTGTTGCTGTAACCATTTCAACCACATGTGACCTGTGATAACAAGTCAGACGGCCAAATGCACAGTTGAACAAAATTAATGGTCTACAACTCACAGTGTAGAGCCACTCTGGAATAACTTAGAAACCCTGGCTATAGCAACCAAATTAAAAAAAAAAAAACTTATTGCAAAACGTACCTGCATCGTAAGTCTAACGCTGGAGTCCGTGGGTGAGTCTGTTGGGTCAGGGGCTCTCTTTCTTCTTCAACCCACGGGGTGACATAAGCCTTGAAGCCACACCAACCTACCACGGGTATCACAATTTGTTTTCTTCCAGTATACATGGTTTCTCCACTGATGTTAAATGTTCAGTTGTTGTTTTTTTTCTTTTGAAGTAGGTCCACAGTGTTGTCAAAATATTGAGATCTATTTACAGTCCGAACACCCAGGCTAGTATAATCTTGGTTAGGTTCAAACCACACAAGACAAAAAAAATCATTTGGCAGAATATTCAATGAGCTTATCCATATAACGTTAATCATGCTCTTGCTGGTGCTGAGTTTATAAAGCCTCGGGGATTCCCCCAAATACAAAATTAGCACTGTGACATCCAGGCTGGTATAATCTTGGTAGGTAGATACAATACAAGAATCTGGATGATCGAGACTATCTGAGTACGAAATGGTTATAATGTTAATCATGTTTTTTTGGGGGGTTTAGTAAAGCTTCTACGCATTTAAATGTGAGGAAACAAAGGTGTATGTTTTTGTGTGTTTTTTTGTCAATGAGCACACTATGAGAGTATTTTCATTTCTTCAGATATTATAAAGTTACTGACCGGGGGTATGTGGTGTATTTCCAATAAAATGCTTGTAAATGATGAAAGGAATGTCTGTATAATAGGTTGACTTAAGGTTTGATTTGGTGTAATAAAAACTAGCCCCTTCTCCTCGACAGGCAATATCATTGAGCGTTTCCCAACGTTTCTGCATGCCAAAAGGTCACAGCTGACGTCAGTCAGTGGTTATAAACGAGCCAGCAGCCTAGCTGTTAATACGCTAGAAAAGTGTTTACATAGGCAATTATGTCTGTTGAATCATAGTTTTTTTTCTGTGGTGAGTCTAAATTAGTAAGAAGAGGTAAGAATGGTTATAATTCGAACTATCTTCTGTCAGCAAAGTATGACGCGGAAATTGGATATTTGATGGGAACAGTTCAGGCTAGCATGAAGGACAAATCATATGATGTAAAGGTGAGCCCTTGATATTTGTATAGATATGTATTTATTGCGTCGCTTCAGCAGCTGAAGCGAAAGCCTTGTGTTTCGTTCGTTTGTATGTATGTATGTATGATGTGTGTGTGTGTGTGTGTGTGTGTGTGTGTGTGTGTGTGTGTGTGTGTGTGTGTGTGTGTGTGTGTGTGTGTTTGTTTGTTTGTTTGTTTGTTTGTCTCCGGCCAGAGCTTTTATGCTTTGCCCTTTTTCATTCAAACTTTACACAACTATTTAGTATGACGTGACACCAAAGTAATTCGATTTTGGGCACTTCGTCAATTAAAGTATAATTTCCATAGTGCCATTTTGGGTCCATTTTCAGCATTTTCTGCAATAGTTTTGTTGATGCTTGTGAGAAAGCATTCAAACTTTGTACAATGCTTACATGCCTACTGAACATCAACTGTATTCAAATTTGGCACTTTGCCAATTAGAGTTCACCTTTCATAGGGCTATTTTGATTTTTTTCTTTCTATTTTTCCACTATAGTTTCAACACTGATCGAAACACGACCATCGAATTGGTAGTGGTTATATTGGAATAAAAGTGCTCAGAGAGCACATTGTTACCATATTAATGTCGACTCATGGGCAATAGATATTTACTTTAGCCACGTTTAGAAAGCGCCTGCAATCCAATGCCAATAACATAGATGTAGGATGAGTCACGCATCAAGTAAGATTGTTTTTCTGTTTTGATTGCAAAGCAAACATCTCTATTGCCCAGGGGTTAATGTTGCTCTAGCGACGCTGTGCTCTCTGAGCAATTTTGATCTAGTTTTTTTATTGCCTCCTCCATGAATGAAATGATAGTTTTAAATCTAGTAACTCATTTATAAATACAAACACTATGTATTACAAACTACAAACAAAGTAAACAAGTTCTTTGTGATTTTTTGCAATATGTGACGCACCCTCACGGCCTCAGTAGTTGAATTTACATTGAATTGTATATAAGCTGCAACAACAATTTTCAAAAGTGCTGTTTTAATATATTATTTTTGCATTTTTTTTATTTCTGTGAACAATTCGTAGCAAAAGCTTGAAGAAAAACATGAATTCAATCAAGGTTGCAATTCATTAAAGAAAAATATTAAGGGTTATATGCTTTAAAATATCTATTCTAACTTCAAGCGTGGGCATAAACACCAACCAATATGGATATTAGACAAACATACCAAGAACATACAGAACAATCACACGAGGGTGAAGAAAAAAAACCTAATTATGTCTCGTACTTTGGAAATCAGTACTTTGTAGAAATCTCAATAGGCCATCTAGTTGACTAATTTGATTTCAGAATTACACTAATACGTGATGTTTTAGTAACTCATTAATATATTATTCACAAGTTATTGCATCGTTAAATTTAGAAATTACTGCAAACGATTCACATTCATTTCCATTTGGTAATGCATTTGCTTTACACACCTTTATCATATTGATAAGTTACTCACGGGGGAAAATTATCTTATCTTCTGCAAATATTGATGCGCGAGTGCATGAATACTTTTCACATACTTTAAAAGTGGTATCAGTTTGATACTGAAAATTGCTCAATGATAACACTAATGGACATTATTACTAGCTATTAATTTTAATGTTTAAAAAATTCTGTATGTTTGGTTGTATAGACAATGACCGCGTCTACAGTTTTGATAAGTATTTTATACGTGCTCGTGGCCTCAGTTGCTGTTTATCTGGGAGACGTCTTTGAAAGGTGAAGTAGAACCTTTAAAACGGTGCCATGTCTGTACAAATCACCACGTGGTTTCTCATTCATGACTTTTTTTTTACATGAAACTTCATTAGATTTTAGCGCCGAAAAGGCCAAAACACGGTAGAAAGACGACCTGCAAACCAGTCTCATTTTTAAGGCTTAGATGTAACTCCAGAAAATGGAGTTTTTTTTATAGAGGTTGTCTATTCAAGTGGTGATCGTAATTGGGGTATATTTTCTACGAAGAATTGATTTAGAGCTGGACTTGATCATTATCGGAAGGTTGTGAGTTCAAGTCCAAGTTGGATTTAGTATTGGTTTAGATTACCTATCAGGTTAAACACTAGTACTGCGTACTCTGAGTAGTACTTTCTGTGGTATGATAATATCTACGTGTTGAATATGTATACATAGGTCAGGACACTAATGAGAATGCTGAACACCACGTGCTACGGTAGCAATAAGTTGTGTATGCTGTGTAGCTGCAGCGAGTTGAGAAAGGCAATATAGTGAAACAAAAAACAACGCATAACCTGAAGGGAATATGACGTCCCTCGATCTTGATCGACAGCAAACTGTGACTATAGTAAATAACCACATTTTCATTCGTATTTATCATTTATGGTCATCCTGTATCGCAGGCTGGATGAGCTATCAGCCAGAGAAGCGAAGCTCCAGGAGAAAGTGGAGGAGATTGACATGATCAAGAGCCTGATGCAGGTCCAGATGACCCAGTTGACGGCCCACAACGATGTGCTTCAGGACCTGACCAAACTGAAGGACCAGCTGGACGCCACCAGTCTATCAACTTCTGCTGGTTTGAAGCTTTTTTCCACAAATTTGGTTGTTGTTGATACATGATAAGAGGGTAAACTATATATAATGACCAAATATGGTTGAGCTCATGTTTGCATAAATTTGAACAAAATATAGCTGGATGGGTCATCTATTTATAGCGATGGAATTGTAAGTTCTCGAAAGAATCAAAAGATTTGTTCGAGTATTTTTTAATGCCGCATTCGGACTGGTAACTTTGAATATTATATTGCACGCCTGCATGCGTGTGTTTGTTTTATATCCAAGTAGAATGGACGGGGAAATCCTGACCCAAGGTATAATGGACGACGCAAATAGGTACTCCTTCCGGCGACACGTCTGTCACCACCCAACCTACTGATGACCCCCAAACCCCACCTGCAAACCCCGAGCTTTATACACCTGCCCTATCCCTAGTGGCCGCCAGCACAACAATTGTGCGCAATTAATCTTTGTACACGTTGCCTATTATAAGGCTTTACATTATATCAAAGACAAGACATGACGATACCCTGTGTTCATATGATCATGATTATTATAATTCTAGAGCCCACCGGCAGAGATGACATTATTGCGTTCTGCGCCACGTCGTACAGACCGGAGACGTACGCCAAGGGAGACGTGGTACGTTTCCAGACGCTGCTGACCAACGTAGGTGACGCGTACGACGCGCGTGAGTCCATTTTCAAGTGCCCCGTGAGCGGCTTCTACAGCTTCACAGTGTCTCTGGCGGCGGTGTCAGGTCACCAACTCAGGTAGCTTATAGAAATGGTTAAGGTTGTACCAAAGAGCATTACCTCTGGTCATACTGTCTTCTTTTGAACATAGTACATGTATAGAAGGATCATGTACTGCAACTTCTTTATCCTCGGTACTACAACTCAGTCGTGTCTGCCTCTTGTAACTTAATTATAGTCCGACAGATAAACCCTGAATTATAGCTGAATCTGGAAATATGAGTTTTTTCTATGTGGATTTTTCATGGTTAGGACCCCTATAATAATATTCAGGTGGGTGGCACTTTGCATGGTCATCGTTGACCATTTTTTCATAAAAATGGAAAATCCAATATGGCTTCCATCTCGCTATACTAGCCTATATTCATAAAAGCGGCATATCTCCTTTTATAATCAACATAGAAAACTGATTTCGGTGTCTAATAATGTTTCTCACACGAAAAATTCATTAGCAGAGTCTGGTTGAAAGACAATGGCAGATCCAGGTTTTTAGAATAGGGGAGGCGCACTTCAAGGTTTTCATGGGATTTGTACGCGCGATCAATGGCGGACGTGTAAAAACCCTCTGAAAATGAAGTATTTTAGGTGGAAAAGGGCGCCCCCCCCTGGATCTGCCTATGGAAAGAGGCTATACCCGTTTTCGGGTGAAAACTGTAGGCCTACACGTTTTATTGAAACTCCACTACATAGCCATGTTAATCGAGACTGCTTGTTGTGACTCCTTGAGTGACTCAATTAATGTGGCGGTCGATTAACAATTAAGTGGCGATTAAAAAAAATAGATTTATGAGTCAGCATGGCGTTGTGCCACTATTTCAGGGCGATGCTGGTGCGCGAGTGGTCGTCTGAGCTCGCCATAACGGCCGCAGTGGGTGAGGGAGACGTTGTGTCCACGTCTTCCGCAGTCATTCGCTGCCAGAGAGACCAGCGTGTGTACGTTATGGCCACCGACAGTGGCGCCCTCTTCGGCGACAACTCACACGACAGCTCGTTTTCGGGAATGTTGGTGAAAGCGACAGACATGTATGACCACCTTGGGGAGTAAAAGGTGGCACTAATTGGCTTTTTCAAGTTTTTTTGTGTGATATTGGAATTAGCGGACTACTTCCAATAGAATGTTATCTACTTGAATGAAATCGTCATAGTATGCATGTATTTTATTAATGGGAGAAGTAAATTTCTCGACTTTGATACCACAATTTTACACGTAGTGGACAAGGCGCCAAGGTTATAAGTTTGCGATGTGCAAGCAGGGAATTATCCTAAATACTCAATTAACCAACTTTTGAGAAACACCGTTAATAGATCTCACATAACAAATTTCTATTTCTTACATTTTGTTAGAATATTGAGTTTTAAATGAGAAAGATTTTCAATAGAATAGATGTAAGAAGAAACATATATTTTTTTATAAATGTATTGAGAAAACTGTTTAAAATTATTATTAAAATGAGCTATGGAAGTGCAGTGTATATGTATCATGCAAATGATTGATCAGATTTTGTTATCTTTTTCCTTTATATCACCAAACTGATGACGAAGTGTGTAAACATGAAAACACAGTGTTATTGTCGTTGGTTTCATTTAATAAAAAATATAATGCGTTTCATATAATTATAACAGTTAGTACATGTGGGCCAATTTTTCTTTATGTTAATTTGTCATTGTGTCCTGAATAGGCATGGCAAATGGAGACAACTTCAAAACTGAAATTTTGAGAAATTGTGAAGTTCAAAATAAATTGAGAAATACCATTCACACAGCTCTAATTCTATAACTTTATTAATGTTTATACCGGGTATGTATGGTTTACAGACAAATGAAGAGCACACAATGTAAAGATTGGGAATGCCCTATATTAGCTACTAAATAAACGTGAGTTTTGAAAGAAACATTGAAAACTTGGTAGCCATTAATATCACTTTAACATAATATATGGCATCTAAACACAAAAATCATCACCGTACTTATATAAATTGTATACGAACTAAAGGTGATCACAACAGCCCCCACCCCCGCCCTTTTTTTTACAAGAATGACAGACGAGCTAAAACTGCCCTATTATCATGTTGGGGAGGAGGGGGATGTGTTGGTGCTCGGAGGTAGTAAACGTGCAAGGAACGCACTCTGCTGCAGTCGCTGCTGGGTTCACTGGCTGCCATGGCCCGATGGTGGGCACGTGGAATACTCGTGGCATGGTAGGAACGCACTCGGCTGGGGTCGTTAGCGGCGGCTGCCAGTTCCCGATGGCGAGGCGTGTGTCGACAAACTCGCTGTACGGTGGAGGCGGCGGTGCGTTGTTGTTGGCAGGCAGTTGGAGCACTTGGCCCGCACAAGTCGCACCAAAACTGTTCATCGCCGAACTAACGTGCCCATTCCATGGAGGTGGCGGCATGACAGGGGGGAACACCATGCCCGGCTGGTATTGGGGTGGGCATTGATGTTGTTGAGAGATGGTGGTGGTGGTGGTGGTGGAAGTGCTCTGTAGTAGGGTTGTCCGGCGACGCCTTGCTGCGCTGGAGCAGACAGTCCATTTACAGCCCCTGCCACTTGTTCTCCAGTTAACCCATTGGTGCTGTCACAGGAAATTATTTTAGTATCACGCAAAGCCATAGGCACATACGGTGGTGCCGTGGGGTCCAGCTGAGAGACCTGCTGTTGTGTCTCCATGTCCTGTTTGCATGTATATCTTTTACATTCCACATTGTTGCTGTAGCTGTCCTTCTTGGTGAGAGCCACGTGCGTGACCACCTCTTTGCCATGGATGACATGACGATTCATTGTGTGCACTAACAACACTTGTTCCACGGTTACAGTCTTCTCAAACGTGACAAAGCCGAATCCGCGAGACCTGTTCGTCGTTTGATCATACGCCACACTGGCATCACACACTTTCCCAAATTGGCTGAAATAAGATCTCAGCATATCTTCTGTTGTCTGTCCACTAATGCCCCCCACAAATATGTCTTTGCCCGTATTGCTGGGTGGTGGTGGAGCGCCGTTAACTATGTCTCCCTTGAGAGAAACGACTGGAGAGGGAGCTTCAAGCTCATTGGTGGCGTTGTTGCTGTTGATGACGTTTGGCGCCATATTTGCGTCTGCAAAAAAGGAAAAAGGGAGGAGGGTTACAAACTAATATACGAAAGGAAATTATGGGCCATCTATGCTAATAGTTAAGCGAATAACCATCTACAAGAAAATTGAGTAATTTCTTTGTGCAGCTTTCACATTTCTGTCAGGGTCACCTGCAATTAAAAAATGCCAAAACCTATCTAACAATATGTTTCTTCAGTTTGTCTCACCATGCAATAGAATAATCAACCAAAATTTAGTCCAAATGCAATCCAATTTTTTTTTGTTAGTTAGTTTTCAAACACACAGGTTCCTTTTCAAACAACATAGAAAAATATGAACACTTTAACGTATAGTAATCTTAATTTATAGCATTTATATTTTAATGTTAAGTATGGTACTTTCTTTATATATTATCAAAACTGTACACTTAATACTAAATGTTTGTAATCACTTAATACTTATGTAACCTGACTACATGTCAGGGTTGTGGCTCATTCTGTGAACGTAAATGATTAGATAACCATTACTAGTACAATGAAATATGACAAAATGAGTGTGGTTGAAGGTGAATGAAATGTTTTTATAGTGGCAGTGAAACGAAAGTCAGTGAGATACATCTTTGGAATACCTGGTAAAGGTATTGGAGAATCGTGGAATCGAACTCACGACCTTACAACCATGATTCAGACCGGTCATATGTCATAGTCGGCTGTGCAGACCACTACACCAATTCCCCATGACGACTGAGACAAGCTTCGTAACTTGCCTACATTCTTTCAGACACACATGTCTGACACCTGAAGCTATATTTAGCCCAGCCCTTTGCCTTTAGCCTTGATCGACATGCATCCACTAACTTTGTACCGAGTACGTTGTATCAATGCAGGATGCATTGTGCTCGTTCCCCACTTCACTTTTGTTACAATATAGTACTACCACAGTCTGTGACAGGCAAAATATTACTAGACTATAGTGTCCAAAGATGTGCTGAGGCTATCAACGTAAGACAAATAAAACATAAACTGCTGGTGGCACATACATGTATTATGTACACAAGAATTTATTTTAAATACTGAGGTCTATTTAGTAGGATTCTTAACATTGATATATAACTATAATGTGCACATATTCAAACCTATTTGTAAAATTTTCAATTTCCAACCATTCAAATAATAAGTGATTATATACAAAACGATAAAAATAAATCAATATTGTAGTTGGTTTGTGAGAACCACTCTCCACAAAGTTGGTTGACGTTCTGTTTGTTTACCGACCAATTCCAGTACTGTGCTGAC